>CM053036.1:150637194-151340727 GCA_028564925.1 Lithobates sylvaticus | reverse complement strand
ATTCGAAACCGGTCGCACCTTTGCGGATCGGTCTTCGCCTCCAACGTACCCCAGGTTTGTCGGCCCCATTTCAGTAACCACCCCTGAGTCTGCTCGTCGTCGGTCGTGAGACCCGACCGACCGTTCAGCACCTCAGGGAATGGTTCCCCTCATTTCTCTCACCGCCAGGCCGCACCTCGCTTCGAACCCAGTCGCGCTGCGCACCGGTTCGGACCGATGCGCCCTGAACATCCGTTGGCCTCATTTCAGTACATGCTCCAGAAGTCTGGTTCGTCTACAGTCGCCATCGCGGCTCGACCGTTTCATACTTCTGTCATGCCGATCAGTTCGCTGTCACAACAAAAACGTCCTGATCCGAATCCGATGGCATCTACCATGCATCAGTTCGCCTCAACGTACCCCAGTCGAGTTGGCCTCATTTCATTCCAAAATTCTCGGCAATCAGCAGTCACACTCATAAAACGACACCTTGCGCCCACGACATGGCACAAACGTTTCTCATTTCACTCAAAAAAAAAAAAAAAAAAAAAAAAAAAAAAAAAAAAAAAAATAATAATAAGTAGTGTATATGCACAGACGGGGGACACACCCCACGAGGCACACCTCACCAGTTCTCTTTATTTTTTCTTCCCTAGGTCAGTCCAAGTTCAGTAGGTCCACCCTGCACAGGTTGGACGGTGTTTCTCCAGGTAAAATATAAAAACTTACCGTGTACGCACGTCCACGTACGTGCGCACACTTGTCCTTTCCAGAGCACAGCAGTTGGGTACGTATGTTTACACAAGGAAAGAAACAGTCTTGGCTTATCTCATCCCCTTGAACAGCTCCGGTCGACCTTCTTACGACCTTAGACGCCTCAAGACATCGCCTCAGGGCACAGCCCATCCGAGGACCATGTCGCAAGCGGGCAGCGAGGATCTCACCGCCCCCTTGTCACGTTCCCCAGTGTCCATGAGTGACAGCATCCAGTCCCTCAGGGGATGGACCATCCCCAGACTGACGGCAGAACTTAGACGCAGGGGCGTGCCGTTCCCCGCCACGGCCAGGAAGGCGGAGCTCTTCAGGCTCTTGTTTCCTCCTCCTGCCATGGCAGGGCCCAGCACTCAGCAAGCCTCCCTCCAGTCTATATCTGCGGCCATAACACAACTCCACACCATGGTGTCGTCCTTGGCGAACACAGTCACGGACGTCCAAGCCAGAGTGACTCTCCTCGAATCTCACCCGGCCCCGGCCGTCCCCGGCCCCGCCGCGATACAGCCACCTACAACAGTCGCCACAGGTACCGCAGGGACATGTCCCCTGGTCTGCCCAGCACACCTGGTTCCAGCCAGCATTAAGAAGGACATACTGGATGGCAAGGACGTCAACCTCGCCTCCCTTCTCATTTCAGTCCACGACTTAGCCGAAAACAAGGCCTATACCTGGGGAGATGTCTCGGTGGTCCTCAAAGCTAAAGACCCCAGACTCAACCGCAAATTGTCCGTCCCAGAATTCGCGTTGTCATTTGGGATGCTTAGAGACATCATATGCTCAGCTTCCCCCGGCAGAAGGGAAGAGCTGGATTTATATCTCCACACCGTGGTAGATCTGGGCTACAAATACGGCGGGTTCTCATTTTATGACTACCACCGCTCCTTTTCCGCAAAAGCAGCCGCCAGGATGGCGCAATTCCAGTCACCCACAGATTGGAGCCTAATGGACACAGAATTATTCTGTCGCCATTTCGCCGGTCTGCGCTCACCATTGTGCGCAGTCTGCCAATCCTCCACGCACACCGCCGCCTGGTGCTCCAGTGCAACACTCCGCCACTCGGTCGAGTTTCCCTCGACCTCGGCTCCAGCACAAAACCCGCCAGCACCGACACAGAAACCCCAGCTCGACAAACTCGGACGCCCCGTCCGGACCATGGGAGGAGCGGCCATCTGCAATAATTACAACTACGGCTCGTGTAACTTCAGCCAATGCAGGTTGCTCCACGTGTGCGTCGTATGCCACAGGGCGCACCCGAAAAATCTATGCGAGCTCAAACCGAAAAATCTGTGACTGAGCCGCATAAACATCCTATGGTTAGGAGTCTATCTGGACTCACACCCCATCCCCTCACTAGCCACGTTCCTCATACAAGGATTCACGGCGGGCTTCCATACCGGCCTTGTCTCCCTGCCCCACACTACTTACGAGTGTGGGAATCTCAGATCAGCGGCCACCGACGAGCAGGCCATAGACCAACTACTCCTAGCCGAGCTGGAGCGAGGTTTCGTCATTGGTCCCTTCACACAACCCCCCTTCAACACCTGGAGAGTCAGCCCTATTGGGCTTGTCAAGGGCAAATTCTCAAATAAAGTTCGCTTGGTGTACGACCTGTCTGCGCCTCATTCTTGCCACGTCCCCAGCCTCAACTCCCTAATTCCCTCCGAGGAGTTCTCCTTAAAATACGCCTCCGTCGACTTGGCGATCCAGGCCATCCTCAAAGCAGGCACAGGGGCCTGGCTGTCCAAAGCCGACATATCGGACGCCTTCAAACTTCTGCCGATTCACCCGTCTCTTTGGTGTTGGCACGGTATCAAGTGGAGAGACAGGTACTACTTCGCCACCAAGCTCACGTTCGGCTCCAAAAGTAGCCCCTGGCTCTTCGACACGTTCGCTCAATCCCTCACCTGGATTCTCCTACACAAGGCCCAATGCACAGAAGTCATCCACTACCTAGATGACTTCCTACTGATAGAGCAGCCTAACGTTTCACCAGTAGACCTCGACAAATTAAGAGTCGTCTTCCAGAATATCAATGTCCCCATAGCCGAGCACAAGGTCGACGGACCCGCACACTCCATCACCTTCCTCGGAGTTGTCTTGGACACATGCTCCATGCAGGCCAGCCTACCCCTCGACAAGCTGACCCGCATCAGGGCAGTTCTTCAGGACTTCACCCGCACGAGAGGGTGCACAAGACGACAGCTCCAGTCACTACTTGGCATGCTCAATTTTGCCATGCGGATCGTCCCTCAAGGTCGTTCCTTCATTTCACGACTCTTAGTCCACCTGTCACAGGCACAAGACCCCGATCAGATCCTCAAACTGGACGCCGCGGCCATAGCAGACCTAGCGATGTGGGAAGAGTTCCTTTCCTCGTGGAACGGGATATCCATGTTTATCCCGGCCGTCTCACCCTTCTCACCACAGGTGGTGACAGATGCCGCGGCCTCAACGGGCTTCGCAGCCATATTTGGCCTCCATTGGTTCGCGGGCCCTTGGCCCCCGCAGATACTTTCAATTCCAGGTTTCAGCCGGACTTCCCCCCTTTTCGAGCTCTACCCAATCGTGGCAGCTGCCAAACTTTGGGGTCACAGCTGGACCGGGCAGACGGTAAACTTCACAACGGACAACCAGGCCACGGCAGACATCATCAACAAAGGCAGGTCCAAGTCACTCCAGGTGATGTCCTTCTTACGCAGGCTGGTCCAACTGTCGCTACGGCTCCAATTCAACGTCCATTGCTCTCACATCCCAGGTAAATACAACGTGGCAGCAGACGCGCTGTCACGCTTTAACTTCATCTCCTTCTTTCGACAGATACCAGAGGCCGATCGGGTGTCCGCCCCTATCCCCGCTTGGTCTCAGCTGACCCTAGACTAGACCGATACCTACGTGGGGCCACCCAGCTCATCAACCAGTCCCTGTCTCACAACACACTCAAAGCCTACCACGCAGCCTGGGACACCTTTAACAAGTTCCTAACCACCAACGCCGTGCCAACACCCACAGACACCAGGCATATTTTGGCCTTCGTCTCACATTGTCACACACAGCTAAACCTATCCTACAACACCATCCGCCTATACCTGGCCGGCATACAGCACTTTTTGGCCCTTCAAGATCCTACTAGACCGTCTGTCTTCTCGTCCCACGCCGTCCGAGCCGTCCTACGCGGCGTCCAGAAGCAGCAACCAGCAAACAGAACCAGACGTCGCCCCATCACTGGCGCCATCTTCCGCGAGATGTCCGCCATACTCGCTGGTTCCCCCTTTGGTGTCCTCCTCAGCCAGGTCATACAAGCCGCCATCTACCTGGCCTACTATGGGTTCTTACGTCCCAGCGAATTCACCCGTAACAGCTCGACCAGCCAAACCCTGTGCAGACACCACCTAGTTCGCCATCAAGACCACTTCGTGCTCCACCTCAACGTCTCCAAGACTCAGCAAGCTGGCCACGGGGTGGACATCCATCTATACAGAACCGGCAATGCCTGGTGCCCAGTAACGGTTCTCAACCGCCTGCTCTCACTCCTGCCAGAACAAAGGGACACCGATCCCCTTCTGCCTTTTCCAGTCAAACCCTTGAGCACTTGTCAGTTCATGACACACGTAAGAATTCTCCTCCGCAAC
The DNA here is from genome assembly GCA_028564925.1 of Lithobates sylvaticus. Lineage (NCBI taxonomy): Eukaryota > Metazoa > Chordata > Amphibia > Anura > Ranidae > Lithobates > Lithobates sylvaticus. The sequence continues at coordinate 151,336,345 of CM053036.1, read as the reverse complement.
CTACGCCTCAACCCCAGCGAGTACTCCGGTCACTCTTTTCGGATCGGGGCCGCCTCAGCCGCCTCACAGCAGGGGGTCCCAGGCCACATCATCCAGAGACTCGGCAGATGGAAGTCAGCCTGCTTCACCCGGTATATACATGACCCACAGGCGGAAATGTCACGGGCCTTCGCCCAGCTCACGCAGTAGTCAATACTAAAAGGCAATAAATATCTTCAAACCCTACCTCAGTTTTTGCCCCCTTATTTCTGGCGTACCGGCCATAGACCAAGGCACACTTCAGGTCTCCCTTTTCATGTTATAGATCTTATTGGTTAAGTTATTTCCCTTCAGATACGTGTCGGCCATAGGGCTTCAACCATAAGTGGAAGGCCAACATGGTGGCCTGAATTTATGGGAGGAGCCCGGGAGGGTATTTAACCGGCCCACTCACCTGTGGTCTTCGTCGGTTCCGGTGCGCGATACCCACCCTCCCATTCCCCCTTTTAAGGGCATTTCTCACAACATCACCCCCATCAAATACTCATTTCTAATCAGGGTATGCCCCCTTATTTCTGGCGTACCGGCCATAGACCAAGGCACACTTCAGGTCTCCCTTTTCATGTTATAGATCTTATTGGTTAAGTTATTTCCCTTCAGATACGTGTCGGCCATAGGGCTTCAACCATAAATATATATATATATATATATATATATATATATAATTACTTTTTTACTTGTTTCATACCATTGTCATGAATAAATAATGTTTACTAACCACTCTACCTCCACAAGTCAATGGCCTCATTCAAAGTCCAACATTCCTTCCTTGTTTAACTGTGCAGCTAAAAGCAAATGTTAAAGAATCACTCTAAGTTAAGTCACAGTAAAGCACAAAGTAAGTACATTATGAAGGGGGGGGGGGGGGTCTTTACAAGACCCTTAAACCTGACCGAACCCTGTGGATGTGGAGTATCACTGTAGCAGCCCCCCCTTTATTGTGATCCTCCATGTCTTCCAGATCCCAAGCCAAGGGGCAGCCCTGCTACATAGTAACCACAGGAGGGTGCACACTCAGCATGGATGCCATTCAGTGAATGCCTTATATTTTTCTCAGTGAACACATAACTTTCTCTAAATGAATGAGGTGGAAGTCAGGACATCACTGCTCTGCCTCTCCACCTCGTTCCATCAGAGAATGCCCGAATGTCAGCGATCGCTAGTGGTTACCATGCAGCAGGGCACAGGACCTGGAAGAAGGCAAGGATCACTAATAGAGGAGGCTACTACAGCATTTCGTGGCTTCCTTAAGAATCGGTCGGGTATGGAAAATGCATAACTACCTTCAAGGTGGACCAGTATGAGTATGCAAAAAAAAAAAAAAACATACCTAGAATTCAGCTTTAACCACTTACCAAACACCTATAGAGTTTTTCTGGCATGTGGTGAGCATATAAAGAGCAGTTAGAATATTTCCCAAATAATTTATGTTTATAAAATAGGAGATAATATGGAAACATTAGTGAACCACTTTCTAAGCAATCTCCTCATTTCTTGTTAAGTACCTAATAATTGCTTGCTAAATTCTCCCATCATTTAGAAAAGGAGGGATTTGCAGTGAGCACAAACAGTTATGAGCAGGTGATGCACATGGAAACCTAACCACTGGCATGTGTACTGTCATATTCTGTACCACATAGCTACCCGATCAGTGAGTTCCCAGCCTTTTGACAGTCATATCCAGAATGACAAATGATCTATTGATCATAGATTTGACTATTTCAAATCTTATCATTAAATATAATTATTTATGTTGGAACTACAACTCAATATTATTACCATATATGTGATCTTTTCTTTTGCTGCCAACATATGTACTTATGTATACTAATTGTCTCATGTTAAACAGGAGAAAAAAGATTGATTTGGTCGAGTTCATTCAGCTTTTTGTGAGGTCAGATTTTTTTTTAACTTTTTGATGGAAAAGGTTATTTTGATGGAAATGGTAGTTAGCACGTAAGCAGCTGGTTCATGAAAGAAAGGATTTTTTTTATTCACAAAAACACTTATAGTTATATTAAGGATTGTATTGTTACATGTATGCAATTTTTGGCATTGTGAGAGACTTACCACCAGCAGTTTCTGTGAGTATTGTAAAAGGTTGCCTTGATCACTTCTGTTCTCTTTGTAGTTGAAAGATAACTGAAAATTGTATTGTGGGGCCAGATATAGATTAAACCTCCAGCTCTCCAAGACCATTGCTGTATTTCCCATTTAATCAAATGGTGTTTTAGAGCTAATAAAGAGAATTGATGCAATACAGTAATTGACTTGTCTGTTATTTAATGCAATTGAGAGCCTAGGTAATCCAATTACTTAAGTGGATTTGAGCCTTTCAAATTATTCCCACAACTTCAAATACACCCTCATCTAAATTGTTTTTTAAGCTTGATACCTAAAGCTCTACATTAAACAATAATGAAGGCATTGTGCTTGCAAAAGTTTTAATACCCTTGCGAATGACAGATTTACAAGGTAAGAAAATGTCAGTTTTACTAAGGTTCATGTGACACACCCAATGTAAAACATCTAGAGTATGTTCCAAAAGCCATCTTTGGGTGTTTTTTTTTAAATGTATCTGTTTTATTGCTGAAAGCATTTGTTTTTATAGGTAAGTCAAGGGCATTCCATAATAAGGGTTTGTGAGAATTTAGCTTACATTTTTAGGTGGGTCCAGAGCAGTATAGCTAGACATTTAGCACAGTCTGTACAGATCACTAATCTCCAGTTTGTATTCTTACATTATTGGTTTCAATGGATGTCATATGTTGAGTGCAGTGCGCATTCATGTTCCAAAAGTCGTCAGTAGCAGGTTGGGGTTGTACAGATCTCTAGTGCCTAATTGTATACACAGTATGTTATTTGATCCTCTTCGAGACTAATTGCAAACACCCTGAAAAATGCAGAGATGTAGCCATTGTATAGTCACTGTGTGACATATACACCTCCCATTATCCACACTAGAAAACCTTCATCTGTATATGACATTTCAACACCCAGGTTTTATCTTACCACAAATTGTTCTGAACCAATGTTATGCCGCGTACACACGATTGGAATTCTCGTCAGAAAAAGCTCTGACGGTTTTCCCGACGGAATTCCGATGGAATTCCACTCAAACTGTCTTGCCTATACACGGCCACACCAAATTCCGACCGTCAAGAACGCGGTGACATACAACACTACAACGAGCCAAGTTCAATGCTTCCGAGCATGCGTCGAATTGTTTCCGAGCATGCTTAGGAATTTTGCGTGTCAGAATTGCTACAGACGATCAGAATTTCCGATAGAAACCTTTTCCGTATGAAAAATTGAGAACATGCTCTCAATTCTTTTCTGTTGGAAATTCGGCCAGCAAAATTCCGATGGAGCCTACACACGGTTGCATTTTACCGATGAAAAGCGCTCATCGGTCTTTTTCTGTCCGGAATTCCGATCGTGTGTACGCAGCATTAGAGATTAAAATTTTTATAGTGGTTTTGGTATCATTGGTTTGTGGATATCTGTAAGTGTCTGGTTTGTCAATTGATCCTCCTGATGATTACTATGAGGAATGTAAAGTGTAACTCCAGGCAAATAGAAAAAAAAAACACCTTAAAGTGGAACTCAACTGTATCTAAGCACCACAAACTGAAAACACAATTTAATTCATTTTTAATATTCAAACTAAACTTACCCATTTATTAACATCTCCATGCTTTATTTTGTTGAAAAATCACTTTGAAAAACACCCCTCCAGCATTTCTAGCCTCCGCCATCTTGAGTAAGGGCAGATGTTTCACGTAGCATTTACTTCCTGGAATCAATATACCCTTGTAGCTCCAGCATTCAAACAGGAGGGTGTGCTTAGCTAAGAAAGCCCCTCCTCCAGATGAAAGAAAAGCAAATGCCCATAAAGACTCCTGGGATGCATGGCATCATTTGGAACTAGGCCTGGAAACCAGGAAGCAAATAAAAAAAATGTAGGTAAAAAAGGGTTAAAACAAATCAATATGTTATGCCCTAGTATCTATTTACCTATTCTAGTAAGGTAAGGATTAAATATGTTTTTAATTTATTTAATCTTTATTTAATTTTCCTTACAAAACAGCATAAAAAAAAGAAATATATCAAATATTACAAACACATTATCTTTCAGTACTTTCTTATCTTCTCTATTACAAGTTTCCTTATAAGTCAAACGCTTTTAACCCTCACTCCTCTTTAGCTCATTATTCTACTGCAATCTAATTCCATACTTTCCCGTTATAGCTGTAAGTAATTTATTCGTAGTATAGTTTTATATCTACCTGACTTTCTTTATATTTAGTCCTACCCCTCTCCTACACCTTCCTGGTCAAATAGGGTATCCCATTTCATTCACCCATGGCCTCCGTATTTTCTCAAATTCTCTAAGATTTCACCTTTGTATATATACAGTCTTCTCCCTCCATACTAGTTCACTAATAACTTGAGTCCATTCGCTCACTAGTGGGGCCCTCTCCGACTGCCATCTCTGCGCAATAAGTTTACGTGCTTGAAATAGGCAGCGTATAACTGCCATTGTAGTGCACTTTTGTTCTCCCTGGACCTTCCTATATCCTAACACACAAAGTTTGGGGTCCATTTTCCCAAAGATTTTATTTATAGTTTCAACAGCTCCCCCCCAATAGCGAAACAACTTTGGGCACCGCCATACCATGTGTACAAGGTCCCTATGTCCTTGGCATCTAGGGCAACTGGCATCAGCTCTCCTTCCAAACAGGAACAATCTCTTGGGAGTACAGGTATACCAACATTAAATGTGATATTTTTGGTGAATGATTAAATATGTTAATGGTGATGGGGAGAGTTTATTTCCATTTTAATCCATTTATGTTTGTATTAAGAAACAAATATAGAATACAAATTCAATTATAATTATCTATAGTCCCTTCTACAACAGCTCACAAACTGGAGATAAATAGTTTATCCATGGCAGTTATAGTTGAAAGTTTTTTCATGCAGTAAAATACGATAAAATTTGGACTTACAGTTTCCATATCACAGTAAAACCTCGGATTGCGAGTAACGTGGTTTCCGAGTGTTTCGCATTATGAGCTGTTTAAAAAAAAAAAATTCTGACTCAATTTGCAAAAGTTGTCTTGCAAGACGAGCAGGATTCAAGCCTCTGGGGTGTGCAGTACTGCATGTGGCCAGAGGTGCGAGGGCGCCGATGACGCTCGGAGACACTCGGAAACACTTTGTTCCCGAGTGTCTCAGAGTGTCTCTGAGTGTCTGCGAGTGTCTCTGAGCATCTCAGAGTGACCTCTGAGCATTTCCGGCATCCCCCCACCTCTGGCCACATGCGGTACTGCATACACTAGCAGTGACATTGGAACAAATTATCTTAGTTTTGTCCTGGAAATTTATAGATAGGCAACTCCTATCCTCATATTGATTAGTGGTTCCAAATTAATAATAACTACTGCAGTAGGGAACAGACACAAAAGATACGCTCAGCATCTTTCCAAATAACCGTTCTCCTTTATTATGACGCAATTGAAGGTTTTTATACACATGATTACGTAGGTATCACATTATTATTACAATTGTACATTTATGGCAACAAGGGGCGTATCATAGGCAGGCTAATTCTAATCAGGACTCAAAAGAATGTAAACATGTACTGAAAACATTATTAGTGCCGTGTGCACAGTGAGGGCAGTGTGCAATACATACAAAATAGAATACAATTATATACAGAACTTACAAATTTCCATTACAGCCTCCCCTCTTTTGATCAATATTTTGATCACTAACCATACCTGCTATCACCTTTAACCTGGAACCTTCACACACTTAGGTGGGGGTAGTCCTGGCCAAAGAGGCAAAAACTCCATTGTGGAGAAAATAATAGCTGAGCAGCTTTTTTCATTACAAAATTACCTTTCATTGTGAAAAACAAATGATTGATAAAACATATTTACAGAGTACTGGCTGTACACTCCTGTGGCCAGAATGGCCTTCTAGCTTAATTGTTGGCATGCTGACTTATCAGCATATGTAAACACAGACAATTCTACATAAAATGGAAGAGGTACAAAAGACAAATATGACTTCAACATGGCTAAACTACTTTTCAAATATATATCCCTTACATTAAAGTAATTGAATCAATAAGTACCCTAGACTGTGATTGCAAAAGGGAAACAAATCAAACTCAGATATTTCTTTAATTTAGTCATTTTTGCAATGTCTGGTGTGGATCCAGGTGACTTTTCCTTCAAGTTTTGCAAAACTGTACATGAAATAGATGCTGTATTGAGTCTCCAAACATTTCCTTATATATAAATGTCTCTTAACAATCCACAAGTCACCTGGCTTTAGTTTTAGATCCTTCCAAACTTTTAGGATCTGGAATTGGGGAGAAAACACATAAATGAGTTTGTCAAAAACCTTAAAAGATCAGCAACATTCTCTGTGAGATCCGAATGGAGGACTTCAGCTGCTGAGACAAAATATAAGCAAGTGAGTAACACACTCCCAAACCAAATCCCATAGAGAGAGAGTCCAACATCCCCTTAGGGGCTTGATAAATTATAAGAAAACACTCAGGCAAAAGTTTCTTACTCTACTTTGTCCGCTACATTGTAGACAGTAGGGAGTGTAAAAATAAAGCCTCAAAACTTCTAGTAAGGACTCTCCTATAAAAATGATTTCCTCCGTTACACTCTGTGCTTACAAACTACTTCTGATAACACTTTTTACTGTGGCCTTTTCAGTAGCATTAGCCACTGGACATCCAAAAAACATGTCCATACAGACAAAATGCATACTCATAAGATCCTGACTTGGGCATCTGGATATATCTTTTTGTAATCTCTGGAAGGGATGTTCAGCTTTTGGTAACACCTTTGGTAACAGGTAAAACAAGAAGTGGTATGTTATAAAAACAACTGTGGAGAACCCTGACTCTATCTCATGCTCATTTACTAAGGCAGCCTTACCACAAATTGTTCTGAACCAATGTTATGCCGCGTACACACGATCGGAATTCTCGTCAGAAAAAGCTCTGACGGTTTTCCAGACGGAATTCTGATGGAATTTCACTCAAACTGTCTTGCCTATACACGGTCACACCAAATTCGGACCGTCAAGAACGCGGTGACGTACAACACTACAACGAGCCAAGTTCAATGCTTCCGAGCATGCGTCGAATTGTTTCCGAGCATGCTTAGGAATTTTGCGTGTCAGAATTGCTACAGACGATCGGAATTTCCGATAGAAACCTTTTCCGTCGGAAAAATTTAGAACATGCTCTCAATTCTTTTCTGTCGGAAATTCGGCCAGCAAAATTCCGATGGAGCCTACACACGGTTGCATTTTACCGATGAAAAGCTCTCATCGGTCTTTTTCTGTCCGGAATTCCGATCGTGTGTACGCAGCATTAGAGATTTTAATTTTTATAGTGGTTTTGGTATCATTGGTTTGTGGATATCTGTAAGTGTCTGGTTTGTCAATTCATCCTCCTGATGATTACTATGAGGAATGTAAAGTGTAACTCCAGGCAAATAGAAAAAAAAACACCTTAAAGTGGAACTCAACTGTATCTAAGCACCACAAACTGAAACACAATTTAATTCATTTTTAATATTCAAACTAAACTTACCCATTCATTAACATCTCCATGCTTTATTTTGTTGAAAAATCACTTTGAAAAACACCCCTCCAGCATTTCTAGCCTCCGCCATCTTGAGTAAGGGCAGATGTTTCACGTAGCATTTACTTCCTGGAATCAATCTACCCTTGTAGCTCCAGCATTCAAACAGGAGGGTGTGCTTAGCTAAGAAAGCCCCTCCTCCAGATGAAAGAAAAGCAAATGCCCATAAAGACTCCTGGGATGCATGGCATCATTTGGAACTAGGCCTGGAAACCAGGAAGCAAATAAAAAAAATGTAGGTAAAAAAGGGTTAAAACAAATCAATATGTTATGCCCTAGTATCTATTTACCTATTCTAGTAAGGTAAGGATTAAATATGTTTTTAATTTATTTAATCTTTATTTAATTTTCCTTCTTCCATACAAAACAGCATAAAAAGAAGAAATATATCAAATATTACAAACACATTATCTTTCAGTACTTTCTTATCTTCTCTATTACAAGTTTCCTTATAAGTCAAACGCTTTTAACCCTCCTCCCTCCTCCCCTCCCTACCCTAGAACCCTCACTCCTCTTTAGCTCATTATTCTACTGCAATCTAATTCCATACTTTCCCGTTATAGCTGTAAGTAATTTATTCGTAGTATAGTTTTATATCTACCTGACTTTCTTTATATTTAGTCCTACCCCTCTCCTACACCTTCCTGGTCAAATAGGGTATCCCATTTCATTCACCCATGGCCTCCGTATTTTCTCAAATTCTCTAAGATTTCCCCTTTGTATATATACAGTCTTCTCCCTCCATACTAGTTCACTAATAACTTGAGTCCATTCGCTCACTAGTGGGGCCCTCTCCGACTGCCATCTCTGCGCAATAAGTTTATGTGCTTGAAATAGGCAGCGTATAACTGCCATTGTAGTGCACTTTTGTTCTCCCTGGACCTTCCTATATCCTAACACACAAAGTTTGGGGTCCATTTTCAACAGTGTCCCAAAGATTTTATTTATAGTTTCAACAGCTCCCCCCCAATAGCGAAACAACTTAGGGACCTTGTACACATGGTATGGCGGTGCCCAATGTCCTTGGCATCTAGGGCAACTGGCATCAGCTCTCCTTCCAAACAGGAACAATCTCTTGGGAGTACAGTATACCAACATTAAATGTGATATATTTTTTGTGAATGATTAAATATGTTAATGGTGATGGGGAGAGTTTATTTCCATTTTAATCCAGTTATGTTTGTATTAAGAAACAAATATAGAATACAAATTCAATTATAATTATCTATAGTCCCTTCTACAACAGCTCACAAACTGGAGATAAATAGTTTATCCATGGCAGTTATAATTGAAAGTTTTTTCATGCAGTAAAATACGATAAAATTTGGACTTACAGTTTCCATATCACAGTAAAACCTCGGATTGCGAGTAACGTGGTTTCCGAGTGTTTCGCATTATGAGCTGTTTAAAAAAAAAAAAAATCCTGACTCAATTTGCAAAAGTTGTCTTGCAAGACGAGCAGGATTCAAGCCTCTGGGGTGTGCAGTACTGCATGTGGCCAGAGGTGCGAGGGCGCCGATGACGCTCGGAGACACTCGGAAACACTTTGTTCCCGAGTGTCTCAGAGTGTCTCTGAGTGTCTGCGAGTGTCTCCGAGCATCTCAGAGTGGCCTCTGAGCATTTCCGGCGTCCCCCCACCTCTGACCACATGCGGTACTGCATACACTAGCAGTGACATTGGAACAAATTATCTTAGTTTTGTCCTGGAAATTTATAGATAGGCAACTCCTATCCTCATATTGATTAGTGGTTCCAAATTAATAATAACTACTGCAGTAGGGAACAGACACAAAAGATACGCTCAGCATCTTTCCAAATAACCCTTCTCCTTTATTATGACGCAATTGAAGGTTTTTATACACATGATTACGTAGGTATCACATTATTATTACAATTGTATGTTTATGGTAACAAGGGGCGTATCATAGGCAGGCTAATTCTAATCAGGACTCGAAAGAATGTAAACATGTACTGAAAACATTATTAGTGCCGTGTGCACAGTGAGGGCAGTGTGCAATACATACAAAATAGAATACAATTATATACAGAACTTACAAATTTCCATTACAGCCTCCCCTCTTTTGATCAATATTTTGATCACTAACCATACCTGCTATCACCTTTAACCTGGAACCTTCACACACTTAGGTGGGGGTAGTCCTGGCCAAAGAGGCAAAAACTCCATTGTGGAGAAAATAATAGCTGAGCAGCTTTTTTCATTACAAAATTACTTTTCATTGTGAAAAACAAATGATTGATAAGACATATTTACAGAGTACTGGCTGTACACTCCTGTGGCCAGAATGGCCTTCTAGCTTAATTCTTGGCATGCTGACTTATCAGCATATGTAAACACAGACAATTCTACATAAAATGGAAGAGGTACAAAAGACAAATATGACTTCAACATGGCTAAACTACTTTTCAAATATATATCCCTTACATTAAAGTAATTGAATCAATAAGTACCCTAGACTGTGATTGCAAAAGGGAAACAAATCAAACTCAGATATTTCTTTAATTTAGTCATTTTTGCAGTGTCTGGTGTGGATCCAGGTGACTTTTCCTTCAAGTTTTGCAAAACTGTACATGAAATAGATTCTGTATTGAGTCTCCAAACATTTCCTTATATATAAATGTCTCTTAACAATCCACAAGTCACCTGGCTTTAGTTTTAGATCCTTCCAAACTTTTAGGATCTGGAATTGGGGAGAACACACATAAATGAGTTTGTCAAAAACCTTAAAAGATCAGCTGCTGAGACAAAATATAAGCAAGTGAGTAACACACTCCCAAACCAAATCCCATAGAGAGAGAGTCCATCATCCCCTTAGGGGCTTGATAAATTATAAGAAAACACTCAGGCAAAAGTTTCTTACTCTACTTTGTCCGCTACATTGTAGACAGTAGGGAGTGTAAAAATAAAACCTCAAAACTTCTAGTAAGGACTCTCCTATAAAAATGATTTCCTCCGTTACTCTCTGTGCTTACAAACTACTTCTGATAACACTTTTTACTGTGGCCTTTTCAGTAGCATTAGCCACTGGACATCCAAAAAACATGTCCATACAGACAAAATGCATACTCATAAGATCCTGACTTGGGCATCTGGATATATCTTTTTGTAATCTCTGGAAGGGATGTTCAGCTTTTGGTAACACCTTTGGTAACAGGTAAAACAAGAAGTGGTATGTTATAAAAACAACTGTGGAGAACCCTGGCTCTATCTCATGCTCATTTACTAAGGCAGCCATAACTGCTTGTGACTGATGACACGGTCCATGTGTCAAGCTGGAGGGAAAAGAGTGTCTGGCAGACATAAATGATCACCTTTTCCAATGTCCTGTTTCATAAGAAGTTGCCCACTGTGGACCACTTGTTCTTCTCGTTCTGGGGTCCTTAAAGTTGAATTATTAATCCCAGCTATACTGGGCCAGAACTAGGGTGGAATCTGTGGGTTGCACAGACCCAGCAAGTGTCCGGGGCTGTAAATGCAGCATCCTTAGTCGGTCTGCTTCCATGTGTGAGTTTTAATGTTAGTATGGCTACCTCAGCAAGAACCGGGAAGGGTGAAAACAGACAATCAATTAACTTAGCATGCTTGATTGGTTTACCTGCCGAAGTAAAAACAAACTTCTGGCCCTTCAAATGGAACCAAAAGCTCTCTAATTCTCTACTATCTATATAAATATACACTCTTTTTATAGCTCACAGGCTTTGCTAAAACATGGAGCTCTGCTTCTTGAGCTGGGAAAAAGGATCCAATGACTCTATATACAGAGTATCCTTCTGGGTGATAAACTGCATACTCAGTATAAAACCGGGAATAACTACAAAAAAATAAATATCTGGGTCTTCAGGGAGTGTGTCCTGCACTGGGCTCACAGCAGCTGATTCCTACGTCATCAATTTAACACATGTGGTCTCCTCCATCTACAGCCTCCTCCAATAGGGGCAATAAGGTGGCTGGATTAAAATGTACACATTTTTCATTGTTATATTTGTACATAAACAAACTCATATTTTAAACCTTTCATTAGACAAACATTTAGTTAGCTGTATATTTGCTGCGCAAAATGTCGGACCATTAAAAATTAAATATTTGACCAAAATAATGTCTAACTTTGTCTAATAGCACCTTTGCATAAAGGTACAGCTCTGATATATCAGGGTGAACCCTTCATTACTGGGTCCAGCTTGCATAACTATATTACAATGGCTTGTTTTCTATCATGCTGTTTGTGTAAGAACTCCAGTTTCATGTTTCAAAAAGACAACTTTTTCCTGGCAATATTATAATAAATGATAACAATACCCTGCGGTCATGCAGAGATGTCCATAAATCCACTGCACTTACAAGGAAAAGGGGCACATCATATCACAATCCACACATTCTGCTTTGGATTAAAAAAACAAACAAAAAAAAAACAAACAAAGCGCTCAGCCACATCAAAAACTATAAAACAACTGGCTGCAGGTGGGATCTAACAGGGTGTGTGGACTTGATGTGATGGGTCTGTCATATTTACATTTTATTTATTATTACTCTCACATCATGGACCGCACATCAATTTATTATCAGACTTTAAGATTTAATTTTTGTAGAAAAACTTCTTATGTATCCCATCCATCTTGGCTTTGTTAAACATTATGGCAGCTGTATTCCAATTAACAACCTCATCTTAATCTTTTTTCTTTCCACTCAATAAATGTAAAATTACAAAATTGTTATTTTAAACTAAACTAATACCATTTTTATAAATTCCCCATTAACCTGGATTTCATTTCCAATCAAAGGTTGTCTAAACCAGTTTCAATATATCTATATTATTATTAAAATTGTTAAACTCATATTAGAAATTAATACTCAAATGATAATTTCAATATCACACCCTAATATATATATCCACAGATAACGTTCCTTAAAGGGGGACATATTACTTAATTTTACTTAATTCCCTTTTTTAAATTCACTGTTTCCACTATCAAAGGATATTCAATTTGTGTAATACACGGTTAAATGTAACCTTCATTTTACCATGTTTGGAAAACAGATTGAATATCCTTTGATAGTGGAAACAGTGCATTTAAAAAAGGGAATTAAGTAAAATTAAGTAATATGTCCCCCTTTAAGGAACGTTATCTGTGGATATATATATTAGGGTGTGATATTGAAATATGTGGATTTAGCCTCCAGTCTCTCTGGAGGCGTGGGGTGGTCCTTCGAGCCGGAAACGAACCAGCGACCTAAGGATCACCTGTCCTGGAAATTTATAGATAGGCAACTCCTATCCTCATATTGATTAGTGGTTCCAAATTAATAATAACTACTGCAGTAGAGAACAAACAGAAAAGATACGCTCAGCATCTTTCCAAATAACCGTTCTCCTTTATTATGACGCAATTGAAGGTTTTTATACACATGATTACGTAGGTATCACATTAATATTACAATTGTACGTTTATGGTAACAAGGGGCGTATCATAGGCAGGCTAATTCTAATCAGGACTCGAAAGAATGTAAACATGTACTGAAAACATTATTAGTGCCGTGTGCACAGTGAGGGCAGTGTGCAATACATACAAAATAGAATACAATTATATACAGAACGGTTATTTGGAAAGATGCTGAGCGTATCTTTTGTGTCTGTTCCCTACTGCAGTAGTTATTATTAATTTGGAACCACTAATCAATATGAGGATAGGAGTTGCCTATCTATAAATTTCCAGGACAGTTTCCATTAATTCCTATGGGGAAACTCGATTTGCTATACGAGTGCTTTGGATTACAAGCATTCTTCTGGAACAGATTATGCTCTTACTCCAAGGTACTACTGTATATTTAAGGGTCGTAGAACTAAACTGGGTATAAAAGGCAGCTGCAACTCCTTATGTGCATGCATGTTAATGAAGTTTGATAACAGCCTGGGCTGCTGATAAAGGATCATAGGGAGCCCTCCCATACCAAGCCCCCCTGCTGAACTGATGGGACCTGCTGTTTTTATTATCTTCCCATCCTCTGGTCCCCCTCTCCCTACTCCATATCCCACTTAGACTACAACTTGCAGAATCCCTTACATTAGGCAGTGGGGCATGTCCATGTGAAGCTCTCAGTGCAGGAAGTTTTGTAGCTGTAAACTGTGCTCATGAGCACATGACACTATGTGTCAAGGGGATGATGGGGGTGCAGAGTGAGGTGTAATGGGGGTCCAAAATGAGGATTGGTGGGGAATATAGAATAAAGGTAATGGGGGTTGCAAGGGTTACAGAGTGTAGGATAATGGGGGATGTGGGAGTACAGAGTGTGAGGCAGTGGGGTGCAGGTGGGGTACAGATTGAGGTTTGATGAGGGTAAATAGAAAATAATGGTGGGTGCAAATTTGGGATAGTGGAGGATGCAGAGTAGCGAGGGATGCAGTGTTTGCAGAATGTCAGGTGCTGGGGGATGCAGGGGTTGCAGAAAGTGTGGTGTAAGGGTGTACAGAGAGAGTATTGGGGGGTACAGGATAGTGGGCAGTGGGGGGGGGGTGCATGGGGAGAAACTAGGGAGAGGAGCCCATCAGACAGGCTGTATAGGGCCCCATTATTTATAATGGTGGCCCCAGGAAAAACATAAGAAACTGGTGCCTATTTTTGTTCAGAAGACTTTGAGTAAATATCTTAATCTAAGCATCCCAAACTTTTTACATAGGTCTGTTTATTCTTACCATCACATTTTAGAATTACCAAATTTCCATTCCAGACCTCAATACCAGTATCGTACATCCACCATCTTAGTACAGGGTAACATTGCCAAGGTTAGGAAATAATTTCCAAAAACGTATTTTTTTTATGTTTTTGCCAAGTTTATTGAATATGCAGACTTGCACAGAACATCAAGACACGGACAACATAACATTTGTAATCACTCATGTGCTTGGTATTGCTTCATTTGAGTCTTTAATGTAGATTTTATTTTTTACATCCTTGTTGTTGGCTCTGGCATGGCTCAGGAGGACAGGGGAGGCAAGGATCTGTGCAAACAAAAAATTATATTACGAATACGTGTTATTCATTTGTTTTCTTAACTGACCACATAAAATACATACAATTCCCCACATTGTGACTTAAGAGAGAAACCTGGTATTCACACTAGTCACTCTTGTTGTCTTACATATAATAAGTATATAGGTGCTAAATTTTGGCTGTTTTTTTTTTTTTTTTTTTTTTTTTTAGAACAACCATGTCAGCCTGTACATTATAAATTAGTATGGCATCCCTAAATATACTCCAATACAATTGTTAACATTTCACCATATCCAGTCTAATTATACGGTCTCATTGATCCTCAAGCCCTTAATAACAGAGGCCATGATTTCCATACATTGAACTGGTGATGGCCAACAAACCTGAAACAGCTGTATGCAATATGGAGTAACATGGCCCTATAATTCTAAAGCCCAGTTCCAGGCAACTAAAGAGATTTGTCAGGTTTCTGTGGTAGTGAGCCCTTGTAGAACGCCAACTAGGTGTTCCCCAGGATGCAGAGTCTAAACCCTAGCCTGCTTCTTCACCAGGGCTTCTGATGGTGGGGATGGACTTGCAGCAAGGTGGAACCAGGTCGCGGCCCTCTTGTATGCCCAGCTGAGATGCGGAGACCACTTCCATATTCAGAGTACAACGAAAGGAAACAGAAGGAAATCCGGGAAACAAGCTAAGGTCCATACCCAGGGCACGGGAAGTCAGACACTGAATACACGTAATAGTAGGCAAACAGGAGCTCAGAAAACTGGGAAGTTGCTCATGCATTGAGCATGTGCTATATAGGGAAGCAGACTGGGAGGTGGGCCAAGAAGTGATAGAAGGGAAAGGAAATATAAACCTACAGAATTGCAGGTAATGCCCATAGGTGAACACAGAAGCAAAACAACACATGTGAAAGGCAACACAGATTTAGGAGAAGCGCTGCATCAAGAAGGTAAGAATTACACAGGCAGGAGAACTGCGTGCTAAATTGTGACAAAATTGGCTTTTGCAGTAGGTTTAATAATGAAATTACATAAGCTGCATTTAACATGGGTAACTAGTAACAAGCACGTCTTTGAACTCATTCTGCATGATTGAATTGAGTAATAATAGAAATATAGCGGAAGCCATTGCTGACTCGTTTTTATAGGTACGGGCTCCAGGGCTGTCATCCTCATTCTGTAATTAATACACAGTAGCAGGATGAGACTTTTCCCATGTAATTGAGCCTATACATTTTCAAAACAAGTTAGCAATGACAGGTACCATAATTCCCACATTTACAGGTTCACTTTATAGTGTATGTCCTGCCAAAACATTCTGTGCTAGTTTTAGATTAAGAGTAAGAACGAGGTATAACCTTTGTAAGGTTTTTACTGCAATCTGGGACTCTCACTTCCTATCCTTCTGACATTTTATCAGAGGGATGCAAAGAGAAATCTGGGACATCAACACAGACAAAAAATAAAAAAATACAGATTTTCCCTCACGTCTTGTCTGGATAATGGCAATAAATTACAGCTGAATACATAAAAATTACATTAGTATATGATTTCTGATGTTTACTGACTCACCAGGCTTAGGGCATTGCTGCACCGGTTTGCATACTGAAAAGGAAAAGTAGGGATATTATTAATGATGCCATGTGTGTTTTAGCCCTTAGATCACTACTGTTAATAATAATATATAAGAATGTTAAAGAACAATTCAAAGAGAAAACACAAAAGCTGAATTTGAGAAAAGTGTCTGGTAGCAAATATTTCTATATCTTTGATCTCTGGTGGTGATTGATTAAAACGTATTCTTACATAATATACTGTACCTGAACATGTTAACGCAACATTTTTAGAAAGGGTTATAGCCGCTGTCAAGTTTTTACTGCAATCTGGGACATCAACACAAACAAAAATGTATAGATATATGTTTTTTTAGTAGAGTAGGGGAAGAGTATTTTTTTCTGACTGTGTCTCTGTTGCAGATTTTCCATCACTTCCTGTCTGGATAAAAGTTAAAAAATTTCAGTAGGACAGGAAGTGAGGGTAATTTTCTACTGGATCCCGGAATAGCAATAAAACCTGAAAGGAATTCTGATCCTTCTTCACTCTGTCCAAAGCTAGCAAAACTAGAAAAAATATATTTTTAGCTTACAGGTTGAGTAACTTATACCTCGTTACTCTTGGGCACTTCAGTATCTCCCCCAACTATACCCCATCACTGAACCCATTACCTGACATTCTTGTAGCGGGATTATATTTAATATATTTGACCTCATGGAAATTGAAGAAAAAAAGTGTGACACCCTTTTTTGCTTTACAGTTGTCAGAGCTGAGAGGCAATGCTGGAGATTCTGCTGTGGCACCTTGTTACAGTATCTTAACCACTTCCCGCCCGGTCAATAGCATATTGACGTCCGGGAAGTGGCTTCGTTATCCTGACTGGGCGTCATATGACGTCCTTCAGGATAACAGCCGCCGCGCGCCCGTGGGGGCGCGCATCGCGGCGATCGGTGGAGCGGTGTGTCAGTCTGACACACCGCTACACTGATCTCGGTAAAGAGCCTCCGGCGGAGGCTCTTTACCACGTGATCAGCCGTGTCCAATCACGGCTGATCACGATGTACACAGGAAGAGCCGTTGATCGGCTTTTCCTCACTCGCGTCTGACAGACGCGAGTAGAGGGGAGCCGATCGGCGGCTCTCCTGACAGGGGGGGTCTGCGCTGATTGTTTATCAGCGCAGCCCCCCCTCAGATGCCCACACTAGACCACTAGGGAAGCCCCCAGGACCACCAGGGAAGCCCTCAGGACCACCAGGGAAGCCCCCAGCATGTGGATGGCCAGGTACATCCCCATGGCCATCCACATGTTAAAAAAAATTCAAAAAATATGCCAATCAGTGCCCACAGATGGGCACTGATTGGCACATCATATTTAATAAAAAAAAAAGTAAAAAAAAGGGATGCCCAGCAATGCCACCCATAAGTGTCATCAGTGCCACTCATCAGCGTCCATCAGTGCCACCTATCAGTGCCCATCCATGCCCACCCATGCCCACCTATCAGTGCCCATCCATGCCACCTATCAGTGCCCATGCATGCCACCTATCAGTGCCCATCCATGCCACCTATCAGTGCCACCTATATGTGTGCAGTGCCACCCATAAGTACCCGTCAGTGCCGCCTATGAGTGCCCATCAGTGCCACCTGAGTGCCCATCAGTGCCGCATACCAGTGCCACCTATCAATGCCCATCAGTGCCACCTATCAGTGCCCATCAGTGCCGCCTATCAGTGCCCATCATCAGTGCCACCTCATCGGTGCCCCCTAATTGGTGCCACCTCATCGGTGCCCATCAGTGCCGCCTTATCAGTGCCCATTAGTGCCGCCTTATCAGTGCCCGTCATTGAAGAAGAAAACGCACTTATTTACAAAAAAAATTAACAGTGACAAAGAAAAACTTGTTTTTTTGCAAATTTTTCGGTCTTTTTTTGTTTGTTGCGCAAAAAATAAAAATCGCAGAGGTGATCAAATACCACCAAAAGAAAGCTCTATTTGTTGGAACAAAATGATAAAAAATTTGTTTGGGTACAGTGTAGCATGACCGCGCAATTGTCATTCAAATTGCGACATCGCTGAAAGCTGAAAATTGGCTTGGGCGGGAAGGTGTCTAAGTGTCTGGTATTGAAGTGGTTAAAGTGGATGTAAACCCCAAATTTTGTTTTTTTGATGGCATAATGTAGAGAATAAGATTTCCTTTCATTTGAGCCCAGTCTTGCCACACAGATTTACTCGAGGCCTGAGCAATCCTATTTTATTGTTCAGTTAGAGAAATCCTAAAAAAGTCTTGAAAACTTTGTCAAAAATGCCCCCTTGCTGTGAGTAACAGGTGATTTACATATCATGCACTTGCCTGAGACAGGCACATCCTGTGTAAAAAGTTCACAATTCACATCCCCCTCCCCTATAGCTCTCCCATGATTGCCGGCCTTTGCTGTGCTTTGACTGGATGTTTCTCATCATGGGATGCAGTGAACAGTCAGCAGACTATAGACAGACAAGTGATTTAGGGGACATGTATGTAGTCAGAGCTGGGCAGAGTAGAACATCCAGTGATCTGATGATAACCTGTCTCAGGCTAGTGCATGAGATATGTAAATCACCTGTCACTCACAGCAAGGGGGCGTTTTTGACAAAGTTTTCAAGACTTTGTCAAGATTTCTCTAACTGAACAATAAAAGAGGATTGCTCAGGCCTCGAGTAAATCTGTGTGGCAAGACTGGGCTCAAATGAAAGGAAATCTTATTCTCTACATTATGACATAAACAACCTAGCTGATCCTTTCATCTACTGTGGTCCATCCAAAACTAAAATGTCAGTTTTGAATGTAAATACACTTTAATATTAAAGTTAGTCCAAAAGGCTAGACATTGACAGCTGCCACTGCTGACATGTTTTTAAAAGGTGCATGATGACCCGGAGTAGCCATGCCAATCCTGGCTTTTTTTACCTAGTTAGCCACTGATCTACATAGTGCCCAACTGTCCCTGATTTCAAGGGACTGTCCCTCATTCAGAAAAGTCCCTCTGTCCCTCTTCCCTCCTCATTTTGGTCTGATCTATAGAGTTGCATAAAAAATAGACTACTTATCTATCAAAAAGTGTTTCCCAGTACAAAACCTTTCATCCAATTTCTAAATTGCTGCGTTTGTAAATTCCAAAAGCCAATATAAAGGAATAGTAAAAAAACACTTGTAGGTTTAACTAATCATTTTTTGTACAATTCTCCTTTAAGGGGGGGGGCGTGGCAGGGGGTGTGTCCTATGCTTACATACTTTTTCTAATAGGTGTCCCTCATTTCAATCTCAGAAAGTTGGGAGGTATGGATCTAGACTAGAGCAAGAGCACAGGCAGAAATGATTGGACTCTTGCACTATATACTTGTCTAGACCTGTGACTCTCTAGATCTTAAGATACAAATTGCAATGCCTTTTTTTTCCATCTTAATCTTTTTAGGAAGGTTTACTTCCTTTCCTGTATACTCAACAGTAAGTCAAAAAATATCTTTCCATTGTGCAGGTAATCCACTTCTAGACAGATGGCATGGGAACAAGTGTCCCTATTGAAAGATTTCCCCTCTCTTCCTGTCTTGAAGGCAATTCAAAAATTTGTATATACCTTCACTTTTAATCCCAGGGACAATGGTGGTCAGGATAATTATAGAGAGTGATTCTCTTAAAATTTAAGACACAGACTGTAATAAAATCCTGACAAAGTTTTTACGCCCTCACCACTCTATCCAAATCTAAAAATGTTACGCCTTTAGTAATACTATACAATTAGTAAGCAGTGGCTGCCCCAATAATTAAATGTTGCCCTAATTCCAGTGAAAATGATTTACCACTGATGTGTTCTACATAATTCTTTTCACAAAATAACATAATGCTCATTTATTCCAGCTGAATACATAAAAATTTCATTTTTTAAATTATTTTTGATTAGGGCTGTGGAAATTAAAGATTAATTCCTCGATTAATCTTCAATTTTTTTGATCGATCAAAATTCTTTTGATCGGTACTCACCTCTCCGCTGGCTTCCGGGTCTTCAGGGAGTTCTGGTGACGTTGCGGACATCGACGTCACCGGACTCCTCCCCAATTCCCTTCGTTAGCAGATGGAGGCACTTGGGGAGGAGTCCGGTGACGTTGAAGTTCTGATTGAACATAACGTTTACGTGGGGGGAGGAGCTAGGCACGACGTCACCCGCTGCTGCCCTACAGAACTAACACGATTGTCGGCTTTACAAGCTGTGTTTTTATCATCTCTATGTAAGTAGTTTGTGTTTGAACACAGAAATTAAATCTTGTACTTAAGCGGTGAGCACTTAAATCTTTTCTTTCTACCCATGACCTGGCGTCCTTGCTAAGATCTAAGGAGACGTGAGAGAATTTTATGGTCCGTGTTAACCCTTTTGATACCCGCTTGCATGACCACCTGTTTGCACAGGGGTCCATGCCATAAGGTGTGAGTGATTAGTTAGACCGGAGGTGAAGGGATTGTCAAGCTACTGTGGAAAAAAAAAAATTACTTACGTCAGTGCTACAGTTTGAATTTAAAACGTATTTGTGTGAACTGTGAAGTTAAGTCATAGATTGTGAAAGCTAACTAGTGTCGGGTGATTGTATATAGTGTATACCACATTTACCACTGACTAATGCAGAGCTGCAATGCAAGGAGATCAGCTAAAGTAGTTGGATCTGTATGTGCGTTATAATTAATCGAAATTAATCAATTTAAACATTTTTTAATCAGTAACAGCCCTATTTTTGATGTTTACTAACTCACCAGGTGTAGGGCACTTTGGTGTTTGGTCCTGACATTGCTGCACTGGTTTGCATGCTGAAAAAGAAAAATAATAAATAATTCCACATATTTTTTAGCCCTTAGATCACTACTGTTAATGATAATATATACTGTACTGTTTAAAAATCTATTTGAAAACAAAAAACACTAAAGCTGAATTTGATAAAATTATCTAGTAGCAAATATTTCTATATCTTTAATCTCTGATAATTACTCAGATTTACAACAGCATATTTGTTTTGTATGGCACAAAAGAACAGCACTAAAAAATTATAGTAGAAAATAATGTGCTTGCTGGTGGTGATTGATTAAAATGTATTCTTACATAAGATAGCAGAACATGTTGAAGTAACATTTTTATGAAACCGACATGGTAATTTAGGTTTTTAATGAATTATCTTTTTAATCTAAACAAGTTATCCTTTATACTAAAAAATGTAGTTATTCTTTTATACTGGTGACATGGGACTTGTGGATTTACATTAACACATCACATTAGTGTTGTAGACGCCAAAACAGGGTAATGCCAGTCAGTTTCCCCACTATTTGAAAGATTATATAAGCATTAAATGCTACTTACGGTCCTGGCCTTTCTGATCATGGTGTCCATGATGTCCATGGTGTCCATGATGTCCATGGGATCCACCTTTATTTGAAGACATTGTTGTTGGCTGGTGTTAGCAAGTAAGTTCAAAATTACCTCAAAGGAATAGTAAATTCTGTTGTGAATCAATTGAACCTGTTGCTTTTATACCCAAGTTGTTTCCTGTTTGTAAAGGGGAAGTTGAATCTCTAGAAAAACAAGTTTTATTTTCTCCAAATCTGCCAATCATGTTATAGAGAAACCTTTTTAGCAAAAATAATTATAATGTTCCATAAAGGAAGGGATGCTGCCTCCTTAGTATAATTTAGCTGCCAGTCACACCCAAATATTACATTAGTTGTAGATGACTCATTTATTGAACATCAGGTCAAAAATTCCACTGAATTTTTACATAGTTACGGAGTGCCACATTTTTGTTGCGCGAACCATGGAGTGCCCTTTACACAATTTCAGAATAAACCTTCTTTCTGCCAACCTCAAATTGTGACTGCATGCCCTCGCCAGGGACCTAAGATTAAAGTTAAATAAGGAGTGCCGGGATTTAAAAAAACACCAATGCTTACCTACCTTCTGCAGGATCAATCTGATGCTGCAGTTGTCAGCCAGAAAACTGAGCAATCTTGTTACCACGGATTGCTCGGGTATACTTTGTGCTCTGCCCCTACGGCTCTCAGTGGAGCATTAGGCAGGGGAGAGAGCAAGTGCGGCTGGCTCAGGCCCTCAGAGGTGTGCCGAGAGGCTGAGCCAGCTGCCTGTAAGGCATCTGGGTGGATCTCAATGTTATTGTAGGGATCTCTCCAGAGTCTGGAGCGGCTCTGTGACATCAGTCTCAGCTTTAGCCCACTGTTGACTGATTCTATGATCCTCATGGGAAGTACAGTGCTGTGAAAAAAGTAATTGCCCCCTAAACCTAATAACTGGTTGTGCAACCCTTGGCGAAAACAACTGCAATCAAGCATTTGCAATAAGGTATGTGTTGACTGCGCTAACCCTTATATTACGTGTTTTAAGTGCATTTGAAATGTACCACAACACATATATATATTTCTATACACTAGTGATATTACAATTAGTGTTACTATTAAAACCAATATTTTCCTCTACAATCCACCCGTGACCTCCAATATTGATTGTTTCATGCCAAAAAACTAATTAAATTAAACAAAACAAAACCAATAAATGTCCACAATAATTTCTGCTGATATTAGAAGAAACCGTGTTTGATGCAATAAAAAATAAAATAAAAATTGCTTCAATCCTCCTAATCCTTGTGTCCGTGCTTCTTTTGTCCACCACTATAGTGACGACACCACCATAAGGATTGGCCACTCACCAGATGTTAGTATAATGAATGCCTTTGGTTCATTGATAGGGATAACCACTCCTCTCAGGTCTATGCTGCTTCCAGTTTACAGATTAAACCAATATCCAACCTCATAAAAAATGAACAACGATCATTGCGCAGTATGTCTGTGCATTTATTTATAAAAAGGTAAAAACAAATTGCTTCACTCACATGCTTAAGTGCCTATCAGTTGGCACTAAACTTTTCCAGCCATTTGAATGGGTATAGATGGGTGAGGGTATTGCCTGTCTCTCCTATCTCGGTGTGCAACCCAAGCCTCCTTTTCGTTTTACCGGAAGTGACGTGATCCATATCCTAGCAGCCTCTATGCATTTCGCAAATACTATTGCGTCCTCAGGAAGCTGCTGAATGTTGCTAGGTCACTCTATTTATACTATAATGGCTGTTATCTTGTTTAATTGTTTCCGGATCGCTCATTCCGCGAGACCGGAAGTGAGCGGTCCGCCATTTTAACTGCTGTCATCTTCCACCCATTCATTCCGTACAACCGGATGGGTGCTATTTTTAAACGATCCCCTGCTGTAATTTGCCTTCCCCATTTCGTTAAGGGGGAGGTCTAGTTATACTAACAAAGAAAGATTATGGATTGGAACTGCAAAGATTAGTTAGGGATGATACTACATACCAATTATTGAGAAAAAACCCGAATAAGGAATTTAGAACCAGATTGAATACATTTTTAAACAAAGGCATTGCAGATAAAATAATCAACAAAAAAGAGGGAAGATAACTATTGCCAGAAGCACCAAAAGTCCCGGTAATATATCAGGTACCAAAAATTCACAAGAGCAAAACAAAACCGCCAGGAAGACCTATAATTAGCGGAATTGGGTCAGTAAACTCCAGATTAGGAGAATACCTGGATGTATTTCTCCAACCAATAGCAGGGAAGGGTAAGGCCTACATCAAGGTTAGTAAAGATGTAATAAACTTCCTGAAACAAATTGAGATGGACGACTCCACATTATTGGTTACAATGGATGTGGAGTCGTTATACACCAATATTAAGCAAACAGACGCACTATCAGCAGTGGCATGGGCAATGAAAAATCTATCAAATTTGAAATTAAAACAAAGGAAGTTTATATTGGAGGGACTCAGGATGGCCATGGGAAATAATTTCTTTTGGTATGACCATAGATTTTACAAACAAATAAAAAGAGTAGGAATGGGGAATAAGTA
This sequence comes from Lithobates sylvaticus, assembly GCA_028564925.1. NCBI lineage: Eukaryota > Metazoa > Chordata > Amphibia > Anura > Ranidae > Lithobates > Lithobates sylvaticus. The sequence continues at coordinate 151,312,114 of CM053036.1, read as the reverse complement.
TGCCCCGAGTGTGGCAAACATCTTCCTTAATAAGTGGGAGGAGGAAGACATTTTTGGGAGATGTTGGCCACACATGGTAACATATAAAAGATTCATAGATGACATCTTAATAGTCTGGAGAGGCAACCGGCAAGAATTGGAGGAATTTGTGAACCACATAGGTGCAAACCAATATGGGATCAGTTTCACTGTAGAAGTACAACAGAATGCCACAAATTTCTTAGACCTTGAAATATTTAAAAATGGGAATAAACTGAACACTCAAACGCATTTTAAAGACACTGATCGAAACGTATACATACCGATAAATAGCTGCCACCACCCTCAGTGGAAAAAGGCAATACCCAAGGGCCAATTTATTAGAATAATGAGGAATTGTGATCTAAAGGAGGACTTCCTGAAACAAACCGATATCCTCATTGAAAGGTTTGTGGATAAAAGGTTACAATAGGAAGGATTTGGTAAATACTCAGGAGAAAATTGGAAATCTGGATAGGAGCAACATATTATTGACCAGAAACAAGGAACAAAATCAAAAAGATAAGGTACCATTCATAACAGGGTTCAATAAACAATACAAGGTACTTGAAGGAATCATAAAGAAAAATTGGCCGATAATTTGCAATGACCCACACCTAACTAAAATATTACCATCAAAACCTACATTCATTTACAGAAGGGCCAAAAGAATTGGGGACCAAATTGTAAAGAATGTACCAGACCCCCCAAAACGAATGATTACTTTTCTTTGACCATAAGGGATTTTACAAATGTGGTAAATGCAAGCCTTGTAGGCTCACCATTAGAGAGCATAAGAAGACAACAGAATTTCAATCCAATTCAACTCAACAGAAATGTAAAATTGATAAATTAATCACCTGTTGTAGTACACATGTTACTTACGTATTGGAGTGCAGCTGCGGGCACCAATACGTAGGCAGAACAACTAGGGCCCTGAAAGTAAGAATAGGGGAACATGTTAGAAATATTAGGAAAGGGTACAAATACCATAGTGTATCGAAACATTTCAGGGACATGCACAACAGGGACCCCCGAAATTGAAAATTTTATGCAATAGACAAAATAGAGCCAAATTGGAGAAATCTGAATATGAGGAGGGAAGTGTCAAAAAACGAAACGTACTGGATATTCAAATTAAGCACGATGAAACCATTAGGGGTGAATATCGAATTAGATGTTTAGTACTGTTTTATAGAAAATTATTAATTTACCACGCATTTATTTTCATTATTTTTCATTTATTTATTTGACTTTATTTTTACATTTATTTTTATTTTTATTTCCATTTTTAGTTATTTTTTACATTTTTATTTTCATTATTTATATTTATTTTTATATTTTTTTATTTTTAATCTCATTTTTATTTTTATTTTAATTTTAATTTTATTTTTATTTTTAATTTATTTTTATTTACTTTAACTTTATTATTATTTCCACTTTTTCTGTTATTTATTATTCTTATTTTTACTTCAGTAAAATAATTCTAGTAATTTTAAAATGGATAAATGTATAATGTAGACAAATGTAATTATCTGAAAGCTCCAAATGTGACATGCAGCAGAGTGAAAAAAATTGCAAATATATTTTTATATATTTTCTTTTTAATATTTTAATGGTATAAAGAAGTATAATAAAGTTTTTTAGTATTGTAAAAACTTCTGCAGGCGCTTGAATGGGGTCACCCTAACAAACGAAATGGGGAAGGCAAATTACAGCAGGGGATCGTTTAAAAATAGCACCCATAATAAAGTTGAACTAACAAGGGGACAAAACATATATTCAAACATGGGATATAGGTGGGCTATTCCATTAGCTAAAATGGCGGTCTACCAACTTCCGGGAATGGGCGGAAGTCGACAGTAGTAAAAATGGCGGATCGTCCACTTCCTGTTGGCATAGAGGCTGCTAGGATACGGATCACGTCACTTCCGGTAAAACGAAAAGGAGGCTTGGGTTGCACGCCGAGATAGGAGAGACAGGCGATACCCTCACCCATCTATACCCATTCAAACGGCTGGAAAAGTTTAGTGCCAACTGATAGGCACTTAAGCATGTGAGTGAAGCAATTTGTTTTTACCTTTTTATAAATAAATGCACAGACATACTGCGCAATGATCGTTGTTCATTTTTCTTGTACAAAGGTTTTTATTGAAGAGAGACATCAATACAAAAGAATACAAAACAACTGAAAAAACAGAAAAAAAAATGGAACTGGACACAGTAACAGTGTGCAAATTCTTACAACAGAACAGTGCATGCAGTTGAGTCCGGAGTACGGACCTGAACCGTTCATTTTTTATGAGGCTGGATATTGGTTTAATCTGTAAACTGGAAGCAGCATAGCCCTGAGAGGAGTGGTTATCCCTATCAATGAACCAAAGGCATTCATTATACTAATATCTGGTGAGTGGCCAGTTCTTATGGTGGTGTCGTCACTATAGTGGTGGACAAAAGAAGCACGGACACAAGGATTAGGAGGATTGAAGCAATTTTTATTTTATTTTTTATTGCATCAAACACGGTTTCTTCTAATATCAGCAGAAATTATTGTGGACATTTATTGGTTTTGTTTTGTTTTGTTTAATTTAATTTGTTTTTTGGCATGAAACAATCAATATTGGAGGTCACGGGTGGATTGTAGAGGAAAATATTGGTTTTAATAGTAACACTAATTGTAATATCACTAGTGTATAGGAATATATATATGTGTTGTGGTACATTTCAAATGCACATTCGTTTGGAGCACTTTAAAAACACGTAATATAAGGGTTAGCGCAGTCAACACATACCTTTTTTACATTTTTGCACAGGTTTTAAATATAGTAGAACCACATTTGACTGCAGCAAACCATATAAATTCACGTATTGTCTTTATTTCATAAAGCTAGGTAGTTTGACCATAATATAAATTTAATTTGCGCCGGTAGACACTTATTTCAGAATTTCTAAGCGTTTGCAATAACTGGCAATAACTCTTTCACATTGCTGTGGAAGAATTTTGGCCCACTCTTCTTTGTAGAATTGTTTTAATTCAGCCACATTGGAGGGTTTTTGAGCATGAACGACCTCTTTAATGTCATGCCACAGCATCTCAATCGGATTTAAGTCCAGACATTGACTAGGCCACCCAAAACCTTTATTTTTTTTTTAACCATTCAAAGTTGGACTTGCTGGTGTGATTTGGATCATTGTTATTCTGCATAACCCAAGTGCGCTTGAGCTTGAGGTCACAAACTGATGGCAAGACATTCTTCTTCAGGATTTTCTGGTAGAGCGCAGAATTCATGGTTCCATCAATTATGGCAAGTCGTCCAGGTCCTGAAGCTGCAAAGCAGCACCAGACCATCACACTACCATCACCATGAGTGACTGTTGGCATGCTGTTCTTTTTATGAAATGCTTTGTTAGTTTTACGCCAGATGTAACGGGACCCACACCTTCCAAAAAGTTCAACTTTTGTCTCATCAGTCCACAGAATATTTGCCCACTCCTGGGATGGTTCACCACTGTTCCAAGTTTAGTCTATTTGTGGATAATGGCTCTCACCATGGTTTGCTGGAGTCCCAAACCCTTTCCAGACCGATACATGTCAATTACTTTGTTTCTCATCTGTTCTTGAACTTCTTTAGATTGCAGCATGATGTGTTGCTTTTTGAGATATTTTAGCGTGCTTCACTTTGTCATACAGCTTCTATTTAAGTGATTACTTGTTTCAACAGGTCTGGCAGCTCTGGCAATCAGGCCTGGGTTGCCAAGTGAAATTTAACTCTGCTTTCCAAAAAATGTGGTTAATCACAGTTCATTCATGATTTAGCAAGGAGGGGGGCAATTACTTTTTCACAAAATAAAAAATCAGGAAGGGGCAAATACTTTTTCAAAGTACTGTATGCCCAAAGGAGCTTAAAAGAGTTTAATCTGAAACTGAGCTTAAATTAGGACTGATCGGGTATAGTATCAAACATTTTTGCATTTTCCAGATAAATTACATCTACTGCTCACTTCCTCATAGAATGTCAAGAGTTTTTTTTGACAAGAGATGTCTTTTATTTATCACTGTTGTTTGTTACTTATAATACTAATTTCTCTGACAAATTATTTAATGAAGCCCCTAAGCATTCCCTCAAACACTTTACATACTATTGATTTTAGGCTGACTGGTCTGTAGCTTCCTGGTATACATCCTTTTTTAAACATTGGTACAATTATTTGCGCTAAGCTAATCAGTCAATACTATTCCATCAGTAAGATCTTTTAAAATCAGGAATAGCAGCTTGGTTATGATTGAGCTAATTTCCCTGATGACTCAGATTTGTAAGCTATGTGTAAGTCCTGGGGTTGTGTTTATATTTAGCTTTCAAGTCTGTTTTGAGCCCTGATTTTTGACAACCACAAGGTTGCTTCCCCTACATTGGTATGAGCATTACTATATCAACCATTAAAAAAATCATCTTTTTCGTCTGTATAAACTGAAGATGAAAAATGTGTTTAACACGTTAGCCTTATCCCTGTCATTTGTGACCAAATGCTCATATTCATCCTTCATCAGGCATACAGTACGTGTTCTTTCCTTACCTGTATACTGTTGATATATTTGTAGAATTTTTTCAGGTTTTTCTAGCTTTCTGTAGCAATATGTTTCTCATAGTCTATTTTAGCTGCCCTAATTGCTCTCTTACATTTCTTATTACATTCCTCGCAATCATTAACTCTATTATATAGTATGTATGTAGTATGACTGTGGCAGTATCGGGTTTTACACACAGTCCTGGTGATTGCAGCTGCCTAGAGTATGTGTAAACCTGACAAGCCAACTGTCGGCTGTCAGATGGAAGCGATCCAGCGACTGTGCAGTGACCAGATTGCTTCCACATACCCGGTTCCCCCAGCATGTCCCCATCATCCTGGGCTCCACATGCCCATTATAATTATTAGTTAACTCTGATGACCTGTAGAGGCTTTTAAAGCATTGCCTTTGGAAAATATAGGGTACCAAAGATTATTAAGATTCTCTCTCTCTCTCTCTCTCTCTCTCTCTATATCTATCTATATAGATATATACACTATCTATCTATCTATCTATCTATCTATCTATCTATCTATCTATCTATCTATATATATATATATACCTGCGCTACTATGTGAATGTAAAAAATATAACTGCTGCGAGCACCGAATAAGGGTCAATATATACCCATATACAGAAATATTAAGCAGATGGGGGTTGGTGCTGCGCTGGTCAGGAAGAAATGTGCAGTAGTACAAATGCAAATAAAATAAATAAATGAACAAAACCAAAACAATAGTGTAAACACTCTCCACGATATGCTATAAAGTGACTGATTCCAAAGTGCAAAGTGCAAAATAATAATGCATGTAATGCCGGCCATACACGGTTCAAATTTTGAAAGAATATTTTTTTCGAAAACTGTATCTAAGAATTTTCATACAAATTTCGCAGCCATTAGTGGGCTGCAGCAACAGCCGATTTTCGTGCGGAAATCAAATTTGAGGAATCGGACATGTTGGAAATTATGGGAGAATCGTGCGAGAAATGTAATAAGAAAAGAAAATTTACGGAGAGAAAAGAAGATTCCCGGCCACGAAAATTATTTTCTGTAGCAACATGAGGTGAAATTGAAGGCATGGTCGGCCGACTTTCGAAAATCAATGGTGGCATCATCGGATCACAAAAAAAAAAAAAACTTTCTGATTTTGAAAAGAAAATTTGTTTGAAATTCGACCATGTATAGCCTGCATTAAACAAGTGCTAAACAATGAAATAATTCTTCTGTAAATAAAGATTTGTGCAAAGTGCAAATAAACTGTGCAAAACAACAAAGTATTTTCTTCTTGTGCGAAAAACATCAAAGTGCAAAAAGGTGCCAAAGGACAATTATCTCCTCTTCATGCAAAACACACACATTAGTGGGAATGGCTTGTTTTTGACAGGTACCATTCCCCACTTCCATGAGATGGGGCCGCAGCCCGATCTCTTGGAAGTTCGGCCCCTCCTCCTTCCTCGACCGCCGGACCAATAAGACAGCACAGCGCGATTTGCGCATGTGCAGTAGGGACCCTGCTGTGAAACCAAAAGGCTCCACTGCCGGGTTCCCTTACCAAAAATGGCGGGGGCTGCAGCCAACAGCCGATTTGAAGATCGGCTGTGGTGCCAACATCGTGGGCTCCCTGGATAGGTAAGTGTCCATATATTAAAATTCAGCAGCTGCAGTATTTGTAGCTGTTGACTTTTAATTTTTCATGGGCGGACTGGACCGCCTCTTTAAAATCTATCTATACATCCAAAGGTGGTAGTTAATTATGTATTCTAACAACATTTGTATTAGCTATTTAGAGACCCAGTCTTATACCCCCAATCATTTGGTTTCCATACCCCCCAAGTTAAGAACCCCTGCACAAGAGAATTTTAAATGAAAGAGAAAATGTTACATTTCCCTAATGAAGCACACAGATAGCACTGGATTTTTTTTCATGATTTATGGCTCTTTCTGCTGAAAAAATGTGGTCAAAATGCACATGCTTTTTTACCCTTTTTTAAATGTTTTTTTTCAGTAGGTTTTTGATGCATTTTCTGAATTTCGGACTCCCAGCATGCATGAAACTTGGATATGTGGCTCAAAAAATGCACCAAATATGCAATGTGAGTTTTTATAATTCATTTCAATGAGGAGGTGTGCGTTTGGTGAGCTTTTTAAACATTCACGAAAAATGCAGCATGCAGGACTTTTAAAAACGCACCACACATTGGCTTAATTTAATGGGATATTTTTTTTCATGCATTTTTCTTCTGCTTTTGATGCACTAAAAGTGCATTAAAAACTGATCGGTATGAAAGGGCCCTCTCCTTTTCCTAATATCAGTATTATTATAAATGTGATTGCTGGGGGGGAGGAGCTGACCGGTGAGAAAAGCTGCATCACGGAGCTCCCTGTCTTTACACTGTCACTGATCCTTTCCCCGGTGGACTAGCGCTATAAACCAGCAAATCTTCTTGATTCCAGTGATACCAGGCTTTAATAGAGTTGTGGAAACATGACCCGCAAAAATAAGGATGAAGGGGTGACCAGGGGATCCTAAGATGGTGTGGCCGCAGGCTTGCCTCAGAGATCATCAGAGATCATCACAAGGCACAGAAAAAAACAAGGACAGCGGCACCCAGTAGTTTCCCAGGGGAAATTGTCTATTATGCAAAAAAGCTGACTGAGGTACAAGGGCGGAGTTCTGCAGGGAAGAGTGAGGGTGCTGCTGATATCCAACTTGATACCAGACTGGAGCTGGAGCAGGGAGCTAATGCCATCTCTTCCCAAGACACAGAAGACAGATCAGACTCTGAGGAGGTAACAGAGGGGAAGAGCAGCCCACACTCAGATACTGCATGCTGTGCATAAATACACTGCATCTGTGAATACAGTAAAGGAAAGACTGGGTGGATTAGCAAAGGAAGTTTATTTATTTCGGCAGGATATGCAAAAAATCAGAGAGGACAACAGCTGCTGAAAGTCGCATAAGTGACACCAAGGACAAGCTGCCTCCTTTAAAAGCTGAAACCCACTCCACCACTTGGTTGTCCTGTGCCAAACGTACAGGACAATCGAGATAAGACAAATGACCTCGAGAACAGGCCCAGGCGAAATTATATTTGCATTGCGGGGTTGCCTGAGAAGGTTGAGGGCAGGGACCCTATAGCCTTCATTGAACAATAGCTTCTGGAACTTTTTGGCAAAGACGCTTTCACCCCATTATATGCAGTTGAAAGATCCCACCGTGTTCCCACCAGAGTCTTGCCGGGCAATTCGTTCAGACCCCGATTTCTCTCCCGCGCTCCAACGTAAACAAGCAAATTTAATTGAAGTTTAACAATGTTTACAATGACTAAATCTACCCCACGCCATGCTTTATCCAGCGTGACTAAGGCCGCGTACACACGACTCCCAAAAGTCTGGCGGACTAAGTTTTAATTTCAGACTTAAAATTGTCCGCTGGACTCGGCAGTCTGGCGGACAATCCCGCCGTCTGTGTGCTAGTCCACAAGACTTTATTATGTAGAACACATCAGTGTTAAATCATTTTCACTTTGCTTAGGTCAACTTTTATATGAGATCGGTCACTGCTTACTTATTGTTAAAGTATTACTAAAGGCAAAACATTTTTATATATGGACACAGTGGTGAGGGGTTAAAACATCTGTCAGGTTTTTATTACTGTCTGTAATTAGCGAGATTTACTCTCTCTAATTATTCTGATCACCATTGTCACCGGGATTAAAAATGAGGCTAGATAAAAAAAAAAATTAATTGCCACCAAAACAGGACTAGATGGGACATCTTGGGGACAATTGTTCCCTATAGCGCCGTCAATTTACACAGCGCTTTACATATATATTGTACATTCACATTAGTCCATGCCCTCAATGAACTTACAATCTAAGGTCCCTAACTCACATTCATTCATATGCGCACATACTAGGGCTAATTTAGACAGGATCCAATTAACCTACCAGCAGGGGCGGCCCATCCATTAAGGGTGCATGGGTAAGTGGTACATTTAAAAAAAATGTAATCTCTCCTATATTCCTTGAATATTTCATGTTTAAATGGGAAGAGTACAAGTAATGCAGGACTTTTGAGGTGCTTGAATTACACTAGTGTATACAAATATTCATTAAAATTGTTAATTCATTTATTCAGAATGCATTAAAAGTAAAAAAAAAAAAATGCCATGGTCTCCATGACATGGTTATTGGTTTTATTATATTTTTTATGGATTCTGAATAAATTAATTGATGATTTTAATCACTTCAGCCCCGGAAGAATTTACCCCCTTAATGAACAGCGCATTTTTTGCTATACGACACTGCATAATTTTAACTGACAATTGCACAGTTGTGCAATGTTGTACCCAAATACAATTGACGTCCTTTTTTTCACTGAAAATAGAGCTTTCTTTTGGTGGTATTTGATCACCTCTGCGGTTTTTATTTTTTGCGCTATAAACAAAAAAAGACAGATAATTTTGAAAAAAAAAAAACACAATATTTTTTACTTTTTGCTATAATAAATATCCCCCCAATTTTTTTCTTTAAATCAAATTTCTTCATCAGTTTAGGCCAATATGTATTCTTCTACATATTTTTGGTAAAAAAAAAAATCGCAATAAGCATATATAGATTGATGGTTTGCGCATAAGTAATAGCGTCTACAAAATAGGGAATAGATTTATTGCATTTTTATAAAAAAAATTGTTACTAGTAATGGCGCCGATCAGTGATTTTTATTGGGACTGCGACATTGCGGCGAACAGATCGAACACTTTTAACACTTTTTTTGGGACCATCAATATTTATACAGCTATAAAAATGCACTGATTACTGTGTAAATTTCACTGGCAGGGAAGAGGTTAAAACTAGAGGTCGACCGATATATCACCCAATATTTGGCTATTTTTAAGAAATCGGCATCGGCCGATTACTGACCGCACCGTGACTGTCAACCCACAAGTGCTCCTCCTCCCTTCCCCGCACTCCATTGGCAGAGCGGCGCTTGACGCTTGCCAGAGCCGCTCAGTGTGTGAAACTGACATTTGTAACTGAATGCAGAGAGAGAGAGTGAGAGGAGCTGTCAGAATTCAGCTGTGATGTCGGGGGTGGGAGGGACCCGGGCTGGACGGGACCCAGCAGCTATCAAACACCAGCCAATGGGATGGGATCTGGGCAGGCCACTACGTGTATGTGGCCTCGCCCCCTTTCTTAAGCAACCCAATCATTGGCTGGTGTTTGAAAGCTGCAGGGCCCCGCCCACCATGTGTCTGGCCCACCCCGACATCACCGCTGAATTTTGACAGGTGGTCTCTCTCTGCATTCAGTTACATATAGTGTAACTGTGTGAAACTGACATATCAGCTCAGTGTGAAACCTGCCAGTGCCAACCAGTGCCACCTGCCAGTGCCAACCAGTGCCACCTGCCATTACCAATCAGTAACGACCAACCAGTGTCACTTGCCAGTGCCAAGCAGTGTCACCTGCCAGTGCCAATCAGTGCCAACTGCCAGTGCCAATCAGTGCCTGCCAGTGCCAACTGCCAGTGCCAATCAGTGCCAACCATTGCCACCTGCCAGTGCCACCTGCCAGAAAAGAAAAATCGCCTAAAATATTGACTGCAAAAATCGGCATCATATATCGAGCCATCGGCCGCCCCGATTTTTAAATATCGACATCGGCCTCGGCCAGAGAAAAACCCATATCGGTCGACCTCTAGTTAACACTAGGGGGCAATCAAGGGGTTAAGGGGTTAAATGTGTTCCCTAGGTGTGTTTCTAACTGCGAGGGGATGGGACTGACTAGAGAAGGAGCCAGATCATTGTTTCTACTTAGCAGGAACAGACGATCTGTCTCTCCTCCCCAGCCGTTCTGGCTCTCGTGCCCGCCATCCTGCTGCCGTATATGTACGGGAGCTGGTCGGCAAGTGGTTAATGAATATTTGTATACACTATGTATGTGACTGCTGCTGAATCCTGTTTCTCTCTGGACTTTTCAGAAGCATTGCTTAGATGGTCAGTGGCATAAGGTTTTAACCCCAATATTTTCTACTGTGTGATGAATATGGAAATGATATGTAGTTGCCAAACAATTACATTAGAACCCTTTGTGCTATGTCTGATTTTATGATGCTTGCTATTAGTATTTTTATTTCTCTGAGTTAGTTAAATATATTTTTGTATTTGAGAGTCTGTGTTTCATGTATGAGAAGTAAAATTAACCCTCTGGGTTCTGGAACCTGCTGTGTGAATGATTGTACTGTATATGACTTTTGTGATGCGGATAGGGATTGATGGTCGATGGTGATTGCTGGACTTTAGCATCATAGTTCAAAGTGAGTGTGGAAGTCATGAATGGTCTGAGGGAGAAAGAATTCGTTTAAACTGCAGAAAAAAGGAAGTTGTTTGTTTTAGGCTATTTAACCACTTGCTTACTGCCTTCCTGCCCAGACCAATTTTCAGCTTTCAGCGCTCTCGCACTTTCAGTGACAATTGCGCAGTCATGCAATGCTGTACCCAAATTAAATTTTTATCATTTTGTTCGCACAAATAGAGTTTTAGTTTGGTGGTATTTATTCGCAACTCCGTTTTTTATTTTTTGCGATATAAGCGAAAACATAGCGGAGATTTTGAAAAAAAAACAATATTTTCTCCTTTCTTTTTTAAAAGAAATCCAATAAAATCAAATTTTGTCATAAATTTAAGCCAAAATGTATTCTGCTACATGTTTTTAGTAAAAAAAATTCTGTTAAGTGTATAATAATTGGTTTGCGTGATCACGGACATATGTACGCAAATGATCATGTACATATGTGTGCAGGTGATCACGGACATATGTGTGCAGATAATCATTGGCACATGTTATTTTACTGGGACATATGTGAGGGACATGTGTTTTTATTATTTGGGGACATGTGTTTTTATTATTTGGGGACATGTGTGTTTTGGGGACATGTGTGGGGACATGTGTGTTTTACTGTGGGGACACTACTGGTGATCAGTGAGTAAAAAGCTGTAAAAAAACAGCTAATACTCACTGATCACCAGCCGATCCGCTCTCCTCTCCTCACCGACGACTTCCGTGTGAGGAGAGGAGAAGCCGATTGCCTAGCAACCGGCTGTTTGTTTACATCACATGACGGCTGTGATTCGACACGGCCTTCATGTGATCAGGAGGGCCAATCACCGAGCGCTCCTGCCGATCCGAGATGCGACGTGCCCGGGTGACGCGGGCACGCGCGCGCGCGATCCCTCTACTTCTAAAGGACGTTCCGGAACGTCCGATCAGAAGTAGATGGCTCCCACCCGGCCGTATATGTACAGTGGCCGGGTGGGAAGTGGTTAAGACACAAAGTAATAAATCAGCAATTTTCATGAACCCATTTTGACAACATGACTGCGCACCAGAGCACAAAGCAAGCTTCATAAAGAGATGGATGAGCCAGTTTGGGGTGGAGGAACTTGACTGGCCTGCACAGAGTCCTGACCTCAACCTGATAGAACACCTTTGGGATGAATTAGAGTGGAGACTGTGAACCAGGCCTTCTTGTCCACATCAGTGCCTGACCTCACAAATACTGTTCTGGATGTATGGTCAAACATTCGTATAGACACACTCCTAAACATTGTGGACAGCGTTCCCAGAAGAGTTGAAGCTGTTGTAGCTGCAAAGGGTGGGCAAACTCAATATTGAACCCTACGGACTAAGACTGGGATGCCATTAAAGTTCATGTGCGTGTAAAGGCAGGTGTCCCAATACTTTTGGAAATATAGTGTATATATGTACTATATATATATTTTTATATATATCAAAGTCAGGTGTGGTGAACAGCACCCAGGCAATCTCACTGTGCCGTCGCCTTCTGGCCTGTTCCCTGATGTATGATGTTACACAGATTTCCTTTTTGGCAGTATTCCAACATGATAACGTCCCCAAACACACCTCCAAGATGACCACTGCCTTGCTAAAGAAGCTGAGGGTAAAGGTGATGCATGTCTCCAGACCTAAACCCTATTGAGCATCTGTGGGGCATCCTCAAACGGAAGGTGGAGGAGCAGAAGGTCTCTAACATCCACCAGCTCTGTGATGTCCTCATGGAGGAGTGGAAGAGGACTCCAGTGGCAACCTGTGAAGCTCTGGTGAACTCCATGCCCAAGAGGAGTAAGGCAGTGCTGGAAAAATAATGGTGGCCACACAAAAATATTGACACTTTGGGCCCAATTTGGATATATTCACTTAGGGGTGTACTCACTTTTGTTGCCAGCGGTTTAGACATTAATGGCTGTGTGTTGAGTTATTTTGAGGGGACAGCAAATTTACACTGTTATACAAGCTGTACACTCACTACTTTACATTGTAGCAAAGTGTCATTTCTTCAGTGTTGTCACAGAAAAAGGTATAATAAAATACTTACAAAAATGTGAGGGGTGTACTCACTTTTATGAGATACTGTGTATTTATTTATATATATATATATATATATATATATATATATATACATTCTTGTTGTAGATGCATTCTCAGCACCATCAACCATAAGTCCCAGCATAAGTCCTTGGACAGAAACTTACTGATAGCCCACTTTCTTAAGTAATCTATACATTTAAAGTAGGGATGCACTGATATCATTATATGAGTATCTATACTTTTTTTTAGTATAGTGGAACCTCTGAGCTTTACCTCCGTTCCTGAGTGTCTCCGAGCATCTCTGAGTGGTCTCCGAATGTCTCCAGAGTCATTGCACCTCTGGCCACATGCTGTACTGCATAGACAAACAGTGGCTGTGGAACGGATCATCTGAGTTTCCATTATTTCCTATGGGGAAACGCGCTTTCATGTACGAGTTTTGCGTTTTTTTTCAATGTGAAACGTGAAAAAAAATCTGCAGAAAAATAATAATTAACTGGAGAAGGAGAATAAGGAGTTAATTAAGGCTGATTCAAGTAAATTAAGGGCTAATAAGGGGTTAAAAAGAGAAACATTAAACCGCTTAAGGACTGCCTCCTGCACAAATATGTCAGCAGAATAGCACAGCTGGGCACATCAATGTACAGGTACGTTGTCCTTTAAAATCCCAGCCGTGGGTAGCGCGCGCCGGTGGCGGCGCGCTCGGGACCCGGTCTTGAGCTCCATGACCGCGCCAGCGGGACCCGCAGACCCGATCGCCGCTGGTGTCCCGCGATCAGGTCACAGAGCTGAAGAATGGGGAAAGGTATGTGTAAACAAACCTCTCCCCGTGCTTCCTAGTGACACTGTCACTGGTCGTCTGTTCCCTGTCATAGGGAAAGACGATCAGTGACGTCACATGCCAAGCCACGCCCCCGTATAGTAAGAAAACACACACAGGGCTCGCTTAACCACTATGGAACGGGGAGGGGTTAACTCCTTCACTGCCAGTGTCATTTACACAGGAATCAGTGCATTTAAATAGCACTGATTGCTGTATAAATGACAATGGTCCCAAAAATGTGTCAAAAATGTCCGATGTGTCCGCCATAATGTCGCAGTCACAATAAAAATCACTGATCGCTGCCATTACTAGTAAAAAAAAAAAAAATATTAATAAAAATGCTATAAAACTATCCCCCATATTGTAAACGCAATAACTTTTGCACAAACCAATCAATAATCGCTAATTGTGATTTTTTTTTACCAAAAATATGTAGAAGAATACGTATCGGCCTAAACTGAGGAAAAAATATGTTTTTTTATATATTTTTTGGGGATATTTATTATAGCAAAAAGTAAAAAATATTGCATTTCTTTATTTTAATTGTCGCTTTATTTTTGTTTATAGCGCAAAAAATAAAAACCGCAGAGGTGATCAAACACCACCAAAAGAAATCTCTATTTGTGGGAAAAAAGGACGCCAATTTTGTTTGGAAGCTACGTCGCACAACTGCGCAATTGTCAGTTAAAGCGACGCAGTGCCGAATTGCAAAAAGGGGGGCCTGGTCCTTTGGCTGCAAATTGGACCGGGGCTTAAGTGGTTAAAAAAAATAATACATTTTTTTTTTACTTGACAGGTTGCTTTACAACTGACTTCTTCTGCAGATCAAAGTTCATCCCTTTGATCTGTAGATGAATAAACAGAAAGATACAAAAAGAAACAATGTTTCTTTTTGCATCTTTCTGTTTCAACAGCTAAGCAATGTTGTTGATAAACATTGCCCTGCTGCTTTTTTTTTTTGACAGCTCCAATTGCCAGGACTTCCTTTACATTTCAGTTGTCAACAGGGGAACCCCACTGACAGCTGAATGAGCAACTGGTTGTTAAGGACGCGGCAGCCTCGCTCCTTAACAACCGATAATTGTCAGCTTTTTTTTTTTTACATTTCAGCTGTCAGTGGAGAAATCCCGCTGACAGCTGAAAGAACCAAGCCTAAAAGTATCAGTTTCAGGTAATGGAGCATTTGCACGAGTACCGATACTTGTGAAAATGCTTAGTATTGGCACTGATATTTTAATTTAAAGTATAACTAAAATTTTGGATATAGTTTACAGAGATTAGAATCCCTGTCAGTTGTTATTGCTGTCTGTGCCCCCTGTTCAGATTTACCCTATCGAATTGTCCTGTTTAACATGGTCATTGAAAGTAAAAGTAAAGAAAATCCCAATTTTGGGATGTCCCCAGAAAAGCAATAGAGGGGAATTCTTCCTATGGAGAAATTAGTTCTGGTGACCTGGGGGTCCACAAGGGATTCCCTTGATTTGCAGATATTTCCTCTCACTTACTGACTTGGCTATGGGACAGGAAGTGAAAGGAAATCTCCAAAATGAGACATAGATGGCAAAAAATAAATCTGACAGGGTTTATAACTCTAATGTGGCGTACACACGATCAGACTTTCCGGCGTCCAGCGGACAATCCGCCGGACTTTCCAGCAGAGGTCCGCCGGACTTTCCGAACGTGTGGACTTGCCCACACACGCCCGGACTTTTCCGGTGTACAATCCGCCAGCGTTTTGGCGAAAGTCTGCGGGACTTTTTAAATGAACGGACTTGCCGACACACGATCGGAAAGTCCGTTCATTTAGAACGTGACTCCAGGTAGACGGGACTAGCGAAGGAAGTGAATGCCGCCGCCTCGATTGGCGACATTGACACCTCGCTAGCCCCGTCACCTGGTATGGATTTAAAGGGGAATCCCTAAGCCGAGTGTGGGGGTCCCCCCGAATCCATATCAGACCCTTATCCGAGCACGCAGTCCCAGCATCCTCCGGGACTGACATCATACCCCATACTCACATAGGGTGGGGGGGCCGGTATCTGGGGGCCATCTTATTAAAGGGGGCTCCCAGATTCCGATAATCCCCCCGCCCGCAGACCCCGACAACCAACGGCCAGGGTTGTCGGGAAGAGGCCCTTGTCCTCATCAACATGGGGACAAGGTGCTTTGGGGTGGGGGGGCCGCAGGGCCCCCCTTTCCCCAGGGCACCCCCAATGTTGAGGGCACGCTGCCTGGTACGGCTCAGGAGGGGGGGCGCTCGCTCGTCCCCACCCCCTTTCCTGACCGGCCGGGCTGCGTGCTCGGCTAAGGGTCTGATATGGATTTGGGGGGGACCCCCACGCCGTTTTTTCAGCGTAGGGATTCCCCTTTAAATCCATACCAGGTGACGGGGCTAGCGAGGTGTCAATGACGCCGATCGCATTAACTTCCTTCGCTAGTCCCGTCTACCTGGAGTCACGTTCTAAATGAACGGACTTTCCGATCGTGTGTCGGCAAGTCCGTTCATTTCATAAGTCCCGCGGACTAGCACACAGATGGCGGGATTGTCCGCCGGACTCCCGAGTCCAGCGGACAATTTTAAGTCAAAACTTCAAACTAAGTCCGCCAGACTTTTGGGAACAAAAAGTCTGCCGGAGCCCCACACACGGTTGGATTGTCCGGCGGACTCTAGTCCGACGGACAATCCCGCCGGAAAGTCCGATCGTGTGTACGCGGCATTACTCTATCCAAAGTGTACAAAAAAGTTTTGCCTATAGTTCTTCTTTAAATGAATATATTGTGCTTGATGTAATCATTCCCATTTTATGAGATGTGTTTTCTCCCTCTATATTAACTGTCTGCCTTTTAAAGTTGATGAGAGAAGGAGAGCGTTTGAGAAGAATTTAAAGTGGAACTACGCTGCATCTGAGCACCAGAAACCAAAAACAGTATTTAATTCCTTTTTATTATTCAAAGTAAACTCCCCTATCCATCCATGTCGCCATGATTTATTTTGCAGAGAAATCACGGTGAAAAACCCCCTACCTTTTTTGGCTGTGGCCATTTTGAGTAAGGGCAGGTGATTCATGTAGCATTTACTTCTTGTAATCCATCTGCCCTTAGCTCAGGTATGCAGTCAGGAGGGTGTGTATAGCTGAGAAAATCCCTCCTCCCCTCTTGAAGACTCCTCAGATGTATGACATTGTTTGCCTAGGCCTGGAAACCTGGAAGTAGCTGAAGAAATGTGATGAAAATTTACTAGCAGCATAAGGATTAAAAATAGTCAATGTTAATTGAGAGATTGTAGTTCCACTTTAACATATGTTTATCTAACACAGCAAAAAGTTTTTGCTTCTAAAAGGGGAAATGTCTATCATGGAAATAGGTCTCTACTGTGTTAGAATGTAAAGTGCAGATTTTAATAGGTATTCTGTCTTTTATATTATGGACTGTAGTAGTGAAAGAGTCATTTTATAAACAGCTTAAAACTCTTATAGGCAGGGTCCAGTTTTCAGTCCGCCTGAAAGCCAGACACATTATTCAGACCAGACTGTGGCTCATAGCTGGAGAAAGGATTAGGCAGTCTCCTCCCTCCAGCCTGCAGGGGGCGATAGAGAGCTAACACAGACTGAGAACTCAGTCTCAGCGGCACTGCCAAGGAATGAAGATTGACTGTCTGGAGACTGGAAAGAGGAGCTTCTTTGCAGTTTGTGATCAGTGAGTACAGGAGGAAATGGGGGGGGGGGGGCAACTCTGATGTGTGGAGGGACATCTGGGGCACCTTATGTAAGGGGGACTCTGATGGGGACACCTGATGCAAGGGAGGACTCTGATGGGGACACCTGATGTAAGGGAGGACTCTGATGGGGACACCTGATGTAAGGGAGGACTCTGATGGGGACACCTGATGTAAGGGAGGACTCTGATGGGGACACCTGATGTAAGGAATCGCTCTGATGGGGACACCTGATATAAGGGGGCACTCTGATGGGCACACCCTATGTAAGGAGGGACTCTGATGGGGACACATGATGTAAGGAAGCACTCTGATGGGGACATCTGATGTAAGGGCAGTACACTGAGGGGGACAGTTGATGTAAGGGAGGACTCTGATGGGGACACCTTATGTAAGGAAGCACTCTGATGGGGACACCTGATGTAAGGTGGGATTCTGAAGTTGATACCAGATGTAATGGGGCATGCTGATGGGGAAACCTTATGTAAGGTGGTTTTATTTTACTTGAAATATGGAGGTGATTGGCCTAGTTTTATGTTATATTAAAGAGCAATTCGTACCTTGGCTGGAAGAAGACTTTAGCAACTGGAACCCAATTTATTTCCCCTGCCACAGTTGGACATTTTTGCGTTGCAGGAATGTGCGCACAATTGTGTGCATTCCTGCAATGCACAAAAACACACAGCCCTTTTGCAGGTGTGCAGTGGTGCCATTAAGTCTTAATGACACAAACACACATCTTGCTTTTGCGCTCATTCACTTGTGGCAAAACGTATGGTAACAAAATACCATGAGTTATAAGAAGGTTATGTTAATGTATATATCTTGATATCTTGCAAGCTGTGGGAAAGAACTCATATATATCAGTAAGTGGGTACATATAAAAGGAAGCCTTTGACCTTACCGGACCTTTAAAATAGGTTAGACCAGCTGGTCCTAACCTATCTCCGGAGAACCCCTTTATTCCTTACCTCTTCCCCTAGTCACCCTCCCCCCCTCCCCTCATTCTTATTTCCTACCCTTTTTTATTTATCTTTATTTATTAATTTATTTTTATTAACTTAATTATCTATATTTAACTTTTCAATTTCTACTCTTTTTTTTTTCTTTTTTTTTTTTTTTTTCCTCTTCTTCCTTCCTCACCCCCTTCTCCCCCACCTTCGGTGTGATATACAATATTTACACAGCTAATAGACACCTTTTTTCAATAGTACACGCAAATTTATACCCCAAATAACATAGCTTATTCTCATCATATCTGAGACAGTAAGCCCTTTGACCTTTACGGACCAAATTCAAGATGACACCTTACAAGCATCAAACCATTCGAACCTCGATAAAATTTGTCTCAATAAACGCAAAAGGGCTTAACATCCCAGAAAAAAGAACTAAATTTCTCAACGAATTCCACAAACAAAAGGCAAGTATTGTATGCATACAGGAAACACACTTCAAATCAGACAAAACGCCAAAACTACAGGACAAAAGATTTCCAACAGTGTACCACGCCACCAACCCGGAAGGGAAAACCAAAGGTGTCTCAATATTAATCTCAAAACAGACACCTTTCCAAATACATGACAAACTGGCAGACCCGGGGGGTAGATACCTTTTTCTGAAAGGAAAAATAGGCCCTCACCCCATCACGATAGCAAATATCTATGCCCCCAACTCCAAGCAGGTAGCGTTTTTTCGCAAAATTAAAGAACTCCTGACAACCTTTTCTGCAGGTATCCTAATTCTAGGCGGAGACTTCAACGCTCCCCTAGATCCTCTCATAGATACATCAAGCGGTACATCGAGCCTTCCCTACAGAGCACTGAAACAAATAAAAACCCAATTGCAAGAACTCGCGCTGCACGACACCTGGAGAACTCTGAACCCACAAACTAAAGACTATACATATTTCTCACCAATACACCAAAAATATTCCAGAATTGATTATTTCTTCCTCTCACAGACGGATCTCAAATTCCTAGTAATGACCTCTATCGAACCCATGACTATTTCCGATCATCACCCGATTACCATGACACTAACTTTTCCAGAAAAAAATATCTCTACTAAGACCTGGAGACTCAACACCACAGTCCTGAAAGACCCCATAGACTTGTTACACTTCAAAAACGTCCTAAAAGAATATGTTACACAAAACGAAAATGACGAAACGTCTTTACTTACACAATGGGAAGCACATAAGTGCGTCATAAGAGGGGAATTCATTAAAATGTTAGCCAAAATTAAAAAGGACCAACAAGCCAAAATCAGATCCCTATTGGACCAAATTCACAAACTAGAGACAACACATAAACGAACCTTGGCGATCTCAGCATTTGAGGAACTGACTAGAGTAAGGACACAATTATCTGAAGAACTCAACATGAAAACCAAACGACAGTATATTCTGAGACATAAGATATATTATGAGCAGGGAAACAAAAGCGGAAGACTTCTAGCGAGAGCAGTCCAGAGTAAAAAAGCTGCCTCAACAGTACATCACATAAGAGACAGCCAAGGGAGAACTCATTCCTCAAATGGGGAGATTGCCAAACAATTCGAATTATACTACAAGAACCTATATAACATCCCGTCTAATCCCAATTACCCCCTTAACTCAACCAAGAGGGTAAATCTCATCCAGAACTTCCTCGAGAAATACAGCCCTCCAAGTATTGCAGAAAACACAGCACTAGAGCTGGAAGCACCTATATCTGGCCCAGAGTTTGATAAAGCGATAAAAGACATGAAGTTGGAGATCGCGGGGTACTCTAGGCGCATCACCACGGTGCCCTAAAGAACATGGCACCGTGATCAGGCGCATGCGCGAAGCTCTCTAGGATGGCTGCATAGCCTGAGAGCTCCGTGCCGTTCTGGCCGTTAACCCTCAGCCACAGCCGACAGAGTACCCCTAACGGGCCGGTAATATCACCAACTGGTCCAGGACATAAGGGGGAACATTTGAGTATACAAATATCATAATTTTCTTAGTGAGGAGAAACTTTTTTCAGTCAGCTGGGAGCCGCTTCACAGCCTCCTCAGTTACCTCAGGATGGATACCGCGCTATCCTCTCATACTGCACAGGGGGAAGAAGAGGAGTCAATTGCTGACCAGAACACAGGACCAGGATCAGCACCTTTAATTGAGCAGAGACTAGACCCAGGGACAGTGAGTAATATTCTTCTGTTCCCAATTACTCAGTCTCCCACAGAGGCACTCACAGAAAGAGCCCTGAGTGACTTACACAGCACCCCCATGAGAGACTTCCTATTATCATCCCCTGACACAGGCTCTATAATGCCACAATTTTCTCCTCACACTGCAATAGATTTACCAGCCCTGATGACTGCTTTTTCTGCTATGCTCTCCACAGGCTTAGCCCAGACAGCAACCCAAATTACCTCAACCATACAAGCTGATTTACAACAGTTGGGAGCAAGGATTGATGTAATTGAACAAAAATCAGACCAGGCAAATGGCAGAATTAACCAGAACACCGCCAGAATCCAGGACCTCCAGGATCAATTGGAATCGGCCCTATATAAAATTGATGATCTCGAGAATAGGTCCAGAAGGTCCAATTTTAGAATCCGCGGACTCCCAGAAACAGTTACAGATGTCCCCGCAGCAGTCAGATCCCTACTTAAAGATCTGTTACCTGATATTTCGGAACACAGGATGGAACTAGATAGAGCTCACAGAGCCCTACAACCACTCCGCAAAGATGGTCTGCCCAGAGATATCATTGTGAAGCCCCATTTTTATGAGGTAAAGGAGGGAGTCATGAAAGCTTCCAGGGCAGCAGAACAAATTCTATTGCAGGGCCAACCAATCCAGATCTTTGCTGACCTGTCACCTTACACAATCCAGAAACGGCGGGCCCTTAAACCTCTGCTCCAGACCCTTATACAAAGAAATATCAAGTATATCAGATGGGCATTTCCCCTGCGTTTAAACTTCTCTTTCCAGAATAAATCCTATGGTTTCTCTACCTTTGAAGAAGGGGAACATCTGCTGACTCGCCTGGGTATCATCACACAGGATCCCACTCAACCTGTTGACTCCAGAAGCACCCCGCCTACAAAACGCCCCTCTCCATCCAGTCCAACGCTCCCAACCTGGCAAAAACAACAGTCCAAACGATCGAAAGATTCTCGCCCTCCAAGATGAAAACTCTCCTCCTGTTTCAACTCATTTTGTCTATTGTCACCTCTGGATTAAATCCTAGCACCCACTTTCGTGACTCCCCAAATCTGCAATGCATACCCCACCGCGGGCAGTCTAACCTGTCTTCAATGCTCTACCCCCCTTAAAACTTTCTATTCTATAGAGGAGTTGGATATGTTCCCATTGATTCCCTACCCTCCATTTTCCTTTCCCCTTTAGGAATACATATGACATGATTACTACCCCAGCTTTTGCTACACGCTTCTGGATATGCATTGGACATTCCTTTCTCAACTTTAAGGTCCAGATTCACAGGAAGCAGGAACCCACACAGTGACTGAGATATCTAAAAATGTATTCCCCTCCCCCTCCTTTTTATTTATTTTTTCTTCCCATAGAGTTCCACAAGAAAACATTGATGGACTTATGCAGACAATCCCTGTTTGGACATCGGGGAGGTGGGAGCTTACAAGATTGGGGATTCCACGTTTCAGGGACCCCCCATTGTAACTACAGTTTCCTGGTGGAGATTTTACTTCCCCTTATTAATTAATTTTTTTTTTTTTTTAAAGGGGGGAAGAAAGAAGGGAAAAAAGGAAAAACAAAAAAGGAGAAGGGGGGGGGGGAGAAGGGGAAGAGGGGGAAAGGGGGAAAAGGAAAAAAAAAAATAATAATAATAATAAATAAATAAATAAATAAATAAAATAAAAAAAAAAGGGGGGGGGGAATAAAAAAATAAATAAGTAAATAGTATTTTTATTTGATAGGGTTTTTTTTTTTTTTTTTTTTCTCTCAAATATAAGGTTTACCTTTGGGGCTCTGTTTTGCCCTACACTCAATTTGCATTTTACGGCTGACTGGCCGGAACGGTTACAATGCGCCTTTCATAGTCTCTGCAAGGATGAGATTCTCCTTCCAGGGACTACCGGTTATGTCTGGGAAGAGGAACACTTTTACTCTCCCGGACATGAGGGGAGTGGGGACAAGTTTGGTCCCCACTCAACTCTTTGGTTCTCTAACTATTAAATATTATGTACTGACCATTTATTCTTTGTTATTTCTCCTCTCTTTTCTTTTTCTCTCTACTCTCTTCTCTAAGCATCTGCATACTGTCCCTCCTGAGCGGGGGGAGGAGCCCGATCTTCATGAAGGCAAGGACCCGAACTTCTGGAATCCAATACCATCTACTAAATTGCCAGGTTACCCTCCTGGCTGGGGTAAGATGTTTTTCACCATAGCGCTTTTCCACCCCTCTGATCCATGACTGACCCACCACTACTCAACTCGTCCTTTTCTATAGTTTCCCATAATGTCCAAGGGTTGAACTCCCCGGTTAAACGGAGAAAATTATTTCAAGCGTACCACTCCATGAGGGCGGACGTTATCCTCCTTCAGGAAACACACTTTCCCGCGTCATATACTCCCTCCTTCCTTCACCGCAGGTTTCCACTATTTTACCTGGCTAACGCCGAAAATAAGACTAAAGGGGTAGCTATCTGTTTCTCGCGTAACCTTGGCTTTACCTTGACACAGATAATTAGAGACCCGGAGGGGAGATTTCTCCTACTTGAAGGGACTATTAATGGAAGGACATATACTTTTGTATCATATTATGCACCCAATAAAGGCCAGGGAATGTTTTTTAATAATATGTTATCCAAGCTTGAGCCACACTTACAGGGGACTATCATCATGGGGGGAGACACCAATTTACCTTTTGATCTAGTTATGGATAAAACCAGAAGGAGCTCAGCTTCTACTAAACGTCCACCAAAACAGAGCTTGAAAGTCGCTCAATTATTGAATAACCATCACTTGATTGACATATGGAGGGAACTGAACCCCCATATAAAAGATTTCACCCATTTTTCGGCCCCACACCAGACCTATGCCAGGATAGACCACATCTTTGTAAGGGCCTCCTCAATCCCCTTAACAATCTCCTCTAAGATCAAAGACACCCCACTTTCGGACCACTCCATGATGACCCTATCTATGCAGTATGCAGGGGATCCCGAAAGACCCTTTAAGTGGCGTCTCAATGAATCCATCTTGAATAACCCCGCTCACTGTTCCATGCTCGAAAAAACGCTACTTGACTATTTTATAGACAATGACATTGACAATATCTCACCGTCCACACTCTGGGCAGCTCATAAATCTGTTATGAGGGGCACATTTATCCAATTATCATCTCGATTAAAAAGAGAACGCAAAGCAGAAATAGTTCGACTGAATAGGGAATTTCAAGAATTGAGCAAAGCACATAAACGTAACCCTACACCTACCTCTCTTCAAACCCTTGATGCAGTTAAAACTCAACTTAATCTGATCCTCACCACGGATGCTGAGAAATTTCTCCGCTGGTCAGGGGCAAAATTTTATTACCAGTCCAACAAAATTGGTTCTAGACTAGCAGCTAAATTAAGCCCCAGGTCCCGAACCCTGGTTCTTCCTAAAATTAAGACTACCATGGGAGACTTGACGCAAAACCCAAACCGTATTATGGATACCTTCCAAACATACTACTCTAAACTCTATCAGGACCATAAATCGCCAACAGCTAACAAACAAAATTATTTTCTTCACGACCTAACACTCCCTAAACTATCAGATGAGCATAGGGACATCATGGATGGTCCGTTCACCACGGATGAAGTTCTAGGGGTAATAAAATCTTTGAGACTTGGCTCAGCACCAGGCCCAGATGGCTTCTCCAGCGGCTATTATAAAAAATTTGGGAACACATTGGCCCCCTACCTCACACGTCTTTTTAACTCTTTGAAGGGAGGTAACCCGATAGATGGAGACTTGAATAAAGCCTTTATCTCAGTCATCCCTAAAACCGGGAAAGATGGAAGTGATGTGGGCAATTACCGCCCCATCTCTCTCATCAATAATGACATCAAGATCATGACCAAAATATTAGCGAATAGAATGTCGGAATTTATAGCAAAATATATACATAAGGACCAAGCAGGTTTTATACCAGGAAGACAGGGCCCGGACCAGGTCAGAAGGGCCATAAATATCATCTCACTACTGTATTCCAACTGGGATGGAGGGACCCCACAAGAAGGCTTCCTGACATCTATTGACCTACAGAAAGCCTTTGATACAGTATCCTGGCCGTATCTATTTGATGTTTTAGGTAAATGGGGTTTTGGCCCCAATTTTTTAGGCATTATACAATCTCTTTATTCCTCCCCGAGCGCACAAATACGCCTCATGGGACATTACTCCGAAGGATTTAGTATACATAGAGGTACAAGACAGGGTTGCCCACTATCTCCGCTCATATTCGCAATTGCTATTGAGTCACTGGCTATAGCCATTAGGTCAAACCCAAATATCAAAGGTGTTCTATGCGGATCCCAGGAACATAAGTGTGCTCTGTTTGCTGATGACATGCTCCTCTTTGTTACATCCCCATTAATATCCATACCCAATTTATTAAGAACGCTCAAGGAATTTGGTGCCCTCTCAGGTCTCAAGGTTAATCTATCTAAATCTATGGCCCTCAACATTTCAGTCCCAGAGCATCGGCTAGATCAACTTAAACAACATTTTCCCTTTACTTGGGCCAAGGATTCTATACCTTATCTGGGAATCACACTCCCCAGTAAGGTGGACAAACTCTTTGTTGCAAACTACCCCCAAATTTTCAAAAAACTGGGGGAGGACCTTGGGGTTTGGTCTAAATGTGGTCTATCCTGGCTGGGTAGGGTCAATGCGATTAAGATGACCCTGATGCCTCGTATTTTATACCTTTTCCGTTCACTGCCCATCCCTATACCCAAAAATTTCCTGAACAAATTCCAATCGCGCATTATCCATTTTGTCTGGGGAAAAAGGGGACACCGTTTTTCAAGGGAGGTCCTTTTTCGCCCCAAGATGCAAGGAGGATTAGGTCTTCCAAATCTATGGTGGTACTACCAGGCAGCTCAATTAGCACAAATGTCCTCAATATATTTTAAGGGACCAAAACCGGACTGGATATCCATGGAGAGTCAGGCGGTACCACCCCACACAATAGATTTTTTGATTTGGTGCCCCCGGAAACAGAGACCTCCAATAATGGCCCCGACACTTTCTCATTCGATGGTACTTTGCGACACACTCCATAAACAGAATTCGTTGGTTTCTTCCCTGAAGCCATTGACCCATATCTTTCATAACCCAGACTTTGTTCCAGGATTGAACACAACAGATTTCCAGTGGTGGTTGAATAAGGGCATGTTTAGAATAGGACATTTCTTAACGGCATCGGGCCCTCTCACACTGACTGACTGTATTAACAAATTGGAAATGCCAAATACTGAGAAATCAAGATTTAACCAAATTAAGAAATTTTTAAACACTTTATGGACAGATAAACCCATTCCCCCAAAACCAACAGCTTATGAACAGTGGTGTGGTTCCCTTATGGATCAGAGGGGTGGTATCTCGCTGATCTATGCCTTGTTGGCAAGTAAACACAGCTTGCCTCCATATGCTCAGGCATGGGAAGCTGACTTGGGTTTGTCATGGGAGCCGAATAAATGGCACAGCCTTTTCCAGAAATCCTATAAGGGTATTCTCAACATGAACCTAATAGAGGCAAACATTAAAATTTTCACACGTTGGTATTATGTCCCCTCCAGGCTTGCTAAAATTTTTCCTGATGCCTCACCTCTTTGCTTTCGGGATTGTCAGCAGGTGGGCACTATGCACCACATTTGGTGGACTTGCCCACGTATCAGAGGCTTCTGGAACAGATTTTTCCACCTGGTACGGAAAGTTACAGGCTTTGGAATTCCACAAACCCCCACTATCGGACTACTGAACCTCGGAGTAGAAGGTGTTCCCAAACACACCACCAATCTTATTTTTTTTATGCTTCTAGGAGCAAAACTTACTATTGCAAAGGCGTGGAAAGCAAACAAGGTTTCTTTGATAGTTGCCAAGCGGAAAATTACTTGGATTATGACTCAAGAACAAATCACGGCAAGATTATTAGACAGGGTGCCCAGGTTTGAAGCGACCTGGGATCCCTGGGCTCGCTATATCAAGGTTCCCCTATATCCGGGCCACTTGCCTTAGCTCCCCCCAATGGTTTTTCAGGTAATGGGTTCCTCCCTCCGCTCCTTTCTGATAACCATATCACAGATGCACTTTCTCTTTCTCTTCTTTCTTCTTCTCTATTTCATCGCTATGTCCTATATATTTGTGGTTGTATTAATATTTTGTTATATTCTTAAATTTTGTTTTTGATAAACCCTACCGAAGGGCCATGTTGGCTCCCGGTTGGGGAGATTTATTATTTCAATATTCTGTTATACTGCTGAAAATTTTTCAATAAAAATTATTGAACAAGAAAAGACATGAAGTTAGGGAAAGCCCCAGGCCCTGATGGACTTCCATTACAATATTATAAATCATTCACAGATATTCTGAAACCAAGATTTCTGAAAACCTATCAATCACTACATTTAGATCAAAACCCCCCAAAACAAATGCTTGAGGCCCATATAACTGTCATACCCAAAGAAGACAAAGATACATCCCAAGTTACGAACTACAGACCAATATCCTTAATTAACGTCGACGTAAAGATATACGCAAAAATACTCGCCAATAGACTGTTGCCACTACTAACCTCCCTAATATCACTTGATCAAGTGGGATTTATCCCAGGTAGAGAGGGACGTGATAATACAATCAAAGCAATAAATATAAATCACTGGCTAACATCAAAAAAGAAACCAGGCTTTTTCTTGTCCCAAATGCAGAGAAGGCGTTCGACAGAGTGGCCTGGGACTATATGGATGAAGTACTAAAACATGTAGGTATACTACCACAAATGAGAGCATATATTAGAGCCTTATACTCCAACCCAACAGCCAGAGTCCGAGTCAACGGCCACCTGTCGAACGCCTTCAACCTCCGAAATGGTACAAGACAAGGCTGTCCCCTTTCTCCATTATTGTTCGTACTTACATTAGAACCCCTATTAAACAAAATAAGATCAAACCCAGACATTAAGGGAATAGAAATTCAAAACAAAACATATAAAGTCGCAGCCTTTGCGGACGACATGCTCCTCTTCCTCGCGGAACCTCATATCTCCCTGCCCAACTTAATCCAAGACCTAGAGCACTTCCAATTACTCTCTAATTTAAAGATCAACCATTCAAAATCCAACGCCCTCAACATCACTCTACCCCAAAACTCAGTAGATTTATGCAAACAAAATTTCCCCTTTGCGTGGGCCAAACAAAAAATAACATACCTAGGAATAGAGATCCCCACAAACTTAGAAGATCTTTTCCAAATCAATTTCCTTCCCATTTTAAAGGAAACCCAAGAAGACCTAAAAAGATGGAATGCCCTCAATGTCTCATGGTTCGGTAGAGCTTCCCTAATAAAGATGACAATACTACCTAGATTTCTTTATGCTATGCAAACTATACCCATCCGCCTCCCCTCTTCATTCTTTGCAGCCTTCCGCAAAGCGTGCTCGGGATTTATCTGGAGAGGTAAACCGCCTAGAGTTAAATTTACCAAATTAAACTTACCCAAAAATAAAGGGGGGATAGCCTTGCCCGACTTAAAAAAATATCACCAAGCAGCCCTCCTAGCCAGAATAGTGGATTGGAACATTCACCAGGCAGTTAAAGATTGGGTGGCCCTGGAACAAAATCAATTCCCTGAAAAGATTAAAGTTTTACCGTGGTTAAACCCAAAGCATCACTCTAAAAATCTCAAAGCTCATCCCCTCATAGGACCTACCTTAGAAAACTTCCAAAATTCCTATAAACAGACCCGTCCTTTCCCTTGGCTTAGCCCCCTCACTCCGATCAGAGGTAATCCTGACTTTCCCCCTGGACAGGACCAGCACTTCCTGATCAACGACTGGCCTCATGAAGACATACAGGTGAAACATTTCCTCAAAAGAGGTAATCTCTTATCCAGAGACGAAATTAAAACGGAAATTGACCCAAATACGATATCGCAATGGAACTACACCCAAATCCGACACTTCCTGACAAAAAGTGAGACCGCCCAATATTGGATGAGACTTCCCACAACACTAGAAACCCTATGCTCAAAAAAATCCCCACAAAGACATATTATATCGGCCCTATACTATTCATTATTTGGTGATAATACGGAGTTCTCCAGTGTGTCGTGTCAGGCGTGGGAAAAAGATCTTGAAACAAACATATCAGAAGAAGACTGGGAAAAAATACACAATTTTGCACACAAAGGATCGTTAAATGTAACCACTCAAGAATGTGGCTTCAAAATAATCACAAGGTGGTATAGAACTCCCTCACTCCTACATAAATTTTACCCCCAGATATCTGATAGATGTTGGAGATGCGGAGATGGGGAAGGCTCGATGATACACATATGGTGGTCCTGTTCTGCAATCCAGGATTTTTGGAGGGCGGTGCATGACACCATAATATCAATCACTTCAGAGAACCTGGAGTATTCCCCTGCGCAATACTTGCTACACCACAATTCTATACCCAAACAAAGGTATCTGAAATCATTATCCATGATCATGACGAACGCAGCAAGACACTGTATCCCCTGTCACTGGCGCACTAATATAGTCCCTACAAAAAAGGAATGGTTCAGAAGAATAAACTGTATAGAAAAAATAGAAGAGCTTATAAGTATCTCCCAAGAGAAAATAACCAATTTCACTTCTGTATGGTACAACTGGCTGGAGTTTAAAAGCACGCAAGAATATAAAGATATTATCACTTAAGAAAAATACATTTAAATCGGAAAAGATTATCCTAAGACTATCCGTGAAAATGATGAAACAATGGTGTCTCACATTAATGCTCACTACCTGATCTCCTCCTCCCCCCTTCCTTATCTAACTATCTTTTTTTTTTGTTTTTCTTTCCCCTCCCCCTTTCTTCCCCACCTCCTCCCACCTTAACCCCTATGGTATAGTGTGGTATGTCCACACCAAAAAAATATATAAGAAAATATATTTGAACCATTTTTTTTTTTTTCTCTTTATGAAAGAATGTATCTACATTTAAAATTCTATAGACCTAGAATTACGTTAATAACTCATTGGTAAGATATTTTCGAGATTGCTGTTATTCATCTCTAAGCATCATAAAATGTAACATGCTCTCGTTCTTTGTTTTGTTTTTCTCTATTGACATGTCATTGTATTATCTGTCCATACTTTTTTCAATAAAAATTTGTGAAACAAAAAAAAAAAAAAGGAAGCAAGATGTATGTGTGTAGATAGATATATAGATAGATAGATAGATAGATAGATAGATAGATAGATAGATAGATAGATAGAAAGGAATTGGAGATTTGAAATTTTTATTATGTTTTCTTTTCTTATAATGCAATGTTTTTGATGAATAATGTTTTAAAGGAGTTGTAAAGTCTCAAGGTTTTTCACCTTAATACATCCTATGCATTAAGGTGAAAACCCTTCTGTGCTGCAGCAGCCCCCCCAGAGCCCCCCTTTTACTTACCTGAACCCGATCGTTCCAACGTCAAGGAAGAGCCCAGCAGCTACAGCCGCTGTCTCGGTTCCTCATTGGATAGATTAATAGCAGCAGGAGCCATTGGCTCCCGCTGCTGTCAATCAAATTCAGTGACACAGGAGCCGGGGGCGGGGCCGAGTCCTGTTGTCTGTGTCAATGTGCGCAGCAGCAGGATTCGGGAGCGCACCCGCACAGGTGACCTTATGGTAATCGGCTCTCAATGGGAGCACCCGATGAAAAGGAGGAGCCAGGAGCACCGCCGGGGGACCCCAAAAAAGGAGGATCGGAGTCGCTCTTGGCAAAACCCTTGCACAGAGGCATGTTTGTTATTTAAAAAAAAAAGAAGAGGAACCTTTACAATGACTTTAAGGTATAGGAAAAGTCAGAAGTGAAGCCAGAATAATTAAAATTAGGCCACTTACTTAGATAGTATAGCAGTGACTGTTAGAATAGACCCACGCTGACCATTATAGTACTACTGTGCTAATGTATATGTAGGGATGGAGAAAAGGGGAAATGGTTTTGGGATGAGCAGATTTTGTGGGAAGACATTAAAAGCTAATAAAATGTCTGCACTGACTATATTGATGGTATAATATGATCAGGGCAATAGTGACTGGTAAGTGGAGTCAGGGCTAAGTTATATTTGTTTTACAATTGTTGTATGGGAAATAGTATGGGTTGGGAGCTAGGAAATAAAATGTAAGAGGATAATCTATATAAAATACTTCCTACTGTAAACATTGACTTCAAGTGATGTATACTGATAATATGGAGGGATACTCTAGGAGTATCGAATTGATATAATATGATAAAACTGTATAGATACATGCATAGTATTTTAGTGGATGTTTTGAAGTAAAAGGAACACACTCAATTAAACAAATGAAAAAAAAAAGAGCCATTACTTTGTAGGTTGCCTGAAACGCTTGCCAGAAGCCTATTGTATCCTGTATTTTTTTATATATACTATTATTTTTGAAGTGTATTTTATATCCAGGCAAATATCAGATGGTTACAGAAGACAAGATACAACTTGCTACTGTTGTTAAATGCTACTGTTGGAAGAATTTAATTAAGTAAAGGAGGAATTGGGAAATCGGAGACTTGAATCCTTGCAAAACAGGTATGCAATGAACTTGTGTCTTACAGCATCCAAAGGAGCTTGTGCTATGACACCAGAACAGCGATTGATGGATATGCAAGAAAAGGCAGAGCTTTATGTGGCTGAATCTGCTCAATGGTCCCTGGAACTTAGTTGGTTTTGGTCACTAGCTAAACTGATTGCTTCTTGTTTACAAAAACAGAGGTCAAGACATGCCATTTGAGTTACTTATTGAGTTATGAAAAATAATGTTAAATTGTCCATCACAGCTGTTGATCAATCGTGAGCACTTATTGTCAGATGGCATACTTTAATTCATGTGCACACGGGTCTTCAGGTACCCCACAGGAAGAAATCACATGACAACAAATCAGGAGACCCTGGGGGCCATTGCAAATCGCCAAAACCTGAAATGAGTGCGTTGGCAGTATGCGGAAAATAAACATTTCCCATGTTTATTCTTCGTCTTCGCAGTTCTGGTTGTAAGAAGTTGTTTATCATGTGAATGTAATGTTACGAGTTAACAGTCACTGTTACGCCGTTTTTCTTGAAAAAATGTGGGACGATAACGCCAAAAGGAGCAACCGCACACCACACTGTAACACGTGCAGAGTGGAGAGGTCTTTGAGTGTTCCTAGGATTTTCGGGAGCCCAGTAACGAAGGTTCTGCTTATTTACTGTTCCATTCAAATGAAAATATGCTTTGTCGCTCATCATGATTATTGCATTTTTATTTTCTTCCAAGATCACTTGCATTCACACAGCAAAACCTTTGTAATCTCTCACTTTGAACTGTTGAACAACCTGCATGGATGGAATCCTAAATCTCTCTGTAAAATGGTTCTCAGTGATTCACAACTTAACCCTAACTCACTTGAATGTCTTCGAGCAGATCTTCCTGGGCTCCTAACCTGCCCCCGCCACAATGTTTTTTTGTGGGACCTGGTGGTTTCTCTTAAAAAAAAAAACAAAAAAAAAAAAAGACACCCTGTAAGGCAAAGGCATAATAAGCTAGTATGCATAGCATACATACTAGCTCATTATGAATTACTTACCTGATATCGAAGCCACCAAAGCGACCCTCATTCACCTCCTCTGTCGCTGACATGTTGACTCGACAAGTCTTCTGGATATCGCTGCTCCGGCGCTGTGACTGGCCTGAGCAGCGATGACGTCACTGGTGCCACCACTAGTGGCATGTTCGCAGTTAGAAACAGCATGCTCAGTGCGCCTGCGCCCGATGTTTACAGTGCTGCTATTTCTGTAAATATTTCCTAAACTTTTTAGGTTTGGGAATATTTCTTGCACCTACAGGTAAGCCTTAATCTAGGCTTACCTGTAGGTTAAAGTGGTTGTAATGGGTTTACAACTACTTTAAGCTAAGCTTAAGTTAAGTTATTATTTCTAGAAACTTGAAGAGTAAAATATGATATGATGAACGTACATTTAAAAGTTAAAGTGTTACTAAACCCACAACAGTAAAATCTGTCTGTATATGCAGAATAGCATGCTTGTTATACTCACTGTGGAACTTAGTGTTTGTTAACCCCAAAAAAAATGATATCCTGGTCCCTTAAAGCAGATTACACAGCACAGTGCTTGTGCTGTGTAATCTACCCCCTCTAAAAAACCTGCCTGAACCTGCCACTTCCTATATCCCCCTCTCTGTACTGCCCACGAAAATCAGGGCTGCTGAGCACTGACCACCATGGTCAGTGTACGTCCCTCCATCATCCGCCGCCTGCTCTCAGCTCTCCTCTCTCCCCCTCACCCCCTCCTCTCTGCCTGTCCGTTCCTTGTTGTGTGTCTCCGCGCCCCCCCCCCCCCCCCGCCGCTAAGAGTAGAAATCCAAATCTTTTAAATGGTTACTGCTAGCCCCTCTATGATACTCAGGCATACCACACTGTATAAGTCTTTTCTAAAAACGAGGCTTGTAAATACTTATTTAAAATCGATCTTCAGGCTGGTCACGTGACTCGCGGCTGCTTTACAGCTCCGACAC
Source organism: Lithobates sylvaticus (assembly GCA_028564925.1). Lineage (NCBI taxonomy): Eukaryota > Metazoa > Chordata > Amphibia > Anura > Ranidae > Lithobates > Lithobates sylvaticus. Next base: position 151,278,809 of record CM053036.1, on the reverse strand, counting down.
AGGGCTTCTGCAGGCTGACATCAAAGGGAGATCTCAGCCCCTCCTGCAAAAGTCCTGAATCGGAGCTGAAAAGCGAGTCACGTGACCCGCCTAAAGATAGCTCTAAATAGGTATTTACAACCCTCATTTAAAAAAAAAAAAAGACATATAAAGTGTGGTATGCCTGAGTATCATAGAGGGGGTGGCAGTAATTTATATTTGTGTCTTAACAAACAAGTTTAAGGGGTTAATCCTCTGCATTGTGTAAAATGGCTGTTTTATCCTGTATGCACACACCCTCCCCCTCCTGCAGGGTCTCTCTTGGCAAGGCCAGATAATACACAATCAGAGTGGTCCCCCTGCACATGCTTTGTTTGGTCTCTATTGCTGGAGAGAACATTTCCTGTCTTGAGCTGAGCTTTTCAGGTCACATGATATGACATAACACTTGTGGGTGTGTAAACAGATCCTAAATCAGATCCTAAATCACAGCCCAGTCCCTCCATCCTCCTCCATGCCCATTAACTAAAAAAGAACACAGTGGGTGGGATGTTACATCTTAATTCATGGAAGATCTGCCTCCCATAACAGCACATGGACACAGACTATAGTGGAAATCTACTCCTACCTGAACTCTTAGCACTGGACAGACACTGCAGTTTATCACATGACCATGATATACAGATCAGCCAAAAAGGTATATAGTGGCAGTATTTTAATGTAAATGAAGATTTAGAAGCTGTGGGTACTGAGGGGGATCACTGGGACAGAGTTGAGAGTGTAGACATTCCATAATAATTTTTTGTATGGCAATACCCTGCATCTCCCACTACTCTCTTGGTACCCCCAATACACCCCACATGCTTCAACCCCTGAATCCCTCAGCACCAAACATTCTGCAACCACTGTATCCCCCACTACCCTACATTCTGTCCCCCTGCATCCTCCACTACCTCACTGCACCACCTGATACCCCCATTTTTCTCTCTTTACCCTCACTAATCTTTACTCTGTACCCCACAGCCCCACTACCTCACACTCTGTACCCTCTGCATCCCCTATGAACCCTATATTACCTTTACTGTAATGTATGTCCCATCACTCCTCATTTTGCACATCCATTATGGCTCTCCTGTGCGAATTGCCATAGGTGCAGTGGCGGAACTACCGCCATAGCGACACACACGGCCGCTATGGGGCCTGCAGCCGAGAGGGGCCTGTGGGGAGGAGGAGGAGTGCATACTCCCGGGGGCCGAGCACCGCCCGCACGGTCCCCCAGCCAGGGGAAGTGAGGAGAGGAAGAGGCGCGCTGTCCGTACAAGCAGAGAGCTGTAATAACTTTAATTTGAATGTCCTGTGTGTGTTCCCCGGGTTTACCGTCACATAGCCCCACCTCTTGGCCCGGCGCTTTTGATAGACAGAACCCAGGTCCAATGCGGGACATGTGAAGTCATCAAAGGCGCCGGGCCAAGAGGTGGGGCTATGTGACGGTGAGCCCCGTAAACACACACACAGGACATTTAAATTAAAGTTATTACAGCTCTCTGCTTGTACGGACAGCGCGCCTCTTCCTCTCCTCACTTCCCCTGGCTGGGGGACCATGCGGGCGGTGCTCGCCCCCCCACTCTGAGACAGCCCCACGCTCGTCAATAGCCATTCCAGGGCTGCTGCTGTATGCATTCCTCATCCTCCCTGGCAGTTCCGCCACTGGCTCACCTCTTCCACTGCACAGGTGAGGCTGCATTGTGCACGGGTCACGCTGCATTTGGCACAGGTGAGGCTGCTTTGGGCACGGGTGAGGCTGCATTGGGCACGGGTGAGGCTGCATTGGGCACGGGTGAGACTGTATTGGGCACAGGTGAGGCTGCATTGGGCACGGGTGAGGCTGCATTGGGCACGGGTGAGGCTGCATTGGGCACGGGCAGGCCACGCTGCATTGGGCACAGGTGAGGCAGTATTGGGCACTGGCCACGCTGCATTGGGCACTGGCCACGCTGCATTGGGCACTTGTGAGGCTGCATTGTGGCACTAGCCACGCTGCATTGGGCACAGGCCATGCTGCATTGGGCACAGGCCCTGCTGCATTGGGCACAAGTGGGCACAGGTGAGGCATTATTGGGCACGGGCAGACCACGCTGCATTGGGCAGGCACAGGTGAGGATTATTGAAGTGCTAACACCAGGTGTTTGGAGTATCTTTATCTGTTGATTAAACTTTCTGGAATACATATATTGCTATTGTGGTGTAGGATCTGGGCTCTTTCTTTCTTTCTTCTCAGACTCGAACCACACACCCTTTGAGCCACGCCCTTTAAACCACGCCCACTATTTAATTTAAGCCCCGCCATTTTTTTGTGGGGGGGGGGGGGCATACAACATTTTGCTATGGGGCCCTGTGATTTCTAGTTACGCCCCTGCATAGGTGTACGTCGGCCGCTTTAAGAGCGATAGGGGCACGCATGGCCGGCAGCCGCGATGTCTGCCGGCTACCCAAGATCACTCCACAGAGAGCCAGAATGGGAATCTGTCAATGTAAACAGACAGATCCCCATTCTGACAGGGTAGTAGAGAGAGATCCGCTATTTCTAGCGATTAGGAACAGCGATCTTTGTCCTCCTCCAGTCAGTCCCATCCCCCCACAGTTAGAAACACCTCCCAGGGAACACATTTAACCCCTTGATCGCCCCTAGTATTAACCCCTTCCCTGCCAGTGACATTTACACAGTAATCCGTGCATTTTTATAGCACTGATCGCTGTATAAAGGTCAATGGTCCCAAAAAAGTGTCAAAAGTGTCCGATCTGTCCACTGCAATGTCGCAGTCCCGCTAAGAATTGCAGATCACCACTATTACTAGTAAAAAAATTATAATAAAAATGCCATAAATCTATCCCCTATTTTTTAGACTCAACATACGATTTTTAGGATTTTTTTTTTTTTAACAAAAATATGTAGAAGAATATATATTGGCCTAAACTGATGAAGAAATTTGTATTTTTTTTTGTTTTTTTTTGGATATTTATTATAGCAAAAAGTTAAAAATAGTTTTTTTTTTTAATTGTCGCTCTTTTTTTGTTTATAGAGCAAAAAAATAAAAAGAGGTGATCAAATACCACCAAAAGAAAGCTCTATTTGTGAGGAAAAAAAATACATAAATTTTGTTTGGGTACAACGTCGCATGACCACGCAATTGTCAGTTAAAGCGACGCAGTGCCATATCGCAAAAAATTACCTGGTCATTAAGGGGGCAAATTCTTCCGGTCCTTAAGTGGTTAATGCTACCAGCCTTTTATATAATATGTACTATGTGAAACAATCAGCGCAATCCAAAATAATTAATTAAACTAATAAATGCCAGCTGAACACAAAAAAGGCAAACCACAGAATCCTTTACAGTGAAATATAAAAAGAAAAAATGTGCAGAGCAAAAAAACATATAAATAAAATAATTAACACAAAAAGTTCATATCCAATGAATACGAAGTTATGTGGATGAGAACACCCAGTGACTGTAAATCATAAATCAAATTTTTTAGTGATCAATCCTCCACCATATGGATAAGGTACTCTTACCAGCTGTAGTATATAAATAGGCATGGACCCAATCAGGGATAAAGCTGTGGCACCGATCCAACCGATCCAGGATATGATCTCAGGCTGTATTAGGTTAGGTTGAAGATGCAGGCTTCAAAACAGCATGTAGTCATACAGATGTATTCCCCAGAATAAAAAAGGAGGGATGCAATCTAAGTGCACACTGTATGCTTCTTTTATTAAAATATAAAATAAAAATTGCTCACATGAGAGCGGCGCAATGTGTTCTTACCAGTGCCGGGACAAGGTCATCTAGTGCCCAGGGCGAACATGTCAAACTGCGCCCCCCAAGATGTATGAGCATTATGTGTCAGCAAAAATCCCCAAAGCATCAATTACCCCTCCTCCCAGTACAAATCTACCCCCTGCTGAAATCCCCTCTCCTAGCACAACTCTTCTACCACCAAAATCCCCCCAGCAAGAATCTTCTTCCCCGCCATCACCCCTCCCAACACAAACCCCCCTAAGTCACTCTTAGCATCCCCCCAAATTTCCCCAACTAGAACAGTACTCCCTGCCACTCCGCCAAATTCCCCCTTCCAACACAAATCCCCTTCCCCCCACAATCTCCTTGTGGTGCCCCCCCACCTCACAGGATACCACAGTGCCCAGGGCATCCGCCCCTCCTGCCCACCCCTTGTCCCGGCCCTGGTTCTTACTATGAGGCATGCAAGCCTCTGGGGATCAAAGATGTAACAGATACACTTAAAGCGCAGATAAAAAGTTTTGCCAATGCAAACAAACCGCAGACTTTTACATAGAGCAGAACATGATGTAAAGCCGCTGTAAGCAGTGATGAACGCGGGTGACACGATAGCTCCTCCCCCGTACGCACGTTACGTCTCAAGGACTTCGTCAGCGGTGGGTGGAGCCAAACAGTCACCTCGCAGGCTAAATATAGCAGTCTGGGCAGTCCGTGGGCGGAGCGATGTGTGCAGACATATGTCAGCGCCAGAAATCCAAGCCCTGCACATGCTCTTTGCTGCAATTAAACACCAAAATGCTATGGGGACACCAGACAGACAAAAAATTGAATTTGGTAAAATATAAAATAAAATACCATAAAATTACATATTGGCATTAGTTTATTCAGCGAAAATAGCAAATTGCTAATTGGCCATAATTTAAACAGCCGTATACCCATACATAATAGCTATATATATTTAATTTTTCAGGCACATAAAGTTTCAAAACTATAGAATTAATCCCCAATTCTATATAAAGATCTTATATATGTACCGAACTTATCCATTAAAAATAGATAATAATAAACCAAACTATAAGAAATTACATAATAAAAAAAAATTGCATAAAAAAAAAAAAATCGCATAAAAAATTGCATAAAAAATCACCCGCGTCCATCATTGAATACTCACATAAATGAATATATTACACTTCTCAAGCATCACACAATGCATCATGAGCAAAAGAAAGAGAAGGGACATATTCTATCTATCTGATATGAAACAATTTAAGTCGAAGTCGAAAGTTCATCCCCCTCGGAACCAACACCTGCATTTTGTGTATCCAGAAGGATTCATGTCGACTAAGCTGTCTAATAAAATTCCCCCCTCTCCAGTGTGGGGTGACCCTTTCCAGTCCCCAAAATTTGAGGCATTTAGGATCCCTGTTATGGTGAAGTCTGAAATGTTGAGAGACGTTATATGTTATTAGACCTTTTTTGATATTATTACCGTGCTCTCCTATACGTACACTAAGTGGTCTAGAGGTCCTCCCAATGTACTGTTTGCCACAGTCGCATTCCAGGACATACACCACGCCTGTAGTGTTACAAGTAATCAGATTTTTTATCGGATATGTAACACCGGTAGTAAAAATGGAGAAATCCTTTCTTCTTTTGACATTATATTTACATTGTTTACACGGGGGGCAACGTCCACAGGCATAAAAGCCTTTGAGGAAAGAGAAAATTTTACTCTCCTTCACAGTTGGAGGATCAACTACACTAGGAGCCAAGACATCCCTGAGTGTCGGTGCCTTTTTATAAATGAACCTTGGAAGTCCAAATTTTATTTTTTTCATCCAACAAAGATTTTTTATTGAAGATACATCATCATACATTGCCAACGGTACATACAAATGTAAGGCACAGCGGAAACACACCCATCCGTAAAGTAAATTTTAACAAACCATTAAAGTGGTTGTAAACCCTAACAGACCACTTTTCACTACAGGTAAGTCTATAATACCTCCCCCTTTTTTTGTTATGAACAGTATTTCTTTAGATCCTGGTGATCTTTTTTCTTTCGTTTAGGGAATTGTATACTCTGAACTATTGCAGTTAAGTTTCTGGTACCATCAACAGCAACATTTTACTTACACACATAGTTTCCCATTTTGACTTTCCTTATATATTTTTGACTTACACATTGGTTATTACCACTTAATCTTAGTACTATATGGCCTATGTACTAGGGGATGACTTTGACAAGGAGATCCAGGACGCCTTTCTTAAAGATGCACCCTTGATACTCAATGATGAAGAAGAAGTAAAAAATCGCTTCAAGGAGCATAAGAAATTAATTACTAGACACCTCAATAGAAAATGGGATGTATGTTTCCTTGAATCTTATATACAACACAAAATCATACCACGAGGATTACGAGACAGAGTGGTCCCAGCAGAACATCTGCATAATGAACGCTTTTTAGAAAAATGGAAAACACTGTGTATTGAACACGGTCTGGGCATTATAAAACTTATAATAGAAGAAGAAAAAATTCAACTCACAGAACTTAGTAAATTAATAGACGAAAGTACAGAAGGTTTGGACCCATTCAAGGAATCTGAAGAATTTCTAAAACAGAACGATCTTCTCAAAAAAGAAATTGAGAAGACCCAATATAATTTGAGGGTTACTAAACAGTCTAAATTTAGAAGGGACCTCAATGATTGGGAGAAAGGGGAAATCTTCGATTTATCAATTCAACGTGGTAGGAGCGGGTCAAGGAAGCGCAATCAACGCCATAGATCCCGCTCTGACATAGACGGACATCACACAGACGGAGAAGGGGAGACTTCAAATAAATCGGTGACTTTTTTAGTACCAGGGGAGGAGGGAGGGGTCGATTCAGACAACCAACCACCATTACACCCTCCCAACACGATATCCGTGAAAAAGACACAAGACAAAAGAGGGAACACCCAGGGAAAAACAAGGACACGAAGTCAAAAAGATCAACGCCCCCGTTAAAACGGACAGAACCTGACCCCTAAAGAAGATATGAAAGTCATCAATTTATCCAATTTTGAATTGACTGACAGGCATATCAAACTATTGGGCAGGGGTATGTCATTTTCCCCGACTGACGATATGGACGAATTTATGGTATATAAGGACGTAGTTCTATTTTTACGCAAGGTATACTACCGATCCTTATATAACACTGAAAAAACATCCACCACAGAGATTACCACTTTAGAAGATCAGGATGAGGAGGCGCTGGACATCCTTAACTCTTTACTTGAGGAGAGTGAGGGACCAGATCCTAATGAGATTGTGACTTTACGTAAGTCCAACCTCATCATTAGGTCCACAAACATGCCTCATTTTGGAAAAAACAAATACCTAAGCCTCTTCCAGGAACTAGTAAAAACTGATCTAGGTAAAATAGATTGGATACAAAAAGGGAATGATAATCTTACTAAAAAGGATAGGGCAGCACTTAAAGAACTACAAGACGCCAAGGATATAACAATTAAAAGAAGCGATAAGGGTGGGAATATTGTACTTCTGAATAATGACATGTATGAAAATGAAGTCAAACGATTATTGGGTGACGTCCATACATATAAACTTTTGGAAAATAACCCCTTTCCCCTGATAACCCAAACCCTGAATGAAAAATTAAAGTTCGCCAAAGAAGAGGGACTTCTCAGCAACCGCGAATATGAGTACCTCAGAGTTGATGAATATAACCTACCCATCTTTTATATAATCCCAAAAGTTCATAAAAATCTAAAAAAAAACCCCGGTAGGCCCATAGTGTCCGCCATCAAGGGACCCCTGGATAAAGTTGGGAAATATCTCGATTCTCTTCTAAAAGATATGGTCACACACCTTGTATCCTATGTTCAGGACACAAGAGATGTCCTAGCTAAGACTAAAGATCTCAAGATACCCCATGACGCCTGGCTTGTGGGAGTAGACGTTGAATCATTATACACGTCGATTCCCCACACCGTAGGGTTAGGAGCAGTGGAGGAGTATCTCTCCCACCACTTCCCAGGATGTGCCCATCAAAATGAGTTTATAGTGGAACTATTGAAATATGCTTTAGAGAATAACTGCTTTCAATTTTTAAGCAAATTCTACCAGCAAATCAAAGGCACATCCATGGGGGCCTCCTGGGCACCGGCATATGCATGTTTGCATCTGGGCTTTTGGGAGGAGAGTATTGTGTACCGCAACTCGATGTACCTTGGCCATGTACACACATGGCTAAGGTACATCGATGATGTGCTACTAATCTGGACTGGTACCCTACTGGATCTCCACACATTCATGGAACAATTAAATATCAATGATTTTAACATCCGGCTGACGTTTACATTCAGCCAAATTAAGATTCCTTTCCTTGATTTGTGGATTTCAGTAACGGGTGATACTATCCGTACCTGCACGTATCGTAAGGAGACGGCGGCTAACACCCTCCTTCAGGCAGATAGCCACCATCCCAGGTGGCTCAAAGATGGAATCCCAGTGGGACAGTTTCTTCGCCTCAAACGAAACTGTTCCAAATCCTCGGACTACAGTAATGAGAGTAAAGACCTTTACAAGAGATTTAGGGAACGAGGCTATACCCATAACCAGCTTAGAAGGGCCAAGAACAAGGTAGCTGGCCGTAATAGAGAGGACCTGCTGACCATTACCCCTAAAAAAAGGTCCAATACTAATAAGAACATAAAGAATGGATACACAAGAGTAATCACGCAATATGGGGTTCAATGGGACACAGTCCGCGATATCCTCAATAAACACTGGGGTATTTTGACAAGCACACCGGGACTGGCTAAAATAGTTGGCCCATCACCCAACATGGTGGCCAAAAGGGCAAAAAACCTGGGTGATCTCCTTGTCAAATCCGAATATAAAAGTGAAACTGATGAGACATGGTTATCAGATTTCCCACGCAGTAAGGGTATGTTTTCATGTGGCCACTGCCAAGTGTGCCCCTATGTGGATCGAACCAACAAATTCCACGATGCATACGGTGAGAATGAATTTGAAATTCGGGACCTTATCAACTGCGCTTCTACTAAGGTAATATATATTATTACCTGCCCATGTGGGAAATTATATATAGGCAAAACCAAGCGCCCTTTAAAGGTTAGAATAGGGGAGCACATGCGGGAGATTAGGGCCCGGGACACAGAGAAGCCCCTGGCCAAACACTTCTCCCTAGTACATGATGGCAGCCTCAGAGGCATGACCGTGAAGGGCATCTATATGCTTAAACTTTCCCCTAGACGTGGCGATTTTAATCGCATACTACTGCAAAAAGAAAAGTGGTGGATTTACCGCTTAAGAAGTTTACATCCAGTAGGTATGAACACCGAACTCAACCTCCAGGTATTCCTTGAGGAATGATTGAGGGGCTATATACTTCCCTATTCCACCCACCCTCCTCCGCCCCCTTCACGGCATGTCCTCAGGAGTCACTATATCCATGCATAACCTCACCCGGGCTTCTCTCTGTCCCTGGCTACTTGCCCATTCTGTGACCCTTACCACACTACATCAATGTATGCTTCTTTGTCTTCCCTTAATGCTATTTTTTGGCTGTTGGGGTTCATTGCCACCAAAAGGTCTCTCACCACAATAATGGAGGGTACCCCTGTACTAGCATTATTCTGGCTTCTTTGCTCCCAGATAGATATTCTATATTTCCCTGGGGAACCAATGCGGAAGTTCATCATACATGGCTTCTAACCTAGTCCCACTGTATTGCATCTCAATACCTTATCTATATTTAGATTTGAAACACTATACATGACACTGTACATCTAGGGTCTTTGGTTTGATTTGTTATTTATTTGGGAACCTGGTATGTTATGCATACTTAAAGTGATATGAATCCTCTCTATCAAAATGCATTCAAGTTTGCTAATTCACAGTATATAATTTACAGTTCATTTTTATGATACCTGCCCAACTCAGTGACATCCAACATCCCTATGTATGTCTGGTATGTCTTGTCTCCTATATGTTGGTTTCCCTTGCCTTTACTTAAAGTATCTCCCCATATACTTGGAATAAAATTAACCCCCCCCCCCTCCTGGCCATCTAACCTCTATGTATCAATATGTAAAAGTTACTATCTACTATCAATTAAGGGTCTCACCTCGGAAACTATGTATGGACATATATCGCTAAACACTCTGTCCCTTTAAGAAACATTCATTCTGGTGGGAGTCCTACGTAGCGCTGTGCTACAAAAAGGGACGACGGAGGCCCCACCAATACGTCCAGACGAAGCTACGCAACTGTAATTGCGAAACGCGTTGACGTCACCGCGTTCTGAGACGCCGGCACACCTCCCGGAAGTCAGCCCAGGCCGGGTGAGAGACGGAGGAAACAACGAGGAATCAGCTGGAAGCTGACCAAACACAGGAGACGCCGAAACACCGAAACACAAGTCTGGGGATATATACTTGGAGTCAACTATATCTATCGATACACATCTGGTCACCGGGACACTATCAGGTACCGCAAACTCACTTTATGGGACAGATGTAAATATTTTTATATCCTGACCGGATATTACCTGTTTTGAGAGCTGATTGCAGCCCAAATAACCCCAAGGTGACACTGTTTAGCAGTACCCTATAAGGCACTCTACCTGTAGCAGATATTTACTATCTAAAACCCTATCTCAGGACATTAATTGGAAGTTGAAACAAATCCACTCAAACATTGATGCCGGTCTGTCTCTGCCTCTGGAAACCTACACATGCCGGGTTGAATTATCAACATATTCCCACGGGTATATTCCCATTTAGCACCATCGCTTGACCGCTTTCCCCATCAATGCCAATTGTGTCTGTCTTCTGGTGTTCTCCTGTTTGAAATTTACACATCCACAAGCTCTGAAGAGAACTGAATTCCTTTCTCTCCTCTTTTCAATGTGGCGGAAGATATTTACTTTTATTATCCAGCAAGGATTGTCCATTATTATCACCCAGATTAGAGGTTGACTCTCCACAGCACACTTCTGCTTCCTCCATCTTCCAGTATTTCCCCTTGTTCCCCTCCCACACCCTCCCATCTTTTTCCTTCCCCCTATCTCCCCGTCCCTATTATGGGCTCGAGCTTCCCTTTGATCTCTGTGTGGATTCCCTGACCTACAGGCAACAACAGCCACTACACATACTAATGATATACATGTACAGGCTCTCCACACACAGATTGCCGGCGTCCGGACGCTCTGTTTCATGTTGTTTGTATATTTTTGTTTAGTGTTTATGTGTTTCTTTATTTTTTCTTGTTGCTGCATCATAGACTCGTCAGGTGACTGGATGAGTCATATGGTGTTATAACTGCAAATGTCACATATACCATATTGATCCATATTTGGGATCACTTGTGATTACACTGATTTTTATTTTTTTGTATTTACAATAAAGTATCATTGTTTTTTATTCAAGCCCTCACTTCTCGTATGTTATGCCACTCATTTGGTCTCCTGGTTCCTGCCAGCCTTGATAGGAACATTTCAGGTTTTTTTTTTGTTTATCAGTTAAGTCTATAATAAGGCCTACCTGTAGCTACCGTGGATATCTCCTAAACCTGCACCATTTAGGAGATATCCCATGTATCAGCATGTGCCGACATCATCGGCACATGCGAACTGAAGCAAGGGCTTGTTCGTGACGTTGCTTCAGCTGGATTGTCCGTTACCGACGGCTCCCGCGCGCATTTGCAGGAATGACATCATTGCGGCTCCGGCCAATCACAGCACCAGACCGCGATACCTCGGAAATAACTCTGGGAGACATGTCGCCGGGCAGAGTAGTGTGCCGGGACTGCTGCAGGGGCTTCGATCTAAGGTAAGTATTTTATAATGAGCTAGTATGCTATGAATACTATCTCATTATGCCTTTGTCTTGCAGGGTTTTTTTTTTTTTTTAAGCTTGATAATACAATAGACAGTGCAGTTTATCTAACCAGCGGAACCAAACTGCAGGAAGTTTTATATCATACAAAAAGACAAGATATCCCCTCTCGAGCAGTCTAGTAATACACCATGTTGAGATACACCTAATCAGCCAACATTAAGCCAAAGTAGCCTATTCATGGTCAACTCCACCGGGGCTAGCCCTGGGACATCCAACCACGGTGTCCATAACCTCTCAAATTTATGCTTGTTTCCCCTATGTTGGTATATAAGCTTTTCCATTCTTAACAGCTCAGCAATATTCTTGATTCACTCTCTCACAGTAGGGGAGTCTCCAGTGAACCATAATCAGTTTGCGTGCCTGGAACAAAACTGAGGACTGCCTCCCTAGTACACACTTCCCAGTCGTACTCGTCTACTACGCCCAGAAGGCATACTTTTGGGTCTATGGGAAGGGCCACACGAAACACAGAATTGATTCTGTGTATCCTCCCGGCCCAGTAGAAGTGTAGTTTCGGACACCACCACAAAAGGTGTATTAGGTCACCATGGTTACTCTTAAAACCTTGTGGAGGTAGAATCTGATCAAGTTGAGTCTGTGAGGAGTATAATACACCCTGAGAAGGAGATACAGTTGAGTTAACCTTTGCAAAGCATTTAATAAGCACGTGACCACAGCCTGAAAGGCTTCCTCCCACTGTTTACCATCCAAATGACCAACATCTCTTTCCCAATGTTCCATCACTCTTAAAGGGATGTCGATTCAGATAGGACTGCAGGAGCATGGCATAAATGACTAAATATAAGAGTGGGCGACAAGTGCCATTCCAAGGAGTTACTCTGTGCCTTAACTGCGTGCTGCAGCTGCATATAATAAAAGTACATAGACTGTGGAACATTGAACTTACTCTGTAATGCAGCAAGTGACAGAAGTACCCCATTATGGAATATTTGTTTAAGATGTGTTACTCCATATGCTGACCACCTAGCCCCACACTGCAATTTCGCCAGCTCCATGCAAGTGTCATTACACTATATGGGGCTAAATTCTGTGTAGCCTGTAACCTGCTGGAGGTATTTAGTCTTGTTTCAAACCTTCTGAATGAGATTATATGTCGGGTATCTCTGGTGCAGTAATCCAAAAGCTTGTGCTTCAAGCGCCAGTACCAAGGAACCCATATGTGTGGTGTGAGACATCACCAACATAGATGAACTACATCCTGTGCCATCTGTCCCATTCCCTTTGGCGCTGGTTCCTATGAGGTGTTGTAACTGAGCTGCTAGATAATACAACCATGGATTGTGCAAGGCAACCCACCGTCATCTTTAGGTCTTTGTAAGGGCTCTTTCACACGGACGGACCGTATGTCCGTTTTTCACCCTTCCGTTTTCGGATGAAAAACGGACATACAGGTATCCCTATGGGATAGCGGGTGTCAGCGGATGCGCATCCGCTGACACCCGCTCTCGTCCGTGCCCGCCATGCTCCGTTTCTGCAGACGGAGGAAAACCCCATTTTTTCATCTGTCTGCAGAGCGGATCGGGTGACGACGGACTCTACGGTCCGTCGTCACCCGATCTCCCATAGGGGAGAGCGGCGCTCTGACACGTGCAGGGACGGACCTGTCATCTTCTGCTCAGCGGAGATCGCTACGGCGATCCCCGCTGAGCAAGCGGCTATCCACGGGGCGGATCTGCACTGATCCGCCCCGTGTGAAAGAGCCCTAAGTGTTCTAACTTAATTTTGGGAGAGCCATCCCTCCAAATTAAAGTATGGAAAAGTGTATTAACTATTCTGAAGGTTTTTAGTGGAATCAACATTGGGGTATTATGCAAGAAATAAAGTAGCTGTGGCATAAGAATAAATTTAATTAGGTTTACCTTTCCTGCCACTGATACGCAGATTGATGTCCATGTTTTAATGTGGTTCATAAAATGCTGGAGAAGGGGGGTGATATTCAAATGACAAAAGTCCCCGGGATCTGGCGAAACCTGGACTCCTAAATATTTCAATAGAGGAGAGATTAAGGTCTGGTGTGACCCCTCTAACACCTCCATCCCTAATAATGCACAAAAAACAGGAAAAATAGCCCTGGGACTTTAGATGAGGTGAGAGAGGTTTAGCCAATGTCCACAGCAAACACGGAGACAAAATCAATTTATTTGTTTCAAAATGTTATGTAACAGAGCGGCAACAACAATGATTGTGAGTTACCCGGCATAGTGGCCAATGTACACAACACAGATGAAAGTAAATATACAAAGATTTATTACAAATGTACATCCATGAGCAACAATAAAGCTTAAAAGTTGCTAGGTCAGTGAATACACATACACAATAAGAAAATAAAATGTACATACATGTGGACAGGGAAGTATGTAAACGTAATACAGACATCAATAATACCCAGCATATACTGGCATAAAACAAGCATCAATAAAGCCCTATGCATTTTGCGAGACCCTGCTCGCTCTTCAGGGGCGGATGCATGATTGTTGTATCTGCAATGTAAATAGTAAGATCAATCAATGTATGTTGTTGATAAATGGGGGCAGGCAGAATAATTGGCAAGAGAGGTCTGAAACAGACCTCATACTTACCGAAGGTCTGAGATAAATCGCCAAACGCTGGATATCAAAAATGGCAGCCGTGTAGTGCATCCAGCTCGGGAGCTGAGGGGGCGGAACAAACAAAGGCCACAACAGGGGAACATCCGGAGGGTCAGCACGGTCTGGATAGGGGTATTTCTCACTGCAGGTCTCCACTTAGCCCCTAAGAATCATGTCTGGAAAATGTCTGCAAGGATGCACATATATCAGAGGGCATCATAATTGCAGAATGAGCTTAATGTATAAGGTTCTAAAATGTAATTTATATATACAAAAGGATGTAAATAAATGAATTAAGCTTATTGGAATATGTTGGTAAGAAGGACTGAAATATGGAATATGGTAAATGCATGAATGCAGACCAACATAGTTATAAAGCTGGTATGGGCAGAAAGACTACAGGGCAATATAGAAATTATATAGATATTACATGTGTATAAAGACAGTGTAACAAACCCAATGGGTGTCAAGAAAGTAAAAAGGTTGTACCTCAATGGAGTGAAAAAACCAAAGGATTGTCAGTTTGTTCTTAGAGATGTAACTGCTCTATCCAATCGTCAAGTTGTAAAGCAAAATCCCAGCCATGCTGAACGTCTAGATATACCCACAAGGGCTTGTAGGTGACGCCCCCAGCGTCATGTACGGGCGGTGACGCATGGGTGTCCATAAGACATCCACCATCAAAGGGGGTGCATGGATGCAACAACCACCCAACCGTCCAGGATGACCCACACAGCCCACACCTCAATAACGTCAGGGAGACGTCAGTGTATGGGCGTGGAAAACATGGCGCCGATGTGCAGGTGGCCACCCCCCGTCAAAAGACAGGGGAGAACAGCAAGAGATCAGAAACAGAACTCCCCTATGCACATCGCAGCCCCCAAGCTGGATGGAAACCACCGCCATAAAGGACAAACAGCAAAAGGGGAACAGCTCAGCCCAGCAAAGCTGGGAGCAGTATGCAAAGAAGTATGCAAATATAACTGGCCAAAGGGTGATAATACACTGGATGTAATATGGACAAAGGCTAATGGTAACAACAGACCAGTGTGTGGGCTGAATGGGTGTCTTCCACCCGGGTTGAATCAAAGAAGAGAGATTAAGGTCTGGTGTGACCCCTCTAACACCTCCATCCCTAATAATGCACAAAAATAATGTGCATACTGCTCCCAGGGGGCTTTGCTGGGCTGAGCTGTTCCCCTTTTGCTGTTTGTCCTTTATGGCGGTGGTTTCCATCCAGCTTGGGGGCTGCGATGTGCATAGGGGAGTTCTGTTTCTGATCTCTTGCTGTCCTCCCCTGTCTGTTGACGGGGGGTGGCCACCTGCACATCGGCGCCATGTTTTCCACGCCCATACACTGACGTCTCCCTGACGTTATTGAGGTGTGGGCTGTGTGGGTCATCCTGGATGGTTGGGTGGTTGTTGCATCCATGCACCTCCTTTGATGGTGGATGTCTTATGGACACCCATGCGTCACCGCCCGTTCATGACGCTGGGGGCGTCACCTACAAGCCCTTGTGGGTATATCTAGACCTTCAGCACGGCTGGGATTTTGCTTTACAACTTGACGATTGGATAGAGCAGTTACATCTCTAAGAACAAACTGACAACCCTTTGGTTTTTTCACTCCATTGAGGTACAACCTTTTTACTTTCTTGACACCCATTGGGTTTGTTACACTGTCTTTATACACATGTAATATCTATATAATTTCTATATTGCCCTGTAGTCTTTCTGCCCATACCAGCTTTATAACTATGTTGGTCTGCATTCATGCATTTACCATATTCCATATTTCAGTCCTTCTTACCAACATATTCCAATAAGCTTAATTCATTTATTTACATCCTTTTGTATATATAAAATACATTTTAGAACCTTATACATTAAGCTCATTCTGCAATTATGATGCCCTCTGATATATGTGCATCCTTGCAGACATTTTCCAGACATGATTCTTAGGGGCTAAGTGGAGACCTGCAGTGAGAAATACCCCTATCCAGACCGTGCTGACACTCCGGATGTTCCCCTGTTGTGGCCTTTGTTTGTTCCGCCCCCTCAGCTCCCGAGCTGGATGCACTACACGGCTGCCATTTTTGATATCCAGCGTTTGGCGATTTATCTCAGACCTTCGGTAAGTATGAGGTCTGTTTCAGACCTCTCTTGCCAATTATTCCGCCTTCCCCCTTTTATCAACAACATACATTGATTGATCTTACTATTTACATTGCAGATACAACAATCATGCATCCGCCCCTGAAGAGCGAGCAGGGTCTCGCGAAATGCATAGGGCTTTATTGATGCTTGTTTTATGCCAGTATATGCTGGGTATTATTGATGTCTGTATTATGTTTACATACTTCCCTGTCCACATGTATGTACATTTTATTTTCTTATTGTGTATGTGTATTCACTGACCTAGCAACTTTTAAGATTTATTGTTGCTCATGGATGTACAACATTTGTAATAAATCTTTGTATATTTACTTTCATCTGTGTTGTGTACATTGGCCACTATGCCGGGTAACTCACAATCATTGTTGTTGCCGCTCTGTTACATAACATTTTGAAACAAATAAATTGATTTTGTCTCAGTGTTTGCTGTGGACATTGGCTGAACCTCTCTCACCTCATTTAAAGTCCCAGGGCTATTTTTCCTGTTTTTTTGTGAAATATTTCAATAGGGATGTGAGTGGTATGGGGCACGCTGGTGTTTAAATTTGTGCAATGTTGTCATCTATTAACATCAGAGCATACTTTGACCAGTTTAGATCGAGGCCCCGAAAATACACCAAATTTTTTAATAGTAGCCATGGCTTCCCGAAGGGAGGCATTCATGTCACCTAGCATAAGAAGTGCATCGTCGGTATACAACATCACCTTCTCCTGAACATTCCCATACCTGAACCCAACAATACCGGGGTGAGACCTGATCTTAATCACCATAAGCTCTATCGCCATCGCAAACAGGAGGGGCGATAAGGGGCACCCTTGCCCAGTACCTATCCACAACGCAAAGGTGTGGGATAGTTTCCCAAATTTCCTAATCGCAGTCTGTGGTTGTGCATATAGTAAACGTACCCACGAGATATACTTTGGACCAAACCCAAAACGTTCTAGTATTGTCCATAAGTAAGTCCAGTCAATGCTATCAAAAGCCGTGGTGGCATGGCATTCAAGGATTGCAGTGCCCTGCTACCCACATTGTCTGCAGTAGACTGCATGTTCAGGTAAAGCCTTCTCAAATGAATTGCAGTTGACTTGTTTGGCATGAAACCAGCTTGATCAGAATACACAATTAACGTAATAACACCAATTAGTCGGATTGCCAAAACCTTTGCAAGAATCTTTAAATCACACTTTAAAAGCGAGATCGGTCTGCAAGATGCAGGATCAACCAGATCCTTTCCCGCTTTTAAGAGTAAGATAATATTTGCTTTTGACATAGAGGGAGGTACAGCTCCCTGCTCCAGGTACGCATTGAAGACCCTCAACAAGCGTGGCAATAGTATTTCGGAGTATTGTTTATAGATTCCTTCAAGTGAGTGGAATAACTTTAGCCAAAAGGCATTGAATTTCCATAGGGCTTTGGATAAAGTAATCGGTGGGGATACCGTAAGGTGTGGGATTAAGGGAGAATGAAAAGACATACTACGTGGTCTGTAAGTCCCAGCAGAGACAAACTGAAGCATTGTCAAGCTGCCCACTATAAGATCAATCCTATAGAGATAACAGTGTGTTTTAGAAAAACATGAAAATTGCTTGGTATACGGGTTGTGGAGCTGCCAGATATCCACCCAGCCCACCTCTTGCATCAGCCTCGCCAGGGGAATACCCATGGAGAGGGCAGAGGACTGAGGAACCGGGTGTCTATCCAAGGCTAGGTTTGAACAACAGTTGAAATCACGGATTATGAGCAGCGGTACCTCAGGCCCCCCATCCAAATAGGAAGATGGAAGCCGAAGCACCGTCGCCACAAAGGGTGGTGGAATATACACCCAAGTCAGTATGCAAGTCAAGTTACCAATACAACAGTGGATGATAATGAAACGACCTTCAGAGTCAATTTCCCGTGGGCGTGTTCACCCAGTAGCAAGAACAAAGAACTGTAAGGCAAATCTATGCTATCTTCAGAGCAAAAGCTTCCGATACCATACCAGCTTAAGAACAGGTAATTAGCAATAGTAGAAAACAAAATAGAACTACTATGAACTGCCCTGACAACAGGGCAGACCAAAAAGTCAAAATCGCATCCCAAAGAAGCGATCATCTTACGAGGTTAGCACAAGCTCGTATTACTTCGTTAAGTAGCTCAATAGACCGTGTATGCAAAAACAGAAAAAGCTAAGGTTGAAAACAGTAAAGGTGAGGTACAGCTCATTACCGGGCACCGTATCAACAGCAAACGTGTCAGTCTCCTTCCACCTCCTCCTCATGTCGTCAAAGGGCCTGTTCATTTAGATCCAGCCAGGACACCGCCTACCCAGAAGATTCAAAAAATTGAGCTTGGCCTCTTGCTGTAACCCTAAGTTTTACTGGAAAGAGCCTGGCATAGGGCAGTTGTAACAGCCTCAATCTTCTCTTAACATTAGTGAATTTGGCTCTTCTACTTTGCACTTCTGCTGAAAAATCTGGGAAGAAAAATACCCTGGTTCCATTGTAGCGAATATTGGTACATTCCCATGCTTGACGCAACACTGCAGTTTTGCCAATACTGACCTGGGAGGACCTCCCGTTTGGGGTGGAACTCTATGGGCCCTTTCCACTGCAAAGAAAGGCGAAAATGACTTCTTCTTAAACACTTCCAGGAGCCATTTTTCCACAAAGGCTGTGGGATCCCTGCCTTCAGCTCGCTCTGGTAGGCCCACAATGCAGACATTATTTCTGTGGAGACGATTCTCCATATCCTCTGCCCTATCATTAGCATCTTTAGCCATCCGTAGAGCCTCTTTAACATCCTGATATATTGGGGCAGCTGATCTTCAATGTCACTTATCCTGCTCTCTACTGCAGAGATTTTTTGTAAATCCTGACGTAGTAGAAACACATCCTCCAGTAGCCCCTCAAATTGTTCTTTCAGTGTATTCACCGAGGCAGTGCAGCTGTGCACTGCTCTAAAGATATCAGCAAGAGTAGGCTGCTCCTGATCAGCTAACTCCATGCCCTGCGGCAACTGTATAGTCATGTCTGCAGGCTCAGACACATCCCTTTCTGTCATCAGCACAGCCGGATCCAGCTCCCTTGTACCAGCAGGCTGAGCCCTCTCCACTGTCTCTCCCCGCTATGCCCCCGATGTTCCTGCCAGTTTCTGTGCATAATATAAGATGTCTCTGGGACAGTCCTTACCCTGCATCCGCTGCACTTCAGTGACCTGTTTCCTTCAGCCATCTTGAAAGTCCAAGCCCAGACCTTCTTGCCGCTTGGTGCGGGACATACCCTTGGTACAGAATGCCGGCGGTGGTTCCACGGTGGGCACAGGGGTGCTGGCCAGCTGGGTGACCCAGTAAATTTGTGGTGAGTAGGCAGGGGAAGGATTGCAGAATAATCACCTGCGGGAGCTGTGGAAGAAGGCCCCTCCCACATGCCCGGCCTGGCCACGCCCCCAGAAGTCCAAATTTTAAAGTCTTTTATTTAATCAAAGGACTTGAAAACCTTATACCAATTAAAAGTACCTTATTCTTGCAGCGCTGTTATGTGGTCACATGATCTTTCCCTGTTCTTTAGCATCTGCAGGGAAAGATCCTTGAGAGGGGCTTCCATTACTCTGCTAACATATGCTCTTTACAGTATGAGCCTGTATCTGCACAGCCCTGATTGGTACTGTACTGATCACATGACTAAAATAAACAGTTTCAGAAGAGCAATTCAAATTCAATTGTAAATATAAGCTCCCTATAAATCTTTATTGGACATAAAATGTGTATTTTTGTGTATCGATATGGTGTAGGCGGAGTGACAAATGATTGACCCTAGCTTTCATTTTGTTCAGACGGCTTCTGCATCCAAGGCTCTTCTTTTTTTACTTTTACGGGTGTTAGCAATTAAACATGATATATTTAATAATGATTTATGTTAAAACTGGGCTTTTTTTTCTGAGTTTCTTGTGAATTTAATCTATCGGCATATTATATCCAACCCCCATACTGTTTAGCAATAGGAGGACATGGAAGAGGAGGGAAGTGAGTGTCATTTACTACTGTCTATACAACCACATGTGTGACTCTATACTAAAGTGGGCTGCACAGATAAGAAAAAGGAGGAAATAAAGAGCTTAGAAGGGAACTTAAACTGGAACATGTCCAGTAGATGACAACAGCTGGTCTACACAATCTTAGACTGGGGACACAGAGAACTTGGGAGGGACAGCCAACACACAACACAACACAACACAACACAAAATTAATGCTTTAGTGGCTTTGTGAGTATGCACATGCTGTTATATAGCATGTAATGAGAGTTTTTCATGGTGTGGGTTTAATGACACTTTAACTGCCATGGATACACTATTTATCGCCAGTTTGTTAGCTGTTGTAGGAGAGACTGTAGATAGATTTATATTAATATGTATTCTATTTTTGTTTCTTAATAAATACATAACTTGATTCAAGTGAAACCAAACTCAAACAACATTAACTATTTTTAATCCTTATCATTCCTATCATTAGTTTATTAGTAAATAGATACTAAAATTATGTCATACATCCCAGTAGTCTTCATGGGAATTTTTATTTTTTTGTTCATCTGGAGGGTTTTTCTCAGCTAAGCACACCCTACTGACTGCATGCTAGTAATATAAATAGTTTGTTTGGGCCAGCTTGGCCCAAACGAACTAAATAAAGTAACACAAACTTGAAGTTAGGCTTTAATGATAGATATCTCCTTCATACCCTGCCTCTAATAATCAATTTTAAAAAGAAATGAAGGGGAAAGTTGCAAACAGTAAATGCAGCAATAACAAACAGCAAGCTAAGACGAGGAGCCAGTACCTTTTTAGGGGATTTGCGAGAGTCCTGCACCCTATGCAAAGGAAATAGAAGTAGTACCAAAACTCTTCTGTCTCTCCATTTCTGCTTTATCCCTAAGCCCAGGTTCACACTGAGCTGCGGGAATGAAGCTGTGCGAGTTCAGCTGAACTTGCGCGATTTCACTCCTGCATGTCAGTTTCGATTTCGCCTGCGATTTCAGAAACAGCTGTGCAGGTTTCTGCACAGATGTCAATGTAAATCGCAGCCCAAAATCGCAAAAAGTAGTACAGAAACTCCTTTTTGAAATCGATGCACCTCCGCAGATGCGGCGTTGCACTGATTAGGACGGTGCCATTGACAGCTATTGCTGCCAATTTGACATGTCCTCTTCCCCAACATGCCCCCCACTGGCAGGGACAGGGTGAGCTAGAGCAATCCATCTATGGTAACATCCCACTCACTACTTTGGAAACCTCTAGCAGATAACCAGGCATCTACACTGCCTACTCTCACTTCAGGATTTCCTGACCCTATGTTGATACCTAGTGATCAATTTGTGGGACTACACTGAGCACTCCTAGGAACACTCAAAGACCTCTCCACTCTGCACGTGTTACAGTGTGGTGTGCGGTTGCTCCTTTTGGCGTTATCGTCCCACATTTTTTCAAGAAAAACGGCGTAACAGTGACTGTTAACTCGTAACATTACATTCACATGATAAACAACTTTTTACGACCAGAACTGCGAAGACGAAGAATAAACATGGGAAAGGTTTATTTTCCGCATACTGCCAACGCACTCATTTCAGGTTTTGGCGATTTGCAATGGCCCCCAAGGTCTCCTGATTTGTTGTCATGTGATTTATTCCTATGGGGTACCTGAAGAAGCCGTGTGCACATGAATTAAAGGATGCCATCTGACAATAAGTGCTCACGATTGATCAACAGCTGTTAACATTATTTTTCATAACTCAATAAGTAACTCAAATGGCATGTCTTGACCTCTGTTTTTGTAAACAAGAAGCAATCCGTTTAGCTAGTGACCAAAACCAACTAAGTTCCAGGGACTATTGAGCAGATTCAGCCACATAAAGCTCTGCCTTTTCTTGCATATCCATCAATCGCTGTTCTGGTGTCATAGCACAAGCTCCTTTGGATGTTGTAAGACTCCGATTTCCCAATTCCTCCTTTACTTAATTAAATTCTTCCAACAGTAGCATTTAATAACAATAGCAAGTTGTATCTTGTGTTCTGTAACCATCTGATATTTGCCTGGATATAAAATACACTTAAAAAATAATAGTATATATAAAAAAATACAGGATACAATAGGCTTCTGGCAAGCGTTTCAGGCAACCTACAAAGTAATGGCTCCTACGCTATCTTTTTTTTTTCATTTGTTTAATTGAGTGTGTTCCTTTTACTTCAACAACATCCACTAAAATACTATGCATGTATCTATACAGTTTTATCATATTATATCAATTCAATACTCCTAGAGTATCCCTCCATATTATCAGTATACATCACTTGAAGTACATGTTTCCAGTAGGAAGTATTTTATATAGATTATCCTCTTACATTTTATTTCCTAGCTCCCAACCCATACTATTTCCCATACAACAATTGTAAAACAAATATAACTTAGCCCTGAATCCACTTACCAGTCACTATGGCCCTGATCATATTATACCATCAATATAGTCAGTGCAGACATTTTATTAGCTTTAATGTCTTCCCACAAAATCTGCTCATCCCAAAACCATTTCCCCTTTTCTCCATCCCTACATATACATTAGCACAGTAGTACTATAATGGTCAGCATGGGTCTATTCTAACAGTCACTGCTATACTATCTAAGTAAGTGGCCTAATTTTAATTATTCTGGCTTCACTTCTGACTTTTCCTATACCTTAAAGTCATTGTAAAGGTTCCTCTTTTTTTTTTAAAATAACAAACATGCCTCTGTGCAAGGGTTTTGCCAAGAGCGACTCCGATCCTCCTTTTTTGGGGTCCCCCGTCGGTGCTCCTGGCTCCTCCTTTTCATCGGGTGCTCCCATTGAGAGCCGATTACCATAAGGTCACCTGTGCGGGTGCGCTCCCGAATCATGCTGCTGCGCACATTGACACAGACAACAGGACTCGGCCCCGCCCCCGGCTCCTGTGTCACTGAATTTGATTGACAGCAGCGGAAGCCAATGGCTCCTGCTGCTTTTAATCTATCCAATGAGGAACCGAGACAGCGGCTGTAGCTGCTGGGCTCTTCCTTGATGTTGGAACGATCGGGTTCAGGTAAGTAAAAGGGGGGCTCTGGGGGGCTGCTGCAGCACAGACGGGTTTTCACCTTAATGCATAGGATGTATTAAGGTGAATAACCTTGAGACTTTACAACTCCTTTAAAACATTATTCATCAAAAACATTGCATTATAAGAAAAGAAAACATAATAAAAATGTAAAATCTCCAATTCCTTTCTATCTATCTATCTATCTATCTATCTATCTATCTATCTATCTATCTATCTATCTATCTATTTTTCTATCTATCTATCTATCTACACACATACATCTTGCTTCCTTTTATATGTACCCCCTTACTGATATATATGAGTTCTTTCCCACAGCTTCAAGATATCAAGATATATACATTAACATAACCTATCTTATAACTCATGGTATTTTGTTACCATATGTTTTGCCGCAAGTGAATGAGCGCAAAAGCAAGATGTGTGTTTGTGTCATTAAGACTTAATGGCACCACTGCACACCTGCAAAAGGGCTGTGTGTTTTTGTGCATTGCAGGAATGCACACAATTGTGCGCACATTCCTGCAACGCAAAAATGTCCAACTGTGGCAGGGGAAATAAATTGAAATTCAAAGAGTTACAGTTGCTAAAGTCTTCTTCCAGCCAAGGTACAAATTGCTCTCTAATATAACATAAAACTAGGCCAATCACCTCCATATTTCAAGTAAAATAAAATAAAACCACCTTACATAAGGTTTCCCCATCAGCATGCCCCATTACATCTGGTATCAACTTCAGAATCCCACCTTACATCAGGTGTCCCCATCAGAGTCCCTCCTTACATAAGGTGTCCCCATCAGAGTGCCCCCTTATATTTGGTGTCCCCATCAGAGTGCCTCCTTACATCTGGTGTCCCCATCAGAGTCCTCCCTTACATCAACTGTCCCCCTCAGTGTACTGCCCTTACATCATGTGTCCCCATCAGAGTCCCTCCTTACATAGGGTGTGCCCATCAGAGTGCCCCCTTATATCAGGTGTCCCCATCAGAGTGATTCCTTACATCAGGTGTTCCTGTCAGAATCCCCTCTTACATTAGGTGTTCCCGTCAGAGTCCCCCCTTACACCTGGTGTCCCCATCAGAGTCCCCCCTTATATCAGGTGTCCCCCATCAGAGTCCTCCCTTGCATCAGGTGTCCCCATCAGAGTCCCCCTTACATAAGGTGCCCCAGATGTCCCTCCACACATCAGAGTTGCCCCCCCCCCCAATTTCCTCCTGTACTCACTGATCACAAACTGCAAAGAAGCTCCTCTTTCCTGTCTCCAGACAGACAATCTTTATTCCTTGGCAGTGCCGCTGAGACTGAGTTCTCAGTCTGTGTCAGCTCTCTATCGCCCCCTGCAGGCTGGAGGGAGGAGACTGCCTAATCCTTTCTCCAGCTATGAGCCACAGTCTGGTCTGAATAATGTGTCTGGCTTTCAGGTGGACTGAAAACTGGACCCTGCCTATAAGAGTTTTAAGCTGTTTATAAAATGACTCTTTCACTACTACAGTCCATAATATAAAAGACAGAATACCTATTAAAATCTGCACTTTACATTCTAACACAGTAGAGACCTATTTCCATGATAGACATTTCCCCTTTTAGAAGCAAAAACGTTTTGCTGTGTTAGATAAAGCTTTGTTTAACATATGTTAAAGTGGAACTACAATCTCTCAATCAACATTGACTATTTTTAATCCTTATGCTGCTAGTAAATTTCCATCACATTTCTTCAGCTACTTCCAGGTTTCCAGGCCTAGGCAAACAATGTCATACATCTGAGGAGTCTTCAAGAGGGGAGGAGGGATTTTCTCAGCTATACACACCCTCCTGACTGCATACCTGAGCTAAGGGCAGATGGATTACAAGAAGTAAATGCTACATGAATCACCTGCCCTTACTCAAAATGGCCACAGCCAAAAAAGGTAGGGGGTTGTTTTTCAAAGTGATTTCTTTGCAAAATAAATCATGGCGACATGGATGGATGAGGGAGTTTACTTTGAATAATAAAAAGGAATTAAATACTGTTTTTGGTTTCTGGTGCTCAAATGCAGCGTAGTTCCACTTTAAATTATTCTCAAACGCTCTCCTTCTCTCATCAACTTTAAAAGGCAGACAATTAATATAGAGGGAGAAAACACATCTCATAAAATGGCAATGATTACATCAAGCACAATATATTAATTTAAAGAAGAACTATAGGCAAAACTTTTTTGTACACTTTGGATAGAGTAATGCCGCGTACACACGATCGGACTTTCCGGCGGGATTGTCCGCCGTGTGTGGGGCTCCGGCGGACTTTTTGTTCCCAAAAGTCTGGCGAACTTAGTTTGAAGTTTTGACTTAAAATTGTCCGCCGGACTCGGGAGTCCGGCGGACAATCCCGCCGTCTGTGTGCTAGTCCACGGGACTTATGAAATGAACGGACTTGCCGACGCACGATCGGAAAGTCCGTTCATTTAGAACGTGACTCCAGGTAGAGGGGACTAGCGAAGGAAGTGAATGCCTCCGCCTCGATCAGCGTCATTGACACCTCGCTAGCCCCGTCACCTGGTATGGATTTAAAGGGGAATACCTACGCCGAAAAAACGGCGTGGGGGTCCCCCCCGAATCCATATCAGACCCTTATCCAAGCACGCAGCCCGGCCGGTCAGGAAAGGGGGTGGGGACGAGCGAGCGCCCCCCCCCCTCCTCAGCCGTACCAGGCCGCATGCCCTCAACATGGGGGGTGCCCTGGGGAAAGGGGAGCCCTGCGGCCCCCCCACCCCAAAGCACCTTGTCCCCATGTTGATGAGGACAAGGGCCTCTTCCCAACAACCCTGGCCGTTGGTTGTCGGGGTCTGCGGGCGGGGGCTTATCGGAATCCGGGAACCCCCTTTAATAAAGGGGCCCCCAGATACCGGCCCCCCACCCTATGTGAATGAGTATGGGGTATGATGTCACAGTCCCGGAGGAT
Organism: Lithobates sylvaticus; assembly: GCA_028564925.1. Classification (NCBI taxonomy): domain Eukaryota; kingdom Metazoa; phylum Chordata; class Amphibia; order Anura; family Ranidae; genus Lithobates; species Lithobates sylvaticus. Next base: position 151,252,284 of record CM053036.1, on the reverse strand, counting down.
GCTGGGACTGCATGCTCGGATAAGGGTCTGATATGGATTCGGGGGATTCCCCTTTAAATCCATACCAGGTGACGGGGCTAGCGAGGTGTCAATGTCGCCGATCGAGGCAGCGGCATTTACTTCCTTTGCTAGTGCTGTCTACCTGGAGTCACGTTCTAAATGAATGGACTTGCCGATTGTGTGTCGGCAAGTCCGTTCATTTGAAAAGTCCCGCGGACTTTCGCCAAAACTTGTCCAAAAAGTCCGGGCGTGTGTGGGCAAGTCCACACATTCCGAAAGTCCGGCGGACCTCTGCTGGAAAGTCCGGCGGATTGTCCGATGGACTAGGTCCAGCGGATTGTCCGCTGGACTAGGTCCGGCGGACAATCCCGCTGGAAAGTCTGATCGTGTGTACGCCGCATTAGAGTTATAAACCCTGTCAGATTTTTTTTTTGCCATCTATGTCTCATTTTGGAGATTTCCTTTCACTTCCTGTCCCATAGCCAATCAGTAAGTGAGAAGAAATATCCGCAAATCAAGGTTATCCCTTGTGGACCCCCAGGTCACCAGAACTAGTTTCTCCATAGGAAGAATTCCCCTCTATTACTTTTCTGAGGACATCACAAAATTGGGATTTTCTTTACTTTCACTTTCAATGACCATGTTAAACAGGACAATTCGATAGGGTAAATCTGAACAGGGGGCACAGACAGCAATAACAACTGACAGGGGTTCTAATCTCTCTAAACTCTATCCAAAATTAAAAAAAAAGTTTTTCCTTTAGTTATACTTTAAATTAAAATATCAGTGCCAATACTAAGCATTTTCACAAGTATCGGTACTCGTGCAAATGCTCCATTACCTGAAACTGATACTTTCAGGCTTGGTTCTTTCAGCTGTCAGCTGGGTTTCTCCACTGACAGCTGAAATGTACAAAAAAAAGCTGACAATTATCGGTTGTTAAGGAGCGAGGCTGACGCATCCTTAACAACCGGTTGCTCATTCAGCTGCCAGTGGGGTTCCCCTGTTGACAACTGAAGTGTAAAGGAAGTCCTGGCAATTGGAGCTGTCAAAAAAAAAAAAAAGCAGCAGGGCAATGTTTATCAACAACATTGCATAGCTGCTGAAACAGAAAGATGCAAAAAGAAACATTGTTTCTTTTTGTATCTTTCTGTCTATTCATCTACAGATCAAAGGGATGAACTTTGATCTGCAGAAGAAGTCAGTTGTAAAGCAACCTGTCAAGTAAATAAAAAATGTATTATTTTTTATTAACCACTTAAGCCCCGGTCCAATTTGCAGCCAAAGGACCAGGCCCCTTTTTGCAATTCGGCACTGCGTCGCTTTAACTGACAATTGCGCAGTTGTGCAACGTAGCTCCCAAACAAAATTGGCGTCCTTTTTTTCCCACAAATAGAGCTTTCTTTTGGTGGTGTTTGATCACCTCTGCGGTTTTTATTTTTTGCGCTATAAACAAAAATAAAGCAACAATTAAAAAAAAAAAAAAATAATATTTTTTTCTATAATAAATATCCCCCAAAAATATATAAAAAAACATATTTTTTCCTCAGTTTAGGCCGATACATATTCTTCTACATATTTTTGGTAAAAAAAATCACAATTAGCGAATATTTGATTGGTTTGCGCAAAAGTTATAGCGTTTACAATATAGGGCATAGTTTTATAGCATTTTTTATTAATATTTTATTTTTACTAGTAATGTTGGTGATCAGTGATTTTTATTGTGACTGCGACATTATGGCGGACACATCAGACATTTTTGACACATTTTTTGGGACCATTGTCATTCATACAGCAATCAGTGCTATTTAAATGCACTGATTCCTGTGTAAATGACACTGGCAGTGAAGGAGTTAACCCCTCCCCGCCCCCTAGTGGTTAAGTGAGCCCTGTGTGTGTTTTCTTACTATAGGGGGGCGTGGCTTGGCATGTGACGTCACTAATCGTCTTTCCCTATGACAGGGAACAGACGACCAGTGACAGTGTCACTAGGAAGCACGGGGAGAGGTTTGTTTACACATACCTCTCCCCGTTCTTCAGCTCTGTGACCTGATCGCGGGACAACCAGCGGCGATCGGGTCTGCGGGTCCCGCGGCCACGGCGCGCGCAACCCACGGTTGGGCTTTTAAAGGACAACGTACCTGTACATTGATGTGCCCAGCTGTGCCATTCTGCCGACGTATATGTGCAGGAGGCAGTCCTTAAGCGGTTAAATGTTTCTCTTTTTAACCCCTTATTAGCCCTTAATTTACTTGAATCAGCCTTAATTAACTCCTTATTCTCCTTCTCCATTTAATTATTATGTTTCTGCTAATTTTTTGGCAGTGGCAGTGGTCGTCTTGGAGGTGTGTTTGGGGTCGTTATCATGTTGGAATACTGCCAAAAAGGAAATCTGTGTAACATCATACATCAGAGAACAGGCCAAAAGGCGACGGCACAGTGAGATTGCCTGGGTGCTGTTCCCCACACCTGACTTTGATATATATATATAAATATATATATATATATAGTACATATATACACTATATTTCCAAAAGTATTGGGACACCTGCCTTAACACGCACATGAACTTTAATGGCATCCCAGTCTTAGTCCGTAGGGTTCAATATTGAGTTTGCCCACCCTTTGCAACTATAACAGCTTCAACTCTTCTGGGAACGCTGTCCACAAGGTTTAGGAGTGTGTCTATAAGAATGTTTGACCATCCATCCAGAACAGTATTTGTGAGGTCAGGCACTGATGTGGACAAGAAGGCCTGGTTCGCAGTCTCCACTCTAATTCATCCCAAAGGTGTTCTTCAGGTTGAGGTCAGGACTCTGTGCAGGCCAGTCAAGTTCCTCCACCCCAAACTGGCTCATCCATCTCTTTATGAAGCTCGCTTTGTGCTCTGGTGCGCAGTCATATTGTCAAAATGGGTTCAGGAAAATTTCTGATTTATTACTTTGTGTCTTAAATAGCCTAAAACAAACAACTTCCTTTTTTCTGAAGTTTAAACAACATCTTTCTCCCTCAGACCATTCATGACTTCCACACTCACTTTGAACTATGATGCTAAAGTCCAGCAATCACCATCGACCATCAATCCCTATCCGCATCACAAAAGTCATATACAATCATTCACACAGCAGGTTCCAGAACCCAGAGGGTTAATTTTACTTCTCATACATGAAACACAGACACTCAAATACAAAAATATATTTAACTAACTCAGAGAAATAAAAATACTAATAGCAAGCATCATAAAATCAGACATAGCACAAAGGGTTCTAATGTAATTGTTTGGCAACTACATATCATTTCCATATTCATCACACACTAGAAAATATTGGGGTTAAAACCTTATGCCACTGACCATCTAAGCAATGCTCCTGAAAAGTCCAGAGAGAAACAGGATTCAGCAGCAGTCACATACATAGTTTATACAAATATTCATTAACCACTTGCCGACCAGCTCCCGTACATATACGGCAGCAGGATGGCGAGCACGAGAGCCAGAACGGCTGGGGAGGAGAGACAGATCGTCTGTTCCTACTAAGTAGGAACAATGATCTGGCTCCTTCTCTAGTCAGTCCCATCCCCTCACAGTTAGAAACACACATAGGGAACACATTTAACCCCTTGATTGCCCCCTAGTGTTAACTAGAGGTCGACCGATATGGGTTTTTCTCTGGCCGAGGCCGATGTCGATATTTAAAAATCGGGGCGGCCGATGGCTCGATATATGATGCCGATTTTTGCAGTCAATATTTTAGGCGATTTTTCTTTTCTGGCAGGTGGCACTGGCAGGTGGCAATGGTTGGCACTGATTGGCACTGGCAGTTGGCACTGGCAGGCACTGATTGGCACTGGCAGGTGGCACTGGTTGGCACTGATTGGCACTGGCAGGTGGCACTGCTTGGCACTGGCAGGTGACACTGGTTGGTCGTTACTGATTGGTTCTGGCAGGTGGCACTGGTTGACAATGGCAGGTTGCACTGGTTAGCACTGGCAGGTTTCACACTGAGCTGATATGTCAGTTTTACACAGTTACACTATATGTAACTGAATGCAGAGAGATACCAGCTGTCAAAATTCAGCGGTGATGTCGGGGTGGGCCAGACACAGGGTGGGCGGGGCCCTGCAGCTTTCAAACACCAGCAAATGATTGGGCTGCTTAAGAAAGGGGGCAAGGCCACATACACGTAGTGGCCTGCCCAGATCCCATCCCATTGGCTGGTGTTTGATAGCTGCTGGGTCCCATCCAGCCCGGGTCCCACCCACCCCCGACATCACAGCTGAATTCTGACGACTCCTCTCTCTCTCTCTCTCTGCATTCAGTTACAAATGTCAGTTTCACACACTGAGCGGCTCTGGCAAGCGTCAAGCCCCGCTCTGCCAATGGAGTGCGGGGAAGGGAGGAGGAGCACTTGTGGGTCGACGGGCATGGTGCGGTCAGTAATCCGCAGAATTTGCATAATAATCGGCCGATGCCGATTTCTTAAAAATAGCCAAATATTGGGCGATATATCGGTCGACCTATAGTGTTAACCCCTTCCCTGCCAGTGAAATTTACACAGTAATCAGTGCATTTTTATAGCACTGATCGCTGTATAAATATTGATGGTCCCAAAAAAGTGTTAAAAGTGTCCGATCTGTTTGCCGCAATGTCGCAGTCCCGATAAAAATTACTGATCGCCGCCATTACTAGTAACAAAAAAATTAATTATAAAAATGCCATAAATCTATTCCCTATTTTGTAGACGCTATTTTTGCGCAAACCAATCAATATACGTATATTGCGATTTTTCTTTACCAAAAATATGTAGAAGATAAAATCGGCCTAAACTGATGAAGAAATTTGATTTAAAAAAAATTGGGGAGATATTTATTATAGCAAAAAGTAAAAAATATTGTGTATTTTTTTAAAATTGTCGGTCTTTTTTTTGTTTATAGCGCAAAAAATAAAAAACGCACAGGAGATCCAATACCACCAATAAAATCTCTATTTGTGGGAAAAAAAAGGACGTCAATTGTATTTGGGTAAAATGCGAAAAATGCCCTGGTCATTAAAGTGGTTGTAAACCCTTACAAAACACTTTAACCTACAGGTAAGCCTAGATTAAGGCTTACCTGTAGGTCCAATAAATATCTCCCAAACCTACACGGTTTAGGAGATATTTGCAAAAAGACAGGCACCACTGTCTACGGCGCATATAGCTGTTAACATGCCGTGAGTGAGTGGCGGCTCCTGCGATGCATAGTAGCCCATTATGCTTTACCCTTGCAGGGAAACAAAGAGGAAGTAAAGCCATCAGGGTTTACTTCCTCTTTAAGGAGGTAAATCCTTCAAGGGCTGAAGTGGTTAAAATCATAAATTAATTTATTCAGAATCCATAAAAATATAATAAAACCAATAACCATGTCATGGAGACCATGGCATTTTTTTTTTTTTACTTCTATTGCATTCTGAATAAATGAATCGACAATTTTAATGAATATTTGTATACACTAGTGTTATTCAAGAACATCAAAAGTCCTGCATTACTTGTACTCTTCCCGTTTAAACATGAAATATTCAAAGAATATAGGAGAGATTACATTTTTTTTAAATGTACCACTTACCCATGCACCCTTAATGGATGGGCCGCCCCTGCTGGTAGGTTAATTGGATCCTGTCTAAATTAGCCCTAGTATGTGTGCATATGAATGAATGTGAGTTAGGGACCTTAGATTGTAAGCTCATTGAGGGCATGGACTAATATGAGTGTACAATATATATGTAAAGCGCTGTGTAAATTGACCGCGCTATAGGGAACAAGTGTCCCCAAGATTTCCTATCTATTCCTGTTTTGGTGGCAATTACATTTTTTTTAATCTAGCCTCATTTTTAATCCCGGTGACAATGGTGATCAGAATAATTAGAGAGAGTAAATATCGCTAATTACAGACGGTATAATAAAAACCTGACAGATGTTTTAACCCCTCACCACTGTGTCCATATACAAAAATGTTTTGCCTTTAGTAATACTTTAACAATAAGTAAGCAGTGATAGATCTCATATAAAAGTTGACCTAAGCAAAGTGAAGATGATTTACCACTGATGTGTTCTACATAATTGTTTCCACAAATAAACATAATGGCAATATATTCCAGCTGAATACATAAAAAATTACATTTGTAAATGATTTTTGATATCTACTGACTCACCAGGCTTTGGGCACTTTTGGTTTTTGAGAATTAGAATTTAGAATTTTTCTCAAATTTGAATTTGAGAAAAAGTATCTAGTAGCAAATATTTTTATATCTTCTATCCCTGATAATTGCTCAGACTTACAGCGGCATATTTGTATGACATAAATGAAGGCCAGTTAGTCAAATTGTCCACTCTGAAAGGTTTTTATAAGCATAAAATGGTACTTATGGTCTTGGAACTTCTGATCATGATGCCCATGGTGTCCATGAGGTCCACCTTTAGTTGAAGACATTCTTGTTGGCTGGTGTTAGCAGGTAAGTTCAAAATCAACTCAAAGGAATATAAGTATCTGTTGTGAATCTGTTGAACATAGGCGTGCGCAGCCTATTGCATTAGGGTGTGCACCCCAAAGCTCAAACACACATGCGTGTGTGTGTATGTATGTATATATATATATATATATATATATATACACACACATTATATTGTCAAAAGTATTGTGACGTCTGCCTTTACATGTACATGAACTTAAATGGCATCCCAGTCGTAGTCCGTATTGAGTTGGCCCACTCTTTGCAGCTATAACAGCTTCAACTCTTCTGGGAAGGCTGTCCACAAGGTTTAGGAGTGTGTCTATGGGAATGTTTGACCATTCTTCCAGAAGCGCATTTTGTGAGGTCAGGCATGGATGATGGATGAGAAGGCCTGGCTCATAGTCTATACTCTAATTCATCCCAAAGGTGCTCTATCAGTTTGAGGTCAGGACTCTGCACAGGCCAGTCAGGTTCCTCCACCCCAAAACCGCTCAGCCATGTCTTTATGGACCTTGCTATGTACACTGGTCCAAATCATTTGGTGGGGGGATTATGGTATGGGGTTGTTTTTCAGGGGTTGGGCTTGGCCCCTTAGTTCCAGTGAAGGGAACTCTTAGGCTCCTTTCACACTTATACGACTTGTCCCATGATTTGGGATTGCAAAGTAGCATGACAAGTCGTTCCCCATGATTTCCAATGACTGACATTCATATTAGTATGACTTCAAGTCGTTCCGACTTCAAAGTAGTCCCTGCACTACTTTGGTCCGATTTTTGATGCTACTTACACAGGAACTCCTTGAAATCGCCGCAAAATCACGGCAAAAATTGCGGCCGCGGATCGCATAAAATCGTGCGACTTTGAAGTCGCACAAGTGTGAAAGGGGCCTTAAGGTGTCAGCATACCAAGGCATTTTGGACAATTTCATGCTCCCAACTTTGTGGGAACAGTTTGGGGATCGGCCATTCCTGTTCCAACATGACTGTGCACCAGTGCACAAAGCAAGGTCCATAAAGACATGGAATTAGCAGGGGTGGTGGGAAATTAACTAAGTGCAATAATTTACATTATAATAGTAACTAAAACATATAAAGTTAAGCATTATATGTGAAGTTGCATATCACAGAGACCGGTATTGTGGTAATATTGAAGTTTATTGAGATTTCCATACATTAGAGACTTCCACCATTATTGTTAAGTTATTGATTAGTAAGTTAGCGTTGTATGTTTTATTCTTTGTTGTGGAGTGGGAACACGTGTAACGTGCTTAGCGGCAGGCCATTTACTGACACTTTTTTTTACTTTACCTCCAGTAGTTTATTGTAAATAGTAGTTTGGTGATTACCTATTATACTAAAGATTGGCATGTGGCATTAATAAACATTGACAGGTTTCAGTTGTGTGCCACCAGGTGTCCCCCCATGGACAATGTGCCTGGCTGCAGAGTTCATCTCCCCATCCCTGTACTGATTGGCAGCATTGATAGGTGGCACTGATTGACACTGATAGATGGCACTGATTGACACTGATTGACATTGATAGGTGGCACTGATTGACACTGATAGGTGGCATTGATTGGCACCACTGATAGGCACTGATAGGCAGCACAGATTGTTAGCACTGATTGGCAGCACTGATGGGCCCTGATCGGTGGCACTGGTGGCAATGTTAGGCAGCCTGATTGGCACCGATAGGCAGCAATGATGGGCACTGATTGGCAACACCGATAGGCAGCGCTGATAGGCCTTAATTGACACGGATAGGTGGCACTGATTGATAGCACTGATAGGCGGCACTGATAGGTGGCACTGATTGGCAGCACTGATAGGCAGCACTGATAGGGGGCACTGATTGGCAGCATTGATGGGCAGTAATTAGCAGCACTGATGGGCACTGATCGGCAGCACTGATGGGCACTGATCGGCAGCACTGATGGGCACTGATAGGCAGCACTGATTGGCAGCACTGATAGGCAGCACTGATAGGCAGAACTGATGGACACTGATAGGCAGCACTGATGGGCAACACTGGGTACTGATGGGCAGCACTGATGGGCAGCATTGTTTGGCACTGATGGGTGGCACTGATAGACAGCACTGAGGGGCACTGAGGGGCACTGATAGGCAGCCCTGATAGGCAGCACTGATGGGCACTGTTAGGCAGCACTGATGGGCACTGTTAGGCAGCGCTGATGGGCACTGATAGGTAGCATTGATGGGCATCATTGATTGGCACTGATGGGCACAGATGGGCACTATTTGGCACTGATAGGCAGCACTCATGGACAATGACAGAGGGGATTTTTCCATTCAGCAGATCGTGAGGCTTGCCAGAGCAGCTCAGTGTGTGAAACGATCAGGTAACATAACTGCTTGCAGGGAGAAAAGCCAACTGTCACAACAATGATTGCTTAAGAAAGGGGTGGAGACAAATACATGTAGCGGCCGCACAGACCCCATCTTATTGGCTGATGTTTGAAAGCTGTTCGGTCCCGCCACCCCCCAACATCACCGCTGAGTTGTGACAGCTGGTCTCTCTCCCTTGCAAGCCATTACCTTAACTGACAGTTTCACACACAAGGAGTAGCTCTGGCAAGCCTCACGATCTGCTGCATGTGAAACTGTTTCACAGGCAGCACGAGCTACACACTGCTTGGATGCAGCATGTCAGTGCAGATCTCGGGAGACAGCATGGTGATTAGGGTGTGCCCAGGCAAACCCAGCACACCCTGTGCGCACGCCTATGCTGTTGAACCTGTTGCTTTTATACCCAAGTTGTTTCCTGATTGTAAAGAGGAAGTTGAATCAATGGAAACATTTTCTGATTTTCACTAAACCTGACATTCATATTATCGAGGAAGCTTTTTAGTAAACAAATAATTGTAATGTTTCATTAAGGAAGGGGTGCTGCCTCCTTGGTGTATTACTTAGCTGCTAGTTGCACCCAAATCTTACATTAGGTGTAGATGACTCATTTATTGAACATTGGGTCAAGAATTCCATAGCTGATACAGTAATACCATTACTAAGATATTACATAGTTACACAGTAGATAAGATTGAAAAAAAAATACAGGTTCATCCAATCCAACGTGTGTGCATGTATCAGTTTGAGTCTTCTAATGCCCCGTACACACGATCGGATTTTCTGACAACAAAACCGTGGATTTTTTTCTGAAGGATGTTGGCTCAAACTTGTGTTGCATACACACGGTCACACAAATGTTGTCGAAAATTCCGAACGTCAAGAACGCGGTGACGTACAACACATACGACGGGACTATAAAAAGGAAGTTCAATAGCTAGTGTGCCACCCTTTGGGCTCCTTCTGCTAATCTCGTGTTTATCTCGTGTTAGTAGATGTTTGGTGAGAGACGATTCACGCTTTTCAGCCTCGTGCTTTTCAGTTCATTTCTGCTTTTCAGTTTGTGCTTATGGGTTCGTATCTGTTCTTCAGTGCATGTTGTCAGTTCGTTACTGTCTTTCAGTGCGTTCTATTTAATAGTTTGCTTCTGTTTTTCAGTGCGTTCTTGTCCACTCGTTTCTAATTTTCATCTCGTTCTTCTCAGGTTCTTTCTGATTTTCAGTGCGTTCTCTTAGTTCGTTCTGACCAGCCGACCGTTTTCAAGCCATGTTACGGGTACGTACTTATCACAGAGTTCGTGCTGTGCTTGGGCTTGGTGTTGGAGTTCTTGCTTTGGCCCAAGTCCACTCCATGATCAGGGCAAGGAGGAGTTCACGAACGAAGAATTGGTTGCTCCGTGTGACCAATTCTCGCACATGCCTTTGTTGCGGGAGATCCAGGAGAATAATCCTGATGATTTCAGGAATTATATCCGGATGACGGACACCGTTTATTCACCATCTGTTGGCTTTGCTGTCCCCTTATTTTACGAAGCAGTACACCTGCATGCTGCAAGCCATCACTCCCAAGCAGAGGCTCGTCGCCACCTTGCGGTACTTAGCGACGGGGAGAAGTCTCCAGGATATCAAGTTTATGACTGGGATCTCCCCCCAGGCACTGGGAATCATTATTCCAGAGACCTGTTCTGCCATCATACAGGTCCTGCAGAAGGACTATATTAAGGTAAGTTTTCTCCTTTAACATCACATTCTATTTAATGATTGCTAATGTATTGTATTTATTTAATTATTCCCTAATTACCATGATTGTAATATGCTGTGAATGTCCTCTTTGTCCTCATGCATGCTGGAAGCTTTTAAATGCTCCTTTTTTTCCTTCATGCATGTTTGCCTTCACTATCCTCCCCAGCATGCTATCCTGGGCCCATACACACCTAGCCTAGTCACTTAACAATGTATTTTGTCAGCTCCATTGTAGTGCTTACCCTAAACACCCCCTAAAATGTGTCCAAATGTTATTGTCCTTAAATTCAGGCAGAGTGCAAGAGGCAATTTTTTTGGGGCCCAAACTCATTTGGAACCCTCCCTCCCAAACCGCTAAGTCAGCTGATACCAATCCTCTATCTGCTGACTTTGCCAACCCCATACACACTATACCTATGTAGCACTGGTATCCTTGCCTACTAAATTATATTAACATTTATAATGAATGTCTATGGACATTTCTATGGCTTAGTGTTTGGCACCATCTAGCGGCCAAACACTGATAGTGGACTTAAGTGATTTTTGCTTTCACAAAGCACTGAACTATTTACAGGAAGTGACTGTTATTTACACTGGAGAATTGATCTTTTTACCCAGGATGCCGGGTAACCTACCCAGGGACACCCTCTCTGACAGTGCTTGCTGGGTAGGACATAAAAGGAGCCTGAACGGCCATCTTAGATCTCTTGGGAACGCATGGCCTGCCTGTGAGGACTTGTGAGGAGGACTCCCGGTGGAAGCGGCCTACAGCCATTGCGGAGCGCAACCCCGCTCAATTGTGTGAGTGACCTGATGATGCCAGAGACACAGTGATGGATTGGAAAGATCCAGAGACACTCGTTTGAGCATCGGAAGACCTAGTTCACTTATCAGATCATAACGGAGTGACGGAGCAGGCTGCAATAGAAGCAAGCAGCAAACACCGGACCAAAGCTTCCATACAGAGTTCCGATCCAGTTGGTGAGCGGGTTGCAGCCCACAGTTTATTAACTTTTGCACCCAGTCAGACTTATATACAGACCTCGCTGAGATCCATAGTCCTAGGGAGGAGGAGTCTAGCAACTGACACTAGGCAGGCATAGGGCCTATCTGCTATTGCATCTAAAGCCTTGTATCATAGTTACAGAAGCAACCCCAGGATCCTCCTTAACTCAGCTTTAAGTACTTAAGCAACTTACTCCAAAAACTGGTATTGTGCATTGAAATAAGAGGCCACACATTGTTTAGTATAAAACATTTTACTCCAAGCACATTCACATGTGCATTATAAAAGTTTTTTTTTAACAAACCAACATCTTTGGTGTATAACATGTATTATGTGTGACAGTATATCGCCTTTTTTGGGCTAAACAGACATGTTTAAAACCATAACATACACAACTCAGGAACTTGCAAAGTTCAACTTTGATAAAGTGAAGGCAATATGAGACATTAGTATATCAAAACTGTGTTGATTTTGCCTTCATCAGAAGAGGTGATGTCACTCCTGTAAAAGCCAAATTTTGAAGATGCACACAAATTGGGAGTCAAAATGTGGATTTCCCTCCTGATCCCATGCCTAATGTCAACATGTGCTAGCTCCCATCATGGGGGATCAATGGATGTGTTTTGGGGGTGCAACCCCTTCCTCTCATCTACTTTAGTTGCACCCCCAAAACGCGTACATTGATATCCCGTGATGGAAGATAGCACATGTTGACACACTGTGTGCATCTTCAAAATTTGGCTTTCAAATTACTTAAAAAGTGTATCAAAAATTTTACATACAGTGAGCAACTTTACAATTTTTGTTTGATTTTGATTTTGCCTAAAACATCAATGATGTTTGGTCATTTTTTTTTGGACATCAGAGATATTTTTCTTGACCATCTCTAAATCACGATTGCACACCATGATCTCACCGATGAGGATCTGTGCACTTGCATGGTTGAAATTTGTTTCTTCTTCCACAACATCCACATCACCTAAAATAAAAAAACACACCATGTATTATAAATATGCAGGCATATTACCTGAAGCTGTGGTCTCATACATTGACCTGTTGTGGTCACTATTTCACCCACTTCATGAACCTCTCCCTCCACATCATCATGGTGTTTGGGATGTTCCCCTTCTTCATTAGTAGTGGGCTTCCTGGTGTCCTCAGATGTCCCGATTCTTTTCTCCCCTATGTGAATAAAAAAAGGTATACTTAGCACACAGATATTTGAGGCAAGAAATAGGAATATGAAACATTGCTTGGAAGTGTCGTACAATTGTCTGTTTTGGCAGAGTTCCAAGCTGAAAACATGTTTTTTTCCATTTCTAAAGCTGGAATACTTACCTTTTTTGTTATTAAAGTTTCATACATGGAGAGACCCCTAGTATCCACTGGAGCACCTGTGTGGGACACCCTAAAAAGGGTGTTCTGGTGTCCCACACTAGTGCTCCTGTGTCTAGATGTGTAAACAGCTGCTGAGTGTCCGCTCCTTACACTGAATCAAGTTTGCATTTCATTCTAGATACAAACCCATCTAGACAACAATATACTAAACTTATTTTAATACAAATAGGCATGAACAAATGTAGTTAACCTGCATCTGCCAAAAACATTGTATTAGTGGGCGAATGAACAATGTTTACTACGAACGATTACTGTGCCCACAAACCTGAAACTTGCCATTTTAACCTGTATAACAGTAAGTAAAAGCACATGGAGCAGCACTAAAGTAATAATAATAGGAACACACAACAAATACTTACTTTTTTGCAGCACTTTCTTGTTCCTTCTGTACTGATATTGCTCCCTCAATTTCAGGTCTGACCAGCGTTTCCTCAATTGCTCCTTGGATCATCATACCCCAAAATTCCTGTGCAGACTTCTCACAAGTTTAGTCATGATCTTGGCCTTTCTCACATTTGGGTTTGGGTGTGGTCCATACTTCCCATCATAGTCAGCCCTCTTCAAGATGTCCACCATCTCCACCATCTCTACAAAGAACATATTTGAGGCCTTATATCTCCTCCTTGATCGGGAACTGCCTTGCTCTGGGCTTTTGTCGTCCTCCTCGTTGCTGCTATTATCACGCACCTGCTGTCTCTCCGCCATGTGCTCTCCCACTGTGCCAAAAGAGAAGGGGCGGGGAATACACTAGAAATAAGGTCAGGGGCGGAGTTTCACGGATGCGCAGTGCATATAAAGCATAACACGCGTGCGTCATACATACAATATGTGAGCGGAGGACGGAGTAGCGTAAGCGCTGATTGTGCAAACGAAGGTACAATTTTAACTTGGGGCATCAGCGATTAGTGGCCTATACTGCTTATAGATTGAGGCCTATATTGGGACAAGATTAGGAGAGTTTAGCCTGACATTAGGGTTTGTCTTGTGTTGTGTCTTGCAGAGAAAATGGATACATTTACTGACCCAGACTTCATAGACATGTACAGAGAGCTGCCATGTCTTTGGTAAGTCAAACATGAGAATACTCCAACAAGCTAAAGAGGAAGGCAGCGCTTGAGAAACAGTTGGAATTGGTGAAGCCGGTGACTCCCATGGCAGACATCTCTCTATTTGAAGGACAAAATTGGTGGCCTGAGGAGCACATATAATAGGGAGCCCAAAAAGGTCCAGGATTCCATGAGATCAGGAATGAAGTTTATGTCCCCAGGCTCTGGTACTACGACAGACTGCATTTTTTGTTAGACCAGAGTGAACCCAGGCCATCACGCTCTACACTTCCTTCCACATCAGATGAGGCTTCAGAAGTCCAACCTGGGCCTTCCACCCAGGAAGAAGATGTGTGGAGCCCAGCTTGAGCCAGGTATAGCATTGTTCAACATATTTCTTGTCAAAAATTGAATGATGTTAACTAGATGTTAATATTGATCACTAATTTCTGATTTAACAAAGTGGTTTACATATCAATAGACAATAGTAGCCAAAAATTATTGGGAAAAGAATGAAAAATGCTGGGGTCAGAATGATAGTCTTTTCTATTTGTTAACTTTCAATTTGCAACAGTCATGAGCTTAAAATAGTATGTGATTGATGACCAAAAACCCAAACTATGTCCCATTTTCATACACAGGAAAGTCTCAGCCAGGAGGAAGCTGTGGAAAATGGCAGCCAGGAGGTGGCTGTGGAAAGTGGCAGCCAGGAGGTGGCCGTGCTCAGCAGCCTGACCAAATCCCAGGTTCCTCCCCTCCCCCTTCCAACAAAAAGGACAAGAAAGGCAAAGAACCTGGAGGAGTCAGAATCTGTTTTGATTCGGCAGGCTACTGTGGTCCTCACAACAACCCCTGGTGGCCCCGAGTCGTATGGTTGTCTGACAGCCAGTAAACTGGAACAAATTGAGGAGGGCCAATTCATCTGTGAGGAGGTAATACTTCAGGCCCTAAACAAGGGGATGAGGGGCCAACTCACAACTAAAAGCCACATGTGTGAGTTGGACCATATTATTCCTCCACCACCTCTAGCAACACCTCCAACAACACAGCCACCCAACCCATGACAGCAGCCTGGAAGGAAGCGTGGAAGGAAGTGTTGAGAGTGGTGGCCTGGGTTATTGTATTGTACAAATAAAGTTTATACTTTTTATATATTTCATGTGGTCCAAATTGCCTTTAAAGTCCTTCAAGGTTAGCCCTTTTCTTTATATTCTCAGATGTGTATAAATATATACATGGGAAAAAAGACAGAAAAAAACGGAGAAATAGAGGAAAAGGTAAAAAAATAAAATTTAAAAGACGGTGGGTGGGGGGATGGAAGGGGAAGGTTGAGATGGCAAAAACAGAAGATGGGAACAAAATCACGCACATAGGTTGGACTTGTGTCTTTTTTCCACTTTGCCTACTATGTAACTATGTAAGAAAACAAAAAGGGGGGGGGGTGGAGGGGACAAAACCTGAGAACAAAAAAGAACACCATATTTATGTTTAGCTTGCAGGGGAATAAAGCAATCATGGCAGTTCCATAATGACCCCTTAATTTATTGTATTAGGTATGTCCTCCATTAGTCCTTATCTGGACAGGCTACGAGACTCGGTTCTTTGACTTTGTTGATTTTCTGAACAGTATCTTCACAGGGGTTGTTTTTACGCCATAAATTTCACCCTGCAATATTTCCTTTCTGGATGTAATGATTACCAAGTCCCTAGACTCCCTTGTCACATCCCTCTTCACTAAACCCACTGACAGAAACACACTCATGCATTACAATAGTGCACACCCCAAACATCTTCTCAATAGCCTGTCAATTTCTCATTTTATGAGAGTTTTGCATTTCTGCTCCAATGAAGATGTTAAGCAACAACAACTCAACAAGATGTATGACAAGTTTCTGGAAAGGGGGTACCCTGCAAAGGTACTTGATCGTGCATTGGCCAGATCTATGATCACTCGTACCAGACTAACTGGGCCTTTGAAGAGACCAATGTTCATCCACACAATTAACCGGGAGTCTGATCACATCAGACAGGCAGTAACACAAAATCTACACATCCTACAGGCTGACAGTACACTGACGTCTAACCTCAAAATGGTGCCACTAATTGCACATAGATGCAATAAGGCACTTCGTGATTTTCTTGTTCAAGCCGCCCTAGACAAAAATTAGGCCAAAAATTCACCCAGGATTTCCCAGAAAACCGGGTGTTACAAATGCCACAATTGAAATGTTTGTAATGCTCTCATATGTGGCGAGTACTAAACGCACCCACACAAGAGGAATCGCTACCGTATTCAGGAATATCTGAACTGTAATAGTGATTATTGTGTATACTTCGTCAAAAGTCCATGTGCACCTCGCTATGTGGGCACAACAATCGCTCCTTTCAAAAGGAGGTTCCAAAAGCACAAGAGTGGTATTAGGATCGCCCTGTCCAATATGGAGGAAGGCACACAGATAGATCCCAAAAAAAACAGTGGCAGTTCACTCTGTCAAGTATAAACATCAAATACATGACCTGAGGGGTATGGTCATTGAACATGTCAAATCCAATCGTTGTCAAAAGTTTGTAGAATTCAACTCCATAACATCTCTAAAATTCGCCCCTTTTTAACAAATTAAACCACCAAGGTCCTCATTTACTCCCTTGTTATCTCTCGTCTTGACTATTGCAACTCCCTTCTCATTGGCCTGCCTCTCCATAAGCTATGCCCTCTTTGGTCTGTCATGAATGCTGCTGCCAGACTTGTACACCTTACCAACCGCTCAGTGTCTGCCAACCCTCTCCTCCAATCCCTACACTGGCTCCCAATCACCCAGTGAATTAAATTCAAAATAGTAACCACAACATACAAAGCCATTCACAAATCTCCCCCGAGCTACATCACCAATCTTGTCTCCAAAAATCACCCAAATCGTCCTCTCTGCTCTTCTCAAGACCTTCTGCTCTCAAGTTCTCTCAACTCCTCCTCCCATGCTCGTCTACAGGATTTCTCCAGAGCCTCTCCCATCCTCTGGAACTCGCTAACATAACCTGTCCAGCTATCCCCTACCCTTGCTGCCTTCAGGCGATCCCTGAAAACTCATCTCTTTAGGAAAGCCTATCACGTCTCCAACTAATCTCCTACCACTTCCAACAGCTCATTCCCCACAGTTTACAACCATTTGTACCACCTGCCCCATCCTATTAGATTGTAAGATCTTCTGAGCAGGGCCCTCTTAATCCTCTTGTATTTTATTGTATTATAAAGGTATTGTCTCCCTTTTATATTGTAAAGCACTGCGTAAACTGTTGGCGCTATATAAATCCTATATAATAATAATAACAGCCCATCAGAGGCGGTGACTAGGGATGGGCCCGGTGCTCGATTCGAACCCACGTTCGAATCGAGCACCGGGCGTTCGCTCGCTCGGCGAGCCCAGAACTATTTGGGCCGTTCCCATCACACCCCGCATGCTTGGCCAATCACAGCGCCGGAAACTCGGAGAGCAATAATTGGCTACAGGCAGGACGCCTGTAGCCAATTAAAGCTCAGGGGCTTTAGTACCTGCCCCATCATTTAAAAGGCCGCCACGCCGTCGGCGCCGGTCACATGAGTTCCGGCTTTAGGAGAGATCAGTCTGCTGATTCTGTCTTTGCTTGATTCATTGCTACAGAAAGATTTGCTCTTCTTTGCTAAACCATTGGCTATTTCTTTGCTAAACCATTGCTACCTAAGTCATTGATCGTTCATTGCTGCTGATTGCACAGTTAGTGTGTTATTAGCTGCTGCTGGGGATTAGTCTGGTGCGTGTTTACTGTTAGTACAGTATTTCAGTAGTACCAACCGCAGTGCTGTTAGCACAGCATTGCACCCCAACAGCACCCATAGGACTTCTAGTGTGTTAGTGGCAGCAAACAGAGCTCCTATATTTTCTTCCCAGAAGCACCCATAGGACTTCTAGTGTGTTAGTGGCAGCAAACAGAGCTCCTATATTTTCTTCCCAGAAGCACCCATAGGACTTCTAGTGTGTTAGTGGCATCACACAGAGCTCCTATATTTTCTTCCCAGAAGCACCCATAGGACTTCTAGTGTGTTAGTGGCATCACACAGAGCTCCTATATTTTCTTCCCAGAAGCACCCATAGGATTTCTAGTGTGTTAGTGGCATCACACAGAGCTCCTATATTTTCTTCCCAGAAGCACCCATAGGACTTCTAGTGTGTTAGTGGCATCACACAGAGCTCCTATATTTTCTTCTCAGAAGCACCCATAGGACTTCTAGTGTGTTAGTGGCATCACACAGAGCTCCTATATTTTCTTCCCAGAAGCACCCATAGGACTTCTAGTGTGTTAGTGGCAGCAAACAGAGCTCCTATATTTTCTTCTCAGCAGCACCCATAGGACTTCTAGTGTGTTAGTGGCATCACACAGAGCTCCTATATTTTCTTCTCAGCAGCATCCATAGGACTTCTAGTGTGTTAGTGGCATCACACAGAGCTCCTATATTTTCTTCCCAGAAGCACCCATAGGACTTCTAGTGTGTTAGTGGCATCACACAGAGCTCCTATATTTTCTTCTCAGCAGCACCCATAGGACTTCTAGTGTGTTAGTGGCAGCAAACAGAGCTCCTATATTTTCTTCCCAGAAGCACCCATAGGACTTCTAGTGTGTTAGTGGCATCACACAGAGCTCCTATATTTTCTTCCCAGAAGCACCCATAGGACTTCTAGTGTGTTAGTGGCAGCAAACAGAGCTCCTATATTTTCTTTCCAGAAGCACCCATAGGATTTCTAGTGTGTTAGTTGCAGCAAACAGAGCTCCTATATTTTCTTCCCAGAAGCACCCATAGGACTTCTAGTGTGTTAGTGGCATCACACAGAGCTCCTATATTTTCTTCCCAGAAGCACCCATAGGACTTCTAGTGTGTTAGTGGCATCACACAGAGCTCCTATATTTTCTTCCCAGAAGCACCCATAGGACTTCTAGTGTGTTAGTGGCAGCAAACAGAGCTCCTATATTTTCTTCCCAGAAGCACCCATAGGATTTCTAGTGTGTTAGTGGCATCACACAGAGCTCCTATATTTTCTTCCCAGAAGCACCCATAGGACTTCTAGTGTGTTAGTGGCATCACACAGAGCTCCTATATATTTTCTTCCCAGAAGCACCCATAGGACTTCTAGTGTGTTAGTGACATCACACAGAGCTCCTATATTTTCTTCCCAGAAGCACCCATAGGACTTCTAGTGTGTTAGTGGCAGCAAACAGAGCTCCTATATTTTCTTCCCAGAAGCACCCATAGGACTTCTAGTGTGTTAGTGGCATCACACAGAGCTCCTATATTTTCTTCCCAGAAGCACCCATAGGACTTCTAGTGTGTTAGTGGCAGCAAACAGAGCTCCTATATTTTCTTCCCAGAAGCACCCATAGGATTTCTAGTGTGTTAGTGGCAGCAAACAGAGCTCCTATATTTTCTTCCCAGAAGCACCCATAGGACTTCTAGTGTGTTAGTGGCATCACACAGAGCTCCTATATTTTCTTCCCAGAAGCACCCATAGGATTTCTAGTGTGTTAGTGGCAGCAAACAGAGCTCCTATATTTTCTTCCCAGAAGCACCCATAGGACTTCTAGTGTGTTAGTGGCATCACACAGAGCTCCTATATTTTCTTCCCAGAAGCACCCATAGGACTTCTAGTGTGTTAGTGGCATCACACAGAGCTCCTATATTTTCTTCCCAGAAGCACCCATAGGACTTCTAGTGTGTTAGTGGCATCACACAGAGCTCCTATATTTTCTTCCCAGAAGCACCCATAGGACCTCTAGTGTGTTAGTGGCAGCAAACAGAGCTCCTATATTTTCTTCCCAGAAGCACCCATAGGACTTCTAGTGTGTTAGTGGCATCACACAGCGCTCCTATATTTTCTTCCCAGAAGCACCCATAGGACTTCTAGTGTGTTAGTGGCATCACACAGAGCTCCTAAATTTTCTTCTCAGCAGCACCCATAGGACTTCTAGTGTGTTAGTGACAGCAAACAGAGCTCCTATATTTTCTTCCCAGAAGCACCCATAGGACTTCTAGTGTGTTAGTGGCATCACACAGAGCTCCTATATTTTCTTCCCAGAAGCACCCATAGGACTTCTAGTGTGTTAGTGGCATCACACAGAGCTCCTATATTTTCTTACCAGAAGCACCCATAGGACTTCTAGTGTGTTAGTGGCATCACACAGAGCTCCTATATTTTCTTCTCAGCAGCACCCATAGGACTTCTAGTGTGTTAGTGGCATCACACAGAGCTCCTATATTTTCTTCCCAGAAGCACCCATAGGACTTCTAGTGTGTTAGTGGCATCACACAGAGCTCCTATATTTTCTTCCCAGAAGCACCCATAGGACTTCTAGTGTGTTAGTGGCATCACACAGAGCTCCTATATTTTCTTCCCAGAAGCACCCATAGGACTTCTAGTGTGTTAGTGGCATCACACAGAGCTCCTATATTTTCTTCTCAGCAGCACCCATAGGACTTCTAGTGTGTTAGTGGCAGCAAACAGAGCTCCTATATTTTCTTCCCAGAAGCACCCATAGGACTTCTAGTGTGTTAGTGGCATCACACAGAGCTCCTATATTTTCTTCCCAGAAGCACCCATAGGACTTCTAGTGTGTTAGTGGCATCACACAGAGCTCCTATATTTTCTTCCAGAAGCACCCATAGGACTTCTAGTGTGTTAGTGGCAGCAAACAGAGCTCCTATATTTTCTTTCCAGAAGCACCCATAGGATTTCTAGTGTGGTAGTGGCAGCAAACAGAGCTCCTATATTTTCTTCCCAGAAGCACCCATAGGACTTCTAGTGTGTTAGTGGCATCACACAGAGCTCCTATATTTTCTTCCCAGAAGCACCCATAGGACTTCTAGTGTGTTAGTGGCATCACACAGAGCTCCTATATTTTCTTCCCAGAAGCACCCATAGGACTTCTAGTGTGTTAGTGGCAGCAAACAGAGCTCCTATATTTTCTTCCCAGAAGCACCCATAGGATTTCTAGTGTGTTAGTGGCATCACACAGAGCTCCTATATTTTCTTCCCAGAAGCACCCATAGGACTTCTAGTGTGTTAGTGGCATCACACAGAGCTCCTATATTTTCTTCCCAGAAGCACCCATAGGACTTCTAGTGTGTTAGTGGCATCACACAGAGCTCCTATATTTTCTTCCCAGAAGCACCCATAGGACTTCTAGTGTGTTAGTGGCATCACACAGAGCTCCTATATTTTCTTCCCAGAAGCACCCATAGGACTTCTAGTGTGTTAGTGGCATCACACAGAGCTCCTATATTTTCTTCCCAGAAGCACCCATAGGACTTCTAGTGTGTTAGTGGCAGCAAACAGAGCTCCTATATTTTCTTCCCAGAAGCACCCATAGGACTTCTAGTGTGTTAGTGGCATCACACAGAGCTCCTATATTTTCTTCCCAGAAGCACCCATAGGACTTCTAGTGTGTTAGTGGCATCACACAGAGCTCCTATATTTTCTTCTCAGCAGCACCCATAGGACTTCTAGTGTGTTAGTGGCATCACACAGAGCTCCTATATTTTCTTCCCAGAAGCACCCATAGGACTTCTAGTGTGTGTTAGTGGCATCACACAGAGCTCCTAAATTTTCTTCTCAGCAGCACCCATAGGACTTCTAGTGTGTTAGTGGCAGCAAACAGAACTCCTATATTTTCTTCCCAGAAGCACCCATAGGACTTCTAGTGTGTTAGTGGCATCACACAGAGCTCCTATATTTTCTTCCCAGAAGCACCCATAGGACTTCTAGTGTGTTAGTGGCATCACACAGAGCTCCTATATTTTCTTCCCAGAAGCACCCATAGGACTTCTAGTGTGTTAGTGGCAGCAAACAGAGCTCCTATATTTTCTTCCCAGAAGCACCCATAGGATTTCTAGTGTGTCAGTGGCAGCAAACTCAACGTTGGCCATGCTGCAGCGACTGCACACACAGCAGAGGGCCATCAATGAGTACTTTTGCGACTACGGCACCAGGACAGGGTCAGGGGAGCTTGGCTTTTTTTCCCCACGCCAGTGGAGCATGATCAGGGATGCATGCACTGTCCTCTCACCATTTGAGGAGGCCACGAGGATGGTGAGCAGTGACAGTGCATGCATCAGTGACACTGTACCTCTTGTCCACCTGTTGGAGCATACGCTGCGTGGGATAATGGACAGGGCACTTGAGGCAGAACAGAGGCAGGAAGAGGAGGACTTCCTTGCCTCTCAAGGCCCCCTTTATCCAGACAGTGTTCCTTCTGTCCCTCCCATCACACAGGAAGAGGATGAGGATGAGGAGGAGGATTGTGTGAGAATGGAGGTGGAGCCTGGCACTCAGCATCAGCAGTCTTTTAGGGATGATGTACAGTCCCAACAAACCAGTGGACTTGTACGTGGCTAGGAGGAGGTGGCTGGCGATCATGTCATCCTCAGTGACCCAGAAGACTCCGGACCGAATGCCTCAGCTAACCTACGCTGCATGGCCTCCCTGATCCTGCAAAGCCTGCGGAAGGATCCTCGTGTTCTTCGGATCAAGGAGAGGGACCATTACTGGCTGGCCGCTCTCCTTGATCCACGGTACAAGGGTAAGGTTGCGGACCTTATCTTGCCGTCGCAGAGGGAGCAGAGGATGAGACATCTCAGGGAGGCCTTGCAGAAAGGTCTGTGCAACGCGTTCCCAGAAACTGGGAGGTTACAAACTCCTGGTCCTGGACGACGAGTTGCTGAGGCTTCGGTCAGTAGCAGAAGGAGCGGTGGGGAAGGTGGACGTCTGACCGATGCGTTCAGACAATTTTTTAGTCCGCAGCCCCAAGGTATGATCGGTTCCAGCAACCATTGCCAGCGTCTGATATACATGGTGCAGGAATACCTAGGGACAAGGTCAGACTTGGACACTTTTCCCACCGAAAATCCTCTGGCTTACTGGGTCCTGAGGATGGATCACTGGCCAGAGCTTGCACAGTATGCAATTGAGCTACTGGCCTGTCCTGCATCCAGCGTTCTTTCCGAACGCACATTCAGTGCTGCTGGAGGATTTGTCACCGATCATAGGGTGCGCCTGTCCACCGACTCGGTTGATCGACTGACCTTCATAAAAATGAATCAGTCTTGGATCACCACCAGCTACCAGGCACCTGAAGCGGATATAACGGAATAATTTATAATGTCACATCCCTTCAAAACTGCCTATGCTGATGCTGAGTGACTGTCCTGTTATGTTCACTGACTATCCTCTTCCTCCTCCTCAATGATCCATGCCACCACACCAGTGCCTAAGGCACAATTTTTCAGCCCCTGTATAACAGGGGCGTGTACTTACAATTTTTTTAAAAAATGCTTCGCAACAGGTGTGACTGCTGTGCTCCAAGTACAGTATCTGTGAGGGGTTGCAGTGTTGTGGCACCAGCACCAGTGCCTAAGGCACAATTTTTCAGCCCCTGTATAACAGGGGCGTGTAATTACAATTTTTTAAAAAGATGCTTCGCAACAGGTGTGACTGCTGTGCTCCAAGTACAGTATCTGTGAGGGGTTGCAGTGTTGTGGCACCAGCACCAGTGCCTAAGGCACAATTTTTCAGCCCCTGTTGGGGCGTGTAATTACAATTTTTAGGCAATGCTTTGCAACAGGTCTCATTGCTGTGCTAAGAGTACAGTATCTGTGAGGGGTTGCAGTGTTGTGGCACCAGCACCAATGCCTAAGGCACCATTTTTCAGCCCCTGTTTAACAGGGGCGTGTAATTACAAATATTGATCTTATAGTTCACAGCAGGGCCCATTCCTGCGCCCACCAAGAGTAACTATGAGGGCCTACAGTCTTGTGGCAACACCGTCCACCACCACCACCACCGCCAAAGGCCCAATTTTTCTGCCCTGTTCAACAGGTGCATGCAATTACAAATCTTGATCTAATAACTCACAGCAGGGCCCATTCCTGCACCCACCAAGAGTAACTGTGAGGGCTTACAGTCTTGTGGCAACACCGTCCACCACCACCACCACCACCACCAAAGGCCCAATTTTTCTGCCCGGTTCAACAGGTGCATGCAAGTACATATCTTGATCTATTAACTCACAGCAGGGCCCATTCCTGTGCCCACCTGTCTTGTGGCTACACCAACATCTAATAGGGCAAATTTCTGCAGAGTATATACGGCAGGCCCCTACTTTCAAACATCCAACTTACAAACGACTCCTACTTGCAAACGGAAAGAGAAAACAGGAAGTGAGAGGAAATCTACCCCTAGGAAGGGAAATTCTATCATGTTAGATTTAATTTGGGAAAAAGGTATCTCCTCTCTACTGATGCTTTATCACCAATCCTTGTTTCAATTAAAACCCCACTTTTCCAAAAACATTTGTCATTGGGACGGAAAGTGAGGTGACATGTTCTGAACAGATGTGCAAAGACAGCAAATGTTACAGGGGTGATAACCCCTCCCTATGTTCTCCAAAAAGCTTAAAAATAGATTTTTTTGGGATGGAGCTACACTGCATAATGTACCTGTTCAGATTCTACATAAGAACAAACCTACAGTCCGTGTCTTGTTTGCACCACCTATATACTGCTGTTCAGAGTATATAGGGTTGTAGGTATAGGGTTTTATTTTGGGTGCGGGGTCCCCCTTAATATCCATTTTTTGCTCTTTGCCATGCCATTTTTCTCAAGGATTTTCAGCCATATGGCGGCCAGGACAAGACATGACATTAAAGCCGCAAGTGGTTTTAAATGGCTTCTTTTTTTTCCTTTACAAATGTCATTTTGTGCAAGGACAGTTCTAAACACGGGAAACACATACCACTTCACAGGCATACTTTAGACACCCCCCAGGTACCATATTTAAAGGAAAATTTCACTTTTTTTTTTTCACTTTATGCATCATTAAAATGACTGCTCCCGAAAAAACGTTAGTTTTTAAAAGTTCTTTTTGCATTGATATATGTCCCCTGGGGCAGGACCCGGGTCCCCAAACCTGTTTTATGACATTAACATGCATATTGGCCGTTGTAATTAGCAATTTTGATTTCGAACGTTCGCGTCCATTATAACGAATAGGGTTCGAAAATTCGCGCAAACTTTCGGTCCGTTCGAAGGTTCTGGTGCGAACCGAACCCGGGGGTGTTCGGCTCATCCCTAGCGGTGACCATGACCGTTTTCTTCTACAATTCGAAGCTTACTGAATTCATACTCTTGGTAAGGTCAATCCTGGAGGACTCAACAGCAATCTATAATTTCTATGTTTCTTAGATGATAGATAGTTCATTTGCATACTTGGCTCATGTCATGATTGATCTTGTTTATCAGGATCTTGAATTTCTCAATTTTTTTCCTTACCTGGGGGACTAATGGAGGACATATCTATTACAATGAATGAAGGGGTCATTATGGAACTGCAGTGATTGTTTTATTCCCCTGCATATATTACACCAGTATCATTACTAAGCTAAACATAACTATGGTGTTCTTGTACTCAGGTTTTGTCCTCTTTCCCCCCCCTTACCCTTTTTTTCAGCCCCCTCCTCCCCTTTCTTTACTCATTTCTGTTTTTGCCCTCTCAACCTTCCCCTCCCCCTCTAACTTTTCTTTTCTTTCCCCTTTTTACCCCCCCCCCCCCCTGAACCTCCAGTATTGCTTTTTCTCCCTCTGCCTCTTTTCCTATTTTTTTTCCTTTTTTTTTTTAGTTTGGTCCAGTTCCAGTTATTTTAATTTATCTTTTTATTTTCATATTCATTTTTATTTTCAATTAAAAAAAAAATGTATTCTGCATATCTATTTTTTAATTCCTTTAATTTTTTTTCATTTTTTTTTATTTTTATTAATAACTTTTTTTGACATTTTTCACTTTTATTTCTTTTCTCGTTATTTCAATTTTTTTATTCAGATTTATTTTCATATTGTCTCCCATATCTTACACTTTAGCAATTTCTCTTATGTACCGTAATTCTATTTTCTCCTTTTTTTTTTCTTTCCCTTTCCTCCTCTATTTTTCCCTGATTTCTATTTTTTTTCTGTCTTTTTCTATTTTCTCTACTTTATATGTTTGCTGCACCTCTCCTTTTTTCCAATTTTATACTATTTCTACACATCATCTGTTACTTTCTCTTCTTTTCACCACTTTGCCATATTTGTGTCTTCCATTTATCCTTGGTCCTGATCTTGGCTCTTTTTCTCCTCCTTATTCTCCTCTGTCTCCTTTCTCTGTATGTATTTCCCTGCTGGCGGCTTTGCTTTCCCTCTATGCACTCACTTCTTTCACTTCCACTAGTGTTCTCCACTCCCCCTGGCTGTGATTGGAAGCGGCTCACCCAGGAGGCAGGACACCTGATACCATGCGTTTCCATGGCATTGGCGGTCCTGGCCTGGCAGCGTCCCCTGTTGCTATACGATCGCCAACCTATGAGGTCATACCTGTGATGGGGTGGGTGGTTCTCTGCTTCTCCTCCTATTTTGATTGGTTGATGGTTCTTTTAAAGTGGAAGTAAACCCCCCTATCGTTTTCAGCCAAGGAAGCTGCCATCTTTGCCTCTTTTTAATCTTCAACTGCCACAGTGCTGCACATGTGATCCGTTATGACACCAGCCATTGGATGGTTTGACTGTTTGGTTGAGAGCACAGCCAATGTGCAGTTAGCATTCCCGGCATGCCTTTTTTTAAACTGTTAAATCGATGGGTTTACTTCAGCTTTAAATACTGTAAACTGTTACTGCACACTTATCACATGCCTGACAAAGGGGCTCTGCGCGGCTCCAAAACGTTGCACCACTTTGTGATGTGATCATGCAATGAAAAATCAGTTTAGACGCTATTTTGTCGATCAATGGTGTTCTGGCAAATATCTGCATTGTATCTAAGTTACTGCTCACTTCCTTTTTTAAATCCCTGTTGGTTTTTACTTCTAATACTACATTCTCTGATAAATTCTGCAATGGAGCCCCTAAGCATTCCCTCAAACTTCTTACATACTATTAATGTTAGGCTGACTGGTCTGTAGCTTCCTGGAATACATTCCTTTTTTAAACATTGGTACCATTTTTTGCTCTACGCTAATCAGTCAGTACTATTCCATTGGTAAGGAGTCTTTAAAAATCAGGAATAGTGGCTTGGTTATTACTAAGCTAAGCTCCCTGAGTAGTCACATCTGTAAAGCCATGTGTAAGTCCTAATTATATAGAAACTGTGCCCCTTCCTACTCAATCAAGCGCTTATCGTTTAGGTGAAAAACTACTTAAACTCCTCAAATCAGGATAAATATAAAAGTAGCCAGTTAAGGCTAAAGCAGCTACTGTAAAGCCCAATCTGAGCTCAAAACACAAATTATAAACACTGAATAGCAGCGCTATAAATATAATACTAAACATAGAAGTATTAACATGCAGTCCAATTAAGTGAATAAAGAGTCCATAATATGATGCAGCAAAATCCTATATTAGTTCCATGATTTAATGGGATGAGATTGTCCAAATAGAAGGGTATGATTTCCACTCTTAAGGTGATAAACTGTCACTAACACCTCCACACGTAAAAAACATCCCCTTTCAAAATAGACTCTTACCAGAATCAACTGGCTAATAGGCAAAACACACTTGGATTTAATCACTCTGTCTCCAATCTCCCAGGAATGCTGCACCGGCGGGTTGGGTCACACAATGTTGGGCTCAATTCCAATCAAAAAGGGAAAAGAAAGAACTTCCATAGCGTAATCCAATTTAAATTTTTTTATTGTTTTTCCACAAAACCCCCTCTTTAAGAATTGCACTTACAAACACACAATTATAAACTGGCATATCAAGACAATAAAACACAGCAGCAGGCCGAACGGGGATAGCGCTGTGTCTCCTACCACATAGGTTTTACACTCGGCTGTCAGATGGAAGTGATCTGGTGGCTGTGCAGCCGCTGGGTTTCTTCCACAAACCTGGTAACTGCCAGTCTCCCCAACTCATGCCTCCGCCATGTTTCCTAGGCTCCACATGCTCATCGGCAGACCCAGTACATGCATGTATGAATTTAAATGCATGGGTCAGGGGCACTTCTGCACAAAAACATCTAATGCTGTACACAAGTTACATATCGTTGTGCATGCGAGAGAATAATAATTCTATGCTCATTATGCACTTACTCTAAACTGATGTACTGCAGAAGTTTTAAATGCATTGCCTATGGAAAATAGTTATCAAACTATCAAAGTTTGCTGCCATTGCACGGGTGCATGCAATTTTAAGGCTTGAGATGTTGGGTATCTATTCAATCAGCATAACCTCATATTTAATATTTTGCCCAAAAATTTGGTAATATGGTATGTTTATATGCCTTAAAGGCTAAGTTCGCCTTTCAAGAAAAAATTATAAATACTCATATTTTGTCAGGAAAAAAATGTGCATTTATAATTTTTTCCTGCAGGAGACTAGAAAGCTTTGCACCCGTGATCAAATCTTCTAGGTACATTTGCAAACAGTTTTTGAAGGAACACGGCAGGTAGGATGTAGGCTGCCTGAAATCCTTCTGTCTGTTCATGTAATCCCAGACAGACTCGATGATGTTGAAATTGAGGTTCTGTGGGGGCCAAACTATCCAAACTATTATGGATAAGTATCTCCCTGTATTTCACAGCATTGAGTGCATTTCACTGTTGCTTGCAGACACTCATTACTGTGCTGCTCTCCAGCCCTTCAGCGAACAAACTGCAGCCCACTACAGACAAATATTTCAAGTTTTGACTCATCAGTCCAAAGCACCTGCTGCTATTTCTCTGCACCCAGTTCCTATGTTTTTGTGCATAGTTGAGTTGCTTAGTTGTGTTTCTAAATTGGAGGTGTGGATTTTTAGCTGCAATTTTTCCATGATGACCCATTCTGGCCAGACTTCTGTGGACAGTAGATGAGTGTACCTGGGTTCCACTGGTCTCCGCCTGTTCTGTGCTGATGGCACTGCTGGATATCTTCTGATTAGGAATGAGCTTCGAGTTCGAGTCAAACTCATGTTCGACTCGAACATTGCCTGTTCGCCTGTTCACCGAACAGCAAACAATTTGGGGTGTTCACGGCAGTGATTTTAATAATGCTTAAAGTGAAACAATAAAAGTGTAATATTCCTTTAAATTTTGTACCTGGGGGGTGTCTATAGTATGCCTGTAAAGGGGTGCATGTTTCTCGTGCTTAGAACTGTCCCTGCACAAAGTGTAATTTTTGCAGGAAAAAAAGTTTTTTAAAAGCACTCGCGGCTATAATGAATTGCCGACTCCCGTAATACAGAGAACAGTCATTGGAAGTCATTGATAAAAAAATAAAAAAATATGCGTGGGGTTCCCCCCAAATTCAATTACCAGGCCCTTCAGGTCTGGTATGGATATTAAGGGGAACCCCTGGTCAAATAAAAAAAAAAAAGATTACATGGGGCTCCCCCTAAATATCCATACCAGACCCTTCAGGTCTGTTATGGATTTTAAGGGGAACTCAACGCCAAATAAAAATAAAAAATGGCGTGGAGTTCCACCGAAAAATCCATACCAGACCCTTTATCCGAGCATGCAACCTGGCAGGCCGCAGGAAAAGAGGGGGGGGACGAGAGAGCGCTCCCCCTCCTGAACCGTACCAGGCCACATGCCCTCAACATTGGGAGGGTGTTTTGTTGATAGGGACAAGGGCCTCATCCCCACAACCCTGGCCGGTGGTTGAGGGGGTCTGCGAGCGGGGGGCTTATTATCCTGGCCCCCCCTGTTTGAAATGGTAAGGGTGTACAAAAGTATCCCTACTATTTCACAAAGAAAGTGTAAAAAATTGTTCAAAAAACACACAGACACAGTTGGGAAAAGTCCTTTATTAAAAATAAAAAAAAGATTCCAGCGGTGGTAATCCACTCTTGCTATCCAGCGATGGGTGATCTCTTCTCCGGGGTCCAGCAATGGCTGATCTCTTCCTATGAGCAGCGCATCCTGTCTCTACGGAGAAACTGTGGGAATCCCAGGTCTTACGCAGGTTTCCGTTACATCAGAGGGGGCGGGGTCACCAGTACGTCACTGGGGAAGCCCGGCTTTTCCCTTGCGTCAGAGGGGGCGGGGTCAGGTGATGGGTGGCCTGATCCTCCTCAGCTAAGACCTGGGATTCCCACAGTGTCTCAGTGGAGACTGGATGCGCTGCGCTGGACGTCATCGGAAGAGATCAGCCATCGATGGACCCCGGAGAAGAGATCACCCATCGCTGGATAGCAAGAGTGGATTACCACCGCTGAAATCTTTTCTTTATTTTTTTTATTTTTAATAAAGGACTTTTCCCAACTGTGTCTGTGTGTTTTTTTAACAATTTTTTACACTTTCTTTGTGAAATGGTAGGGGTAATTTTGTACCCCCTTACCATTTCAAACGGGGGGGGGGGGGATCTGGGGGTCCCCTTGTTAAAGGGGGCTTCCAGATTCCGATAAGCCCCCCGCCCACAGACCCCCACAACCACCGGCCAGGGTTTTGGGGATGAGGCCCTTGTCCCTATCAACATCCTCCCAATGTTGAGGGCATGTGGTCTGGTATGGTTCAGGAGGGGGGGCGCTCTCTCGTCCCCCCTCTTTTCCTGGGGCCTGCCAGGTTACGCGCTCGGATAAAGGATCTGGTATGGATTTTTGGGTGGAACTCCACGCCGTTTTTTTTTTTAAATTTGGCGTGGAGTTCCCCTTAAAATCCATACCAGACCTGAAGGGTCTGGTATGGCTATTTAGGGGGAACCCCACGTAATTTTTTTTTTAATTTGACCCCTTAATATCCATACCAAAAGGGCCTGGTAATTGAATTTGGGGGGAACCCCACGCATATTTTTTTTTTTTTTTATCAATGACTTTTAATGTCTGTTCTCTGTATTACGGGAGCCGACAATTCATTATAGCCGCAAGTGCTTTTAAATTACTTTTTTTCCTGCAAAAATGACACTTTGTGCAGGGACAGTTCTAAGCATGGGAAACATGCG
The DNA here is from genome assembly GCA_028564925.1 of Lithobates sylvaticus. Classification (NCBI taxonomy): domain Eukaryota; kingdom Metazoa; phylum Chordata; class Amphibia; order Anura; family Ranidae; genus Lithobates; species Lithobates sylvaticus. The sequence continues at coordinate 151,221,280 of CM053036.1, read as the reverse complement.
CCCCTTTACAGGCATACTATACACACTCCTCAGGTACGAAATTTAAAGGAATATTACACTTTTATTGTTTCACTTTAAGCATTATTAAAATCACTGCTCCCGAAAAAACTTCAATTTTTAAAAGTTTTTTTTTGCATTGATTTATGTCCCCTGGGGCAGGACCCAGATCCCCAAACACTTTTTATGAAAATAACTTGCATATAAGCCTTTAAAATTAGCACTTTTGATTTTGAACGTTTGAGTCCCATAGACTTTAATAGGGTTCTAAAGTTCACACGAACTTTAGGTCTGTTTGCAGGTTCTGGTGCGAACCGAACAGGGGGGTGTTCGGCTCATCCCTACTTCTGATGTTGAAGGGAAGAAAGCATGATGTGACCTTTATCTGCAGCGTTAAGTTTTCATTTGCCCACCACAGTGACTACTGTCCTCAATGTTGCCCGATCAATGGTGTCCTCAATGCTGAGAAATACAGGCAGATACTTATCCGTCATGCCATACCATCAGAGACGTGTGTGATTGGCCCCAAATTGATTCTGCAGCAGAACAACGACCCCAAACATACAGCCAATGTCATTAAAGGGGGATTCCACCCTAAAGTGGAACTCCCGCTTTTCGGAACCCTCCCCCCCTCCGGTGTCACATTTGGCACCTTTCAGGGGGGAGGGGGGTGCAGATACCTGTCTAAGACAGGTATCTGCACCCACTTCCGGCATAAACTCCCGTGGGAGTTTACGCAAGTTCCTGTGCGGGCGCGCTGTCTGCTGGGACACACACGTGATAATAATTTGATTTGGATTTTTCCTCTGTCTGCCCACTTTACATTTTGTAAATTTATAAAAATAAACAGCTAAAATATATATTGTTTAAATTGTATTCATTATAGTCATCCGTGTTAATCTCACATACAAGCATAGTTCTCTCAGAGTCAGATAGCCAGCCCAAAGACATACAGTAGGGTCCAGCAGAGGACGTAAATTCCTCCAAAATATCCCCAGGGACTTAACAAAAATGCAAGTGGATGTACTGTACTAATCTCCGGTATGATGGTAAGGGGTTTGCTATGTTGGGCAAGCATGGAAAGAAATCTACCATTCTTGTCTCCTTGTTCGAAAAACTCTTGATGTTGTGTTATGAATATCTAAGCCAAGTGTAGATGTAATTCCCTTTTTGTTGACATAAGCTGTTCAAAATTATCTAGCGTGAGTGAAGAAGGATATTGGTCAGCTACTAGTTTTTGTAAGGTTTGTGTAGTAAGCTGTTGCTCTGAACGTATTTCCAAGACAAGAGAGATGTAGTGGCCCTGTGTGAATACCTGAAAGGCCTCTTAAACTATCTCTGGAGAAGATGACCCAGCGAAAGTGTCCCATAATCCTGTATGCACACTCATGAATGTGGGCGGAAGGTCTCGCAGGCTCAGTAGCTTTTTTTTTTTCAAAACTCTTTATTCCAAATTTTTCATTACATAATAATTTCCATTATACATTTTTATATACTTTTACATTTCTTTATATAATACAAATTATAATTACATTTACTCCTTCCTTTCATTCCTTCCTCTCTCACCCTGTATGGTCACTTAATACTGTATTTTCAGATATTCCTCTGTCCACTGTTAGCCATGTTCTATTCCAGTTTGCCCATATTTTTTCATACCTTCGCCCGTTTCCCCTTTGTTCGTACATTATTTTTTCATAGGGTAGGACCTGGTTTACTGCTCTCACCCACTGGGTCACTATCGGGGGATATGGCTGAATCCATTTTTCTATTATTTGTTTTCTTGCCAGAAACAGTACCTCCCTTAAGAAGGTATTATTATCTATATTATCTCTCTCTTCCCTCAATATCCCCAACAAACATAATTCCATCGTAGCTATAAAAGGTTTATTCAGGACTTTTCCTATTTTCCTAGCTACTTGTTGCCAATATTTTCTTATTTTACCACAGTACCACATTACATGAAGGAAGTCTGCTCCCCCCTGCCCACATCTAGTACATCTTGGTTCAGTCATCCTCCCCATTTTGTGCAGTCTATTTGGAGCCAAGTACGTCTGATGTATTATAGTCATCTGTATTATCATGTTATTCATTGCAGGGGATACCTTCCAGTGGGAATTGCAGGCTTCATCCCATTCATGATCGCTCATATCTGGGATAGCCTCCTGCCACTTATCCCTTATTTTCAATGGTTCACTTTCTATTTTCTTCTGTAACAGGTGTGTGTAAATCTTTGCTATCAGTCCCTTAGGTCCCTGTGATCTCAGGATGCCTATAAGGGGATATTTAGATATTTTTAATTCCTCTCTCCTAAACTGTGTATGTAGCACCTGCCTCAGCTGAAGGTATCTGTAGAACTGTTTACTCAATAAATTATATTGTTTACATAGGTTTTCATAGGTTAGTATCACGTTTTTGTCATATAGCTGACCAAAAGTTGTTATCTTATTCTGCTTCCAAAATTTACTATCCTCAAAAGCTTCTAGTTGTTCAAATTTTGGGTTGTTCCAAAGCGCAGTTTCTGTTGGGATTCCAACAAATCCCGTCAGTTTCTTAGCCTCTCTCCATACTGTCCTTGCCACTTTCAAAAGGGGAATTTTTACTCCCACTCTCCTCAAATCTTTTAATTCTAATCCCGTCATTAAATCATCTATTTGCATTTTACTAAGGAGATATTCCTCTATCCTTGTTATTTTTTCCTGTCCTACCCATGATCTTAGATGTTTCAATTGCCCTGCCAGATAGTATAAATATAAATCCGGAAGGGCCAGTCCAGCTTCTGTCTTTGGTCTTTGTAGTTTATTACATTTTAATTTACATCTTCCATATGCCCAAATGAACCGAGTCATCTGCGAGTTTAATTTTTTAAATATCTGTTTTGGTATTTTTACTGGGGAGTGTGCAAATACATATAAACACTTGGGTAATATAATAGATTTTATCAGGTGTATTCTGCCTGCCATTGATATTGGTAGCTTTATCCATATTTCCAATTTTCTCTTCACATGTTCTACTAGTGGGAGTATGTTGGCTTCCATCTCGTCTTCATGTTTCAACGTAATATTTACTCCTAAATATTTAAATACTTCAACTATTTTTAATGGGGTCTGAGCTCTCCTTTCATTACCTGTTCCCAAGGGCATCAGTGCGGATTTTTGCCAATTTATTTTTAACCCTGAGAACCTCCCGTATGTTTCTATTATTCTCATTGCTTCCGTCAGAGATGCTTGCGCATCTCCCATATATAATATAATATCGTCTGCATATAAGCCTATGTGTTCAGTTTTTTCCCCTACTTTAATCCCATTATATTTATCTGATTGTCTGAATCTATTTGCCAATGCCTCAATTGCCAGAGCAAACAATTGCGGTGACATTGGACAGCCCTGTCTTGTTCCTCTATATAGTTTTATTGTAGGGGATAATATACCGTTTATTAGCAAATTGGAGCATGGTTGTTTATAAATTATTCTCACCCATTTTCTAAATTTTTCCCCAAATCCATTCCTTTCCAGGACTGTCTGCAGAAATTCCCATTCTATAGAGTCAAATGCCTTGGCTGTATCCAACGATGCCAAGGCACTTGTTTCCGGGATAAACTCTCTCATTTGTGTCATATATTGCGTCCTTCTGATATTAATTGAGGTGGATTTCCCTGGCATAAAGCCAGTTTGATCCTCCGCTATTATAGACAAGATTACCTGATTGAGCCTTTTGGCGAGCACTTTTGCCAATACTTTGTAATCTATATTTAATAATGATATTGGCCTGTACGACCCACACTCCGTTCTGTCTTTGTCTGGTTTTGGTATCAATATGACTGTAGCATCATACATGGAAACAGGCATTTCTCCCCTTTGGAACGCCTAATTTCTGCATATCGCTGGTACATTTCCAGTGGTATGCCATCTGGTCCTGGGGACTTACCCTTTCCCAGAGAGAAGATAGCTTCAAATCCTTCAGATATTCCTCTATATATTCCCGTGTACAGGTCAGTGTTGATGTATACATATTAATATAGTATTTTTGGAATGTCTCAAGTATCTCATCTAATGTGTTTACCATCTCTCTTTTTTCATTTTTCACTTCTGATATTGCTAGTGATGGTGTTTGTCGTTTTATCATAAAGTTCAGTATCTTATTAGATTGTTGTCCTTGTTCAAAGTTTTTTTGTGCATATTGGAGTTTCTTACGCTTTGCGTTAATTATTAGTTGGTTCTTATATTGCCGTGATGAGGCTGCCCATCTTATTTGGTTTATATTTGAGGGGTCCCCTATAAACCTATTTTCTGCCTGTGCGCATAATTGTTCCATTTCCTCTTCTTCCTGTCTATTAGTACGTTTAATGTATGATATTGTTGATCTTGTTATCCCCCTCAAGTATGCCTTAAATGTGTCCCAGAGTACTCCATCTATTTTCCTGTTGCCATGTGCTTCCAGGAACATTCCCATTTGCTCTGGGATTCTATCATTTAATCCTATCTGGGTTAACCATTGAGCCTGTATCCTATAACCCGGTCTTATTCTTTTTGGGCCTATTTTTAGCTCAAAGGTTAATCCAGAATGGTCAGACACCCCTCTTGTCATATACGCCACAGACCGAACCATTGGCAGGATCTTTTCGTTCCCCATTACCATATCTATTCTAGACATGCGCCCTCTCCCAGGTGCATGCCATGAATAAGCCCGGGTCCCAGGGTTTCTGATCCTCCACAAGTCAGCCCATCCTACTTCATTCATAAATTTCTCCAACACCTTCGGTCCTTCCCCTCCTTTATGCTTACTTCTTCCGAACCTGTCTAATTTTGGGTCTAAACACATATTGAAATCTCCCATACATACGACATGTGCCTCTGGATATTCTGACATAAACATCACTGCCTCTTTCAGTACTCGCATTGTAGCTGGGGGAGGGTTATAAATCCCCATGATTACAACAGGTATTGCATGCACCAACGCAAAGACAAAAACATATCTTCCATCGGGATCTCTTTTTTCTCTAATGCACTCCCATGTTACCCCTCGATGGACCAAAAGAGAAACCCCTCTTGAATATGTAGTATGACATGAGTGGCTTGACCATTGTATCCAAGGTTTTTCTAGATACTTCAATCTCTCTTTAGTCATATGTGTTTCTTGGATACAAATGATCTTTGCCTGCACCTTGTTAATTTCTGAGAAAACCTGTGTTCGTTTTAATTGCGTTCCCATACCTCTCACATTCCATGACAGAAATGTGTGCTGATTACTCATATTTGATGTGTTTTAATTTAGCCATTATTCCCCCGAAAAATAGAAGAAGAGGAAAAATAAATCCTATGTCCCTTTTTCCTTTCCGTGACCATTCTCTTTTTTACCTCTCTCCTCTCATTCATCCATTCCATTCCATTCATCCATAACATTTTTTTTAGGGCATTACCAACATATTGCATTTTTGCTCTTATATAGGTAATTTATTTCGATTTCAGCCTGTCTGCTCCTACCCTTTTCCCGCTTAATCAGGCATATAAGGGGCGAGGGGGGGGGGGGCGCCAAGGAGGGGAGAGGAGAAGGCATCCCCTCCTTTCACCCTCTCCCTCCCTTTTAAAAAAAAAAAAAAAAAAAAAGGGGAAACACCACACAATAAAAAAAAAATAAATAAATAAAAAAGGTTTTTTTCTTGTTCTCTCCCTGGCTCAGTAGCTTTAGGAGGAAGGATTACGCTAATTTGGCGGGCTTGAAGCCCTCAGCGCTTTCTGGGAGGCCTAGCACCCATAATTTGTTGCAGTGTAGGTAGTTTTACATATCGACAGATTTCTCTTGAAAGGCTTTAACTTGCCGCTGTAAGGCGAGCAGCTCAGTGGAATCGGAGTGGACTGTGTCCTTCAACCTGTGATATGTGGGATTTAGCCTCAGAGAAACTAGAGCGTTACCGCTACATGTCATGCCTAATGAGACTGATATTGGTGGAGAGAGGATCCATTTTAGTGTAATGTAATTGCTGCCAGTAGATCTGCCACTGACAGGCCGGGTCCCCCGTTTTACCTGGAGAAGTTTGCTTACAAGCCGATGGCTTTACAAGGGGTCGTGCGCACAAGATGGCCGTCCAGGGACAGAAGACGGAGAGACTTACTGAGGGCTGAGTGGACTTGGGTTTTCTGCGAGACCTGCATATAAAAAGGAACTAATCTCTCTGGCGGTCTGATGCAGTCTCCACTGTGTAGAGGAGTAAATCTAGGCAGGTAGCATCATGCGGAATGACAACTAGAAGAGACCAGAGCGGAGCTCTGCTAAGATGCGTCTGGGTGTGTTCACATTATGGCCATGCCCCCAATCTAACATTTTTATTAGTTTCTGTATTTAGAGATCCAGTCTTATCATTTGGTTAAGAACCCCTGCACAAGAGCATCTTAAATGATAGAGAATATATTATATTTTCCTGAAAAAGCATAGATAGCACTGGATTTTTTTAAATAAAATAATTAAAAATATTAAGAAGCCAAAGAGCAACAACATATTCATATAGTTCAGTATAACTCCCCTATCACTCTGTGTATAGGTAAATATTTTATCATATTTATATTATAAATACGATAGATGAGTAAGAACTGTACTCAGCTGTTACATACAAATACTCCACTGGTGATCATTGTTTAAGGAGAATGAAACTCCCTTTGTTGCAAAACTATTCAGTTTATTGGATTTTTATTGACATTTTTGTTTCATGGTATAATTAGTCAACTCAGAGACGTTGCTAAACATTTACATTGTTTAGTTTCTTCCTTAATGCCACAATAATACTAATAGCTTGGTCCGCCGGAAAGTCTGATCGTGTGTACGCGGCATAAGGGTGTTAATTGCATTTCTTGTGTATGAATATAGGATAATAAGAGGTGATTGGTGAATGTCAAGCATGTTTAAACAAAAGGAAAATATCTTCTGAACTATCAGTCTATACATGCAAAAAACTTAAAATAGGGTAATACAAAGTGTGTTAATGTACTATTTGTGAAATTTGGGGTGGGATGCCATTTACAAATCTTACTCATGTTCTCATCCCAAAATGGCATCATCCCAAAGCAAATTTAAACAATTAATAGAACCACAGAGGGTTGAATATGCCTCTGAGAACTAAGACTATTTTGGATTTGTGTAAAAAATACAAAAATATTTATTAAATTACATTTAAAAAGGTATACATCACAGTATGTATACCCTACAGTACTGAGTATAATCATAGATTAGGTATATAACTTAAAGCGGTTCGGCACACATTTCATTTAGTAAATCTCTTTGCCTTCCAAATCAGGCAAAGAGTACTAAATGAAATGTGTTTTTTTTTTTTTACTTACCTTGTAATCGATGACTTCCTGTCTTCTGTCTCTTCGGGGGTGGGCGGGGTCTTGCGGGGATCCTCGTCACGCCGCACTGTCTCCTGGGATCTGGTGTCATTGATCCCAGGAGTCAGTGCGGGCATCTTCCGAAATCTCGCGAGATTTCGGCCACATCTTCCAAAATCTCGCGAGATTTCGGACACATCTTCCGAAATCTCGTGAGATGTCGGCAGATGTGCCGTTACTGCGCACGCGCGAGTAACGGCGGTGCATGCTGGGCCATCTAAAGTGCCTGTGGGGTTTCACATGCCCACAGGCAAGATGGCCCCCAGCACAAAAGAAGAAGATGAAGAACTTCATCGGACGAAAACCGGCGGCGATCGAGATGGAAGATGGAACAGGTAAGTCCCCCAATTGAGCTATATGCCCTTGGCATATAGCCCAAAAAAAAAAAAAAACGGGTGCAGAACCACTTTAAGTACAGTCAGTTAATGATTTCCCACTCCCCCCCCCCGCTTCTTCAGGACTTCGGAAATCATATGTACATCACAAAAGTGGGTACACCCCTCACATTTTTGTAAATATTTTATTATATCTTTTCATATGACAACACTGAAGAAATTACACTTTGCTACAATGTAAAGTTGTAAAGTAGTGAGTGTACAGCTTGTATAACCGTGTAAATTTGCTGTCCCCTCAAAATAACTCAACACACAGTCATTAATGTCTAAACCGCTGTCAACTTAGGGGTGTACTCACTCTTGTTGCCAGCGGTTTTGACATTAATGGCTGTGTGTTGAGTTATTTTAAGGGGACAGCAAATTTACACTGTTATACCAGCTGTACATTCACTACTTTACATTGTAGCAAAGTGTAATTTCCTTATTGTTGTCACATGAAAAGATATAATAAAATATTTACAAAAATGTGAGGGGTGTACTCACTTTTGTGAGATACTGTACATCCAATATAAGATCAAGAAAAAATAAGAAAAAATCTCCAAGTGAAAGTATGCCTACCGTCCCATGGGACACATTTCAATGTCCCTATAGTTGGGTTAATAAGTTTGGTGATAAAGATGGATATAAGGTTAGGTCTCCCTGGTTGTTGTATATGGGGGAACTAATAGGAGGTTGAATCAAGTAAACCAAACATATATGGAAAGTGTGTATATATAAAAGATCCCCCTCTTCCATCAACTATCCTCAGAGAAATCAATCAAATGGGCGTTCACTCCACATATATGAGTGTGGATTACATGTATGAGTGTGGAGTGTGGAAGTGTATTACCCAAATTTTGGATACTGCAGGGGCCATGGCAGATGTCTTTCAGCCCCACTAAAAATAAAAGACACGTAGGGTAGGGGCACAGGAGCATTTGGTGTAGTCCCCCAAATTCACCACTATGTCCAAACTGACGTAGGGTCAGAAAATCTTGTAGTGAGAGTAGGCAGTATACTGTAAATGCCTGGTTAAAAGCAAGACGTTTCCAGAGTAGTGAGTGGAGTGTTACCATGGAGGGTGAGCTACTCAAGTAGCTCCAAACATTTTTTAATTAACTGATAGTAATTAAAAAAATGCTTTTTATAAAAAAAATCTTACCCAAAATATACTGACTCGACCTTGACTTTTGACCCTGACTTGACCCTAAGCCCCCGTACACACGGTCGGAAATTCCAACCACAAAAAATCAGATTTTGTCCGACACTGGTGTTGCATACACACGGTCGGACAAAGTTGTCTGAAAATCTGATCATTCTGAACGTGGTGACGTTCGTTGCGTATAATGGAACTACGTAGAGGCTAGTAGCCAATAGCTTTGGTCTCATAATTTTGATCTGAGCATGGGTGGCACTTTGTCCGTCGGAATTCTCTACACACGACTGGAAAAAGTCCGATTGGATTTTGTTGTCGGAAAATTTGAGAGCAGGATCGGACGGGAAAAAGTCCGATGGAGCCCACATACGGGCGGATTTTCCGACAACATTTTCCGTCGGAATTTCCGACCGTGTGTACGGGGGCTAACACTAACACTGACCTAGATCAAACCTTGATCTAGCTATTTTTTCCTTGTTTTTTTTATTATAATTTTTTTACACACTCTTGTTTGTTTACATTGTTTCCCCCCTGCAAGGAGAGATAAATACAATGTATCTTTCTCTCCATTCAGAAGAGAAAAAACACATGGAGGGGCTGCACAATGACTGATCACTGTGATAGCATTTCAGAGTCTATCACATTCTTCAGGTGACCAGGAACAAGGAGTTCCAGGTCCCAATCATTAGTATTCTTGGTGACAGGTCAGCATTTAGGCATCTAGACGTGGTGAAGACTACTTGCTGAAGTTCAAACCGAGCATCAGAATGGGGAAGAAAGGGGATTTAAGCGACTTTGCACATGGCATGGTTGTTGGTGCCAGACGGGCTGGTCTGAGTGTTTCAAAAACTGCTGATCTACTGGGATTTTCACGCACAACCATCTCCAGGGTTTACAGAGAATGGTTTGAAAAATATCCAGTAAGCGGTGGTTGTGTGGAGGAAAATGCCTTGTTGATGTCAGAGGAGAATGGGCAGACTGGTTCCAGGCAACAGTAGCTCAAATAATCACGCATTACAACAAAGGTTTGCAGAATACCATCTCTGAGTGCACAACACATTGAACCTTGAAGCAGATGAGCTACAGCAGCAGAAGACCACACCCGGTGCCACTCCTGTCAGCTAAGAACAGGATACTGAGGCTACAATTCGCACAGGCTCACTAAAATTGAACAATAGGAGAGTTTAAAAAAACATTGCCTGGTCTGATGAGTCTGGATTTCAGCTGACAAATCAGACTGACAAATCTGCAGCAACTGCTTGATGCTATCTTACCAAAATCTCAAAAAAAAATTTCCAACACCTTGTTGAATCTATGCCACGAAGAATGAAGGCAGTTCTGAAGGCAAAAGTGGGTCCAACCCGGTACTAGCAAGGTGTACCTAATAAAGTGGGAGGTGAGTGTATATGGTGTATGTGAACAAATGGTGTTAATTAACACTTCTCTGTTTAGTATCACTTTAATTGTGATCAGGGTTTCACGTCATTTGCTTTAATAAAATAGTTTAAAGTTTGGTTTTCCAGAATCCATATTATATTGAAGGCTAGTAGCACTAAACTGGGTAGAAAAAGCAGCCCTGGCATTTCAAGTTGCCATTCCCTATATGTGTGCATGGTAATGAATTTTGCTAACAGCCTGGGCTTCCGATAGAGGGACGCAGGCAGCCTTCCAGTACCGGGCTTCCCTGCTATGCTGATGGGACCTGCTGCTTGGGGGTGCCTTGGGGTTCTCCATCTTCCCATCCTGTGCCCACCCCCCTCTCCCTGCTCCACATCCCTCTCCCTGCTCCATATCCCTCTGTGACTGCAACTCCTAGAATCCATTGGGTTCAAATGGGGGGCATGTCCAGGTGTAGCTCTCAGTGCAGGAAGTTTGTAGCCAAGAACTGTGCCCAGCAGCACAGGGAACCATGAAAAGCACTACAAAAGATAAAGACGTCATCGATACACGCCGGCGGGTCCGGGATGGAACACACTGTTTGCCTGCTCCAATTTGCTGCAATGATGGTCAGCGATGGTTTTCCTTGGATTTCCCCAGTCTGGTTAGAGTGATCCATCAGTGTTCATGCCAGCCCTACAGCCAGCGTGCTAATGTACTGTTTTTAATACTTTTTGAATAAATTGCCAGCAAGCCCATTGAAGAGAAATTGTGGTTTATTGCAGCCACTGTTCACCATTCCTCGTTTCAGCTCATGAGTGCTGTCAGCCTTACTTGTTTTCAGGGGTTGCAAAATGTGGGGTGTAATGGAAGTAGAGAGAGAGTAGTGGGGGATGCAGGATAGTGCAGAGTGAGGTGTAATGAGGGGGCAGAGAGAGTTGTAGAGAATGCAGATTGTTCAGGGTGAGGTTTATTGTGGGATGCAGAGGGTGCAGAATGTGGGATAGTGGGGTGTGCAGAAAATGCAGAATGTGGGGTAGTGGGGTATGCAGGAAGTACAGAATGTGGGGTAGTGGGGTATGAAGGAAGTGCAGAATGTGGGATAGTGGGGTATGCAGGAAGTGCAGAATGTGGGATAGTGGGGTATGCAGGAATTTCAGAATGTGGGGTAGTGGGGTATGCAGAAAGTGCAGAATGTGGGGTAGTGGGGTATTATTATTATACAGGATTTATATAGCGCCGACAGTTTGCGCAGCGCTTTACAACATGAGAGTAGACAGTACAATTACAATACAAATCAATACAGGAGGGATCAGAGGGCCCTGCTCGTTGGAGCTTACAATCTAGAAGGGAGGGTCAATTGGAACACAAGGTAATACTGTGGGGGGATGAGCTGATGGAGAAAATGAAAATACAATTGTTAGGTGTGGGTAGGATATGCTTCTCTGAAGAGAAGGGTTTTCAGGGATCGTCTAAAAGCTAATAAAGTAGGAGATAGGCGGACAGATTGGGGTAAGGCATTCTATAGGATTGGAGAGGCTCTGGAAAAGTCCTGGAGGCGAGCATGGGAGGAAGTGATGAGGGAGCTAGAGAGCAGGAGGTCTTGAGAGGAACGAAGAGAACGAGTAGGTTGGTATTTAGAGACTAGGCTAGTTATGTAGCTGGGGGCGAAATTGTGGCTGGCTTTGTACGTAGTTGTTAGTATTTTGAATTTAATTCTTTGTCAATCCCTCCACTGGCTTCCACTCGGCCAGAGAGGAGTGGCAGACACAGAGTGATTGGTAAGGTGGATGAGTCTGGCAGCAGCATTCATGATGGATTGCAGAGGTGATAGACTATGTAGAGGTAAGCCAATGAGAAGGGAGTTGCAGTAGTCGAGGCATGAGATGACGAGCGAGTGGATTAAGAGCTTTGTTGTGTCATTGGTTAGAAAGGGGCGTATTTTGGCGATGTTGCGGAGATGGAGGCGGCAGGATTTGGACAGTGATTGGATGTGTTGCTTGAAGGAAAGTTCAGAGTCCAGGACTACACCTAGAACCTTGGCATGTGGGGATGGGCTGATAGTTGTGCCATCGATTTTGACAGAGAGATCAGGGGAAGGGGAAGGGGCATATGGGGGTGGAAAAATTATAAGTTCGGTTTTGGGTAGATTGAGTTTGAGGAAGTGGTGTGACATCCAGATGGATATATCTGATAGAAGATTAGTGATACGTGAGGAGACAGAGGGAGTGAGCGGAGGGGTAGAGAAATAGATTTGAGTGTCGTCAGCATAGAGGTGGTATTGGAAGCCATGGGAGGCTATCAGTTGACCCAGGGAGGAGGCGTAGATTGAAAATGGAAGAGGTCCAAGAACAGAACCTTGGGGGACCCCAACAGAGAAAGGAAGAGGAGAGGAGGAAGTAGAGTTGTAAGAAACGCTAAAGGTGCGGTTGGATAAGTAGGAAGAGAACCAGCGAAGAGTACAGTCACGGAGACCAAAGGTGTGGAGTTTTTTGAGGAGGAGGGGGTGGTCAACCGTAAAGTGCAGAATGTGGGGTATGCAGGAAGTGCAGAATATGGAGTAGTGGGGTATGCAGGAAGTGCAGAATGTGGGATAGTGGGGTATGCGGGAAGTGCAGAATGTGGGATAGTGGGGTATGCGGGAAGTGCAGAATGTGGGGTAGGGGGGTATGCAGGAAGTGCAGAATGTGGGGTAGTGGGGTATGCAGGAAGTGCAGAATGTGGGGTAGGGGGTATGCAGGAAGTGCAGAATGTGGTATAGTGGGGTATGCAGGAAGTGCAGAATGTGGGGTATGCAGGAAGTTCAGAATGTGGGGAAGTGGGGTATGTAGGGAGTGCAGAATGTGTGAAAGTGGGGTATGCAGGGAGTGCAGAATGCGGGGTAGTGGTGGATGCAGGAAGTGCAGAATGTGGGATAGTGGGATATGCAGGAAGTGCCGAATGTGGCATAGTGGGGTATGCAGGAAGTACAGAATGTGGGGTAGTGGGGTATGCAGGAAGTGCAGAATGTGGGGTAGTGGGGTATGCAGGAAGTGCAGAATGTGGGGTAGGGGGGTATGCAGGAAGTGCAGAATGTGGGGTAGTGGGGTAAGCAGGAAGTGCAGAATGTGGGGTAGTGGGGTATGAAGGAAGTGCAGAATGTGGGGTAGTGGGGTAAGCAGGAAGTGCAGAATGTGGGGTAGTGGGGTATGAAGGAAGTGCAGAATGTGGGGTAGTGGGGTATGAAGGAAGTGCAGAATGTGGGGTAGTGGGGTATGCAGAGGTAGCACAATGTTGGAGTAGTAGGGATAAAGGAGGATAAAGTGAGGTGTAGTATGGAATGCCGAGTGTGGGGCAATAGGGGGTGCAAATGGAGACACTGGGCAGAAGAGCCTGTCAGGCTGGCTGTATAGGGCCCCATGATTTCTGGTGGCACTGGGAACAATAAGAAACTGGTGCTGTTTTTTATTCAGGATACTCTTGGAGTGCATATCTTAATCTAAGCATCACAAATTTCACAAAGGTCTGTTTGTTTCCCTCACATCAACCCTTTGGGCATAACATTGAAAATGTCAGAAAATAATTTCCAAAAGCGTTTTTATTCTTGTGTTTACCAAGTTTATTAAATATGCAGATTTACATCAAGACAGAAAACAAAACATTTTGAATCATTGGTGTGCTTGGTATTGCTTCATTTGTGTCTTTCATATTGGTTTTATTTTTTACATCCTTGTTGTTGGGTCTGGCATGGCTCAGGAGGGCAGGGGGGACAAGGATCTGTGCAAACAGAAAATTCAAATATGAATACATGTTATACATTTGTTTTCTTAACTGACCTTATAAAATATATACACTTTCTGCATTGTAGCTTAGGAGAGGAACCTGGTATTCCGTAGTCACTTGTGTTGTCTTCTGCCGCGTACACACGGCCAGAATTTCAGATGGAAAAAGTCCGATGGGAGCTTTTCATTGGATATTCGTGTGTATGCCCCATCTGGCTTTTTCTGTCGGCATTTCCGATGGAATTTAGATTGAGAGCCTGTTCTAAATTTTTCCGTCGGAAATGCAGACGGAGTTTTGCCCAGATGCAAAGTCCGGCCGTGTGTACGCGGCATTACAGGAAAAAATATATAGGTGCTAAATTGTGCCTGTTATCAGCCTGTACAACATAAATTAGTATGACATCCCTAAATATACCCAAATAAAATGGTTAACATTTCACAATAACCACTCCAGTTATACTATACTGCGTTGTGCCAGGGGGTAATAACCATAGGTTTCAGTCCTAGTTACAAATTGATTGTATAAACTGACATCTACTAATAATCACATGCAGTATAATATATACACAGTCATATATAAATAGAGTATGTTTGATCATGAAATGACATAAGCCACATTTAACATGGGTAACTAGTATCAAGCAGGTCTTTGAATTTCTTCTGTATGATTGAACTGAGTGATTTGTCTGTAAAAGATGAAATCCTCCTAAATGTGATATTCCAATAGTGGGCTGATACTGTTGGCCCAAAGTGAACCTGCAATAACAGAAATATAGGGGAAGCCATTGCTGACTTGTTTTTATAGGTACAAGCTCCAGGGCTGTCATCCTCATTCTGTCTTTACTACCTAGTAGTAGGATGGGACTTTTCTCATGTAACTGGCTCTATGCTTGTTCTGGGTCAGTGACTCACAAGGTAGAGAAGACAGTATCAGACGATCACACTCTTCTGGCTGCATTATATTTTGGCTTTACAGTTGTCAGAACTCACTAGTAAGTGAAAGAATGTCTTTCCAATGTGACGGAAATCCACTTCTAGGCAAGATGGCCGGGGAACAATTGTCCCCATTGAAAGATTTCCCCTTTATTCCTGTTTTGGTGGCAATTCTAAATTCTGGATCTACCCTTACTTTTATATCCTGGTGACAATGGTGATCAGGATAATTATAGAGTGAATCTCGCTAATAACGACACAAACATTAAAAAATATCTGGCAGAGGATTTAACCCCTCACCACTCTATCTAAATCTAAAAAAAATTTGCCTTTAGTAATACTTTAACAAAAAGTAAGCAGCGACCGCTCCAATATAAAGCCCCATACACACGGTCGGAAAATCCGACCACCAAATCCATTGGATTTGGTCTGACGGATTTAGTCCGACACTGGTGTTGCATACACACGGTCGGACAAAGTTGTCGGAAAATCCGATCATTCTGAACGTGGTGACGTTTGTTGCCTACGACGGGACTACGTAGAGGCTAGTAGTCAATAGCTTTGGTCTTGTAATGTGATCTGAGCATGCCTGGCACTTTGTCCGTCGGAATTCGCTACACACGATCGGAATTGGTAGGATCGGACTTTGTTGTCGGGATATTTATAGAGCAGGAGATAGAACTTTGTCCGTCGGACAATCCGATGGAAACTGTCCGATGGTGCCTACACACGGTCGGAATTTCCGACAACATTGTCCGATAGGACAGAATCCATCGGAAAATCCGACCGTGTGTATTGGGCTTAACAGTTGCCCTAAGCGAAGCGAAATTGATTTACCACTGATGTGTTCTACATCATTGTTTCCACAAATAAACATAATGGCAATATATTCCAGCCGAATACATAAAAATAACATTTGTAAATGATTTTTGATGTTTACTGACTCACCAGGCTTTGGGCACTTTGGTTTTTGGTCCTGACATTGCTGCACTGGTTTGCATGCTGAAAAGGAAAGGTAGGGACATTAGTAATGATGCCATGTGTGTTTTAGCCCTTAGATCACTACTGTTAATGATAATATATAAAGGTTTAAAGAACGATTTGGAAAAAGAAAACACTAAAGCTGAATTCAAGAAAAGTGTGTAGTAGCAAGTATTTCTATATTGTTGATCTCTGATAATTGCTCAGACTTACAGCCACATATTTGTATGACATAAATGAATGGGAATGACACATGCCACGGGACAGTATTAAACAATTATACAAGATAATAATGCACTTGCTGGTGGTGATTGAGTAAAACGTATTCTTTCATAATATAGCGGAACGTGTTAAAGCAACGTTTTTATGAAACAGGCATATTAATTAGGTTAATTTAGTTTTTCTAATATGTTATTCTTTATACTAAAAACTCTTTGAGTTAAGTTTCTTTTTTTCTTTTTTTTTATATAGAACTTGTGGATTTAAATTAACACATTAATGTTGTAGACATCAAGACAGTGTAAGGCCAGACGGTCAATTTTTCCACTATCTGAAAGGTTTTATAAGCATAAAATGCTACTTACGGTCCTGGCACTTCTGAACATGATGCCCATGTTGCTCATGGTGTTCATGGTGTTCATGATGTCCATGATGTCCATGAGGTCCACCTTTGGTTGAAGACATTGCTGTTGGCTGGTGTTAGCAAGTAAGTTCAAAATTGGAATAGTAAGTTCTTCTGTTGTGAAGGCGTTAAACCTGATGCTTTTATACCCAAGCTGTTTCCTGTTTGTAAGGGGTGAGTTTAATCCCTTGAAAAACCAGTCTGATTTTCACCAAAGCTGACATTATGTTTATAGAGGAACTTTTTTAGCAAAAAATTATTGTAATGTTCCATTAAGGAAGGGGCGTTGCTTCCTTAATGTATCACTTAGCTGACAATTACACCTAATTCTAACACATGTAGATGGCTCTTATTCAACATTGGGTCACAATTTCCATAGCTGATACTATGACTGAATTATTACATAGTTACATAGTAGATAAGGTCTATCCAGTCCAATGTGTATATATTAGTTATCTAGGAGTATACATACCCTTGTATAGTGTGCTCATTGAGGAAAACAACTAAATTTTTTTTAAAATATACATTGGCACTTTAAAGATGGATATCTCGGTAACGGCAGCAGCTGCTGCCATAACCGGGATATCTATCTTTTCAGTGAGCAGTCCTGTTAACAATAATGGTGGTCTCTGCGGCGGATTCGCCGCAAGATCACCGTTATCGGCGGCGGGAGAGGGACCCCTCCTTCCCGCCGCTTTCCCGCCCCCTCCGCCGCTTACCAGAGTTATCGGCATCGGCGGAGGCGATCGGGACCTCTACGTGGCTGGGTATGGAGACGAGTGAGGGGAAGATGGCCCCCACCCGTCTCTATAGCAGGGTGGAAGCGACGTCAAAACGTTACTTCCGCCCATACGTCTTAAAGGCACATTTTTTTGTTGTAATTTTTTTCAAATGACAAAATGTTTTTTTTCCAGATATGACATCTGAGGACTTTTTGACCCCAGATCTCATATTTAAGAGGACCTGTCTTGCTTTTTTCTATTATAAGGGATGTTTACATTCCTTGTAATAGGAATAAAAGTGACCCCTTTTTTTTTTAAACAGAGTAAAAATAAATAAAATCAAGTAAAATAAATAAGAAAAAAATTTAAATTTTTAAAGCGCCCTGTCCCGACGAGATCGCGCGCAGAAGCGAACACATACGTATATGTATATGAAAACAGTAGTCAAACCACACATGTGAGGTATCGCCGCGGTTGTTAGAGTGAGAGCAATAATTATAGCCCTAGACCTCCTCTGTAACTCAAAACATGCAACCTGTATAATTTTTTAAACGTCGCCTATGGAGACTTTTAAGGGTAAAAGTTTGATGTCATTCCACGAGCGGGCACAATTTTGAAGCATGACATGTTGGGTATCAATTTACTCGGCATAACATTATCTTTCACAATATAAAAAAATTGGGCTAACTTTACTGTTGTCTTATTTTTTTGTTCAAAAAAGTGATTTCTTTTTGCAAAAAAAGTGATTTTTTTTTTGCAAAAAAAGTGCGCTTGTAAGACCGCTGCGCAAATACGGTGTAACAAAAAGTATTGCAATGACCGCCATTTTATTCTCTATTGTGTTAGAATTTTTTTTATAATGTTTAGGGGTTCTAAGTAATTTTGTAGCAAAAACACAGAGTATGAAAAAGAGGCTCAGTCTTTAAGTGGTTAATTTGTCAACACCTCAAAGCTGATATATATATTTTTTTTAACATGGACAGAATGTTCTTTTATTCATAAAAATATATGTGTGATACATTTTATGAAGTATAATATGAGAGTAGTTAAAGTTACATGTAGGGTGTCATACAATAGTTTAGCATCATATATACATATCAGTAGAATATCAACATAACAAAGCTGATATTTTTGTTGCTCTAAAGTAAAGTCTATACAATTTGTGATGAAACCTTCTTTCCTCCAACTTTCAACCTTGACTGATTGCCCTCGTCAGGGCCCGAAGTTAAGATTAGTCACCATTGCTTAATTTGTAGGTAGTGATCGTATCGACCCTTAGGCACCTCTTCTCTAAAGTAAATACGTATAATTTACTTAATTGTTCCTTATACTTGATGTCTTCCACCACCCTTATTAATTTTGTTGTTGTGTACTCAAGATGAAGCCCAACCAGTGTTTTGTAAAGCAGGTAAAAGTATCAATTTATCCCTTGAATAAATTCCCCTTAAAGGGGTTGTAAACCTTTGTGTTTTTTATGCATTAGGCCCCTTTCACACGGGGCGGATCCGTATTGATCCGCCCCGTGAAGATCCGCTGCTCAGCGGGGATCGCACAGCTGATCCCCGCTGAGCCAGCTGATGACAGGGCGGTCTGTCAGTTCTCCACTCCCCTCTATGGGGGATCAGATGAACATGGACCGTCTGTCCGTGTTCATCCGATCCGCTCTGCAGACAGATGAAAAAATAGGGTTTTCCTCTGTCTGCAGAATCGGACAATAGTGGAGGCGAACGATAGCGAGTGTCAGCGGATGCTCACATCCCATAGACATGCATGTATGTCCGTTTTTCATCCAAAAACGGATGGATGAAAAATGGACATACGGTCCGCATGTGTGAAATGGCCTTAAGTTGAAAAAACACCTGGCAGTCACCGGCCCCCCAGCCCCCCCACCATTTTACTTACCTGAGCCCCTTCATCTCTTCGGTGGGGATGCGCTGTCCCTCTCTCCCGCTGCTGTCAATCAAATCCAATGACGCGGGTGCCGGGGGGCGGGGCCGAGTCCGACATTCGTATCTGTGGACGCAAATGCTGGACTTGGACGCGAATGCTGGACTTGGTAGTGGACTGAAGTTCCCGTGACCAGTATGAGAGAGTAAGAGTGGCGATAACACCAAATTTAACACACCTGCCCCCCATTCACACCTTAGACCGCGTAACATGGCTAAGGGAAAATGTCTAATTGGGCCCAATTTGAACATTTTCTCTTAGGGGTGTACTCACTTTTGTTGCCAGCGGTTTAGACATTAATGGCTGTGTGCTGAGTTATTTTGAGGGGACAGCAAATTTACACTGTTAAACAAGCTGTACACTCCCTACTTTACATTGTAGCAAAGTGTCATTTTTTCAGTGTTTAGAAGAAGTGAATGCAAATGGGACTTTATATGAGCCGTGACCATCCAGTACACAAGACTCCATCCCCGATACTTGATAAAGAAAAGGGAAAAGGGGGCAGGAAGGGGCAGTGGGACTTTGTATGAAACAAGATATTTGGGGTAAATGACTTCAATCAATATACTATATTAAATTACTAATTTATTGGGAACACACCGAGAGGTATTACAGTTGATATATTAGTAATGATTATTAATAATTAAAATTGTAGTAAACAAAATTAAACAATATGAAAATCACATAGCACAATAAAATTCACAGGACGAAACGCGTCAAGATTTTTACCAGTGGATGCCATGCCCCATTAGCCATGAGTTTATTATGGGTTTGATCTACCTCAATCATCAATTCATGTTATTGGTTATTACTGTATACACACTTTAGAATGTACTGTTGGTTTATTGTTTATCTTATCATGTGGAATAATACCATTATACTGTGGATTTTATTGTGCTATGTGATTATCATATTGTTTAATTTTGTTTACTACAATTTTAATTATTAATAATCATTACTAATATATCAACTGTACTACCTCTCGGTGTGTTCCCAATAAATTAGTAATTTAACCAGTTAACAACCGGCCCATAGCCGAAAAACGGCTACAGGGCGGTTGCTTAACTCTGGGAGGCCGTTAATTAACGGCCTCACAGAATTCTGCTCTTGCGCGCCCCCTGGTGCGCGCACTCGAGAGCATCCATGATCGCCGGGTCCAGAGGACCCGGCGGATCATGGATCACGGTAAACGGCCGCTCATCGCGGCCGTTTACCACGTGATCGCTCCGTCAAATGACGGAGTGATCACATGTAAGCAAACCGGCGTCATTTGATGACGCCGGTTCCTCTCTCCTCCTCTCTCTGTACCGATCGGTACAGTGTGAGAGGAGAGGGGGAGGGATCGGTGGCAGCAGTGCTGTGGGCGGGATCTGTAGTGCCCACAGCCTGCTCTGCCACCACCGATCCATCCATCCATCCATGCTCAGCCATCCCTCCATACCCTGCAATACCCAGCAATAGCCTGCAGTATATTGCTGGGTATTGCAGGGTATGGAGGGATGGCTGAGCATGGATGGATGGATTCTCTGCCATCCCCCCCAATACTGTGCCATACCCCCTATACTGTGCCATACCCCCTATACTGTGCCATACCCCCCAATACTCTGCCATACCCCGCAATACTCTGCCATACCCCGCAATACTCTGCCATACCCCGCAATACTCTGCCATACCCCGCCATACCCTGCGATGCCCTGCCATACCCTGCGATGCTCTGCCATACCCTACGATGCTCTGCCATACCCTGCGATACTCTGCCATACCCTGCGATACTCTGCCATACCCTGCGATACTCTGCCATACCCTGCGATACTCTGCCATACCCTGCGATACCCTGCGATACCCTGCGATACTCTGCGATACTCTGCCATACCCTGCCATACCCTGCGATACCCTGCGATACTCTGCAATACCCGGCGATACTCTGCGATACTCTACCATACCCTGCGATACTCTGCAATACCCGGCGATACTCTGCGATGCTCTGCCATACCCTGCGATACCCTGCGATACTCTGCAATACCCGGCGATACTCTGCGATACTCTGCCATACCCTGCAATACCCAACAATACCCTGCGATACTCGCTACGATCAAAGCCAGGATCGTTTTTTTTTTAATTTCAGGCTTTCCAGCCTAGAGGTGAGATGTGGGGTCTTATTGACCCCCATATCTCACTGTAAAGAGGACCTGTCATGCCATATTCCTATTACAAGGGATGTTTACATTCCTTGTAATAGGAATAAAAGTGATCAAAAAAATTTTTTGGGGGAAAAAAAGTGTCAAACTAAAATAAATAAAGTAAAATGAACAATAAAATATATATATATTTTTTTAAAGCGTCCCTGTCCCCGTGTGCTCGCACGCAGAAGCGAACGCATACGTAAGTCCCGCCCACATATGAAAACGGTGTTCAAACCACACATGTGAGGTATCGCTGCGAACGTTAGAGCGAGAACAATAATTTTGGTCCTAGACCTCCTCTGTAACTCAAAACATGTAACCAGTAAACAAAATTAAAGCCTATGGGGATTTTTAAGTAGCGAAGTTTGGCGCCATTTCACGTGTGTGCAATTTTGAAGCGTGACATGTTGGGTATCTATTTACTCGGCGTAACTTCATCTTTCACATTATGCAAAAACATTGGGCTAAATTTACAGTTTTGTTTTTTGTAAAGCACAAAACATTTTTTTTCCAAATAAAACACGTTCGAAAAATTGCTGCGCAAGTACCGTGCGAGATAAAAAGTTGCAACGACCGCCATTGTATTCTCTAGGGTCTTTGCTAAAAAAACATATATAATATTTTGGGGTTCTATGTAATTTTCTAGCAAATAAATGATGATTTTTACATGTAGGAGAGAAATGTCAGAATTGTCCTGGGTGCTCCAGAACACCTGATGGCGCTCCCTGCATGTTGGGCCTCTGTACGTGGCCACACTGTGTAAAAGTCTCACACATGTGGTATCGCCGTACTCAGGAGTAATAGCAGAATGTGTTTTGGGGTGTAATTTGTGGTATGCATATGCTGTGTGTGAGAAATAACCTGCTAATATGACAATTTTGTGAAAAAAAAAAAAAAAAAAATTAAAAAAAATCTTGATATTGCAAAGAATTGTGGGAAAAAAATGACAACTTCAAAAAACTCACCATGCCTCTTTCCAAATACCTTGGAATGTCTTCTTTCAAAAAGGGGTCATTTGGGGGGTATTTGTACTTCTATGGCATGTTAGGGTCTCAAGAAATGAGATAGGCCGTCAGTACTTCAGGTGTGATCAATTTTCAGATATTGGCACCATAGCTTGTGGACTCTATAACTTTCACAAAGACCAAATAATATACCCCAATTTGTACTTATTTTTACCAAAGATATGTAGCAGTATAAATTTTGGCCAAAATTTATCAAGAAAAATTACAAATTTGCTAAATTTTATAACAAAAACGAAGAAAAATTCATTTTTTTACTGAATTTTCAGTCATTTTTCTTTTATAGCGCAAAAAATAAAAAAACCCAGAGGTGATTAAATACCACCAAAAGAAAGCTCTATTTGTGTGAAAAAAAGGACAAAAATTTCATATGGGTACAGTGTTGTATGAATGAGTAATTGTCATTCAAAGTGTGAGAGCACCGAAAGCTGAAAATTGGTCTGGTTATTAAGGGTGTTTAAGTGCCCAGTGGTCAAGTGGTTAATATAGTACCGTATATTGATTGAAGTCATTTACCCCAAGTATCTTGTTTCATATAAAGTCCCACTGCCCCTTCCTGCCCCCTTTTCTTTATCATTTCGTCAGTGTTGTCACATGAAAAGATATAATAAAATATTTACAAAAATGTGAGGGGTGTACTTACTTTTGTGAGATACTGTATATCTGTGTGGTTCATTTGGTACTCTATTAAACCTCTGCCACTTGCGCAGCCAATTGATAGTTTCCTTTTTGTTTGCTATTACAGTAACTTACTACCAATACCACATATGTGTACTGTATGTTAGTTGTTGTCTGTACCCGTTGTACAGCCCAGAAACAATAGTGCGCATTTTGCTTTTTTATCCTACCTAAAACCCACTGACACTGATAGTAATTTAAAAAATGCTTTTTATAAAAAAATCTTACCCAAATTATACGGACCCTGACCTTTGACCCCGACCTTGACCCTAACACTAACCCTAACACTGACCTAGATCAAACCTTGATCTAGCTATTTTTTCTTTCTTCTTTTTTTTACACATTCTTGTTTATATCTTTTTCCCCCTGCAAGGAGAGATAAATACAATGTATCTTTCTCTCCATTCAGAAGAGAAAAAACACATGGAGGGGCTGCTCAATGACTGATCACTGTGATAGCCTTTCAGAGTCTATCACAGTCTTCAGGTGACCAGGAACAAGGAGTTCCAGGTCCCAATCATTAGTATTCTTGGTGACAGGTCAGCATTTAGGCATCTAGACGTGGTGAAGACTACTTGCTGAAGTTCAAACCGAGCATCAGAATGAAGAAGAAAGGGGATTTAAGTGACTTTGAACGTGGCATGGTTGTTGGTGCCAGACAGGCTGGTCTGAGAATTTCAAAAACTGCTGATCTACTGGGATTTTCACGCACAACCATCTCCAGGGTTTACAGAGAATGGAAAAAGAAAACATGGGACAAGGGAGCCCCAGGAGAGCAAAAAAGGGAGAGAATCAGCCACGGCTTATGATACAAAATTTGAAACTGGCTTTATTGAAACGTAGGGGGAGGGGCCACATACATAATATCCTAGATGTATGTCAATGAAGGAAAATAATAAATCCTAATTTACTAACTATATCTCACTGAATATAAATATTTAAAAATTATGCTGCAGCATTATTAGGTTAAAAATGCAGGACACTCCTGTAGGCAAAAAAGGCATTCAAAGTATCCATGTTACAGAGAATGGTCTGAAAAAGAGAAAATATCCAGTGAGCGGTATTGTGTGGAGGAAAATGCCTTGTTGATGTCAGAGGAGAATGGGCAGACTGGTTCCAGATGATAGAAAGGCAACAGTAGCTCAAATAATCACTTTTTACAACATAGGTATGCAGAATACCATCTCTGAGTGCACAACACATCAAACCTTGAAGCAGATGGGCTACAGCAGCAGAAGACCACAATGGGTGCTACTCCTGTCCGCTAAGAACAGGAAACTGAGGCTAAAATTCCCAAAGGCTCACTAAAATTGAGCAAAAGGAGATCGAAAAAACGTTACCTGGTCTAATGAGTTTGGATTTCAGCTGACAAATCAGACTGACAAATCTGAAGCAACTGCTTGATGCTATCATGTCAATATGGACCAAAATCTCTGAGGAATGTTTCCAACACCTTGTTGAATCTATGCCACGAAGAATGAAGGTAGGTCTGAAGGCAAAAGTGGGTCCAACCCGGTACTAGCAAGGTGTACCTAATAATAAAGTGGGAGGTGAGTGTATATGGTGTATGTGAACAAATGATGGTAATTAACGCTGCTCTGTTAGTATCACTTTAATTGTGATCGGGGTTTCACGTCCTTTGCTTTAATAAAATACTTTAAAGTTTGGTTTTCCAGAATCCATATTATATTGAACTAAACTGGGTAGAAAAAGCAGCCCTGGCATTTCAAGTTGCCATTCCCTATATGCGTGCATGGTAATGAATTTTGGTAACCGCTTGGGCTTCCGATAGAGGGACCCAGGCAGCCTTCCAGTACCGGGCTTCCCTGCTATGCTGATGGAACCTGCTGCCTAGGGGTGCCTCCAGGTTCTCCATCTTCCCATCCTGTACCCACCACCCCCCCCCCCCCCCTCTCCCTGCTCCACATCCCTCTATGATTGCAACTCTCAGAATCCATTGGGTTCCGCAGGGGGGCATGTCCAGGTGGAGCTCTCAGTGCAGGAAGTTTGTAGCTGTGAATGGTGCCCAGCAGCACAGGGAACCATGAAAACCACTACAAAAGATAAAGACGTCATTCATACACACCAGCGGGTCCGGCATGGAACACACTGTTTGCCTGCTCCAATTTGCGGCAATGTTGGTCGGTGCTTTTCCTTGGATTTCCCCAGTCTGGTTACAATGATCCATCAGTGCCTGAGCCAGCCCTACAGCCAACATGCTAATATTGCAACCGTATATTTTTTAAACTATGTACTGTTTTTCAAACTTTTTTGAATAAATTGCCAGCAAGCTCATTGAAGAGAAATTGTGGTTTATTGCAGCCAGCATTAACCATTCCTTGTTTCAGCTCCTGAGCGCTGTCAGCCTTATTTGTTTTCAGGGGTTGCAAAATGTGGGGTGTAATGGAAGTACAGAGAGAGTAGTGGGGGGTGCAGGATAGTGCAGAGTGAGGTGTAATGAGAGAGAGTTGTAGAGAATGTAGAGGTGAGGTTTATTGTGGGATGCAGAGGGTGCAGAATGTGGGATAGTGGGGTATGCAGGAAGTGCAGAATGTGGGGTATGCAGGAAGTGCAGAATGTGGTATAGTGGGGTATGCAGGAAGTGCAGAATGTGGGGTAGTGGGGTATGCAGAGGTAGCACAATGTTGGAGTGGTAGGGATAAAGGGGGTGCAAAGTGAGGTGGAGCAATAGGGGGTACATATGGAGACACTGGGCAGAAGAGACTGTCAGGCTGGCTGTATAGGGCCCCATGATTTCTGGTGGCCGGGGAACAATAAGAAACTGGTGTTGCTTTTTATACAGGACACTCTTGGAGTAAATATCTTAATCTAAGCATCCCAAATTTTTGTTATGCGTTATTATTGTTTCCCTCACATCAACCCTTTAGGCATAACATTGAAAATGTCAGAAAATAATTTCCAAAAGCTTTTTTTTTTTGTGTTTACCAAGTTTATTAAATATGCAGATTTACATCAAGACAGACAACAAAACATTTTGAATCATTGGTGTGCTTGGTATGTCTTCATTGGAGTCTTTCATATTGGTTTTATTTTTTACATCCTTGTTGTTGGGTCTGGCATGGCTCAGGAGGGCAGGGGGGACAAGGATCTGTGCAAACAGAAAATGATAATATGAATACATGTTATACATTTGTTGTCTTAACTGACTTTATAAAATATATACGCTTTTTGCATTGTAGCTTAGGAGAGGAACCTGGTATTCAGTAGTCACTTGTTGTCTTATGCCGCGTACACACGGCCAGAATTTCAGATGGAAAAAGTCAGATGGGAGCTTTTCATCAGATGTTCCGACCGTGTGTATGCCCCATCAGACTTTTTTTCCGACGGACTTTAGATTGAGAGCCTGTTCTAAATTTTTCCGTCTGAGTTTTGCCCGATGCAAAGTCCGGCCGTGTGTACATTACAGGAAAAATTATATAGGTGCTAAATTGTGCCTGTTATCAGCCTGTACAACATAAATTAGTATGACATCCCTAAATATTACCCAATTCAATGGTTAACATTTCACAATAACCACTCTAGTTATACTATACTGAGTTGTGCCAGGGGGTAATAACCATAGGTTTCAGTCCTAGTTACAAATTGATTGTATAAACTGACATCTACTAATAATCACATGCAGTATATATACACAGTCATATATGAATAGAGTATGTTTGATCATGAAATTACATAAACCACATTTTAAATGAGTAACTAGTATCAAGCACGTCTTTGAATTTCTTCTGTATGATTGAACTGAGTGATTTGTCTGTAAAAGACTAAATCCTCCTAAATGTGATATTCCAATAGTGGGCTGATACTGTTGGCCCAAAGTGAACCTGCAATAACAGAAATATAGGGGAAGCCATTGCTGATTTGTTTTTATAGGTACGAGCTCCAGGGCTGTCATCCTCATTCTGTCTTTACTACCTAGTAGTAGGATGGGACTTTTCCCATGTAACTGGCTCCATGCTTGTTCTGGGTCAGTGACTCACAAGGTAGAGAAGACAGTATCAGACTATCACACTCTTCTGGCTGTATTATATTTGACATCTTGAAAAATGTACAAAAAAAGTGTGACACTCTCATTTGGCTTTACAGTTGTCAGAACTCACTGACAATGGCCTTCTAGGCAAGATGGCCGGGGAAAAAGTGTCCCCATTGAAAGATTTCCCCTTTATTCCTGTTTTGGTGGCAATTCAAAATTCTGGATCTACCCTTAAAGTACACACGTAATTTGTCTAAAATTCCAATGGAAAATGTCCGATCGCACCATGTTGTCGGAAAATCCGGCCGTGTGTGGGCTCCATCTGACTTTTTCCGTCGGAATTTCTGACTGAAAAAATTTGAGATCCTGCTCTCCAATTTTCCGACAACAAAATCCGATCTGAGTTTTTCGGATTGTGTGTAGAGAATTCCGACGGACAAAGTGCCACGCATGCTCAGATCAAATTATGAGACCAAAGCTATTGGCTACTAGCCTCTACGTAGTTTTGTCGTACGCAACGAACGTCACCACGTTCAGAATGATCGGATTTTCTGACAACTTTGTCCGACCGTGTGTATGCAACACCAGTGTGACGGATTTTGTGGTCGGAATTTCCGACCGTGTGTACGGGGCATTACTTTCAATCCTGGTAAAAATGGTGATCAGTATAATAAGAGAGAGTGAATCTAACTAATGATGACACAGACATTAAAAAATACCTGGCAGAGGGTTTAACCCCCTCACCACTCTATCCAAATCTAAAAAAAAAATTGCCTTTAGTAATACTTTAACAAAAAAATAAGCAGCGACCGCTCCAATATAAATTTTTGCCCAAAGCGAAGCGAAATTGATTTACCACTGATGTGTTCTACATAATTGTTTCCACAAACATAATGGCAATATATTCCAGCTGAATACATAAAAACGACATTTGTAAATGATTTTTGATGTTTACTGACTCACCAGGCTTTGGGCACTTTGGTTTTTGGTCCTGACATTGCTGCACTGGTTTGCATGCTGAAAAGGAAAAGTAGGGACATTAATAATGATGCCATGTGTGTTTTAGCCCTTAGATCACTACTGTTAATGATAATATATAAAGGTTTAAAGAACAATTTGGAAAAAAAAAATACTAAAGCTGAATTCAAGAAAAGTGTGTAGTAGCAAGTATTTCTATATTGTTGATCTCTGATAATTGCTCAGACTTACAGCCACATATTTGTATGACATAAATGAATGGGAAGGACACATGCCACGGGACAGTATTAAACAATTATAGGAGATAATAATGCACTTGCTGGTGGTGATTGAGTAAAACGTATTCTTTCATAATATAGCGGAACATGTTAAAGCAACGTTTTTATGAAACAGGCATATTAATTAGGTTAATTTAGTTTTTCTAATATGTTATTCTTTATACTAAAAACACTTTGAGTTAAGTTGCTTTTTTTTTTTTTATATACAACTTGTGGATTTAAATTAACACATTAATGTTGTAGACATCAAGACAGTGTAAGGCCAGACGGTCAATTCTTCCACTATCTGAAAGGTTTTATAAGCATAAAATGCTACTTACGGTCCTGGCACTTCTGAATATGATGTCCATGTTGCTCATGGTGTTCATGGTGTTCATGATGTCCATGATGTCCATGAGGTCCACCTTTGGTTGAAGACATTGCTTTTGGCTGGTGTTAGCAAGTAAGTTCAAAATTGGAATAGTAAGTTCTTCTGTTGTGAAGATGTTAAACCTGATGCTTTTATACCCAAGCTGTTTCCTGTTTGTAAGGGGTGAGTTTAATCCCTTGAAAAACCAGTCTGATTTTCACCAAAGCTGACATTATGTTTATAGAGGAACTTTTTTAGCAAAAAATAATTGTAATGTTCCATTAAGGAAGGGGCGTTGCTTCCTTAATGTATCACTTAGCTGACAATTACACCTAATTCTAACACATGTAAATGGCTCTTATTCAACATTGGGTCACAATTTCCATAGCTGATACTATGACTGAATTATTACATAGTTACATAGTAGATAAGGTCTATCCAGTCCAATGTGTATATATTAGTTATCTAGGAGTATACATACCCTTGTATAGTGTGCTCATTGAGGAACACAACTAAATTTTTTTTTAAATATACATCGGCACTTTAAAGATGGATATCTCGGTAACGGCAGCAGCTGCTGCCATAACCGAGATATCTATCTTTTCAGTGAGCAGTCCTGTTAACAATAATGGTGGTCTCTGCGGCGGATTCGCCGCAAGATCACCGTTATCGGCGGCGGGAGAGGGACCCCTCCTTCCCGCCGCTTTCCCGCCCCCTCCGCCGCTTACCAGAGTTGTCGGCATCGGCGGAGGCGATCGGGACCTCTCCGTGGCTGGGTATGGAGAGGAGTGAGGGGAAGATGGCCCCCACCTGTCTCCATACCATAACAGGGCGGAAGCGACATTGAAACGTCACTTCCACCCATACATCTTAAAGGCACATTTTTTTGTTGTAATTTTTTTAAATGACAACATTTTTTTTTTTTGAGATCTGAAATAGATCTGAAATATGAGATCTGAGGACTTTTTGACCCCAGACCTCATATTTAAGAGGACCTGTCATGCTTTTTTCTATTACAAGGGATGTTTGCATTCCTTGTAATAGGAATAAAAGGGACCCAAATTTATTTTTTTTGTAAAAAAAAAAAAACTGTGTAAAAATAAATAAAATCAAGTAAAATATGTAAGAGAGCATGTTTTTTTAAAGCGCCCGTCCCGACGAGCTTGCGTGCAGAAGCTTACACATACGTGAGTAGCGCCCGCATATGAAAACAGTGGTCAAACCACACATGTGAGGTATCGCCGTGATCGTTAGAGCGAGAGCAATAATTCTAGCCCTAGACCTCCTCTGCAACTCCAAACATGCAACCTGTAGAAATTTTTAAATGTCGCCTATGGAGATTTTTAAGGGTAAAAGTTTGACGCCATTCCACGAGCGGGTGCAATTTTGAAGCGTGACAAGTGGTGTATCAATTTACTTGGCATAACATTATCTTTTACAATATAAAAAAATTGGGCTAACTTTACTGTTGTCTTATTTTTTTTCATTCAAAAAAGTGATTTTTTTCCAAAAAAAGTTTGCTTGTATAACCGCTGCACAAATACGGTGTGACAAAAAGTATTGCAATGACCGCCATTTTATTCTCTAGGGTGTTAGAAAAAAAAATGTATGATGTTTAGGGGTTCTAAGTAATTTTCTAGCAAAAAAAAATAGTTTTTAACTTGTAAACACTGAGTCTGAAAAAGAGGGTCGGTCTTTAACCGCTTCCCGACCGCCCTCATGCCGATATACGTTGGCAGAATAGCACGGCTAGGTACGTGGTCCTTTAAGAGGCTAGCCGTGGGTCGCGCCCGCGCCGCCAGCGGCGCGCTCGCGACCCGGTCGGGAGCTCCATGACCACGGCTGCGGGACCAGCGGACCCGATTGCCGCTGGTGTCCCACGATCGGGTCACAGAACTGAAGAACGGGGAGAGGTCTGTGTAAACAAACCTCTCCCCGCGCTTCCTACACTGCCTGTCATTGATCGGCTGTTCCCTGTCATCTGGAAAGCCGATCAATGATGTCAGACAGCAGCCCCGTACCCTAATGTAAAAAAAAAAAACACACGTCACACACCATAACCCCTCCCCGCCCCTAGTGGTTAACTCTTTCACTGCCAGTGTCATTTATACATGAATCAATGCATTTAAATAGCATTGATTGCTGTATAAATGACAATGGTCCCAAAAATGTGTCAAAAATGTCTGATGTGTCCGCCATAATGTCGCAGTCACAATAAAAATCGCTGATCGCCACCATTACTAGTAAAAAAAAAAAAATATTAATAAAAATGCTATAAAACTATCCCCTATTTTGTAAACGCTATAACTTTTGCACAAACCAATCAATAATCGCTAATTGCGATTTTTTTTTACCAAAAATATGTAGAAGAATACGTATCAGCCTAAACTGAGGAAAAAAATGTTTTTTTATATATTTTGGGAAAAAAAGGACGCCAATTTTGTTCGGGAGCCATGTCGCACGACCGTGCAATTGTCAGTTAAAGCGACGCAGTGCCGAATCGCAAAAAGGGGCCTGGTCCTTTGGCTGCCAATTGGTCCGGGGCTGAAGTGGTTAAGTGGTTAATTTGTCAACACCTCAAAGCTGATATATATTTTTTTAACATGAACAGAATGTTCTTTTATTGAGAAAAATATAGGTGTGATACATTTTATGAAGTATAATATGAGAGTAGTTAACGTTACATGTAGGGTGTCATACAATAGTTTAGCATCATATATACATATCAGTAGAATATCAACATAACAAAGCTGATATTTTTGTTGCTCTAAAGTAAAGTCTACACAATTTCTGATGAAACCTTCTTTCCTCCAACTTCCAACCTTGACTGATTGCCCTCGTCAGGGCCCGAAGTTAAGATTAGTCACCATTGATTAATTTGTAGGTAATGATCGTGTCTCCCCTTAGGCACCTCTTCTCTAAAGTAAATACGTATAATTTACTTAATTGTTCCTTATACCTGATGTCTTCCACTACCCTTATTCATTTTGTTGTGTACTCAAGATGAAGCCCAACCAGTGTTTTGTAAAGCAGGTAAAAGTATAAATTTATCCCTTGAATAAATTCCCCTTAAAGGGGTTGTAAACCTTTGTGTTTTTTCACCTTAAAGAGGAGGTCCACCTGAATTTTTTTTTTAAAAGTCAGCAGCTACAAATACTGCAGCTGCTGACTTTTAATAAATAGACACTTACCTGTTCCAGGGTCTAGCGATGTCGGCAGAAGATGATGAGCGATCGCTCGTTTCTCGGCTGCCCCGCCGCCATCCTCTGTCATGGAATCAGGAAGTGAAGCTTGCGGCTTCACTGCCCGGTTCCCTACTGCGCAATGCCGCTAGTCGCGCTGCGCGTCGTTATTGGTCCCCGTTGTGTCCTGGGAACTGTGTTTCCCAAGACACAACGGGGCATCTTCGGATATGGGCGGGGCAGCTCCAGCTACCTCGTCCCGGAAGTGGGTGCAGAGGGGGGGAGGAATCCGATAAGCAGAAGTTTGACTTTAGGGTGGAGCTCCGCTTTAATGCATCCTATGCATTAAGGTGAAAAAACACCTGGCAGTCACCGGCCCCCCAGCCCCCCCCCCCATTTTACTTACCTGAGCCCCTTCATCTCTTCTGTGGGGATGCGCTGTCCCTCTCTCCATGGGGTCCTGTCCCAGCTCTTGATTGGATAGATTTATAGCAGCGCAGCCATTGTCTCCTGCTGCTGTCAATCAAATCCAATGATGCGGGTGCCGAGGGGCGGGGCTGAGTCCGACATTAGTATCTGTGGATGCAAATGCTGGACTCGGGAGTGGACTGGATGCAAATGCTGACTCTGGGCCAATCTGTGCAAAACGAGCTGCACAGTGGAGGTAAATATGACATGTTTGTTAAAAAAAAAAAAAAACGATCCTTTACAATCACTTTAAGTCATGAGAGCTTTCTGCTATTTTTTTCAGCCGTGACCCTGCATTGCATGCTATCTCTAAAGCTGGACATACATTATGCAATTTTCTTTCCTTCAACCACCAAGTTGAAGGAAAGAAAATCGCTTGATTTCCCCATCAACACAGTCAGTGCTGATGGGGGAATCCCTCCAGTTGCAGTAATATATTCTGACAATGGGAGGTTTCCCTACTGTCAGAATACAATGATCACTGCTGCCAGCTATAGCCAGCAACAGCGATCGATTGATTGATTTCAGTAAAACCAGCCTGCCCAACATTCCTGCTAAAATGTCTGAATTTCGATCTGTCTATGGCCTGCTTAAATCTTTGGTCCACTTGGACCCCCATATCTTCTTCCATTACTGATTCCCACAGTGTTTAACTCTCCTTCTGAGTACTTTATCTGCAGGTTTTAGCCCCCAAATGGATAACTTTGCATTTTTCAACACTGAATGTCATCGGTAGGGATGAGCCGAACACCCCGGGTTCGGTTCGCACCAGAACCCGCGAACGGACCTAAAGTTCGTGCGAACATTAGAACCCTATTAATTACAATGGACGCGAACGTTCAAAATCAAAAGTGCTCATTTCAAAGGCTAATATGCATGTTATTGTCATAAAAAGTGTTTGGGGACCCGGGTCCTGCCCCAGGGGACATGTATCAATGCAAATTTTTTTTTAAAAAACTGCAGTTTTTTCAGGAGCAGTGATTTTAATATTGCTTAATGTGAAACAATAAAAGTGTAATATTCCTTTAAATTTCGTACCTGGGGGGTGTCTATAGTATGCCTGTGAAGGGGCGCATGTTTCCCGTGCTTAGAACTGTCCCTGCACAAAGTGTCATTTTTGCAGGAAAAAAAGCTATTTAAAATCACTCGCGGCAAATGAAATGTCGGCTCCCGTAATACAGAGAACAGTCATTCGTTGAAAGTCATTGATAAAAAAAAAGTAATTGATAAAAAAAAAAAAAAAAAAAGCGTGGGGGTCCCCCCAAATTCAATTACCAGGCCCTTCAGGTCTGCTATGGATTTTAAGGCTAACCCCGGCCAGAAAAAAAAAATGGCGTGGGGTCCCCCTCAAAATCCATACCAGACCCTTATCCGAGCACGCAACCTGGCAGGCCGCAGGAAAAGAGGGGGGGACGAGAGCGCCCCCCCTCCCTCCTGAACCGTACCAGGCCACATGCCCTCAACTTTGGGAGGGTGCTTTGGGGGTCTGTGACCCCTCAAAGCACCTTGTCCCCATGTTGATGAGGACAAGGGCCTCTTCCCCACAACCCTGGCCATTGGTTGTGGGGGTCTGCGGGCGGGGGGCTTATCATAATCTGGAAGCCCCCTTTAACAAGGGGATCCCCAGATCCCGCCCCCCCCCCTGTGTGAAATGGTAAGGGGGTACAAATGTACACCTACCATTTCACCAAAAAAGTGACAAAAATGGTAAAAATTACAGGAGACGGTCTTTGACAATTCCTTTATTAAAATCTTCTTTCTTCTGGTCTTCCTTCTTCCTTTCTTCATCCTTCGGTTTCTTCATCTTCTCCTTCCGGCATCTTCTTCCATCTTCTTCTTCCATCTTCTTCTTCCTCCGATCCGCTTCTTCTTGCTCTGGTCTTCTCTTCCGGCATCTTCTTCCATGGCGTCGGCGTCTCTTCTTGGGCCGCTCCGCGCAATGGGAGGCTCCCGCTGTGTGAGGCTTTGCTGCGTCTGACAGGTCTTTCTCCGATCCAAGAAGAAGCGGATCGGAGGAAGAAGATGATGGAAGAAGAAGATGGACGAAGATGCCGGAAGGAGAAGATGAAGAAACCGAAGGATGAAGAAAGGAAGAAGGAAGACCAGAAGAAAGAAGATTTTAATAAAGGAATTGTCAAAGACCGTCTCCTGTCATTTTTACCATTTTTGTCACTTTTTTTTTGTGAAATGGTAGGGGTACTTTTGGTACCCCCTTACCATTTCACACAGGGGGGGGATCTGGGGGTCCCCTTGTTAAAGGGGGCTTCCAGATTCCGATAAGCCCCCCGCCCGCAGACCCCCACAACCAATGGCCAGGGTTGTGGGGAAGAGGCCCTTGTCCTCATCAACATAGGGACAAGGAGCTTCGAGGGGTCACAGACCCCCAAAGCACCCTCCCAATGTTGAGGGCATGTGGCCTGGTACGGTTCAGGAGGGAGGGGGGGCCGCTCTCGTCCCCCCCTCTTTTCCTGCGGCCTGCTAGGTTGCGTGCTCGGATAAGGGTCTGGTATGGATTTTAAAGGGGGACCCCACGCCATTTTTTTTTTGACCGGGGGTTCCCCTTAAAATCCATCGCCACCATTACTAGTAAAAAAAAAAATAATAAAAATGCTATAAAACTATCCCCTATTTTGTAAACGCTATAACTTTTGCGCAAACCAATCAATAATCGCTAATTGCGATTTTTTTTACCAAAAATATGTAGAAGAATACGTATCGGCCTAAACTGAGGAAAAAAAATGTTTTTTTATATATTTTTTGGGGATATTTATTATAGCAAAAATAAAAAAATATTGCATTGTTTTCAAAATTGTCGCTCTATTTTTGTTTATAGCGCAAAAAATTAAAACCGCAGGGGCGATCAAATACCACCAAAAGAAATCTCTATTTGTGGGAAAAAAAGGACACCAATTTTTGTTTTGGAGCCACGTCGCACGACCGCGCAATTGTCAGTTAAAGCGATGCAGTGCCGAATCGCAAAAAGGGGCCTGGTCCTTTGGCTGCCAATTGGTCCGGGGCTGAAGTGGTTAATATCCATAGCAGACTTGAAGGGCCTGGTAATTGAATTTGGGGGACCCCCACGCTTTTTTTTTTTATCAATGACTTTTTTTTTATCAATGACTTTCAATGAATGACTGTTCTCTGTGTTACGGGAGCCCCAGAATCACAGCAGATAATGTCAGACTCAGCAGAATGAATAATGTCACTGACACCGTCATGTTCCTAATGCCGGAACACACTACACGAGGCCGCCCGCGGCGGCCTTATATAGTGTGGGGCGTGTACTAAACCCTCTGAGCTGTAATTGGCCACAGGCATCCTGCCTGTGGCCAATTATTGCTCTCCTCGCCGCTGGCTCTATGATTGGCCAAGCATGCAGGGTCACAGTGCATGCTTGGCCAATCATCAGCCAGCAATGCACTGCGAAGGGCCCAAATAGTTCTGGGCTCGACGAGTGGTCGAACGCCCGATGTTCCATTCGAACATGGGTTTGAATCGAACACCAGGCCCATCCCTAGTCATCGGCCAAGTCGCCTCCCTTCTCCACATTACATTAAGGTCTTTGTGTAATGTTGCTACATCCAAGGCCTAAATGATTTGCTTCCATAATATGGTATCCTGAGCAGATTCTAAAATCTAGCTCTTTACTCCTGCCTCACTGTCATTTATAATCAAGGCAAACAACATTGGGAACACTGAAACACACTGAGACACATCACTAAAAACCACTCCGAGGCTGAATCATTTTCCACTACTCTCCACTCTTCCACTACTCTCTGTATCAGTTCTTGAAGCCAGCTTACTATCTATGTACACAGAATTACCTTCACCCCAATAGACCTTTAAATGAAGCCTATGTGGGGTAGAGTATCAAATGCTCTTGCATTTTTGCACTTTCCAGATAAAATACACCTACTGTCCTGGGTCTATCTAATTTACTGCTCACTTCATTATAGAATGTCAACAGGTTCATCTATCTGACAAGAGCCGTCTTTTTTAAATCCCTGTTGGTTGTTACCTAATTTACTATTTTCTCAGACAAATTAGTAAAGCCCCTAAGCATTTCTTCGAACACTTTTAACACAGCATGCTGGTCTGTACCCACCCTTCACTGCCTAAGTCTTATGTTTCCTACTAAAAGCAGTAATAATGGAATGCAGAGGCAAATATTTATATGATAAAGAGTACATATATTTATGTCGTTTTACAGATACACCCAGCCTTTGAGGGCAACCATACTACTGATGCAACCCACAGTGAAATTGAGTTTGACACCCCTGCCTTGCATACTATTGATGTTAGGATGACTGATCTGTAGCTTCCTGATATACTGTACATCCCTTTTTTAAACATCGGTACAATTATTTGCTCTATGCTAATCAGTCAGTACTATTCCATCAGTAAGAAGTCTTTAAAAATCAGGAATAGCGGCTTGGTTATCACTGAGCTGAGCTCCCTGAGGACTTACATGTGTAAGTCAGATGCAAGTCCTGGCGTTGTGTTTATAATTAGTACATGGTACACAAATGTATGAATGTAAATGCATGTGTTGGGGGCGCCGACGCACAAAAACATCAACTGGTCTACACATGTTACATATCGCTGTTGCACGCCACAGCAAGAGCAATAATTCTAGGCCCGTTATGCACAGTTAACTCCAAACTAATGACCTGTAGAGGCTTTTAAAGTATAGCCTATGGAAAATATAGGGTACTAATGCATAGAATGCATTAAGATAAAAAAATCTTCTGACTTTACAACTTCTTTATGGCTTGACATGCTGTGCATCTATTTAATTGACATAACCTCATATCTAATATCTTACCAAAAAAAATTGGGTAATACTGTATATTATGTTTATGTGCCTTACAATTAACTTTAGGGTATTTTTTACTAACATTTTGCATTTGTTTGTTGAGCTATTATAATGTGACATAAAAAATTTAACTACAACTATTTTATTCACTAGGGTGTCTGTCAACAATTTTTGGTGGTTTTGTGTGATTAAAAAATATGCAAAAAAAGGTTCTAACAGTCAAAAGGGTTAAATGAGAGTAAACATTAACCACACAGGTTTACGTTTTGTTCTTCTATATTTGTTATGCTGCGTACACACGAGTGGATTTTCCGTAGGAAAAATCTCGTAGGAATTGTAGGAATCGTAGGAATTGGTACAGACAATCGGAATTTCTGATAGAAACTTTTTCCGTCAGAAAAATTGTTCTCAAACTTTTGCTGGCGGAAATTCGGCCAGCAAAAGTCCGATGGAGCATACAAACGGTTGCATTTTCCGACGAAAAGCTATCATCAGATCATCAGTCCTGTGTATGCGGCATTACTCAGTGAAGTATTTTTGGAAATGCATAAAAATATCTTTTGCTGAATTGCTGACACTTATGGATGATATAGTACATGAGAAAGGATTCATCATATAAACCGATTCCAGGTTTAAGGTCATTAAATAATGTGAAGTATAAATCCAAAGGTAGTTGCTAATAATGTAATCTAACAATTTTTTTTATTTTAGCTTTTTAGAGAACCAGTCTTATACCCCCTTCATTTGGTTTCCACCCCCCCCCCCCCTCAGTTAGGAACCCCTGCACAAGAGTATCTCGAATGAAAGGGAACATTTTACATTTTACCTAATGAAGCACAGATAGCGCTGGATTTTTTAATGATTTATTAAAAATATTCAGAAGCCAAATAACACCAATATAGTTCAGTATACCTCCTCTATCGCTCTTTTTTTTATAGGTGAACATATTTTCTTTTCCTAATATCAGTATTATTATAAATGTGATAGATACGTAAGAATTGTACTCAGCTATTTCATACAAATACTCCACTGGTGATTAATGTTTAAAGCACATGACAATCCCTTTGTTGCAAAACTATTCTGTTCATTGACTTTTTATTGCCATTTTTGTTTCATGATATAACTAGTCACACCAGAGATGTTGCTAAACATTTAATTTCTTCCTTAATGCCACAAATACTAAGGGTGCTGATTTCATTTCACGTGTATGAATATAATATAATAAGAGGTAATTGGTAAAGAACATGTTTAAACCAAAGTTTAGCCCATGGCAAATATCTTCTGAACTATTAGTCTATACATGCAAAAAACTTAAAATAAGGTAATACAAATAGCATTTCCCACATTTTGAATAAAGCAGGGGCCATGGCAGTTGTCTTTTACTCCCAGTAAAAATAATCAGGGTGTAAGGTAAGGGCATAGAAAAAAGAGGGCACACCAGCCTTGTGCATTATCCTTTGATATATTTATTTGGAAGAAAAATTATTAAAAACTACTCACAAGGGTGGAAAGAAAACCACACTGTAACAATCTTTGGCTTGTGACAATCCGTCCTACTGATAGCAGTCTACAGATCCTTCTTCCTCAGGCTAGACCCTGAGGAAGAAGGTAATCCTTTGAAACTCGCCAGCCAGCAGTGGTTCACACGTCCTCTCTTTAGGATCTGGAGACTGCTATCAGTAGACGGATTGTCACAAGCCAAAGATTGTTACAGTGTGGTTTTCTTTCCACCCTTGTGAGTAGTTTTTAATAATTTTTCTTTTAAATAAATATATCAAAGGATAATGCACAAGGCTGGTGCGCCCTCTTTTTTCTATTCTCTCTTTCAACTTCTAGGATATCCCTATCCTGGAGGGCAGCAAGGCCTAAAGATATTATCCACTCTGAACTTTGGATTGCCTGGTTAACACATTCGTGAGCAAGAGTATTTGTTTTGCTGCTATTGTAAGGTAAGGGCACAGGAGTGCTCAGTAGTATCAACATAGGGTCAGGAGATCTTGTCGTGGGAGTAGGCCGCGTAGATGCCTGGTCGCCTCCAGAGTAGTGAGTGGAGTGTTGCCATGGAGGGTGAACTACTGCAATCCCCGTGGGGCATGTTGGGAAAGAGAGCTCTGTATATATAGTCTGGGGGGGGGGTAGTCCATTTGAGTTGTTAGTCATCATGGTAAGTGTTGCAAGAAACAGGCCTTTTGCAAAGATATCATCTTTGAAGCTCTAGCTCTGGAAGATATAGCAGGAATGGAGAGACAGAAAGCTTTTGTTTCCTTTACATAGGATACAGGACTCTGTATCCTGTACTGTCTCTTCGACTCAGCTTGCTGTTTGTTATTGCTGCATTAACTGTTTGCAAATTTCTTCTTCAATTTTTTATATTTACTATTAGAGGCAGAGTACAGAAGTAATACATGTGCACCTAGTGATAAATGTAGGTGCAGTAGTATTTTATATTCAGAGTGAAAATAAGTATTTCAGAGACATCTATCATTAAAGCCTATCTCCGGGTTTTAAGTTACTGTATTTACTTTGTTTGGGCCAAGCTGCCCAAACAAACTATTTCCATTAGAAATGCGGGTGATGTCAGCATTGTATACATTGTATGTAGCAACAGCTACATAGAGTATACAGCACTATGTTCAGGCACCAGTATGGAGACTTCCTGTCCTGTTCCCAGAAGGACTGCTCAGCCATTCACAGGAAGCCTAGTTTTTTTGAATGAATACAATGCTTCCTCTGATTGTGATATCATCCACCTCTTAACCTTAACCACCAGAAATTGCGTTTGAAATACCGCTGTTAGGTACCTGGTAGTGGAGCCTGACTTGTAGGAGAAGACCTCTCATACAACGCTGGTTCAAGAGCCACTGGAGTGGGGACAGTGATCTCGTGAGCACAGGGGGTAGGAGTGGCTTGATAGTTGCAGTGGTCAGCACAGGAACAGCGAGTAGGTCCTCCAGGGGTAGCTGGACTGCAGATGGCAGCAGGCAGGAGCAACCGGCAGCTCGGTGGCAGGAGGTGCAGGAACAGCGACTGCTGGAGCTGGATGAGAAGGCCGGAACAGGTAAGTCAAACATGAGAATACTCCAACAAGCTAAAGAGGAAGGCAGCGCTTGAGAAACTGTTGGAATTGGTGAAGCCGGTGCCTCCCACGGCAGACATCTCTCTATTTGAAGGACAAAATTGGTGGCCTGAGGAGCACATATAATAGGGAGCCCAAAAAGGTCCAGGATTCCATGAGATCAGGAATGACGTTTATGTCCCCAGGCTCTGGTACTACGACAGACTGCATTTTTTGTTAGACCAGAGTGAACCCAGGCCATCACGATCTACACTTCCTTCCACACTTCCTTCCACATCAGATGAGGCTTCAGAAGTCCAACCTGGGCCTTCCACCCAGGAAGAAGATGTGCGGAGCCCAGCTTGAGCCAGGTATAGCATTGTTCAACATATTTCTTGTCAAAAATTGAATGATGTTAACTAGATGTTAATATTGATCACTAATTTCTGATTTAACAAAGTGGTTTACATATCAATAGACAATAGTAGCCAAAAATGATTGGGAAAAGAATGAAAAATGCTGGGGTCAGAATGATAGTCTTTTCTATTTGTTAACATTCAATTTGCAACAGTCATGAGCTTAAAATTGTATGTGATTGATGACCAAAAACCCAAACTATGTCCAATTTTCATACACAGGAAAGTCTCAGCCAGGAGGAAGCTGTGGAAAATGGCAGCCAGGAGGTGGCTGTGGAAAGTGTCAGCCAGGAGGTGGCCGTGCTCAGCAGCCTGACCAAATCCCAGGTTCCTCCCCTCCCCCTTCCAACAAAAAGGACAAGAAAGGCAAAGAACCTGGAGGAGTCAGAATCTGTTTTGATTCGGCAGGCTACTGCGGTCCTCACAACAACCCCTGGTGGCCCCGAGTCGTATGGCTGTCTGACAGCCAGTAAACTGGAACAAATTGAGGAGGGCCAATTCATCTGTGAGGAGGTAATACTTCAGGCCCTAAACAAGGGGATGAGGGGCCAACTCACAACTAAAAGCCACATGTGTGAGTTGGACCATATTATTCCTCCACCACCTCTAGCAACACCTCCAACAACACAGCCACCCAACCCATGACAGCAGCCTGGAAGGAAGCGTGGAAGGAAGTGTTGAGAGTGGTGGCCTGGGTTATTGTATTGTACAAATAAAGTTTATACTTTTTATATATTTCATGTGGTCCAAATTGCCTTTAAAGTTAGCCCTTTTCTTTATATTCTCAGATGTGTATAAATATATACATGGGAAAAAAGACAGAAAAAAGCGGAGAAATAGAGGAAAAGGTAAAAAAATTAAATTTAAAAGACGGTGGGTGGGGGGATGGAAGGGGAAGGTTGAGATGGCAAAAACAGAAGATGGGAACAAAATCACGCACATAGGTTGGACTTGTGTCTTTTTTCCACTTTGCCTACTATGTAACTATGTAAGAAAACAAAAAGGGGGGGGGGGGTGGAGGGGACAAAACCTGAGAACAAAAAAGAACACCATATTTATGTTTAGCTTGCAGGGGAATAACGCAATCATGGCAGTTTCATAATGACCCCTTAATTTATTGTATTAGGTATGTCCTCCTTTAGTCCTTATCTGGACAGGCTACGAGACTCGGTTCTTTGACTTTGTTGATTTTCTGAACAGTATCTTCACAGGGGTTGTTTTTACACCATAAATTTCACCCTGCAATATTTCCTTTCTGGATGTAATGATTACCAAGTCCCTAGACTCCCTTGTCACATCCCTCTTCACTAAACCCACTGACAGAAACACACTCTTGCATTACAATAGTGCACACCCCAAACATCTTCTCAATAGCCTGTCAATTTCTCATTTTATGAGAGTTTTGCATTTCTGCTCCAATGAAGATGTTAAGCAACAACAACTCAACAAGATGTATGACAAGTTTCTGGAAAGGGGGTACCCTGCAAAGGTACTTGATCGTGCATTGGCCAGATCTATGATCACTCGTACCAGACTAACTGGGCCTTTGAAGAGACCAATGTTCATCCACACAATTAACCGGGAGTCTGATCACATCAGACAGGCAGTAACACAAAATCTACACATCCTACAGGCTGACAGTACACTGACGTCTAACCTCAAAATGGTGCCACTAATTGCACATAGATGCAATAAGGCACTTTGTGATTTTCTTGTTCAAGCCGCCCTAGACAAAAATTAGGCCAAAAATCCACCCAGGATTTCCCAGAAAACCGGGTGTTACAAATGCCACAATTGAAATGTTTGTAATGCTCTCATATGTGGCGAGTACTTCGCGCACCCACACAAGGGGAATTGCTACCGTATTCAGGAATATCTGAACTGTAATACTGATTATTGTGTATACTTCGTCAAAAGTCCATGTGCACCTGGCTATGTGGGCACAACAATCGCTCCTTTCAAAAGGAGGTTCCAAAAGCACAGGAGTGGCATTAGGATCGCCCTGTCCAATATGGAGGAAGGCACACAGATAGATCCCAAAAAAAACAGTGGCAGTTCACTCTGTCAAGTATAAACATCAAATACATGACCTGAGGGGTATGGTCATTGAACATGTCAAATCCAATCCTTGTCAAAAGTTTGTAGAATTCAACTCCATAACATCTCTAAAATTCGCCCCTTTTTAACAAATTAAACCACCAAGGTCCTCATTTACTCCCTTGTTATCTCTCGCCTTGACTATTGCAACTCCCTTCTCATTGGCCTGCCTCTCCATAAGCTATGCCCTCTTTGGTCTGTCATGAATGCTGCTGCCAGACTTGTACACCTTACCAACCGCTCAGTGTCTGCCAACCCTCTCCTCCAATCCCTACACTGGCTCCCAATCACCCAGTGAATTAAATTCAAAATGCTAACCACAACATACAAAGCCATTCACAAATCTCCCCCGAGCTACATCACCAATCTTGTCTCCAAAAATCACCCAAATCGTCCTCTCTGCTCTTCTCAAGACCTTCTGCTCTCAAGTTCTCTCAACTCCTCCTCCCATGCTCGTCTCCAGGATTTCTCCAGAGCCTCTCCCATCCTCTGGAACTCGCTAACATAACCTGTCCAGCTATCCCCTACCCTTGCTGCCTTCAGGCGATCCCTGAAAAACTCATCTCTTCAGGAAAGCCTATCATGTCTCCAACTAATCTCCTACCACTTCCAACAGCTCATTCCCCACAGTTTACAACCATTTGTACCACCTGCCCCATCCTATTAGATTGTAAGCTCTTCTGAGCAGGGCCCTCTTAATCCTCTTGTATTTTATTGTATTATAAAGGTATTGTCTATGTATTGTATTGTCTGGAGAGGAGTATACAGTCCTAGAGAAAATTTGCTTGCGAACCTCAACCAGAAATAATATAACACGTATCTACAAGATGCTGACTCAGGACGACACTGACTGGGTCCCTCCAGGCGTCAAGAGATGGGAAGGGGAAGTGGGAATTACTTGTAGTAAAGATAGAATTAAAAGAATATATCACTTAATGCACCGGTCAGGATGGAACACTAAAACACTTGAAGTTAATTACAAATGCATCTCAGGTTGGTATTTAACCCCCGTGAAGCTTAGTAGGTTCCAAAAAGAGAAAAATGCGGAATGCTGGCGAGGTTGTGGGAGTACTGGAACGATGGCCCACATTTGGTGGGAATGTCCCAAGATTAAAAAATATTGGTGGCAAATCTTGGACTTAATTAAAACAATTATAGGGAAAACTATACCAGAGGACCCTTGGACTGTGCTGTTTCATGGGACTGATATACCCATGAGACAGTACAAGTCCTCAGTAATCCCGATACTCCTAAATGAAGCAAAAAATCTTATCGCAGGGCACTGGCGGGAACTAGAGAGCCCGCGAATAGGAGAATGGATAATCAGAGTAAATCAACAGCAAAAAATAGAAACCCCCGAAGCGCAAGGGACAGGAAGAGACAGAGTAGAAGAGGTACGGGGGAAATGGGAAAGTTGGGAAATCTTTAAAGATTCTTGGAGATTCGCTGAAGAAATCATGAAGTAGGGCCGATAGTTTCGACATACCCATAACCAGGGGCTTCACCCATATAAGCGTTTTTGCAGGACAGGGACCGGGGGGGGGGGGGGGGGGGAGAAAACGATAAATGCTTTTGTATATTTTTTGGGTTATTTTTTTTTGCATCTGTTTTGGATGGTAGAATTTTGTATGCATTTCAAAAACTTTAAATAAAGATTTAAAAAAATAAAAATAAAGGTATTGTCTC
Organism: Lithobates sylvaticus; assembly: GCA_028564925.1. Classification (NCBI taxonomy): domain Eukaryota; kingdom Metazoa; phylum Chordata; class Amphibia; order Anura; family Ranidae; genus Lithobates; species Lithobates sylvaticus. The sequence continues at coordinate 151,176,835 of CM053036.1, read as the reverse complement.
CCTTTTATATTGTAAAGCATTGCGTAAACTGTTGGCGCTATATAAATCCTATATAATAATAATAACAGCCCATCAGAGGCGGTGACCATGACCGTTTGCTTCTACAATTCGAAGCTTACTGAATTCATACTCTTGGTAAGGTCAATCCTGGAGGACTCAACAGCAATCTATAATTTCTATGTTTCTTAGATGATAGATAGTTCATTTGCATACTTGGCTCATGTCATGATTGATCTTGTTTATCAGGATCTTGAATTTCTCAATTTTTTGCCTTACCTGGGGGACTAATGGAGGACATATCTATTACAATGAATGAAGGGGTCATTATGGAACTGCAGTGATTGTTTTATTCCCCTGCATATATTACACCAGTATCATTACTAAGCTAAACATAACTATGGTGTTCTTGTACTCAGGTTTTGTCCTCTTTCCCCCCCCCCTTACCCTTTTTTTTAGCCCCCTCCTCCCCTTTCTTTACTCATTTCTGTTTTTGCCCTCTCAACCTTCCCCTCCCCCTCTAACTTTTCTTTTCTTTCCCCTTTTTACCCCCCCCCCCCCCCCCGAACCTCCAGTATTGCTTTTTCTCCCTCTGCTTCTTTTCCTATTTTTTTCCTTTTTTTTCAGTTTGGTCCAGTTCCAGTTATTTTAATTTATCTTTTTATTTTCATATTCATTTTTATTTTCAATTAAAAAAATGTTTTTTTTCATTTTTTTTATTTTTTATTAATAACTTTTTTTGACATTTTTCACTTTTATTTCTTTTCTCGTTATTTAAGTTTTTTTATTCAGATTTATTTTCATATTGTCTCCCATATCTTACACTTTAGCAATTTCTCTTATGTACCGTAATTCTATTTTCTCCTTTTTTTTTCTTTCCCTTTTCTCCTCTATTTTTCCCTGATTTCTATTTTTTTTCTGTCTTTTTCTATTTTCTCTACTTTATATGTTTGCTGCACCTCTCCTTTTTTCCAATTTATACTATTTCTACACATCTGTTACTTTCTCTTCTTTTCACCACTTTGCCACATTTATCCTTGGTCCTGATCTTGGCTCTTTTTCTCCTCCTTATTCTCCTCTGTCTCCTTTCTCTGTATGTATTTCCCTGCTGGCGGCTTTGCTTTCCCTCTATGCACTCACTTCTTTCACTTCCACTAGTGTTCTCCACTCCCCCTGGCTGTGATTGGAAGCGGCTCACCCAGGAGGCAGGACACCTGATACCATGCGTTTCCATGGCATTGGCGGTCCTGGCCTGGCAGCGTCCCCTGTTGCTATACGATCGCCAACCTATGAGGTCATACCTGTGATGGGGTGGGTGGTTCTCTGCTTCTCCCCCTATTTTGATTGGTTGATGGTTCTTTTAAAGTGGAAGTAAACCCCCCTATCGTTTTCAGCCAAGGAAGCTGCCATCTTTGCCTCTGTTTAATCTTCAACTGCCACAGTGCTGCACATGTGATCCATTATGACACCAGCCATTGGATGGTTTGACTGTTTGGTTGAGAGCACAGCCAATGTGCAGTTAGCATTCCCGGCATGCCTTTTTTTTTTTAAACTGTTAAATCGATGGGTTTACTTCAGTTTTAAATACTGTAAACTGTTACTGCACACTTATCACAGGCCTGACAAAGGGGCTCTGCGCGGCTCCAAAACGTTGCACCACTTTGTGATGTGATCATGCAATGAAAAATCAGTTTGTACGCTATTTTGTCGATCAATGGTGTTCTGGCAAATATCTGCATTGTATCTAAGTTACTGCTCACTTCCTTTTTTAAATCCCTGTTAAACTAAAACTAAACTAACTAAACTGATGTACTGCAGAAGTTTTTAATGCATTGCCTATGGAAAATAGTTATCAAACTATCAAAGTTTGCTGCCATTGCACGGGTGCATGCAATTTTAAGGCTTGAGATGTTGGGTATCTATTCAATCAGCATAACCTCATATTTAATATTTTGCCCAAAAATGTGGTAATATGGTATGTTTATATGCCTTAAAGGCTAAGTTCGCCTTTCAAGAAAAAATTATAAATGCTCATATTTTGTCAGGAAAAAAATGTGCATTTATAATTTTTTCCTGCAGGAGACAAGAAAGCTTTGCACCCGTGATGAAATCTTCTAGGTACATTTGCAAACAGTTTTTGAAGGAACACGGCAGGTAGGATGTAGGCTGCCTGAAATCCTTCTGTCTGTTCATGTAATCCCAGACAGACTCGATGATGTTTAAATTGAGGTTCTGTGGGGGCCAAACCATCCAAACTATTATGGATAAGTATCTCCCTGTATTTCACAGCATTGAGTGCATTTCACTGTTGCTTGCAGACACTCATTACTGTGCTGCTCTCCAGCCCTTCAGCGAACAAACTGCAGCCCACTACAGACAAATATTTCAAGTTTTGACTCATCAGTCCAAAGCACCTGCTGCTATTTCTCTGCACCCAGTTCCTATGTTTTTGTGCATAGTTGAGTTGCTTAGTTGTGTTTCTAAATTGAAGGTGTGGATTTTTAGCTGCAATTTTTCCATGATGACCCATTCTGGCCAGACTTCTGTGGACAGTAGATGAGTGTACCTGGGTCCCACTGGTCTCCGCCTGTTCTGTGCTGATGGCACTGCTGGATATCTTCTGATTAGGGATGAGCTTCGAGTTCGAGTCAAACTCATGTTCGACTCGAACATTGCCTGTTCGCCTGTTCACCGAACAGCGAACAATTTGGGGTGTTCACGGCAGTGATTTTAATAATGCTTAAAGTGAAACAATAAAAGTGTAATATTCCTTTAAATTTTGTACCTGGGGGGTGTCTATAGTATGCCTGTAAAGGGGTGCATGTTTCCCGTGCTTAGAACTGTCCCTGCACAAAGTGTAATTTTTGCAGGAAAAAAAGTTTTTTAAAAGCACTCGCGGCTATAATGAATTGCCGACTCCCATAATACAGAGAACAGTCATTGGAAGTCATTGATAACAAAAAAAAAAATATGCGTGGGGTTCCCCCCAAATTCAATTACCAGGCCCTTCAGGTCTGGTATGGATATTAAGGGGAACCCCTGGTCAAATAAAAAAAGATTACGTGGGGTTCCCCTTAAATATCCATACCAGACCCTTCAGGTCTGGTATGGATTTTAAGGGGAACTCAACGCCAAATAAAAATAAAAAATGGCGTGGAGTTCCACCGAAAAATCCATACCAGACCCTTTATCCGAGCATGCAACCTGGCAGGCCACAGGAAAAGAGGGGGGGACGAGAGAGCGCTCCCCCTCCTGAACCGTACCAGGCCACATGCCCTCAACATTGGGAGGGTGTTTTGGGGGTCTGTGACCCCTCAAAGCACCATGTCCCCATGTTGATAGGGACAAGGGCCTCATCCCCACAACCCTGGCCGGTGGTTGAGGGGGTCTGCGAGCGGGGGGCTTATCATCCTGCCCCCCCCTGTTTGAAATGGTAAGGGTGTACAAAAGTATCCCTACTATTTCACAAAGAAAGTGTAAAAAATTGTTAAAAAAACACACAGACACAGTTGGGAAAAGTCCTTTATTAAAAATAAAAAAAAGATTCCAGCGGTGGTAATCCACTCTTGCTATCCAGCGATGGTGATCTCTTCTCCGGGGTCCAGCAATGGCTGATCTCTTCCTATGAGCAGCGCATCCTGTCTCTACGGAGAAACTGTGGGAATCCCAGGTCTTACGCAGGTTTCCGTTACATCAGAGGGGGGCGGGGTCACCAGTACGTCACTGGGGAAGCCCGGCTTTTCCCTTGCGTCAGAGGGGGCGGGGTCAGGTGATGGGTGGCCTGATCCTCCTCAGCTAAGACCTGGGATTCCCACAGTGTCTCAGTGGAGACGGGATGCGCTGCGCTGGACGTCATCGGAAGAGATCAGCCATCGATGGACCCCGGAGAAGAGATCACCCATCGCTGGATAGCAAGAGTGGATTACCACCGCTGAAATCTTTTCTTTATTTTTTTTATTTTTAATAAAGGACTTTTCCCAACTGTGTCTGTGTGTTTTTTTAAAAATTTTTTACACTTTCTTTGTGAAATGGTAGGGGTAATTTTGTACCCCCTTACCATTTCAAATGGGGGGGGGATCTGGGGGTCCCCTTCTTAAAGGGGGCTTCCAGATTCCGATAAGCCCCCCGCCCACAGACCCCCACAACCACCGGCCAGGGTTTTGGGGATGAGGCCCTTGTCCTATCAACATGGGGACATGGTGCTTTGAGGGGTCACAGACCCCCAAAGCATCCTCCCAATGTTGAGGGCATGTGGTCTGGTACGGTTCAGGAGGGGGGGGTGCTCTCTCGTCCCCCTCTTTTCCTGCGGCCTGCCAGGTTACGCGCTCGGATAAAGGGTCTGGTATGGATTTTTGGGTGGAACTCCACGCCGTTTTTTTTTTTATTTGGCGTGGAGTTCCCCTTAAAATCCATACCAGACCTGAAGGGTCTGGTATGGCTATTTAGGGGGAACCCCACGTAATTTTTTTTTAAAATTTGACCCCTTAATATCCATACCAGAAGGGCCTGGTAATTGAATTTGGGGGAACCCCACGCATATATTTTTTTTTTTTTTTTTTTATCAATGACTTTTAATGTCTGTTCTCTGTATTACGGGAGCCGACAATTCATTATAGCCGCAAGTGCTTTTAAATTACTTTTTTTCCTGCAAAAATGACACTTTGTGCAGGGACAGTTCTAAGCATGGGAAACATGCGCCCCTTTACAGGCATACTATACACACTCCCCAGGTACGAAATTTAAAGGAATATTACACTTTTATTGTTTCACTTTAAGCATTATTAAAATCACTGCTCCCGAAAAAACTTCAATTTTTAAAAGTTTTTTTTGCATTGATTTATGTCCCTTGGGGCAGGACCCAGATCCCCAAACACTTTTTATGACAATAACTTGCATATAAGCCTTTAAAATTAGCACTTTTGATTTTGAACGTTTGAGTCCCATAGACTTTAATAGGGTTCTAAAGTTCACACAAACTTAAGGTCTGTTTGCAGGTTCTGGTGCGAACCGAACGGGGGGGGGGTGTTTGGCTCATCCCTACTTCTGATGTTGAAGGGAAGAAAGCATGATGTGACCTTTATCTGCAGCGTTAAGTTTTCATTTGCCCACCACAGTGACTACTGTCCTCAATGTTGCCCGATCAATGGTGTCCTCAATGCTGAGAAATACAGGCAGATACTTATCCATCATGCCATACCATCAGAGACGTGTGTGATTGGCCCCAAATTGATTCTGCAGCAGAACAACGACCCCAAACATACAGCCAATGTCATTAAGAACTATGTTCAGTGTAAAGAAGAAAAAGGATTACTGGAAGTAATGGTTTGGCATCCACAGAAGATTGATGATTAGTTCTCCAAGATGTCTGGAACAATCTAACAGCTGAGTTCCTTCAAAAACTGTGCGCAGGTATACTTTAAAGGATTAATGCTGTTTTGAAACCAAAGGGTAGTCACACCAGATAATAATTTGATTTGGATTTTTCCTCTGTCTGCCCACTTTACATTTTGTAAATTTATAAAAATAAACAGCTAAAATATATATTGTTTAAATTGTATTCATTATAGTCATTCGTGTTAATCTCACATACAAGCATATTTCTCTCAGAGTCAGATAGCCAGCCCAAAGACATACAGTAGGGTCCAGCAGAGGACGTAAATTCCTCCAAAATATCCCCAGGGACTTAACAAGAATGCAAGTGGATGTACTGTACTAATCTCCGGTATGATGGTAAGGGGTTTGCTATGTTGGGCAAGCATGGAAAGAAATCTACCATTCTTGTCTCCTTGTTCGAAAAACTCTTGATGTTGTGTTATGAATATCTAAGCCAAGTGTAGATGTAATTCCCTTTTTGTTGACATAAGCTGTTCAAAATTATCTAGCGTGAGTGAAGAAGGATATTGGTCAGCTACTAGTTTTTGTAAGGTTTGTGTAGTAAGCTGTTGCTCTGAACGTATTTCCAAGACAAGAGAGATGTAGTGGCCCTGTGTGAATACCTGAAAGGCATCTCAAACTATCTCTGGAGAAGATGACCCAGCGAAAGTGTCCCATAATCCTGTATGCACACTCATGAATGTGGGCGGAAGGTCTCGCAGGCTCAGTAGCTTTAGGATGAAGGATTCCGCTAATTTGGCGGTCTTGAAGCCCTCAGCGCTTTCTGGGAGGCCTAGCACCCATAATTTGTTGCAGTGTAGGTAGTTTTACATATTGACAGATTTCTCTTGAAAGGCTTTAACTTGCCGCTGTAAGGCGAGCAGCTCAGTGGAATCGGAGTGGACTGTGTCCTTCAACCTGTGATATGTGGGATTTAGCCTCAGAGAAACTAGAGCGTTACCGCTACATGTCATGCCTAATGAGACTGATATTGGTGGCGAGAGGATCCATTTTAGTGGATGTAATTGCTGCCAGTAGATCTGCCACTGACAGGCCGGGTCCCCCGTTTTACCTGGAGAAGTTTGCTTACAAGCCGATGGCTTTACAAGGGGTCGTGTGCACAAGATGGCCGCCCAGGGACAGAAGACAGAGAGACTTACTGAGGGCTGGGTGGACTTGGGTTTTCTGCGAGACCTGCATATAAAAAGGAACCAATCTCTCTGGCGGTCTGATGCAGTCTCCACTGTGTAGAGGAGTAAATCTAGGCAGGTAGCATCATGCGGAATGACAACTAGAGGAGACCAGAGCGGAGCTCTGCTAAGATGCGTCTGGGTGTGTTCACATTATGGCCATGCCCCCAATCTAACATTTTTATTAGTTTCTGTATTTAGAGATCCAGTCTTATCATTTGGTTAAGAACCCCTGCACAAGAGCATCTTAAATGATAGAGAATATATTATATTTTCCTGAAAAAGCATAGATAGCACTGGATTTTTTTAAATAAAATAATTAAAAATATTAAGAAGCCAAAGAGCAACAACATATTCATATAGTTCAGTATACCTCCTCTATCACTCTGTGTATAGGTAAATATTTTATCATATTTATATTATAAATACGATAGATGAGTAAGAACTGTACTCAGCTGTTACATACAAATACTCCACTGGTGATCATTGTTTAAGGAGGATGAAACTCCCTTTGTTGCAAAACTATTCAGTTTATTGGATTTTTATTGACATTTTTGTTTCATGGTATAATTAGTCAACTCAGAGACGTTGCTAAACATTTACATTGTTTAGTTTCTTCCTTAATGCCACATAATACTAATAGCTTGGTCCGCCGGAAAGTCTGATCGTGTGTACGTGGCATAAGGGTGTTAATTGCATTTCTTGTGTATGAATATAGGATAATAAGAGGTGATTGGTGAATGTCAAGCACGTTTAAACAAAAGGAAAATATCTTCTGAACTATCAGTCTATACATGCAAAAAACTTAAAATAGGATAATACAAAGTGTGTTAATGTACTATTTGTGAAATTTGGGGTGGGGTGCCATTTACAAATCTTACTCATGTTCTCATCCCAAAATCGCATCATCCCAAAGCAAATTTAAACAATTAATAGAACCACAGAGGGTTGAATATGCCTCTGAGAACTAAGACTATTTTGGATTTGTGTAAAAAAATACAAAAATATTTATTAAATTACATATTTAAAAAGGTATACATCACAGTATGTATACCCTACAGTACTGAGTATAATCATAGATTACGTATATAACTTAAGTACAGTCAGTTAATGATTTCCCATTGTATGTCTACACATTTTTCAGGACCCCCCCCCCGCTTCTTCAAGACTTCGGAAATCATATGTACATCACAAAAGTGGGTACACCCCTCACATTTTTGTAAATATTTTATTATATCTTTTCATATGACAACACTGAAGAAATTACACTTTGCTATAATGTAAAGTTGTAAAGTAGTGAGTGTACAGCTTGTATAACAGTGTAAATTTGCTGTCCCCTCAAAATAACTCAACACATAGTCATTAATGTCTAAACCACTGTCAACTTAGGGGTGTACTCACTCTTGTTGCCAGCGGTTTTGACATTAATGGCTGTGTGTTGAGTTATTTTAAGGGGACAGCAAATTTACACTGTTATACCAGCTGTACATTCACTACTTTACATTGTAGCAAAGTGTAATTTCCTTATTGTTGTCACATGAAAAGATATAATAAAATATTTACAAAAATGTGAGGGGTGTACTCACTTTTGTGAGATACTGTACATCCAATATAAGATCAAGAAAAAATAAGAAAAAATTGTGAAAAAAAGTGAAAGTATGCCTACCGTCCCATGGGACACATTTCAATGTCCCTATAGTTGGGTTAATAAGTTTGGTGATAAAGATGGATATAAGGTTAGGTCTCCCTGGTTGTTGTATATGGGGGAACTAATAGGAGGTTGAATCAAGTAAACCAAACATATATGGAAAGTGTGTATATATAAAAGATCCCCCTCTTCCATCAACTATCCTCAGAGAAATCAATCAAATGGGCGTTCACTCCACATATATGAGTGTGGAGTGTGGAAGTGTATTACCCAAATTTTGGATACTGCAGGGGCCATGGCAGATGTCTTTCAGCCCCACTAAAAATAAAAGACATGTAGGGTAGGGGCACAGGAGCATTTGGTGTAGTCCCCCAAATTCACCACTATGTCCAAACTGACGTAGGGTCAGAAAATCTTGTAGTGAGAGTAGGCAGTATACTGTAAATGCCTGGTTAAAAGCAAGACGTTTCCAGAGTAGTGAGTGGAGTGTTACCATGGAGGGTGAGCTACTCAAGTAGCTCCAAACATTTTTTAATTAACTGATAGTAATTTAAAAAATGCTTTTTATAAAAAAAATATTACCCAAAATATACTGACTCGACCTTGACTTTTGACCCTGACTTGACCCTCAGCCCCTGTACACACGGTCGGAAATTCCAATCACAAAAAATCCGATTTTGTCCGACACTGGTGTTGCATACACACGGTCGGACAAAGTTGTCGGAAAATCTGATCATTCTGAACGTCGTGACGTTCGTTGCGTATGATGGAACTACGTAGAGGCTAGTAGCCAATAGCTTTGGTCTCATAATTTTGATCTGAGCATGGGTGGCACTTTGTCCGTCGGAATTCTCTACACACGACTGGAAAAAGTCCGATCGGATTTTGTTGTCGGAAAATTTGAGAGCAGGATCGGATGGGAAAAAGTCCGATGGAGCCCACATACGGGCGGATTTTCCGACAACATTTTCCGTCGGAATTTCCGACCGTGTGAACAGGGGCTAACACTAACACTGACCTAGATCAAACCTTGATCTAGCTATTTTTTCCTTGTTTTTTTTATTATAATTTTTTTTACACACTCTTGTTTGTTTACATTGTTTCCCCCTGCAAGGAGAGATAAATACAATGTATCTTTCTCTCCATTCAGAAGAGAAAAAACACATGGAGGGGCTGCACAATGACTGATCACTGTGATAGCATTTCAGAGTCTATCACATTCTTCAGGTGACCAGGAACAAGGAGTTCCAGGTCCCAATCATTAGTATTCTTGGTGACAGGCCAGCATTTAGGCATCTTTATGTGGTGAAGACTACTTGCTGAAGTTCAAACCGAGCATCAGAATGGAGAATAAAGGGGATTTAAGCGACTTTGCACATGGCATGGTTGTTGGTGCCAGACGGGCTGGTCTGAGTATTTCAAAAACTGCTGATCTACTGGGATTTTCACGCACAACCATCTCCAGGGTTTACAGAGAATGGTTTGAAAAATATCCAGTGAGCGGTGGTTGTGTGGAGGAAAATGCCTTGTTGATGTCAGAGGAGAATGGGCAGATTATCAAACTCATCAAAATCACACATTACAACAAAGGTTTGCAGAATACCATCTCTGAGTGCACAACACATTGAACCTTGAAGCAGATGGGCTACAGCAGCAGAAGACCACACCCGGTGCCACTCTTGTCAGCTAAGAACAGGATACCGAGGCTACAATTCGCACAGGCTCACTAAAATTGAACAATAGGAGAGTTTGAAAAAACATTGCCTGGTCTGATGAGTCTGGATTTCAGCTGACAAATCAGACTGACAAATCTGCAGCAACTGCTTGATGCTATATTGTCAATATGGACCAAAATCTCAAAAAAATTTTTTCCAACACCTTGTTGAATCTATGCCATGAAGAATGAAGGCAGTTCTGAAGGCACAAGTGGGTCCAACCCGGTACTAGCAAGGTGTACCTAATAATAAAGTGGGAGGTGAGTGTATATGGTGTATGTGAACAAATGGTGTTAATTAACACTTCTTAATTAACACGTTTAGTATCACTTTAATTGTGATCAGGGTTTCACGTCATTTGCTTTAATAAAATAGTTTAAAGTTTGGTTTTCCAGAATCCATATTATATTGAAGGCTAGTAGCACTAAACTGGGTAGAAAAAGCAGCCCTGGCATTTCAAGTTGCCACTCCCTATATGCGTGCATGGTAATGAATTTTGGCAACAGCCTGGGCTTCCGATAGAGGGATGCAGGCAGCCTTCCAGTACCGGGCTTCCCTGCTATGCTGATGGGACCTGCTGCCTGGGGGTGCCTTGGGGTTCTCCATCTTCCCATCCTGTGCCCACCCCCTTTCCCTGCTCCACATCCCTCTCCCTGCTCCATATCCCTCTCTGACTGCAACTCCTAGAATCCATTGGGTTCAAATGGGGGGCATGTCCAGGTGTAGCTCTCAGTGCAGGAAGTTTGTAGCCAAGAACTGTGCCCAGCAGCACAGGGAACCATGAAAACCACTACAAAAGATAAAGACGTCATCGATACACGCCGGCGGGTCCGGCATGGAACACACTGTTTGCCTGCTCCAATTTGCGGCAATGATGGTCAGCGATGGTTTTCCTTGGATTTCCCCAGTCTGGTTAGAGTGATCCATCAGTGTTCATGCCAGCCCTACAGCCAGCGTGCTAATGTACTGTTTTTAATACTTTTTTAATAAATTGCCAGCAAGCTCATTGAAGAGAAATTGTGGTTTATTGCAGCCACTGTTCACCATTCCTCGTTTCAGCTCATGAGTGCTGTCAGCCTTACTTATAGTAAAATATACAAAGTTTGTATAGATGGTGCGCAAAATCAACCTTATTGATGTAATAGATCGAAATTATAAGTATGACGATGTTAATGCATACTGTGCATATACACTATTGCCAGCAGGTCCAAAGTGGTCAATAATATATGAAGAAAATATATATAGTCTAAGTGGATAAGTGATCCAAGTGACTGATGAATAAAATATGCGTATAAAAACGGTGAATAAATAAATAAAATATATCAAACGTGCAGATAGAAAATACTCCAAAAAATGACACTAGGCAGCTTAATGTCATTAATATGTGTGGTGAAAAGATGTGCTCAAAGGTGAACAAACCAGTATTAAAATGTTTGATACAATAATAAATAAATTGATCAATCAATATTGGTTACTTCCTTTAAACAATAAAGGATTGGATGTGTATGTGTGCTCCGTGAATAAAGAGCACCTGGTGTTTGTTCCACAAATGTGATTAGTACTTCCTTAAAACGATGAGTGAAGAGAGTGAAAACAGCTGATGTGTAGTCTGCAGACAATCAGCTAAACATATACTTAGTAACAAAAACAATTATATGTATCACATTAATTCCCACAATGTTACTATGTATCATTTATGCAAGCAGTGGGGAATGTTGAATTGCTGCTATACATCTAAATAGGGATAAATAAAAAGGAAACAGGTAAAACTTCCCTTTACTTTTCCTGATTTTTGTTGTGGGTATGTTCTTCTGAAAAAGATTATTTTTCAAGTGCTGAAAAAAAGAAAATACAAAAAACCATTGCGCAGCCTCCCTGAACTGAATAAAACATGAAGTGCCTGTGTATGTTGTTGCACTCACGTGTACCCAAGAAATCAGATTGTGGTTAACTGTATTCAATGGTCAGGCTTCTTAGCTGGGGCTGTCCGCCCTTCTCCTCCTAGCTGAGGGCCGTGTCTTACATGGCGTCACTTTAGGCTCTTCCTCCCGACATGTTGCATCACAGGACATGTGACTTTTTCAAGGGAATTTCTTGATAATCTTTTTCAGAAGAACATACCCACAACAAAAATCAGGAAAAGTAAAGGGAAGTTTTACCTGTTTTCTTTTTATTTATCCCTATTTAGATGTATAGCAGCAATTCAACATTCCCCACTGCTTGCATAAATGATACATAGTAACACTGTGGGAATTAATGTGATACATATAATTGTTTTTGTTACTAAGTATATGTTTAGCTGATTGTCTGCAGACTACACATCAGCTGTTTTCACTCTCTTCACTCATCGTTTTAAGGAAGTACTAATCACATTTGTGGAACAAACACCAGGTGCTCTTTATTCACGGAGCACACATACACATCCAATCCTTTATTGTTTAAAGGAAGTAACCAATATTGATTGATCAATTTATTTATTATTGTATCAAACATTTTAATACTGGTTTGTTCACCTTTGAGCACATCTTTTCACCACACATATTAATGACATTAAGCTGCCTAGTGTCATTTTTTGGAGTATTTTCTATCTGCACGTTTGATATATTTTATTTATTTATTCACCGTTTTTATACGCATATTTTATTCATCAGTCACTTGGATCACTTATCCACTTAGACTATATATATTTTCTTCATATATTATTGACCACTTTGGACCTGCTGGCAATAGTGTATATGCACAGTATGCATTGGATGCATTAACATCGTCATACTTATAATTTCGATCTATTACATCAATAAGGTTGATTTTGCGCATCATCTATACAAACTTTGTATATTTTACTATATCTTTTTAAGTGTGGGAACACTTTTTGGTGGGAGCTGCCTTTCATTTAGCCATCTTATTTGATTTTATCAGGTTTTATGGTTTTTTTATACATACCAGCGCTTTAGTATCTTTTTTTTTACTGTCAGCCTTACTTGTTTTCAGGGGTTGCAAAATGTGGGGTGTAATGGAAGTAGAGAGAGAGAGTAGTGGGGGATGCAGGATAGTGCAGAGTGAGGTGTAATGACGGGGAAGAGAGAGTTGTAGAGAATGCAGATTGTGCAGGGTGAGGTTTATTGTGGGATGCAGAGGGTGCAGAATGTGGGATAGTGGGGTGTGCAGAAAATGCAGAATGTGGGGTAGTGGGGTATGCAGGAAGTACAGAATGTGGGGTAGTGGGGTATGAAGGAAGTGCAGAATGTGGGATAGTGGGGTATGCAGGAAGTGCAGAATGTGGGATAGTGGGGTATGCAGGAATTTCAGAATGTGGGGTAGTGGGGTATGCAGAAAGTGCAGAATGTGGGGTATTATTATTATTATTATTATTATTATTATTATTATACAGGATTTATATAGTGCCGACAGTTTGCGCAGCGCTTTACAACATGAGGGTAGACAGTACAATTACTATACAAATCAATACAGGAGGGATCAGAGGGCCCTGCTCGTTGGAGCTTACAATCTAGAAGGGAGGGTTAATTGGAACAAAAGGTAATACTGTGGGGGGATGAGCTGATGGAGAAAATGAAAATACGGTTGTTGTTAGGTGTGGGTAGGATATGCTTCTCTGAAGAGAAGTGTTTTCAGGGATCGTCTAAAAGCTTATAAAGTAGGAGATAGGCGGACAGATTGGGGTAAGGCATTCCATAGGATTGGAGAGGCTCTGGAAAAGTCCTGGAGGCGAGCATGGGAGGAAGTGATGAGGGAGCTAGAGAGCAGGAGGTCTTGAGAGGAATGAAGAGAACGAGTAGGCTGGTATTTAGAGACTAGGCTAGTTATGTAGCTGGGGGCGAAATTGTGGATGGCTTTGTACGTAGTTGTTAGTATTTTGAATTTAATTCTTTGGCCGAGTGGAAGCCAGTGGAGGGACTGACAGAGAGGAGTGGCAGACACAGAGTGATTGTTAAGGTGGATGAGTCTGGCAGCAGCATTCATGATGGATTGCAGAGGTGATAGACTATGTAGAGGTAAGCCAATGAGAAGGGAGTTGCAGTAGTCGAGGCGAGAGATGACGAGCGAGTGAATTAAAAGCTTTGTTGTGTCATTGGTTAGAAAGGGGCGTATTTTGGCGATGTTGCGGAGATGGAGGCGGCAGGATTTGGACAGTGATTGGATGTGTTGCTTGAAGGAGAGTTCAGAGTCCAGGACTACACCTAGAACCTTGGCATGTGGGGATGGGCTGATAGTTGTGCTATCGATTTTGACAGAGAGATCAGGGGAAGGGTAAGGGGCATATGGGGGTGGAAAAATTATAAGTTCGGTTTTGGGTAGATTGAGTTTGAGGAAGTGGTGTGACATCCAGACGGATATATCTGATAGTAGATTAGTGATACGAGAGGAGACAGAGGGAGTGAGCTGAGGGGTAGAGAAATAGATTTGAGTGTCATCAAAGAGGTGGTATTGGAAGCCATGGGATCCTATCAGTTGACCCAGGGAGGAGGCGTAGATTGAAAATGGAAGAGGTCCAAGAACAGAACCTTGGGGACCCCAACAGAGAAAGGAGAGGAGGAAGTAGAGTTGTAAGAAACGCTAAAGGTGCGGTTGGATAAGTAGGAAGAGAACCAGCAAAGAGTACAGTCACAGAGACCAAAGTTGTGGAGTTTTTTGAGGAGGAGGGGGTGGTCAACCATAGAGTGCAGAATGTGGGGTATGCAGGAAGTGCAGAATGTGGGGTATGCAGGAAGTGCAGAATATGGAGTAGTGGGGTATGCAGGAAGTGCAGAATGTGGGATAGTGGGGTATGCAGGAAGTGCAGAATGTGGGATAGTGGGGTATGCGGGAAGTGCAGAATGTGGGGTAGGGGGGTATGCAGGAAGTGCAGAATGTGGGGTAGTGGGGTATGCAGGAAGTGCAGAATGTGGGGTAGGGGGTATGCAGGAAGTGCAGAATGTGGTATAGTGGGGTATGCAGGAAGTGCAGAATGTGGGGTATGCAGGAAGTTCAGAATGTGGGGAAGTGGGGTATGTAGGGAGTGCAGAATGTGTGAAAGTGGGGTATGCAGGGAGTGCAGAATGCGGGGTAGTGGTGGATGCAGGAAGTGCAGAATGTGGGATAGTGGGGTATGCAGTAAGTGCAGAATGTGGGATAGTGGGATATGCAGGAAGTGCCGAATGTGGCATAGTGGGGTATGCAGGAAGTGCAGAATGTGGGGTAGTGGGGTATGAAGGAAGTGCAGAATGTGGGGCAGGGGGGTATGCAGGAAGTGCAGAATGTGGGGTATGCAGGAAGTGCAGAATGTGGGGTAGTGGGGTAAGCAGGAAGTGCAGAATGTGGGGTAGTGGGGTATGAAGGAAGTGCAGAATGTGGGGTAGTGGGGTAAGCAGGAAGTTCAGAATGTGGGGTAGTGGGGTATGAAGGAAGTGCAGAATGTGGGGTAGTGGGGTAAGCAGGAAGTGCAGAATGTGGGGTAGTGGGGTATGAAGGAAGTGCAGAATGTGGGGTAGTGGGGTATGCAGAGGTAGCACAATGTTGGAGTAGTAGGGATAAAGGAGGATAAAGTGAGGTGTAGTATGGAATGCCGAGTGTGGGGCAATAGGGGGTGCAAATGGAGACACTGGGCAGAAGAGCCTGTCAGGCTGGCTGTATAGGGCCCCATGATTTCTGGTGGCACTGGGGACAATAAGAAACTGGTGCTGTTTTTTATTCAGGATACTCTTGGAGTGCATATCTTAATCTAAGCATCACAAATTTCACAAAGGTCTGTTTGTTTCCCTCACATCAACCCTTTGGGCATAACATTGAAAATGTCAGAAAATAATTTCCAAAAGCGTTTTTATTCTTGTGTTTACCAAGTTTATTAAATATGCAGATTTACATCAAGACAGACAACAAAACATTTTGAATCATTGGTGTGCTTGGTATTGCTTCATTTGTGTCTTTCATATTGGTTTTATTTTTTACATCCTTGTTGTTGGGTCTGGCATGGCTCAGGAGGGCAGGGGGGACAAGGATCTGTGCAAACAGAAAATTCAAATATGAATACATGTTATACATTTGTTTTCTTAACTGACCTTATAAAATATATACACTTTCTGCATTGTAGCTTAGGAGAGGAACCTGGTATTCAGTAGTCACTTGTGTTGTCTTCTGCCGCGTACACACGGCCAGAATTTCAGATGGAAAAAGTCCGATGGGAGCTTTTCATTGGATATTCGTGTGTATGCCCCATCTGGCTTTTTCTGTCGGCATTTCCGATGGAATTTAGATTGAGAGCCTGTTCTAAATTTTTCCGTCGGAAATGCCGACGGAGTTTTGCCCAGATGCAAAGTCCGGCCGTGTGTACGCGGCATTACAGGAAAAAATATATAGGTGCTAAATTGTGCCTGTTATCAGCCTGTACAACATAAATTAGTATGACATCCCTAAAAAAAAACAAATACAATGGTTAACATTTCACAATAACCACTCTAGTTATACTATACTGAGTTGTGCCAGGGGGTAATAACCATAGGTTTCAGTCCTAGTTACAAATTGATTGTATAAACTGACATCTACTAATAATCACATGCAGTATATATACACAGTCATATATAAATAGAGTATGTTTGATCATGAAATGACATAAGCCACATTTAACATGGGTAACTAGTATCAAGCAGGTCTTTGAATTTCTTCTGTATGATTGAACTGAGTGATTTGTCTGTAAAAGATGAAATCCTCCTAAATGTGATATTCCAATAGTGGGCTGATACTGTTGGCCCAAAGTGAACCTGCAATAACAGAAATATAGGGGAAGCCATTGCTGACTTGTTTTTATAGGTACAAGCTCCAGGGCTGTCATCCTCATTCTGTCTTTACTACCTAGTAGTAGGATGGGACTTTTCCCATGTAACTGGCTCCATGCTTGTTCTGGGTCAGTGACTCACAAGGTAGAGAAGACAGTATCAGACGATCACACTCTTCTGGCTGCATTATATTTTGGCTTTACAGTTGTCAGAACTCACTAGTAAGTGAAAGAATGTCTTTCCAATGTGACGGAAATCCACTTCTAGGCAAGATGGCCGGGGAACAATTGTCCCCATTGAAAGATTTCCCCTTTATTCCTGTTTTGGTGGCAATTCTAAATTCTGGATCTACCCTTACTTTTATATCCTGGTGACAATGGTGATCAGGATAATTATAGAGTGAATCTCGCTAATAACGACACAAACATTAAAAAATATCTGGCAGAGGATTTAACCCCTCACCACTCTATCTAAATCTAAAAAAAATTTGCCTTTAGTAATACTTTAACAAAAAGTAAGCAGCGACCGCTCCAATATAAAGCCCCATACACACGGTCGGAAAATCCGACCACCAAATCCATTGGATTTGGTCTGACGGATTTAGTCCGACACTGGTGTTGCATACACACGGTCGGACAAAGTTGTCGGAAAATCCGATCATTCTGAACGTGGTGACGTTTGTTGCCTACGACGGGACTACGTAGAGGCTAGTAGTCAATAGCTTTGGTCTTGTAATGTGATCTGAGCATGCCTGGCACTTTGTCCGTCGGAATTCGCTACACACGATCGGAATTGGTAGGATCGGACTTTGTTGTCGGGATATTTATAGAGCAGGAGATAGAACTTTGTCCGTCGGACAATCCGATGGAAACTGTCCGATGGTGCCTACACACGGTCGGAATTTCCGACAACATTGTCCGATAGGACAGAATCCATCGGAAAATCCGACCGTGTGTATTGGGCTTAACAGTTGCCCTAAGCGAAGCGAAATTGATTTACCACTGATGTGTTCTACATCATTGTTTCCACAAATAAACATAATGGCAATATATTCCAGCCGAATACATAAAAATAACATTTGTAAATGATTTTTGATGTTTACTGACTCACCAGGTTTTGGGCACTTTGGTTTTTGGTCCTGACATTGCTGCACTGGTTTGCATGCTGAAAAGGAAAGGTAGGGACATTAGTAATGATGCCATGTGTGTTTTAGCCCTTAGATCACTACTGTTAATGATAATATATAAAGGTTTAAAGAACGATTTGGAAAAAGAAAACACTAAAGCTGAATTCAAGAAAAGTGTGTAGTAGCAAGTATTTCTATATTGTTCTCTGATAATTGCTCAGACTTACAGCCACATATTTGTATGACATAAATGAATGGGAATGACACATGCCACGGGACAGTATTAAACAATTATACAAGATAATAATGCACTTGCTGGTGGTGATTGAGTAAAATGTATTCTTTCATAATATAGCGGAACGTGTTAAAGCAACGTTTTTATGAAACAGGCATATTAATTAGGTTAATTTAGTTTTTCTAATATGTTATTCTTTATACTAAAAACTCTTTGAGTTAAGTTTCTTTTTTTCTTTTTTTTTATATAGAACTTGTGGATTTAAATTAACACATTAATGTTGTAGACATCAAGACAGTGTAAGGCCAGACGGTCAATTTTTCCACTATCTGAAAGGTTTTATAAGCATAAAATGCTACTTACGGTCCTGGCACTTCTGAACATGATGCCCATGTTGCTCATGGTGTTCATGGTGTTCATGATGTCCATGATGTCCATGAGGTCCACCTTTGGTTGAAGACATTGCTGTTGGCTGGTGTTAGCAAGTAAGTTCAAAATTGGAATAGTAAGTTCTTCTGTTGTGAAGGCGTTAAACCTGATGCTTTTATACCCAAGCTGTTTCCTGTTTGTAAGGGGTGAGTTTAATCCCTTGAAAAACCAGTCTGATTTTCACCAAAGCTGACATTATGTTTATAGAGGAACTTTTTTAGCAAAAAATTATTGTAATGTTCCATTAAGGAAGGGGCGTTGCTTCCTTAATGTATCACTTAGCTGACAATTACACCTAATTCTAACACATGTAGATGGCTCTTATTCAACATTGGGTCACAATTTCCATAGCTGATACTATGACTGAATTATTACATAGTTACATAGTAGATAAGGTCTATCCAGTCCAATGTGTATATATTAGTTATCTAGGAGTATACATACCCTTGTATAGTGTGCTCATTGAGGAAAACAACTAAATTTTTTTTTAAATATACATTGGCACTTTAAAGATGGATATCTCGGTAACGGCAGCAGCTGCTGCCATAACCGGGATATCTATCTTTTCAGTGAGCAGTCCTGTTAACAATAATGGTGGTCTCTGCGGCGGATTCGCCGCAAGATCACCGTTATCGGCGGCGGGAGAGGGACCCCTCCTTCCCGCCGCTTTCCCGCCCCCTCCGCCGCTTACCAGAGTTATCGGCATCGGCGGAGGCGATCGGGACCTCTACGTGGCTGGGTATGGAGACGAGTGAGGGGAAGATGGCCCCCACCCGTCTCTATAGCAGGGTGGAAGCGACGTCAAAACGTTACTTCCTCCCATACGTCTTAAAGGCACATTTTTTTGTTGTAATTTTTTTCAAATGACAAAATGTTTTTTTTCCAGATATGACATCTGAGGACTTTTTGACCCCAGATCTCATATTTAAGAGGACCTGTCTTGCTTTTTTCTATTATAAGGGATGTTTACATTCCTTGTAATAGGAATAAAAGTGACCCCCTTTTTTTTTTAAACAGAGTAAAAATAAATAAAATCAAGTAAAATAAATAAGAAAAAAATTTAAATTTTTAAAGCGCCCTGTCCCGACGAGATCGCGCGCAGAAGCGAACACATACGTATATGTATATGAAAACAGTAGTCAAACCACACATGTGAGGTATCGCCGCGGTTGTTAGAGTGAGAGCAATAATTATAGCCCTAGACCTCCTCTGTAACTCAAAACATGCAACCTGTATAATTTTTTAAACGTCGCCTATGGAGACTTTTAAGGGTAAAAGTTTGATGTCATTCCACGAGCGGGCACAATTTTGAAGCATGACATGTTGGGTATCAATTTACTCGGCATAACATTATCTTTCACAATATAAAAAAATTGGGCTAACTTTACTGTTGTCTTATTTTTTTGTTCAAAAAAGTGATTTCTTTTTGCAAAAAAAGTGATTTTTTTTTGCAAAAAAAGTGCGCTTGTAAGACCGCTGCGCAAATACGGTGTAACAAAAAGTATTGCAATGACCGCCATTTTATTCTCTATTGTGTTAGAATTTTTTTTATAATGTTTAGGGGTTCTAAGTAATTTTGTAGCAAAAACACAGAGTATGAAAAAGAGGCTCAGTCTTTAAGTGGTTAATTTGTCAACACCTCAAAGCTGATATATATATTTTTTTAACATGGACAGAATGTTCTTTTATTGATAAAAATATATGTGTGATACATTTTATGAAGTATAATATGAGAGTAGTTAAAGTTACATGTAGGGTGTCATACAATAGTTTAGCATCATATATACATATCAGTAGAATATCAACATAACAAAGCTGATATTTTTGTTGCTCTAAAGTAAAGTCTATACAATTTGTGATGAAACCTTCTTTCCTCCAACTTTCAACCTTGACTGATTGCCCTCGTCAGGGCCCTAAGTTAAGATTAGTCACCATTGCTTAATTTGTAGGTAGTGATCGTATCGACCCTTAGGCACCTCTTCTCTAAAGTAAATACGTATAATTTACTTAATTGTTCCTTATACTTGATGTCTTCCACCACCCTTATTAATTTTGTTGTTGTGTACTCAAGATGAAGCCCAACCAGTGTTTTGTAAAGCAGGTAAAAGTATCAATTTATCCCTTGAATAAATTCCCCTTAAAGGGGTTGTAAACCTTTGTGTTTTTTATGCATTAGGCCCCTTTCACACGGGGCGGATCCGTATTGATCCGCCCCGTGAAGATCCGCTGCTCAGCGGGGATCGCACAGCTGATCCCCGCTGAGCCAGCTGATGACAGGGCGGTCCCTGTCAGTTCTCCGCTCTCCTCTATGGGGGATCAGATGAACATGGACCGTCTGT
This sequence comes from Lithobates sylvaticus, assembly GCA_028564925.1. Lineage (NCBI taxonomy): Eukaryota > Metazoa > Chordata > Amphibia > Anura > Ranidae > Lithobates > Lithobates sylvaticus. The sequence goes on along the minus strand of CM053036.1, from coordinate 151,156,013 downwards.
CCGTGTTCATCCGATCCGCTCTGCAGACAGATGAAAAAATAGGGTTTTCCTCTGTCTGCAGAATCGGACAATAGTGGAGGCGAACGATAGCGAGTGTCAGCGGATGCTCACATCCCATAGACATGCATGTATGTCCGTTTTTCATCCAAAAACGGATGGATGAAAAATGGACATACGGTCCATGTGTGAAATGGCCTTAAGTTGAAAAAACACCTGGCAGTCACCGGCCCCCCAGCCCCCCCACCATTTTACTTACCTGAGCCCCTTCATCTCTTCGGTGGGGATGCGCTGTCCCTCTCTCCCGCTGCTGTCAATCAAATCCAATGACGCGGGTGCTGGGGGGCGGGGCCGAGTCCGACATTCGTATCTGTGGACGCAAATGCTGGACTTGGACGCGAATGCTGGACTTGGTAGTGGACTGAAGTTCCCGTGACCAGTATGAGAGAGTAAGAGTGGCGATAACACCAAATTTAACACACCTGCCCCCCATTCACACCTTAGACCGCGTAACATGGCTAAGGGAAAATGTCTAATTGGGCCCAATTTGAACATTTTCTCTTAGGGGTGTACTCACTTTTGTTGCCAGCGGTTTAGACATTAATGGCTGTGTGCTGAGTTATTTTGAGGGGACAGCAAATTTACACTGTTAAACAAGCTGTACACTCCCTACTTTACATTGTAGCAAAGTGTCATTTTTTCAGTGTTTAGAAGAAGTGAATGCAAATGGGACTTTATATGAGCCGTGACCATCCAGTACACAAGACTCCATCCCCGATACTTGATAAAGAAAAGGGAAAAGGGGGCAGGAAGGGGCAGTGGGACTTTGTATGAAACAAGATATTTGGGGTAAATGACTTCAATCAATATACTATATTAAATTACTAATTTATTGGGAACACACCGAGAGGTATTACAGTTGATATATTAGTAATGATTATTAATAATTAAAATTGTAGTAAACAAAATTAAACAATATGAAAATCACATAGCACAATAAAATTCACAGGACGAAACGCGTCAAGATTTTTACCAGTGGATGCCATGCCCCATTAGCCATGAGTTTATTATGGGTTTGATCTACCTCAATCATCAATTCATGTTATTGGTTATTACTGTATACACACTTTAGAATGTACTGTTGGTTTATTGTTTATCTTATCATGTGGAATAATACCATTATACTGTGAATTTTATTGTGCTATGTGATTATCATATTGTTTAATTTTGTTTACTACAATTTTAATTATTAATAATCATTACTAATATATCAACTGTACTACCTCTCGGTGTGTTCCCAATAAATTAGTAATTTAATATAGTACCGTATATTGATTGAAGTCATTTACCCCAAGTATCTTGTTTCATATAAAGTCCCACTGCCCCTTCCTGCCCCCTTTTCTTTATCATTTCGTCAGTGTTGTCACATGAAAAGATATAATAAAATATTTACAAAAATGTGAGGGGTGTACTTACTTTTGTGAGATACTGTATATCTGTGTGGTTCATTTGGTACTCTATTAAGCCTCTGCCACTTGCGCAGCCAATTGATAGTTTCCTTTTTGTTTGCTATTACAGTAACTTACTACCAATACCACATATGTGTACTGTATGTTAGTTGTTGTCTGTACCCGTTGTACAGCCCAGAAACAATAGTGCGCATTTTGCTTTTTTATCCTACCTAAAACCCACTGACACTGATAGTAATTTAAAAAATGCTTTTTATAAAAAAATCTTACCCAAATTATACTGACCCTGACCTTTGACCCCGACCTTGACCCTAACACTAACCCTAACACTGACCTAGATCAAACCTTGATCTAGCTATTTTTTCTTTCTTTTTTTTTTTACACATTCTTGTTTATATCTTTTTCCCCCTGCAAGGAGAGATAAATACAATGTATCTTTCTCTCCATTCAGAAGAGAAAAAACACATGGAGGGGCTGCTCAATGACTGATCACTGTGATAGCCTTTCAGAGTCTATTACAGTCTTCAGGTGACCAGGAACAAGGAGTTCCAGGTCCCAATCATTAGAATTCTTGGTGACAGGTCAGCATTTAGGCATCTAGACGTGGTGAAGACTACTTGCTGAAGTTCAAACCGAGCATCAGAATGAAGAAGAAAGGGGATTTAAGTGACTTTGAACGTGGCATGGTTGTTGGTGCCAGACAGGCTGGTCTGAGTATTTCAAAAACTGCTGATCTACTGGGATTTTCACGCACAACCATCTCCAGGGTTTACAGAGAATGGAAAAAGAAAACATAGGACAAGGGAGCCCCAGGAGAGCAAAAAAGGGAGAGAATCAGCCACGGCTTATGATACAAAATTTGAAACTGGCTTTATTGAAACGTAGGGGGAGGGGCCACATACATAATATCCTAGATGTATGTCAATGAAGGAAAATAATAAATCCTAATTTACTAACTATATCTCACTGAATATAAATATTTAAAAATTATGCTGCAGCATTATTAGGTTAAAAATGCAGGACACTCCTGTAGGCAAAAAAGGCATTCAAAGTATCCATGTTACAGAGAATGGTCTGAAAAAGAGACAATATCCAGTGAGCGGTGGTTGTGTGGAGGAAAATGCCTTGTTGATGTCAGAGGAGAATGGGCAGACTGGTTCCAGATGATAGAAAGGCAACAGTAGCTCAAATAATCACTTTTTACAACATAGGTATCCAGAATACCATCTCTGAGTGCACAACACATCAAACCTTGAAGCAGATGGGCTACAGCAGCAGAAGACCACACCGGGTGCTACTCCTGTCCGCTAAGAACAGGAAACTGAGGCTACAATTCCCACAGGCTCACTAAAATTGAACAAAAGGAGATTGAAAAAACGTTGCCTGGTCTGATGAGATGGGTTTCAGCTGACAAATCAGACTGACAAATCTGCACCCACTGCTTGATGCTATCTTGTCAATATGGACCAAAATCTCTGAGGAATGTTTCCAACACCTTGTTGAATCTATGTCACGAAGAATGAAGGTAGGTCTGAAGGCAAAAGTGGGTCCAACCCGGTACTAGCAAGGTGTACCTAATAAAGTGGGAGGTGAGTGTATATGATGTATGTGAACAAATGATGGTAATTAACGCTGCTCTGTTTAGTATCACTTTAATTGTGATCAGGGTTTCAGGTCCTTTGCTCTAATAAAATACTTTAAAGTTTGGTTTTCCAGAATTCATATTATATTGAACTAAACTGGGTAGAAAAAGCAGCCCTGGCATTTCAAGTTGCTATTCCCTATATGTGTGCATGGTAATGAATTTTGGTAACAGCCTGGGCTTCCGATAGAGGGACGCAGGCAGCCTTCCAGTACCGGGCTTCCCTGCTATGCTGATGGGACCTGCTGCCTGGGGGTGCCTCCGGGTTCTCCATCTTCCCATCCTGTACCCATCCCTCTCTCCCTGCTCCACATCCCTCTGTGATTGCAACTCTCAGAATCCCTTGGCTTCCGCAAGGGGGCATGTCCAGGTGGAGCTCTCAGTGCAGGAAGTTTGTAGCTGTGAATGGTGCCCAGCAGCACAGGGAACCATGAAAACCACTACAAAAGATAAAGACGTCATTCATACACACCAGCGGGTCCGGCATGGAACACACTGTTTGCCTGCTCCAATTTGCGGCAATGTTGGTCGGCGCTTTTCCTTGGATTTCCCCAGTCTGGTTACAGTGATCCATCAGTGCCTGAGCCAGCCCTACAGCCAACACGCTAATATTGCAACCATATATTTTTTAAACTATGTAATGTTTTTCATACTTTTTTGAATAAATTGCCAGCAAGCTTATTGAAGAGAAATTGTGGTTTATTGCAGCCAGCATTAACCATTCCTTGTTTCAGCTCCTGAGCACTGTCAGCCTTATTTGTTTTCATGGGTTGCAAAATGTGGGGTGTAATGGAAGTACAGATAGAGTAGTGGGGGGTGCAGGATAGTGCAGAGTGAGGTGTAATGAGAGAGAGTTGTAGAGAATGTAGAGGTGAGGTTTATTGTGGGATGCAGAGGGTGCAGAATGTGGGATAGTGGGGTATGCAAGAAGTACAGAATGTGGGGTAGTGGGGTATGCAGGAAGTACAGAATGTGGGGTAGTGGGGTATGCAGGAAGTGCAGAATGTGGTATAGTGGGGTATGCAGGAAGTGGGGTATGCAGAGGTAGCACAATGTTGGAGTGGTAGGGATAAAGGGGGTGCAAAGTGAGGTGTAGTAGGGAATGCAGAGTGTGGAGCAATAGGGGGTGCATATGGAGACACTGGGCAGAAGAGCCTGTCAGGCTGGCTGTATAGGGCCCCATGATTTCTGGTGGCACTGGGAACAATAAGAAACTGGTGTTGCTTTTTATACAGGACACTCTTGGAGTAAATATCTTAATCTAAGCATCCCAAATTTTTGTTATGTATTATAATTGTTTCCCTCACATCAACCCTTTGGGCATAACATTGAAAATGTCAGAAAATAATTTCCAAAAGCTTTTTTTTTTTGTGTTTACCAAGTTTATTAAATATGCAGATTTACATCAAGACAGACAACAAAACATTTTGAATCATTGGTGTGCTTGGTATTGCTTCATTTGTGTCTTTCATATTGGTTTTATTTTTTACATCCTTTTTGTTGGGTCTGGCATGGCTCAGGAGGGCAGGGGGGACAAGGATCTGTGCAAACAGAAAATTCAAATATGAATACATGTTATACATTTGTTTTCTTAACTGACCTTATAAAATATATACACTTTCTGCATTGTAGCTTAGGAGAGGAACCTGGTATTCAGTAGTCACTTGTTGTCTTATGCCACGTACAGGCAGCCGGAATTTCAGATGGAAAAAGTCCGATGGGAGCTTTTCATCAGATATTCCGACCGTGTGTATGCCTCATTGGACTTTTTCTGTTGGCATTTCCGACGGACTTTAGATTGAGAGCCTGTTCTAAATTTTTCCGTCTGAGTTTTGCCCGATGCAAAGTCCGGCCGTGTGTACATTACAGGAAAAATTATATAGGTGCTAAATTGTGCCTGTTATCAGCCTGTACAACATAAATTAGTATGACATCCCTAAATATACCCCAATACAATGGTTAACATTTCACAATAACCACTCTAGTTATACTATACTGAGTTGTGCCAGGGGGTAATAACCATAGGTTTCAGTCCTAGTTACAAATTGATTGTATAAACTGACATCTACTAATAATCACATGCAGTATATATACACAGTCATATATGAATAGAGTATGTTTGATCATGAAATGACATAAGCCACATTTTACATGGGTAACTAGTACCAAGCACGTCTTTGAATTTGTTCTGTATGATTGAACTGAGTGATTTGTCTGTAAAAGACTAAATCCTCCTAAATGTGATATTCCAATAGTGGGCTGATACTGTTGGCCCAAAGTGAACCTGCAATAACAGAAATATAGGGGAAGCCATTGCTGACTTGTTTTTATAGGTACGAGCTCCAGGGCTGTCATCCTCATTCTGTCTTTACTACCTAGTAGTAGGATGGGACTTTTCCCATGTAACTGGCTCTATGCTTGTTCTGGGTCAGTGACTCACAAGGTAGAGAAGACAGTATCAGACTATCACACTCTTCTGGCTGCATTATATTTGACATCTTGAAAAATGTACAAAAAAAGTGTGACACTCTCTTTTGGCTTTACAGTTGTCAGAACTCACTAGTAAGTGAAAGAATGTCTGTCCAATGTGAAGGAAATCCATTTCTAGGCAAGATGGCCGGGGAACAAGTGTCCCCATTGAAAGATTTCCCCTTTATTCCTGTTTTGGTGGCAATTCTAAATTCTGGATCTACCCTTACTTTTATATCCTGGTGACAATGGTGATCAGGATAATTATAGAGTGAATCTCGCTAATAACGACACAAACATTAAAAAATATCTGGCAGAGGATTTAACCCCTCACCACTCTAAATCTAAAAAAAATTTGCCTTTAGTAATACTTTAACAAAAAGTAAGCAGCGACCGCTCCAATATAACAGTTGCCCTAAGCGAAGCGAAATTGATTTACCACTGATGTGTTCTACATAATTGTTTCCACAAATAAACATAATGGCAATATATTCCAGCTGAATACATAAAAATGACATTTGTAAATGATTTTTACTGATGATGATGTTTACTGACTCACCAGGCTTTGGGCACTTTGGTTTTTGGTCCTGACATTGCTGCACTGGTTTGCATGCTGAAAAGGAAAAGTAGGGACATTAGTAATGATGCCATGTGTGTTTTAGCCCTTAGATCACTACTGTTAATGATAATATATAAAGGTTTAAAGAACGATTTGGAAAAAGAAAACACTAAAGCTGAATTCAAGAAAAGTGTGTAGTAGCAAGTATTTCTATATTGTTCTCTGATAATTGCTCAGACTTACAGCCACATATTTGTATGACATAAATGAATGGGAAGGACACATGCCACGGGACAGTATTAAACAATTATAGGAGATAATAATGCACTTGCTGGTGGTGATTGAGTAAAACGTATTCTTTCATAATATAGCGGAACGTGTTAAAGCAACGTTTTTATGAAACAGGCATATTAATTAGGTTAATTTAGTTTTTCTAATATGTTATTCTTTATACTAAAAACACTTTGAGTTAAGTTTCTTTTTTTCTTTTTTTTTATATAGAACTTGTGGATTTAAATTAACACATTAATGTTGTAGACATCAAGACAGTGTAAGGCCAGACAGTCAATTTTTCCACTATCTGAAAGGTTTTATAAGCATAAAATGCTACTTACGGTCCTGGCACTTCTGAATATGATGCCCATGTTGCTCATGGTGTTCATGGTGTTCATGGTGTTCATGATGTCCATGATGTCCATGAGGTCCACCTTTGGTTGAAGACATTGCTGTTGGCTGATGTTAGCAAGTAAGTTCAAAATTGGAATAGTAAGTTCTTCTGTTGTGAAGGCGTTAAACCTGATGCTTTTATACCCAAGCTGTTTCCTGTTTGTAAGGGGTGAGTTTAATCCCTTGAAAAACCAGTCTGATTTTCACCAAAGCTGAGATTATGTTTATAGAGGAACTTTTTTAGCAAAAAATAATTGTAATGTTCCATTAAGGAAGGGGCGTTGCTTCCTTAATGTATCACTTAGCTGACAATTACACCTAATTCTAACACATGTAGATGGCTCTTATTCAACATTGGGTCACAATTTCCATAGCTGATACTATGACTGAATTATTACATAGTTACATAGTAGATAAGATCTATCCAGTCCAATGTGTATATATTAGTTATCTAGGAGTATACATACCCTTGTATAGTGTGCTCATTGAGGAACACAACTAAAAATTTTTTTAAATATACATCGGCACTTTAAAGATGGATATCTCGGTAACGGCAGCAGCTGCTGCCATAACCGAGATATCTATCTTTTCAGTGAGCAGTCCTGTTAACAATAATGGTGGTCTCTGCGGCGGATTCGCCGCAAGATCACCGTTATCGGCGACGGGAGAGGGACCCCTCCTTCCTGCCGCTTTTCCGCACCCTCAGAGTCGTCGGCATCGGCGGAGGCGATCGGGACCTCTCTGGGTATGGAGACAAGTGAGGGGAAGATGGCCCCCACCCATCTCTATAGCAGGGTGGAAGCGACGTCAAAACGTTACTTCCGCCCATACGTCTTAAAGGCACATTTTTTTGTTGTAATTTTTTTTAAATGACAAAATGTTTTTTTTTCTTTTTTTGCATTTAAGTCCAGATATGACATCTGAGGACTTTTTGACCCCAGATCTCATATTTAAGAGGACCTGTCTTGCTTTTTTCTATTATAAGGGATGTTTGCATTCCTTGTAATAGGAATAAAAGTGACCCTTTTTTTTTTTTTTTAAACAGAGTAAAAATAAATAAAATCAAGTAAAATAAATAAGAAAAAAATAAAAATTTTTAAAGCGCCCTGTCCCGACAAAATCGCACGCAGAAGCGAACACATACGTGAGTAGAGTCCGAATATGAAAACGGTAGTCAAACCACACATGTGAGGTATCGCCGCGGTCGTTAGAGTGAGAGCAATAATTATAGCCCTAGACCTCCTCTGTAACTCAAAACATGCAACATGTATAATTTTTTAAACGTCGCCTATGGAGACTTTTAAGGGTAAAAGTTTGACGTCATTCCACGAGCGGGCACAATTTTGAAGCATGACATGTTGGGTATCAATTTACTCGGCATAACATTATCTTTCACAATATAAAAAAATTGGGCTAACTTTACTGTTGTCTTATTTTTTTGTTCAAAAAAGTGATTTTTGTTTGCAAAAAAAGTGCGCTTGTAAGACCGCTGCGCAAATACGGTGTGACAAAAAGTATTGCAATGACCGCCATTTTATTCTCTATGGTGTTAGAATTTTTTATATAATGTTTAGGGGTTCTAAGTAATTTTGTAGCAAAAACACAGAGTATGAAAAAGAGTCTCAGTCTTTAAGTGGTTAATTTGTCAACACCTCAAAGCTGATATATATATTTTTTTTAACATGGACAGAATGTTCTTTTATTGATAAAAATATAGGTGTGATACATTTTATGAAGTATAATATGAGAGTAGTTAAAGTTACATGTAGGGTGTCATACAATAGTGGAGCATCATATATACAGATCAGTAGAATATCAACATAACAAAGCTGATATTTTTGTTGCTCTAAAGTAAAGTCTATACAATTTGTGATGAAACCTTCTTTCCTCCAACTTTCAACCTTGACTGATTGCCCTCGTCAGGGCCCTAAGTTAAGATTAGTCACCATTGCTTAATTTGTAGGTAGTGATCGTGTCGACCCTTAGGCACCTCTTCTCTAAAGTAAATACGTATAATTTACTTAATTGTTCCTTATACTTGATGTCTTCCACCACCCTTATTAATTTTGTTGTTGTGTACTCAAGATGAAGCCCAACCAGTGTTTTGTAAAGCAGGTAAAAGTATCAATTTATCCCTTGAATAAATTCCCCTTAAAGGGGTTGTAAACCTTTGTGTTTTTTATGCATTAGGCCCCTTTCACACGGGGTGGATCCGTATGTCCATTTTTCAGTTGAAAAAACACCTGACAGTCACTGGCCCCCCAGCCCCCCCACCATTTTACTTACCTGAGCCCCTTCATCTCTTCGGTGGGGATGCGCTGTCCCTCTCTCCCGCTGCTGTCAATCAAATCCAATGACGCGGGTGTCGGGGGGCGGGGCCGAGACCGACATTCGTATCTGTGGACGCAAATGCTGGACTTGGGAGTGGACTGGACGCGAATGCTGGACTGGGGAGTGAACTGAACTTCCCGTGACCAGAATGAGAGAGTGAGAGTGGCGATAACACCAAATTTAACTCACCTGCCCCCCATTCACACCTGAGACCTCGTAACATGGCTAAGGGAAAATTGCTATGGCTGTATTAATGGCTGTGTTGAGTTATTTTTAAGGGAAAGCAAATTTACACTGTTATACAAGCTGTACACTCCCTACTTTACATTGTAGCAAAGTGTCATTTCTTCAGTGTTTAGAAGAAGTGAATGCAAATGGGACTTTATATGAGCCGTGACCATCCAGTACACAAGACTCCATCCCCGATACTTGATAAAGAAAAAGGAAAAGGGGGCAGGAAGGGGCAGTGGGACTTTATATGAAAAAAGATACTTGGGGTAAATGACTTCAATCAATATACTATATTAAATTAATAATTTATTGGGAACACACCGAGAGGTATTATAGTTGATATATTAGTAATGATTATTAATAATTAAAATTGTAGTAAACAAAATTAAACAATATGAAAATCACATAGCACAATAAAATTTACAGGACGAAACGCGTCAAGCTCTTTACCAGTGGATGCCATGCCCCATTAGCCATGAGTTTATTATGGGTTTGATCTACCTCAATCATCAATTCATTTTATTGGTTATTACTGCATACACACTTTAGAATGTACTGTTGGTTTATTGTTTATCTTATCATGTGGAATAATACCATTATACTGTGAATTTTATTGTGCTATGTGATTATCAAATTGTTTAATTTTGTTTACTACAATTTTAATTATTAATAATCATTACTAATATATCAACTGTACTACCTCTCGGTGTGTTCCCAATAAATTAGTAATTTAATATAGTACCGTATATTGATTGAAGTCATTTACCCCAAGTATCTTGTTTCATATAAAGTCCCACTGCCCCTTCCTGCCCCCTTTTCTTTATCATTTCGTCAGTGTTGTCACATGAAAAGATATAATAAAATATTTACAAAAATGTGAGGGGTGTACTTACTTTTGTGAGATACTGTATATCTGTGTGGTTCATTTGGTACTCTATTAAACCTCTGCCACTTGTGCAGCCAATTGATCGTTTCCTTTTTGTTTGCTATTACAGTAACTTACTACCAATACCACATATGTGTACTGTATGTTAGTTGTTGTCTGTACCCGTTGTACAGCCCAGAAACAATAGTGCGCATTTTGCTTTTTTATCCTACCTAAAACCCACTGACACTGATAGTAATTTAAAAAATGCTTTTTATAAAAAAATCTTACCCAAATTATACTGACCCTGACCTTTGACCCCGACCCTGACCCTAACACTAACCCTAACACTGACCTAGATCAAACCTTGATCTAGCTTTTTTTTCTTTCTTCTTTTTTTTACACATTCTTGTTTATATCTTTTTCCCCCTGCAAGGAGAGATAAATACAATGTATCTTTCTCTCCACTCAGAAGAGAAAAAACACATGGAGGGGCTGCTCAATGACTGATCACTGTGATAGCCTTTCAGAGTCTATCACAGTCTTCAGGTGACCAGGAACAAGGAGTTCCAGGTCCCAATCATTAGTATTCTTGGTGACAGGTCAGCATTTAGGCATCTAGATGTGGTGAAGACTACTTGCTGAAGTTCAAACCGAGCATCAGAATGAAGAAGAAAGGGGATTTAAGTGACTTTGAACGTGGCATGGTTGTTGGTGCCAGACAGGCTGGTCTGAGTATTTCAAAAACTGCTGATCTACCGGGATTTTCACGCACAACCATCTCCAGGGTTTACAGAGAATGGAAAAAGAAAACATGGGACAAGCGAGCCCCAGGAGAGCAAAAAAGGGAGAGAATCAGCCACGGCTTATGATACAAAATTTGAAACTGGCTTTATTGAAACGTAGGGGGAGGGGCCACATGCATAATATCCTAGATGTATGTCAATGAAGGAAAATAATAAATCCTAATTTACTAACTATCTCACTGAATATAGATATTTAAAAATTATGCTGCAGCATTATTAGGTTAAAAATGCAGGACACTCCTGTAGGCAAAAAAGGCATTCAAAGTATCCATGTTACAGAGAATGGTATGAAAAAGAGAAAATATCCAGTGAGCGGTATTGTGTGGAGGAAAATGCCTTGTTGATGTCAGAGGAGAATGGGCAGACTGGTTCCAGATGATAGAAAGGCAACAGTAGCTCAAATAATCACTTTTTACAACATAGGTATGCAGAATACCATCTCTGAGTGCACAACACATCAAACCTTGAAGCAGATGGGCTACAGCAGCAGAAGACCACAACGGGTGCTACTCCTGTCCGCCAAGAACAGGAAACTGAGGCTAAAATTCCCAAAGGCTCACTAAAATTGAGCAAAAGGAGATCGAAAAAACGTTACCTGGTCTAATGAGTTTGGATTTCAGCTGACAAATCAGACTGACAAATCTGAAGCAACTGCTTGATGCTATCATGTCAATATGGACCAAAATCTCTGAGGAATGTTTCCAACACCTTGTTGAATCTATGCCACGAAGAATGAAGGTAGGTCTGAAGGCAAAAGTGGGTCCAACCCGGTACTAGCAAGGTGTACCTAATAATAAAGTGGGAGGTGAGTGTATATGGTGTATGTGAACAAATGATGGTAATTAACGCTGCTCTGTTAGTATCACTTTAATTGTGATTGGGGTTTCACGTCCTTTGCTTTAATAAAATACTTTAAAGTTTGGTTTTCCAGAATCCATATTATATTGAACTAAACTGGGTAGAAAAAGCAGCCCTGGCATTTCAAGTTGCCATTCCCTATATGTGTGCATGGTAATGAATTTTGGTAACCGCCTGGGCTTCCGATAGAGGGACCCAGGCAGCCTTCCAGTACCGGGCTTCCCTGCTATGCTGATGGAACCTGCTGCCTAGGGGTGCCTCCGGGTTCTCCATCTTCCCATCCTGTACCCACCACCCCCCCTCTCCCTGCTCCACATCCCTCTATGATTGCAACTCTCAGAATACATTGGGTTCCGCAAGGGGGCATGTCCAGGTGGAGCTCTCAGTGCAGGAAGTTTGTAGCTGTGAACGGTGCCCAGCAGCACAGGGAACCATGAAAACAACCACTACAAAATACCAGCGGGTCCGGCATGGAACACACTGTTTGCCTGCTCCAATTTGCGGCAATGTTGGTCGGTGCTTTTCCTTGGATTTCCCCAGTCTGGTTACAATGATCCATCAGTGCCGAGCCAGCCCCACAGCCAACACGCTAATATTGCAACCATATATTTTTTAAACTATGTAATGTTTTTAAAACTTTTTTGAATAAATTGCCAGCAAGCTCATTGAAGAGAAATTGTTGTTTATTGCAGCCAGCATTAACCATTCCTTGTTTCAGCTCCTGAACGCTGTCAGCCTTATTTATTTTCAGGGGTTGCAAAATGTGGGGTGTAATGGAAGTACAGAGAGAGTAGTGGGGGGTGCAGGATAGTGCAGAGTGAGGTCTAATGAGAGAGAGTTGTAGAGAATGTAGAGGTGAGGTTTATTGTGGGATGCAGAGGGTGCAGAATGTGGGGTAAGCAGGAAGTACAGAATGTGGGGTAGTGGGGTAAGCAGGAAGTGCAGAATGGGGGGTAGTGGGGTATGCAGAGGTAGCACAATGTTGGTGTAGTAGGGATAAAGGGGGTGCAAAGTGAGGTGTAGTAGGGAATGCAGAGTGTGGGGCAATAGGGGGTGCATATGGAGACACTGGGCAGAAGAGCCTGTCAAGCTGGCTGTAGAGGGCCCCATGATTTCTGTTGGCACTGGGAATAATAAGAAGCTGGTGCTCTTGGAGTAAATATCTTAATCTAAGCATCCAAAATTTTTGTTATGTATTATTATTGTTTCCCTCACATCAACCCTTTAGGCATAACATTGAAAACGTCATAAAATAATTTCCAAAAGCTTTTTTTTTTTTTGTGTTTACCATGTTTATTAAATATTCAGATTTACATCAAGACAGACAACAAAACATTTGTAATCATTGGTGTGCTTGGTATTGCTTCATTTGTGTCTTTCATATTGGTTTTATTTTTTACATCCTTGTTGTTGGGTCTGGCATGGCTCAGGAGGGCAGGGGGGACAAGGATCTGTGCAAACAGAAAATTATAATATGAATACATGTTATACATTTGTTTTCTTAACTGACCTTATAAAATATATACACTTTCTGCATTGTAGCTTAGGAGAGGAACCTGGTATTCGGTAGTCACTTGTGTTGTCTTATGCCGCGTACACACGGCCAGAATTTCAGATGGAAAAAGTTTGATGGGAGCTTTTCATCGGATAGTCCGACTGTGTGTATGCCCCATTGGACTTTTTCTGACGGACTTTAGATTGAGAGCCTGTTCTAAATTTTTCTGTCTGAGTTTTGCCCGATGCATAGTCTGACCGTGTGTACATTACAGGAAAAATTATATAGGTGCTAAATTGTGCCTGTACAATATAAATTAGTATGGCATCCCTAAATATACCCCAATACAATGGTTAACATTTCACAATAACCACTCTAGTTATACTATACTGCGTTGTGCCAGGGGGTAATAACCATAGGTTTCAGTCCTAGTTACAAATTGATTGTATAAACTGACATCTACTAATAAACACATGCAGTATATATACACAGTCATATATGACTAGAGTATGTTTGATCATGAAATTACATAACATTTTACATGAGTAACTAGTATCAAGCACGTCTTTGAATTTGTTCTGTATGATTGAACTGAGTGATTTGTCTGTAAAAGATGTGTCTAAATGTGATATTCCAATAGTGGGCTGATACTGTTGGCCCAAAGTGAACCTGCAATAACAGAAATATAGGGGAAGCCATTGCTGACTTGTTTTTATAGGTACAAGTTCCAGGGCTGTCATCCTCATTCTGTCTTTACTACCTAGTAGTAGGATGGGACTTTTCCCATGTAACTGGCTCTATGCTTGTTCTGGGTCAGTGACTCACAAGGTAGAGAAGACAGTATCAGACTATCACACTCTTCTGGCTGTATTATATTTGACATCTTGAAAAATTTACAAAAAAAGTGTTACACTCTCTTCTGGCTTTACAGTTGTCAGAACTCACTAGTAAGTGAAAGAATGTCTGTCCAATGTGACGGAAATCCACTTCTAGGCAAGATGGCCGGGGAACAAGTGTCCCCATTGAAAGATTTCACCTTTATTCCTGTTTTGGTGGCAATTCTAAATTCTGGATCTACCCTTACTTTTAATCCTGGTGACAATGGTGATCAGGATAATTATAGAGTGAATCTCGCTAATAACGACACAAACATTAAAAAATATCTGGCAGAGGGTTTAACCCCTCACCACTCGATCTAAATCTAAAAAAATTTGCCTTTAGTAATACTTTAACAAAAAGTAAGCAGCGACCGCTCCAATATAAAAGTTGCCCTAAGCGAAGTGAAATTGATTTACCACTGATGTGTTCTACATAATTGTTTCCACAAATAAACATAATGGCAATATATTCCAGCTGAATACATAAAAATGACATTTGTAAATGATTTTTGATGTTTACTGACTCACCAGGCTTTGGGCACTTTGGTTTTTGGTCCTGACATTGCTGCACTGGTTTGCATGCTGAAAAGGAAAAGTAGGGACATTAGTAATGATGCCATGTGTGTTTTAGCCCTTAGATCACTACTGTTAATGATAATATATAAAGGTTTAAAGAACGATTTGGAAAAAGAAAACACTAAAGCTGAATTCAAGAAAAGTGTGTAGTAGCAAGTATTTCTATATTGTTCTCTGATAATTGCTCAGACTTACAGCCACATATTTGTATGACATAAATGAATGGGAAGGACACATGCCACGGGACAGTATTAAACAATTATAGGAGATAATAATGCACTTGCTGGTGGTGATTGAGTAAAACGTATTCTTTCATAATATAGCGGAACGTGTTAAAGCAACGTTTTTATGAAACAGGCATATTAATTAGGTTAATTTAGTTTTTCTAATATGTTATTCTTTATACTAAAAACACTTTGAGTTAAGTTTCTTTTTTTCTTTTTTTTTATATAGAACTTGTGGATTTAAATTAACACATTAATGTTGTAGACATCAAGACAGTGTAAGGCCAGACAGTCAATTTTTCCACTATCTGAAAGGTTTTATAAGCATAAAATGCTACTTACGGTCCTGGCACTTCTGAACATGATGCCCATGTTGCCCATGGTGTTCATGTTGCTCATGGTGTTCATGATGTCCATGTAGTCCACCTTTGGTTGAAGACATTGCTGTTGGCTGGTGTTAGCAAGTAAGTTCAAAATTGCCTCAAAGGAATATTAAGTTCTGTTGTGAAGACGTTAAACCTGATGCTTTTATACCCAAGCTGTTTCCTGTTTGTAAGGGGTGAGTTTAATCCCTTGAAAAAACAGTCTGATTTTCACCAAAGCTGACATTATGTTTATAGAGGAACTTTTTTAGCAAAAAATAATTGTAATGTTCCATTAAGGAAGGGGCGTTGCTTCCTTAGTGTATCACTTAGCTGACAATTACACCTAATTCTAACACATGTAAATGGCTCTTATTCAACATTGGGTCACAATTTCCATAGCTGATACTAAGACTGAAGTATTACATAGTTACATAGTAGATAAGGTTGGAAAAAACACTCGTCTATCCAGTCCAATGTGTGTGTGTGTATGTATTAGTTATCTAGGAGTATACATATCCTTGTATAGTGTGCTCATTGAGGAACACAACTAAAAGTTTTTGCCGACCGGCTCTGTACATATACGTTGGCACTTTAAAGATGGAT
Organism: Lithobates sylvaticus; assembly: GCA_028564925.1. Classification (NCBI taxonomy): domain Eukaryota; kingdom Metazoa; phylum Chordata; class Amphibia; order Anura; family Ranidae; genus Lithobates; species Lithobates sylvaticus. The sequence goes on along the minus strand of CM053036.1, from coordinate 151,139,979 downwards.
ATCACGGTAACGGCAGCAGCTGCTGCCATAACTGAGATATCCATCTTTTCAGTGAGCAGTCCTGTTAACGATAATGGTGGTCTCTGTGGCGGATTCACAGCAAGATCACCATTATCAGCGGCAGGAGAGGGCCCCCCCTCCCGCTGCTCTCCCACGCCCTCCACCACTTACCGGGGCCGTCAGCAGCGGCGGAGGCGATCGGGACCTGTCGGTGGCTGGGTATGGAGAGGCGTGAGGGGAAGATGGCGCCACCGGTCTTTTATTGCATTAAAGTCCAAATATATTAGGGAATTAGTAGACCAGACTGTGTGGACTGCACAGAGGAAACCCAAGACACATGTCATAGCAGCAGGGGAAAGTTCTCCTGACAGTTCAAAACTGCCAGAAGACACCTGCTGGTGGACTGCAGTACTGGAAAGCTGGCACATCCGACTTGAAGACTGGTACATCAGACTTGAAGACTGGTACATCAGACTTGAAGACTGGCACATCAGACTCGAAGACTGGCACATCAGACTCGAAGACTGGCACATCAGACTCGAAGACTGGTACATCAGACTCGAAGACTGGCACATCTGACGGGGAAGCTGGCACATCCGACTGGGAAGCTGGCACCCCCGACTGGGAAGCTGGCACCCCCGACTGGGAAGCTGGCACGTCCGGCACCGAGACAGCAGACTGGGAGGCAGGCAGCGGACCATCAGACAGTAAGCTGGCAGCGGGCCATCAGACAAGGAAGCTGGCAGCGGGCCATCAGACAGGGAAGCTGGCAGCGGGCCATCAGACAGGGAAGCTGGCACCGGGCCATCAGACAGGGAAGCTGGCACCGAGACAGCAGACTGGAAGGCCGGCACCGAGACAGCAGACTGGAAGGCCGGCACCGAGACAGCAGACTGGAAGGCCGGCACAGAGACAGCAGACTGGAAGGCCGGCACAGAGACAGCAGACTGGAAGGCCAGCACAGAGACAGCAGACTGGAAGGCCGGCACAGAGACAGCAGACTGGGAAGCTGGCAGCGGGTCATCAGGCTGGAAGTCTGGCAGCGGGTCATCAGGCTGGAAGTCTGGCAGCGGGTCATCAGGCTGGAAGGCAGGGACGTCAAGCTGGAAGGCTGGAACATCAGGCTGGAAGGCTGGGACGTCAGACTGGAGGGCTAGGACATCAGACTGGTAAGAAATTAAGTAAGGGGCTGGGACTTTGAATGAAACATGCACTTGAGAAATAAATAGTTATTCGTAACAGATTAATTCCATGTGTTTAATAATTGATAATAACAACAAGACTCACACCACCGTGAGTCCAAAAGTTAATTTCATAAAAAATACATATAGAGTCCATATATATATGTACATACACATAAATGCAGGGCACAATAGCACATGATAATTCGATGCAAGTAACTAACAAAGATAATAACATGATAATACATGAAAATCTAGTCTGATATAGAGTGGGCACATTGTTGCCCCAATCTTGGTGTTTACTGTAAATAAAAGATGCATAAATGTAGCATCTATAGCTCGACGCGTTTCGTGGTTGATGACCACTCATCAGGAGCAATTATGGACAAAGCCTATAAAATATAAATGTAAAAAATAAATCAGACTGATTACATAAATAGAACATTAAATTTGCAAGAGGGAGGGTAGGTAGCCTACACCTGTACTTACACAGCTGAACATGGGTCTCAGGTATGGCAGGATCACCAACAGTGGACTGGGGCCAAACCGGCATGGGAGCTGAGGCGACATATAGAGGCATGGCATCTGGGAACACAGAATTGGTATGCTGTAACCACCACCAAATCCTTGATGGTGATATGGAATGGATAGTGCCCAAGGTCTAGGAAAAAATGAATGGAAACTATGAAAAAGTGAACCAGTGTTGGATAACTGTGAATGCCTATCGTGAAATCCATGGAGGTATGGGATTAAACCACCCAAACCACATGGAGATAGGCTTGTGATAGGGCTGAGTGTGTGTAGAAACTGTGTGAGATAAAAGGTTATTAAAATACAGTGTCAAATAAAGCATTGTGCTGGAAAAAATGGTGAAATAAGCATTAAAAAGTTGAAAAGTATGTTGGTGTATGGTTATTGAGTGAAGTTGAGGTGTAAGGAATACTGAAAAGTTGAAATTAAAAGGGGGAGTGTGGTGCCGTCTGCTATACTGAAAAATTGAAAGGGGAGTATAGTGCCGTCTGCCAAGGGGATTACCTGTTATCAAGATGTGAGGAGCTTGTGTGCGTGTGATGGATGAACAAAAGTAAAAAGGGGCCAATTCTGTTTCTAAGATGAGGAGTCATGAACTCCACTCCAGCCAATAATATGCCACCAACATCACGTGGGCTGGCGGGAGGGGGAGAGAGAACGCCAGCAGCCGGGCGGAACTTGCACGACGTTTGGCGCCAAAATCCCCCGCCGCACAGCCATGGATGGATCTACACAAGGCGCCGGCGTCATGACGTTGACCCGGTCAACGCCATGCGTCGGGCGCTCGGTGCGTGACGTCGATGCGCAGCGTGGTAACCGCCCGGACCCTTGGCCAATAGACAAAGAGGGAGGGGGCGGATCCCAGGTGCGCATCGCAGCTCCCAGATTGCCAGAAGGACCACCAGCCCACCAAGGAAATGACGGCCATCTTCCCAAGAAAAACTGCACCCGGCAGAACTGTGTACATGATGATTTAGGAATGTCAGTAGTTACGAATATATAAAATATGTTACATGGACGGGGAAAACCTAACCTATGTATGAACCCCCATAATCATAGGGTTATAAAACATACAGAGGAAACCTATCTGGCACAAAACTAAGTGTGCCAGGGTGGACCGTCTAAGTGTGCATGCCTCCATCCCTGATATTGATATAACAATGGAAGAAGGGGGGGCCGCGGGGCCTGTGGGACTTTAAATGAGGTCTATGACAAAAAAGCCAAGGTTACCTCCATCCCTGATTCTAATAAGAAATTAAGTAAGGGACTGGGACTTTGAATGAAACATGCACTTGAGAAATAAATAGTTATTCGTAACAGATTAATTCCATGTGTTTAATAATTGATAATAACAACAAGAAGGGAAGGCCGGCAGCAGGGCATCAGACCGGAAGGCCGACACCAGGACATCAGACTGGAAGGCTGGGACGTCAGGCTGGAAGGCCGGCACCAGGACATCAGACTGGAAGGTTGGGATGTCAAGCTGGAAGGCTGGGGCATCAGGCTGGAAGGCGGGCACTGGGACGTCAAGCTGGGTGGCAGGAACTGGGACGTCAAGCTGGGTAGCAGGAACTGGGACGTCAAGCTGGGTAGCAGGAACTGGGACGTCAAGCTGGGTAGCAGGAACTGGGACGTCAAGCTGGGTAGCAGGAACTGGGACGTCAAGCTGGGTAGCAGGAACTGGGACGTCAAGCTGGGTAGCAGGAACTGGGACGTCAAGCTGGGTAGCAGGAACTGGGACGTCAAGCTGGGTAGCAGGAACTAGGACGTCAAGCTGGGTAGCCTTGATCCACCAGGGAATGAGCTGATCGGATGGTTTCCATCAGCTGGTCACTAGTCCATCCTTTTAAAATCTGACAACAAGAATCACCATCCTCTTCTGCCAGCAGAGAATAATAAAGGATTTCATTGTAATCCATATTGGCAGACTAACAAGGCAGGATGGTTCCTCAATGCAGCCACGTCTGGTCAGGGATGGCCTTGGTATACTATCAGGGAATTAGTAGACCAGACTGTGTGAACTGCACAGAGGAAACCCAAGACACATGTAAGTGAAATAATAAATGTTTATTTAAATAAGTGACAAGAAGTGAAAACAAACAGTGTGCTACCAACCACAAACCACAAACAAATAATATATACAATAAATGGGCAATACCAGAATCGTAAACGAAAAGCCAGGCCGAGGTCATACACAGGGGGGTCAGTAGATGGGTAAGGATGGGGAACCAGCAGGAGAGGGAGAAGACGGATGGATGGGCTGCAGAGCAGGGATCCAAGGTAGGCAGGAGACAGGAGGGACAGGTCCAGGATGGGATGGGATGGGGATTGGGAGAGATCAGGTCGGGTCAGATACAGGCTCAGGTACAGATAACACGGCCAGGGGCACCTGGAGAGAGCGATACCAAGGCAAGCATGTATGGGCTTGCCGGGTATTTATAAGAGTGAAATAATTGTCCTCAAGTAACACCTGAGCGCAGGAGGTGCTGTCTGCCCCACACTGCCAGGATCCATCCGCTGGTGGGTGCCAGTACTGCAGTCAAATGATGACATAGCAGCAGGGGAAAATTCTCCTGACAGTTCAAAACTGCCAGGAGACACCTGCTGGTGGACTGCAGTACTGCATGCCAAAAGACAGATATCACCAGCGGATGGAACATTTCCTGACAAAATATGAGATCTAAGGACTTTTTGATCCCAGATCTCATATTTATTAGGACCTGTCATGCTTTTTTCTATTACAAGGGATGTTTGCATATTTTTTTAAAAACAGTGTAAAAATAAATTAAATCAAGTAAAATATATAAGACACAGCTGTGTTTACAATGTACATATAAATCTATGATAATTTCCAGATTATACTCCTGATGAAGCGGCTCTGACCGTGAAACTGGTAGAGGAACCGCCCCCACTTTCAACCAAATCTTGTGGGTTTAATGTTTTGGGACACAAAATCAGCAACTGTGTCCTTAACCCTGTTTTTCAAAAAACTCCAGCAGCTGACTCCAGCCCTCCTTGTTCCTTCTCCAGACCCTGCACGGTGATGTTAGAGAGAGTGGGGAGACTCTTGACTTCTACTGGGGGGGGGGCGCTTAACATCTGATGTAGGGGGGCGGATGCTCTGGAAACCTCCTTATAATTATTATGAGAATTATTCAATTCTATGCCAGTTGAAAAGGAGGTTCGCACACTGCTGGTATCATCCACAATAAACTTTATTGGAGACTGCTCAGACGGTAAACCATGGCAGAACCACGTTCTATCTGAGCAGTCTCCAATAAAGTTTCTTGTGGATGATACCAGCGGTGGGTGACCCTCCTTGTCAGACTTGCATCATCTGCTACAGTAATGTGATTGGGCTCCATGCTAGTAGTGTTAATTTTGTCAATGAAAATATGTTTGTAGACGAAATTAACACTCTTATGCCCCGTACACACGGTCGGAAATTCCGACCACAAAATCCGTCTGATTTTTTCCGACAAAGTTGTCGGAAAATCCGATCATCCTGAACGTGGTGACATTTGTTGCGTACGATGGGACTACGTAGAGGCTAGTAGCCAATAGCTTTGGTCTTGTAATGTGATCTGAGCATGCGTGGCACTTTGTCCGTCGGAATTCGCTACACACAATCGGAAAAAGTCCGATAGGACTTTGTTGTTGGAAAATTTGAGAGCAGGATCTCAAACTTTTTCCGTCGGAAATTCAGACGGAAAAAGTCCGATGGAGCCCACACACGGTCGGAATTTCCGACAACATGGTCCGATAGGACATTTTCTGTCGGAAAATCCGACCGTGTGTACGGGGCATTAGTTGACTAAAATACCACTAAAACTAAAGCAATTCGGATCACTTAAATATGACTAAAACTAAAATGGCATTTTAGTCAAAAGACTATTGCCGCGTACACATGATTGGACTTTTCGTCAGAATAAACACACACGATCACACCAAAGTCCGTTTGTTTAGAACGTGATGACGTACGAGGGGACTAGAAAAGGAGGTTCAATAGCCAGTAGCCAATAGCTGCCCTTGCGTCGTATTTGGTCCGTCATACAGATGAACGGTTTTCCCGATAGAAATTGATTCAGTCGGAAAGATTTAAAGCATGTTCTATTTCTAGGTCCGTCTGGATTTTTGAAGAAAAAAGTCAGATGAAGCCCACATACGATGGGATTATACGACGGAATGATTCCATCTGATCTTTTCTGCCGGAAAGTCCGTTCGTGTGTTTGCGGCATTAGACTAAAATTCAATATGACATCAGAATTAACACTACATGCTGGTCTGCACCTGCTCTTCACTGCCTAAGTCTTATGTTTCCTACTAAAACCAGTAATAATGGAATACAAAGACAAATATTTATATGATAAAGAATACATATATTTATATAGTTTTACAGATACAACCGGTCCTTTTGAGGGCAACCATACTACTGATGCATCCCGCAATGAAATTGAGTCTGACACCCCTGCCTTACATACTATTGATGTTAGGATGACTGATCTGTAGCTTCCTGATAAACTATACATCACTTTTTTAAACATTGGTACAATTATTTGCTCTATGCTAATCAGTCAGTACTATTCCATCAGTAAGAAGGAATAGAGGCTTGTTTATCTCTGAGCTAAGCTCCCTGGGGACTTACATGTGTAAGTCAGATGTAAGTCCTGATGTTGTGTTTATAATTAGTACATGGTACACGGATGTATGAATGTAAATGCGTGTGTTGGGGGCACCTACGCACAAAAACATCAACTGCGCTACACATATTACATATCGCCACTGCACGCCACAGCAAGAGCAATAATTCTAGGACCGTTATGCACAGTTAACTCCAAACTAATGACCTGTAGAGGCTTTCAAAGTATAGCCTATGGAAAATATAGGGTACTAATGCATAGAATGCATTAAGATAAAAATCTTCTGATTTTGCAACCTCTTTAAAAGGATTGTAAAGCTTGTTGTTTTTTTTTTTTTTTTTAAACAACCATGTCATACTTACCTCTGTTGGATTTAATATTTCTGCGATTCACTTCCTGTTTGCTGTAAGCCAGGTTGCCTAAGTCAAAGGAACAATAGCTTGGCTCAGGCCCACCTGCTGTGAAGACGGCTCCAGGCTAAGAGAAACACTGCATCTAAATGGAGAATACAGTATGCTTCCTTTTCTGGTGTTCATTGGATGCAAAGCAAATGGGATTGGCAAGGGGGGGGGGAGATTTGAATGAGTGGGCGTGTGTGTCTGAATGTTAGGGTCGCACACACAGGAGGACACTCTCTGTGTGTCTGTAGGCTGGTTGAGGAGCATGTCATGAAGATGTCTCTCTGCTAAGCGACCATCTTTGAGGCCTATGTTGGAGTTGAGGCCTAGCCACATGGACATTTCTCTTATCCCATCGAGAAGGACAGCCACAAGGAAGGATGCGTTAAGTAGATCATTATATTGTATTTTAACTGTATAGTATATCATTGTATTGTAGCCTTGCTGTATGTTATGTAATTGTGTAACCCCCTTTTAATACACGTTAGCTTTCTTATTTCCTTGGGAAATAAATGAGGTTTGATTGATCTTAAACCGTGTGTTTGGTTGCATAGTTAACTAGTATTATTGTGATATTAACAGTGGCTTGCGCTCATAGTTTTAACAGACTGACTCATCTATAGAGACTAGACAAAGTTGATGCATAGAGATGAGATAATATCTGGATTGTAGTGGTATATCGTTTCCTACAAGTATTATCGAATTCTATAACCTCCATTATGCAGTTCCACCTATTGATGAAGACAGAATGTGGAAACTCATCTAGGGGAGACCACACGGCTTGCTGCACTGGGAATTTGTTTCCGAGTCTCTCCCGGGAACCACCACGAACAATCTGTTTCTTTCTGAGGTGGTGAGATTATCGGAACTGCTTTAACCAGTAGTGTATATCATACCTGAATGCTGTTTTAAATATATCTTTGTGTAAGTGCAATAGCTTAAGGGTCGGGTGTTTTTGGGACAATAAAAATTTGCAGTTTTACACTGAGGATTCCTTTTCCTTCTGTATGCTTGAGTGGAATAAGAGGATTGCGGGTGTGTTCAGTCTGGAATGTTCAGGATCAGGACGCCATATCTCTGTCGATTTGATCATTACTGAAATCGCATGCTGATGTCCTTTAGTTGCTGAGATAAAGTTAGATTGATTCACTAAGGCGATTGATAATTAGGAGTCTGATGAGTGCAATTCCTATAGGGAGTGGAATCACAAGGTGTGGTGACGGTGGAACATTTCTGCAATGATATGAACTCTCATGAGAAATTACTCAACACCTGTACTGTCACAATTTTTATATTTTTAGAGTGCTGGTTGCTCATATGCATTTTTTTTTTTTAAAGTTTTTATTTATATGTTTTTTTTTGAGTGCTGCTTAAGCTGGAAAGAACCTATTTCTTCGGAGCTTTTTTGCTTTCTCCTTAATGTTATATATGATTATAGCAGCTTCTTAGTTTAATTTACTTCTTATGTTGAGCGCTGGATAAGTGACCCTGTTTGCTTTTACTTATGGCACAACCTCATATTTAATAACTTACCCAAAAAAATGGGGTAATATATTATGGTTATTGCCGCGACACACGCTTGACACCATCTGAACCAAATAAGTTTATCTTGGTCTCATCAGACCACAGGACATGGTTCCAGTGATCCATGTCCTTAGTCTGCTTGTCTTCAGCAAACTGTTTGCAGGCTTTCTTGTGCATCATCTTTAGAAGAGGCTTCCTTCTGGGACGACAGCCATGCAGACCAATTTGATGCAGTGTGCGGCGTATGGTCTGAGAACTGACAGGCTGACCCCCCACCCCTTCAATCTCTGCAGCAATGCTGGCAGCACTCATACGTCTATTTCCCAAAGACAACCTCTGGATATGACACTGAGCAGATGCACTCAACTTCTTTGGCCGACCAGGGTGAGGCCTGTTCTGAGTGGAACCTGTCCTGTTAAACCGCTGTATGGTCTTGGCCACCTTGCTACAGCTCAGTTTCAGGGTCTTGCCAATCTTCTTATAGCCTGGGCCAGTGATGGCAAACCTTGGCACCCCAGATGTTTTGAAATTACATTTCCCATGATGCACAGCTACACTGCAGAGTGCATGAGCATCATGGGAAATATAGTTTCAAAACATCTGGGGTGCCAAGGTTATCCATCACTGGCCTAGGCCATCTTTATGTAGAGCAACAATACTTTTTTTCAGATCCTCAGAGAGTTCTTTGCCATGAGGTGTCATGTTGAACTTCCAGTGACCAGTAGGAGAGGGTGAGAGCAATAACACCAAATTTTAACACACCTGCTCCCCATTCACACCTGAGACCTTGTAACACTAACGAGTCACATGATACCGGGGAGGGAAAATGGCTAATAGGGCCCAATTTGGACATTTTCACTTAGGGGTGTTTTTACTTTTGTTGCCAGCGGCTTAGACATTGATGGCTGTGTGTTGAGTTATTTTGAGAGGACAGTAAATTTACACTGTTATACAAGCTGTACACTCACTACTTTATATTGTAGCAAAGTGTCATTTCTTCAGTGTTGTCACGTGAAAAGATATAATAAAATATTTACAAAAATGTGAGTGGTGTACTTACTTTTGTGAGATACTGTATATCTGTGTGGTTCATTTGGTACTCTATTAAGCCTCTGCCACTTGCACAGCCAATTAATAGTTTCCTTTTTGTTTGCTATTACAGTAACTTACTACCAATACCACATATGTGTACTGTATGTTAGTTGTTGTCTGTACCGTTGTACAGCCCAGAAACAATAGTGCGCATTTTGCTTTTTTTTATCCTACCTAAAACCCACTGACACTAACTGACACTGATAGTAATCTAAAAAATGCTTTTTATAAAAAAATAAATCTTACCCAAAATATACTGACCCTGACATTTGACCCCCGACCTTGACTTTTGACCCTGACCCTAACACTAACCCTAACACTGACCTAGATCAAACCTTGATCTAGCTATTTTTTCTTTATTTTTTTATTATATTTTTTTTTACATACTCCTTGTTTGTTTACATCGTTTTCCCCCTGCAAGTAGAAATAAATACAATGTATCTTTCTCTCCATTCAGAAGAGAAAAAACACAATGACTGATCACTGTGATAGCCTTTCAGAGTCTATCAGTCTTCAGGTGACCAGGAACAAGGAGTTCCAGGACCCAATCATTAGTATTTATGGTGACAGGCCATGCTTTAATAAAATACTTTAAAGTTTGGTTTTCCAGAATCCATATTATATTGAAGACAAGTAGCACTAACCTGGGTAGAAAAAGCAGCCCTGGCATTTCAAGTTGCCACTCCCTATATGTGTGCATGGTAATGCATTTTCGTAACAGCCTGGGCTTCTGATAGAGGGACCCAGGCAGCCTTCCAGTAACGCACTTCCCTATTATGCTGATGGGATCTGCTGCCTGGGGTGCCTCAGGGTTCTCCATCTTCCCATCATGTGACCACCACCCCCCCTGCTCCATATCCCTCTTTGACTGCAACTCCCAGAATCCATTGGGTTCCGCAGGGGGGCATGTCCAGGTGGAGCTCTCAGTGCAGGAAGTTTGTAGCCAAGAACTGTGCCCAGCAGCACAGGGAACCATGAAAACCAATACAAAAGATAAAGACGTCATCCATACACACCAGCCGGTCCGGCATGGAACACACTGTTTGCCTGCTCCAATTTGCGAAATGTTGGTCGGTGCTTTACCTTGGATTTCCCCAGTCTGGTTACAGTGATCCATCTGTGCCTGAGCCAGCCCTACAGCCAACATGCTAATGTTGCAACCATATATTTTTTAAACTATGTAATGTTTTTAAAACTTTTTGGAATAAATTGCCAGCAAGCTCATCGAAGAGAAATTGTGGTTTATTGCAGCCAGCGTTAACCATTCCTTGTTTCAGCTCCTGAGCGCTGTCAGCCTTATTTGTTTTCAGGGGTTGCATAATGTGGGGGTGTAATGGAAGTACAGAGAGAGTAGTGGGGGATGCAGGATAGTGCAGAGTGAGGTGTGATGAGAGAGAGTTGTAGAGAATGTAGAGGTGAGGTTTATTGTGGGATGCAGAGGGTGCAGAATGTGGGATAGTGGGGTATGCAGGAAGTGCAGAATGTGGGATAGTGGGGTACGCAGGAAGTGCAGAATGTGGGGTATGCAGGAAGTGCAGAATGTAAGGTAGTGGGGTAAGCAGGAAGTGCAGAATGTGGGGTAGTGGGGTATGCAGAGGTAGCACAGTGTTGGAGTGGTAGGGATAAAGGGGGTGCAAAGTGAGGTGTAGTAGGGAATGCAGAGTGTGGAGCAATAGGGGGTACATATGGAGACACTGGGCAGAAGAGCCTGTCAGGCTGGCTGTATAGGGCCCCATGATTTCTGGTGGCACTGGGAACAATAAGAAACTGGTGTTGCTTTTTATACAGGACACTCTTGGAGTAAATATCTTAATCTAAGCATCCCAAATTTTTGTTATGTATTATAATTGTTTCCCTCACATCAACCCTTTGGGCATAACATTGAAAATGTCAGAAAATAATTTCCAAAAGCTTTTTTTTTTTTTTGTGTTTACCAAGTTTATTAAATATGCAGATTTACATCAAGACAGACAACAAAACATTTTGAATCATTGGTGTGCTTGGTATTGCTTCATTTGTGTCTTTCATATTGGTTTTATTTTTTACATCCTTTTTGTTGGGTCTGGCATGGCTCAGGAGGGCAGGGGGGACAGGGATCTGTGCAAACAGAAAATTATAATATGAATACATGTTATACATTTATTTTCTTAACTGACTTTATAAAATATATACACTTTCTGCATTGTAGCTTAGGAGAGGAACCTGGTATTCAGTAGTCACTTGTTGTCTTATGCCACGTACAGGCAGCCGGAATTTCAGATGGAAAAAGTCCGATGGGAGCTTTTCATCAGATATTCCGACCGTGTGTATGCCCCATTGGACTTTCTCTGTTGGCATTTCCGACGGACTTTAGATTGAGAGCCTGTTCTAAATTTTTCCGTCTGAGTTTTGCCCGATGCAAAGTCCGGCCGTGTGTACATTACAGGAAAAATTATATAGGTGCTAAATTGTGCCTGTTATCAGCCTGTACAACATAAATTAGTATGATATCCCTAAATATACCCCAATTCAATGGTTAACATTTCACAATAACCACTCTAGTTATACTATACTGAGTTGTGCCAGGGGGTAATAACCATAGGTTTCAGTCCTAGTTACAAATTGATTGTATAAACTGACATCTACTAATAATCACATGCAGTATATATACACAGTCATATATAAATAGAGTATGTTTGATCATGAAATGACATAAGCCACATTTTACATGGGTAACTAGTACCAAGCACGTCTTTGAATTTGTTCTGTATGATTGAGCTGAGTGATTTGTCTGTAAAAGACTAAATCCTCCTAAATGTGATATTCCAATAGTGGGCTGATACTGTTGGCCCAAAGTGAACCTGCAATAACAGAAATATAGGGGAAGCCATTGCTGACTTGTTTTTATAGGTACGAGCTCCAGGGCTGTCATCCTCATTCTGTCTTTACTACCTAGTAGTAGGATGGGACTTTTCCCATGTAACTGGCTCCATGCTTGTTCTGGGTCAGTGACTCACAAGGTAGAGAAGACAGTATCAGACTATCACACTCTTCTGGCTGCATTATATTTGACATCTTGAAAAATGTACAAAAAAAGTGTGACACTCTCATTTGGCTTTACAGTTGTCAGAACTCACTGACAATGGCCTTCTAGGCAAGATGGCCGGGGAACAAGTGTCCCCATTGAAAGATTTCCCCTTTATTCCTGTTTTGGTGGCAATTCAAAATTCTGGATCTACCCTTAAAGTACACACGGTCTAAAATTCCAACGGAAAATGTCCGATCGCACCATGTTGTCGGAAAATCCGGCCGTGTGTGGGCTCCATCAGACTTTTTCCGTCGGAATTTCTGACTGAAAAAATTTGAGATCCTGCTCTCCAATTTTCCGACAACAAAATCCGATCTGAGTTTTTCGGATTGTGTGTAGAGAATTCCGACGGACAAAGTGCCACGCATGCTCAGATCAAATTATGAGACCAAAGCTATTGGCTACTAGCCTCTACGTAGTTTTGTCGTACGCAACGAACGTCACCACGTTCAGAATGATCGGATTTTCCGACAACTTTGTCCGACCGTGTGTATGCAACACCAGTGTGACGGATTTTGTGGTCGGAATTTCCGACTGTGTGTACGGGGCATTACTTTCAATCCTGGTAAAAATGGTGATCAGTATAATTAGAGAGAGTGAATCTAACTAATGATGACACAGACATTAAAAAATACCTGGCAGAGGGTTTAACCCCTCACCACTCTATCCAAATCTAAAAAAAAAAATTGCCTTTAGTAATACTTTAACAAAAAAATAAGCAGCGACCGCTCCAATATAAATTTTTGCCCAAAGCGAAGCGAAATTGATTTACCACTGATGTGTTCTACATAATTGTTTCCACAAATAAACATAATGGCAATATATTCCAGCTGAATACATAAAAATAACATTTGTAAATGATTTTTGATGTTTACTGACTCACCAGGCTTTGGGCACTTTGGTTTTTGGTCCTGACATTGCTGCACTGGTTTGCATGCTGAAAAGGAAAGGTAGGGACATTAGTAATGATGCCATGTGTGTTTTAGCCCTTAGATCACTACTGTTAATGATAATATATAAAGGTTTAAAGAACAATTTGGAAAAAAAAAAATACTAAAGCTGAATTCAAGAAAAGTGTGTAGTAGCAAGTATTTCTATATTGTTCTCTGATAATTGCTCAGACTTACAGCCACATATTTGTATGACATAAATGAATGGGAAGGACACATGCCACGGGACAGTATTAAACAATTATAGGAGATAATAATGCACTTGCTGGTGGTGATTGAGTAAAACGTATTCTTTCATAATATAGCGGAACATGTTAAAGCAACGTTTTTATGAAACAGGCATATTAATTAGGTTAATTTCGTTTTTCTAATATGTTATTCTTTATACTAAAAACACTTTGAGTTAAGTTGCTTTTTTTTTTATATACAACTTGTGGATTTAAATTAACACATTAATGTTGTAGACATCAAGACAGTGTAAGGCCAGACGGTCAATTCTTCCACTATCTGAAAGGTTTTATAAGCATAAAATGCTACTTACGGTCCTGGCACTTCTGAATATGATGTCCATGTTGCTCATGGTGTTCATGGTGTTCATGGTGTTCATGATGTCCATGATGTCCATGAGCTCCACCTTTGGTTGAAGACATTGCTTTTGGCTGGTGTTAGCAAGTAAGTTCAAAATTGGTAAGTAAGTTCAAAATTGGAATAGTAAGTTCTTCTGTTGTGAAGATGTTAAACCTGATGCTTTTATACCCAAGCTGTTTCCTGTTTGTAAGGGGTGAGTTTAATCCCTTGAAAAACCAGTCTGATTTTCACCAAAGCTGACATTATGTTTATAGAGGAACTTTTTTAGCAAAAAATAATTGTAATGTTCCATTAAGGAAGGGGCGTTGCTTCCTTAATGTATCACTTAGCTGACAATTACACCTAATTCTAACACATGTAGATGGCTCTTATTCAACATTGGGTCACAATTTCCATAGCTGATACTATGACTGAATTATTACATAGTTACATAGTAGATAAGGTCTATCCAGTCCAATGTGTATATATTAGTTATCTAGGAGTACACATACCCTTGTATAGTGTGCTCATTGAGGAACACAACTAAATTTTTTTTTAAATATACATCCGCACTTTAAAGATGGATATCTCGGTAACGGCAGCAGCTGCTGCCATAACCGAGATATCTATCTTTTCAGTGAGCAGTCCTGTTAACAATAATGGTGGTCTCTGCGGCGGATTCGCCGCAAGATCACCGTTATCGGCGGCGGGAGAGGGACCCCTCCTTCCTGCCGCTTTCCCGCCCCCTCCGCCGCTTACCAGAGTTGTCGGCATCGGCGGAGGCGATCGGGACCTCTCCGTGGCTGGGTATGGAGAGGAGTGAGGGGAAGATGGCCCCCACCTGTCTCCATACCATAACAGGGCGGAAGCGACATTGAAACGTCACTTCCACCCATACATCTTAAAGGCACATTTTTTTGTTGTAATTTTTTTAAATGACAACATTTTTTTTTTTGAGATCTGAAATAGATCTGAAATATGAGATCTGAGGACTTTTTGACCCCAGACCTCATATTTAAGAGGACCTGTCATGCTTTTTTCTATTACAAGGGATGTTTGCATTCCTTGTAATAGGAATAAAAGGGACCCAAATATATATTTTTTGTAAATAAACTGTGTAAAAATAAATAAAATCAAGTAAAATATGTAAGAGAGCATGTTTTTTTAAAGCGCCCGTCCCACGAGCTTGCGTGCAGAAGCTTACACATACGTGAGTAGCGCCCGCATATGAAAACAGTGGTCAAACCACACATGTGAGGTATCGCCGTGATCGTTAGAGCGAGAGCAATAATTCTAGCCCTAGACCTCCTCTGCAACTCCAAACATGCAACCTGTAGAAATTTTTAAATGTCGCCTATGGAGATTTTTAAGGGTAAAAGTTTGACGCCATTCCACGAGCGGGCGCAATTTTGAAGCGTGACAAGTTGGGTATCAATTTACTTGGCATAACATTATCTTTTACAATATAAAAAAATTGGGCTAACTTTACTGTTGTCTTATTTTTTTTCATTCAAAAAAGTGATTTTTTTCCAAAAAAAGTTTGCTTGTATAACCGCTGCACAAATACGGTGTGACAAAAAGTATTGCAATGACCGCCATTTTATTCTCTAGGGTGTTAGAAAAAAAAATGTATGATGTTTAGGGGTTCTAAGTAATTTTCTAGCAAAAAAAAATAGTTTTTAACTTGTAAACACTGAGTCTGAAAAAGAGGGTCGGTCTTTAACCGCTTCCCGACCGCCCTCACGCCGATATACGTTGGCAGAATAGCACGGCTAGGTACGTGGTCCTTTAAGAGGCTAGCCGTGGGTCGCGCCCGCGCCGCCAGTGGCGCGCTCGCGTCCCGGTCGGGAGCTCCATGACCACGGCTGCGGGACCAGCGGACCCGATTGCCGCTGGTGTCCCACGATCGGGTCACAGAACTGAAGAACGGGGAGAGGTCTGTGTAAACAAACCTCTCCCCGCGCTTCCTACACTGCCTGTCATTGATCGGCTGTTCCCTGTCATCTGGAAAGCCGATCAATGATGTCAGACAGCAGCCCCGTACCCTAATGTAAAAAAAAAAACACACGTCACACACCATAACCCCTCCCCGCCCCCTAGTGGTTAACTCTTTCACTGCCAGTGTCATTTATACATGAATCAATGCATTTAAATAGCATTGATTGCTGTATAAATGACAATGGTCCCAAAAATGTGTCAAAAATGTCTGATGTGTCCGCCATAATGTCGCAGTCACAATAAAAATCGCTGATCGCCGCCATTACTAGTAAAAAAAAAAAATATTAATAAAAATGCTATAAAACTATCCCCTATTTTGTAAACGCTATAACTTTTGCACAAACCAATCAATAATCGCTAATTGCGATTTTTTTTTACCAAAAATATGTAGAAGAATACGTATCGGCCTAAACTGAGGAAAAAAAAATGTTTTTTTTATATATTTTGGGAAAAAAAGGACGCCAATTTTGTTTGGGAGCCATGTCGCACGACCGCGCAATTGTCAGTTAAAGCGACGCAGTGCCGAATCGCAAAAAGGGGCCTGGTCCTTTGGCTGCCAATTGGTCCGGGGCTGAAGTGGTTAAGTGGTTAATTTGTCAACACCTCAAAGCTGATATATATTTTTTTAACATGAACAGAATGTTCTTTTATTGAGAAAAATATAGGTGTGATACATTTTATGAAGTATAATATGAGAGTAGTTAACGTTACATGTAGGGTGTCATACAATAGTTTAGCATCATATATACATATCAGTAGAATATCAACATAACAAAGCTGATATTTTTGTTGCTCTAAAGTAAAGTCTACACAATTTCTGATGAAACCTTCTTTCCTCCAACTTCCAACCTTGACTGATTGCCCTCGTCAGGGCCCAAAGTTAAGATTAGTCACCATTGATTAATTTGTAGGTAATGATCGTGTCTCCCCTTAGGCACCTCTTCTCTAAAGTAAATACGTATAATTTACTTAATTGTTCCTTATACCTGATGTCTTCCACTACCCTTATTCATTTTGTTGTTGTGTACTCAAGATGAAGCCCAACCAGTGTTTTGTAAAGCAGGTAAAAGTATAAATTTATCCCTTGAATAAATTCCCCTTAAAGGGGTTGTAAACCTTTGTGTTTTTTCACCTTAAAGAGGAGGTCCACCTGAATTTTTTTTTTTAAAAGTCAGCAGCTACAAATACTGCAGCTGCTGACTTTTAATAAATAGACACTTACCTGTTCCAGGGTCTAGCGATGTCGGCAGAAGATGATGAGCGATCGCTCGTCTCTCGGCTGCCCCGCCGCCATCCTCTGTCATGGAATCAGGAAGTGAAGCTTGCGGCTTCACTGCCCGGTTCCCTACTGCGCAATGCCGCTAGTCGCGCTGCGCGTCGTTATTGGTCCCCGTTGTGTCCTGGGAACTGTGTTTCCCAAGACACAACGGGGCATCTTCGGATATGGGCGGGGCAGCTCCGGCTACCTCGTCCCGGAAGTGGGTGCAGATACCTGTATTATACAGGTATCTGCACCCCCTCCCCCCTGAAAGGTGCCAATTGTGGCACCAGAGGGGGGGAGGAATCCGATAAGCAGAAGTTTGACTTTAGGGTGGAGCTCCGCTTTAATGCATCCTATGCATTAAGGTGAAAAAACACCTGGCAGTCACCGGCCCCCCAGCCCCCCCCCCCCCATTTTACTTACCTGAGCCCCTTCATCTCTTCTGTGGGGATGCGCTGTCCCTCTCTCCATGGGGTCCTGTCCCAGCTCTTGATTGGATAGATTTATAGCAGCGCAGCCATTGTCTCCTGCTGCTGTCAATCAAATCCAATGATGCGGGTGCCGAGGGGCGGGGCTGAGTCCGACATTAGTATCTGTGGATGCAAATGCTGGACTCGGGAGTGGACTGGACACAAATGCTGGACTCGGGAGTGGACTGGATGCAAATGCTGACTCTGGGCCAATCTGTGCAAAACGAGCTGCACAGTGGAGGTAAATATGACATGTTTGTTAAAAAAAAAAAAAAAAAAAAACGATCCTTTACAATCACTTTAAGTCATGAGAGCTTTCTGCTATTTTTTTTAGCCGTGACCCTGCATTGCATGCTATCTCTAAAGCTGGACATACATTATGCAATTTTCTTTCCTTCAACCACCAAGTTGAAGGAAAGAAAATCGCTTGATTTCCCCATCAACACAGTCAGTGCTGATGGGGGAATCCCTCCAGTTGCAGTAATATATTCTGACAATGGGAGGTTTCCCTACTGTCAGAATACAATGATCACTGCTGCCAGCTATAGCCAGCAACAGCGATCGATTGATTGATTTCAGTAAAACCAGCCTGCCCAACATTCCTGCTAAAATGTCTGAATTTCAATCTGTCTATGGCCTGCTTAAATCTTTGGTCCACTTGGACCCCCATATCTTCTTCCATTACTGATTCCCACAGTGTTTAACTCTCCTTCTGAGTACTTTATCTGCAGGTTTTAGCCCCCAAATGGATAACTTTGCATTTTTCAACACTGAATGTCATCGGTAGGGATGAGCCGAACACCCCCGGGTTCGGTTCGCACCAGAACCCGCGAACGGACCTAAAGTTTGTGCGAACATTAGAACCCTATTAATTACAATGGACGCGAACGTTCAAAATCAAAAGTGCTCATTTCAAAGGCTAATATGCATGTTATTGTCATAAAAAGTGTTTGGGGACCCGGGTCCTGCCCCAGGGGACATGTATCAATGCAAATTTTTTTTTTTAAAACTGCAGTTTTTTCAGGAGCAGTGATTTTAATATTGCTTAATGTGAAACAATAAAAGTGTAATATTCCTTTAAATTTCGTACCTGGGGGTGTCTATAGTATGCCTGTGAAGGGGCGCATGTTTCCCGTGCTTAGAACTGTCCCTGCACAAAGTTTCATTTTTGCAGGAAAAAAAGCTATTTAAAATCACTCGCGGCAAATGAAATGTCGGCTCCCGTAATACAGAGAACAGTCATTCATTGAAAGTCATTGATAAAAAAAAAGTAATTGATAAAAAAAAAGCGTGGGGGTCCCCCCAAATTCAATTACCAGGCCCTTCAGGTCTGCTATGGATTTTAAGGCTAACCCCGGCCAGAAAAAAAAAAAATGGCGTGGGGTCCCCCTCAAAATCCATACCAGACCCTTATCCGAGCACGCAACCTGGCAGGCCGCAGGAAAAGAGGGGGGGACGAGAGCGCCCCCCCTCCCTCCTGAACCGTGCCAGGCCACATGCCCTCAACTTTGGGAGGGTGGTTTGGGGGTCTGTGACCCCTCAAAGCACCTTGTCCCCATGTTGATGAGGACAAGGGCCTCTTCCCCACAGCCCTGGCCATTGGTTGTGGGGGTCTGCGGGCGGGGGGCTTATCATAATCTGGAAGCCCCCTTTAACAAGGGGACCCCCAGATCCCGCCCCCCCCCCTGTGTGAAATGGTAAGGGGGTACAAATGTACACCTACCATTTCACCAAAAAAGTGACAAAAATGGTAAAAATTACAGGAGACGGTCTTTGACAATTCCTTTATTAAAATCTTCTTTCTTCTGGTCTTCCTTCTTCCTTTCTTCATCCTTCGGTTTCTTCATCTTCTCCTTCCGGCATCTTCTTCCATCTTCTTCTTCCATCGTCTTCTTCCTCCGATCCGCTTCTTCTTGCTCTGGTCTTCTCTTCCGGCATCTTCTTCCATGGCGTCGGCGTCTCTTCTTGGGCCGCTCCGCGCAATGGGAGGCTCCCGCTGTGTGAGGCTTCGCTGCGTCTGACAGGTCTTTCTCCGATCCAAGAAGAAGCGGATCGGAGGAAGAAGATGATGGAAGAAGAAGATGGACGAAGATGCCGGAAGGAGAAGATGAAGAAACCGAAGGATGAAAAAAGGAAGACCAGAAGAAAGAAGATTTTAATAAAGGAATTGTCAAAGACCGTCTCCTGTCATTTTTACCATTTTTGTCACTTTTTTTGTGAAATGGTAGGGGTACTTTTGGTACCCCTTACCATTTCACACAGGGGGGGATCTGGGGGTCCCCTTGTTAAAGGGGGCTTCCAGATTCCGATAAGCCCCCGCCCGCAGACCCCCACAACCAATGGCCAGGGTTGTGGGGAAGAGGCCCTTGTCCTCATCAACATAGGGACAAGGTGCTTTGAGGGGTCACAGACCCCTAAAGCACCCTCCCAATGTTGAGGGCATGTGGCCTGGTACGGTTCAGGAGGGAGGGGGGGCCGCTCTCGTCCCCCCTCTTTTCCTGCGGCCTGCTAGGTTGCGTGCTCGGATAAGGGTCTGGTATGGATTTTAAAGGGGGACCCCACGCCATTTTTTTTTTTGACCGGGGGTTCCCCTTAAAATCCATCCCAGACCTCAAGGGTCTGGTATGGATTTTGAGGGGGACCCCAGGCCATTTTTTTTTGGCCGGGGTTCCCCTTAACCGCTTCCCGACCGCCTCACGCAGATATACTGCGGCAGAATGGCACGGGCAGGCAAAATCCCATATATAGACGTGATTTTGCATTTGCCTGCCTGTGGGTCACGCGCGCGACCCGGTCGGGAGCTCCGTGACCCCGGCCGCGGGACCAGCGGACCCGATCGCCGCTGGTGTCCCGCGATCGGGTCACGGAGCTGAAGAACGGGGAGAGGTATGTGTAAACAAACCTCTCCCCGCGCTTCCTACTCTGCCTGTCATTGATTGGCTTTCCCGATGACCGGGAACAGCCAATGACATCAGACGTCAGCCCCGCCCCCTAATTTAAAAAAAACACACACACACGTCACAGCCCATAACCCCTCCCCTCCCCCTAGTGGTTAACTCTTTCACTACAACTGTCATTTATACAGGAATCAATGCATTTAAATAGCATTGATTGCTGTATAAATGACAATGGTCCCAAAAATGTGTCAAAAATGTCCGATGTGTCCGCCATAATGTCGCAGTCACAATAAAAATCGCTGATCGCCACCATTACTAGTAAAAAAAAAAAATTAATAAAAATGCTATAAAACTATCCCCTATATTGTAAACGCTATAACTTTTGCGCAAACCAATCAATAATCGCTAATTGCGATTTTTTTTACCAAAAATATGTAGAAGAATACGTATCGGCCTAAACTGAGGAAAAAAAATGTTTTTTTATATATTTTTTGGGGTTATTTATTATAGCAAAAAGCAAAAAATATTGCATTGTTTTCAAAATTGTCGCTCTATTTTTGTTTATAGCACAAAAAATTAAAACCGCAGGGGCGATCAAATACCACCAAAAGAAAGCTCTATTTGTGGGAAAAAAAGGACACCAATTTTGTTTTGGAGCCACGTCGCACGACCGCGCAATTGTCAGTTAAAGCGATGCAGTGCCGAATCGCAAAAAGGGGCCTGGTCCTTTGGCTGCCAATTGGTCCGGGGCTGAAGTGGTTAATATCCATAGCAGACTTGAAGGGCCTGGTAATTGAATTTGGGGGGACCCCACGCTTTTTTTTTTATCAATGACTTTTTTTTTATCAATGACTTTCAATGAATGACTGTTCTCTGTGTTACGGGAGCCGGTGTTCTGACAAGAACAGTCCGGCTATCACTAAGTGTCCGCTGTGTACTGCGCATGTGCAGCGCATGCCGCATATGGCTGCCTTAGATGACACAACAGGCCAGAAGGGTGGTTTAATGTGATACTGCAATGCTGTACTAACAGCACGCACACACTACACTAATCCCCAGAATCACAGCAGATAATGTCAGACTCAGCAGAATGAATAATGTCACTGACACCGTCATGTTCCTAACGCCGGAACACACTACACGAGGCCGCCCGCGGCGGCCTTATATAGTGTGGGGCGTGTACTAAACCCTCTGAGCTGTAATTGGCCACAGGCATCCTGCCTGTGGCCAATTATTGCTCTCCTCGCCGCTGGCTCTATGATTGGCCAAGCATGCAGGGTCACAGTGCATGCTTGGCCAATCATCAGCCAGCAATGCACTGCGAAGGGCCCAAATAGTTCTGGGCTCGACGAGCGGTC
Organism: Lithobates sylvaticus; assembly: GCA_028564925.1. Lineage (NCBI taxonomy): Eukaryota > Metazoa > Chordata > Amphibia > Anura > Ranidae > Lithobates > Lithobates sylvaticus. The sequence goes on along the minus strand of CM053036.1, from coordinate 151,118,045 downwards.
GAACGCCCGATGTTCCATTCGAACATGGGTTTGAATCGAACACCGGGCCCATCCCTAGTCATCGGCCAAGTCGCCTCCCTTCTCCACATTACATTAAGGTCTTTGTGTAATGTTGCTACATCCAAGGCCTAAATGATTTGCTTCCATAATATGGTATCCTGAGCAGATTCTAAAATCTAGCTCTTTACTCCTGCCTCACTGTCATTTATAATCAAGGCAAACAACATTGGGAACACTGAAACACACTGAGACACATCACTAAAAACCACTCCGAGGCTGAATCATTTTCCACTACTCTCCACTCTTCCACTACTCTCTGTATCAGTTCTTGAAGCCAGCTTACTATCTATGTACACAGAATTACCTTCACCCCAATAGACCTTTAAATGAAGCCTATGTGGGGTAGAGTATCAAATGCTCTTGCATTTTTGCACTTTCCAGATAAAATACACCTACTGTCCTGGGTCTATCTAATTTACTGCTCACTTCATTATAGAATGTCAACAGGTTCATCTATCTGACAAGAGCCGTCTTTTTTAAATCCCTGTTGGTTGTTACCTAATTTACTATTTTCTCAGACAAATTAGTAAAGCCCCTAAGCATTTCTTCGAACACTTTTAACACAGCATGCTGGTCTGTACCCGCCCTTCACTGCCTAAGTCTTATGTTTCCTACTAAAACCAGTAATAATGGAATGCAGAGGCAAATATTTATATGATAAAGAGTACATATATTTATGTCGTTTTACAGATACATCCAGCCTTTGAGGGCAACCATACTACTGATGCAACCCACAGTGAAATTGAGTTTGACTCCCCTGCCTTACATACTATTGATGTTAGGATGACTGATCTGTAGCTTCCTGATATACTGTACATCCCTTTTTTAAACATCGGTACAATTATTTGCTCTATGCTAATCAGTCAGTACTATTCCATCAGTAAGAAGTCTTTAAAAATCAGGAATAGCGGCTTGGTTATCACTGAGCTGAGCTCCCTGAGGACTAAAGCCCCATACACACGGTCGGACTTTTTCATCAATTTGGTCCGATCGGACAAGGTTGTTGAAAAATCAGACCGTGTGTATGCACCATCGGACAGTGTTCGTCGGTTTGTCCGTCGGACAAAGTCTTATCTCCTGCTGGAAAGATTTCCCGTCAACCCGGTCCGATCACACCAAATCCGAGCGTGTGTACGCTTGTCCGACGGACAAAGTGCTACGCATGCTCAGAAGAAATTCTGTGACGGAAGCGCTCGGTCAGGTAAAACTACCTTTCCTAATCGACACAGCACATTCGTCACGCTGCAATGTTAAAATGTCTTTAATGCAGCGCATTCTCTTTTTCTTTACAATGCAACAAGAATGACATGTTTTAGCTGCTCCTATTCACCCGCACTTCTCACAAACTTACTTCTTTATTACTTTGCAGCATTTATACACTACATGTTTATTTTTACTCTGAACGGAAAAGAATCTTTGTTATTTTTTTACCATGATTTGTCTTTTTTTTTTTTTTTTGGGGAATACATATTTGAATGTTTTTTTTTTTTTTTTGGAGGGGGGTTGTGTGTCTCAATTTACCAAAAACACATTATTTACATTTGTATTTCTTGCTTAAATTTACTAGGAGGTTGTTTGTTGTTGTTGCCCCTTGTTAATTCTACTTTAGGATTAGTGAAATGTACCAGCCTACTCAAAGAAAAACTGTCATTGTAGCAAAGTAAAACACAATAGTCAATGATTATTTCAAATCAAAAAAACCTTTATTTAGGTCACACCAACAAACCAAAGAGGAACGCAGCCATGGTGAAACTTGGGGAATTTGCAAAGTCTTGGCCCCCCACGGCAACCATCATTGTCCAAGCGTAGAAAATTGGGGGCCTGAGGAGTACGTATATTAAGGGGAGTGCAATCTGGTCGTGAAGTCCAAAGTATCCGGAACTGCAGCAGATGCCATCTAGGTCCCCAGGCTCTGGTACTACAAGAGGCTCCATCTTCTCTCACACCAGACTGATTGCAGGTCGTCACTCTCAGGTCTTCCTTCCACGCTTCCTTCCACGCTGTGGCTGTCGTGCTGGTGGGGTGGCAGAAGGAGGAGGAGGAGGAGGAGGAGGCGGAGCATGGTAACTATGGCAAACATGTGTGACTGGGGTCATCTCCCCAGCCCTACCCTTATTTAGGACATGGAGGATGAGCCCCTCACACATGTTGCGTTGCCCCACCTCCATACCCATCATTTTTTGTGACAACCACCGAGCCAAAGGTCTCCTCGTCGGCGGGTGTGGCATGTAGGGAGGCTGAAGCCTCTCTTATCATGCGGAGCGCTGACTGTGCCGCATAACCCCCCTTCTCGCCCTTTTGTAGGGAAGGCGGAGGAGAGGGATTTGGGAGTCAGTCAGGCTCCGCGGCCTAGCCCCCTCTTGGCTGCCACTACCCAGCTGGTGGCTGCCACTAACCCCTGCCTCCTCCTGACTGCCACCTTCCACAGCCACCTCCTGGCTGAGGTCTTCCTGTGTAGGAAAAAGGGACATAGTTTCAGTTATTTGTTCATCAAACACACACAATTCTCATCTAGTGACTGGTGCAAAATGTTTACAAATAGAAAACCATACAATTCTCAGCCCAGCAGTTTAGATTCTGGCCCCAAATGTCTCCCACACCACTGTCTGTTGATATGTCAAACACGTTAGGAACTAAGCAATTGGCGATCCTGAATTAAGTGAACATCATTCATTATTCACATAAATGGTAACAAAACTACTATACCTGGAACAAGATGGGCTCCTCCACATCTTCCATACTGGAAGGGCCAGGTTGCTCCTCGGAAGCCTCATCAGGGGTGGGCTGTGCGCAAGGAAGCGTGGAAGGAGGAGTTGAGGTTGGCTCCGTGACATCAGCCTGGTCCTTCAGAAAATGGAGACTCTGATAGTACCAGAGCTTGGGGACATAGACCTCATCTGCTGAAGTTGCAGTTTCCTCAGACTTCACGACCTTCTTCCTCTCCCTGATATACGCACTCCTCAGGCTGCCAATTTTCTTTCTAATATCATCAACAGTTGCCGTGGGGAACCTTGGCTTGACAAATTCCACAAGTTCCTCCAGGGCTGCGTGCCTCTTTGGTTTGTTGGTGTAATGTGGGTGTATACCCTGCCACAATATGGGAAAATCCCTGTATTTGGCAATGAAGAGGGGGAGAAAACTCATGTCGTTGAATCCCTTCATATCAATCTCTGCAAGACACAACAACACACCAAACCCTATAAATTATGTCAGGCTAAACTCTCCTAATCTTCTCCATAAAGAAGCCTCAAGTTCAAATCAGTCTAGGCTAGTTATGTACCAACGTTAAATTGTACCTTCGTTTGTAGCGATCGTCTCGTGTGAGTTTTCTCTCCCCTCGTCTCCCAGATCGTGGCTACGACACAGGCGTGTGACGTTTTATATACACTGCGCATGCTTCAAACTCCGCCCGCCCCTGACGATCTTTCTCGTCTATTCCCCACCCCTTCTCTTTACGGCGTAGTGGGGAGAGCACATGGCGGGGACACAGCAGGTGCGCCACAAATATCCCACCAACGAGGAGGAGGACGAGGAAAGTCCGGAGGCAGAAACGTCCCGATCCCGGAACCTGAAATTCAAGGCCTCCAATATGTCATTTGGAGAAATGTTGGAGATGGTGGACATATTAAAGAGGAGCGACTATGATGGGAAGTATGGGCCTTACCTCAACCCCAATGTCCGCAAGGCCAAGATCATGTCTAAAGTTGTGAGAAGGCTGTACAATAATTTTGGGGTACAACGATCCAAGGAGCAACTCAGGAAAACGCTGGTCAGACCTGAAACTGAGGGAGGCCGATCAGTACAGAAAGATCAAGAGAATTCTTCAAAAAAGTAAGTAGTTGTGTTTTGTGTTTGATTTCTTGCTTGCATACTGCTCCATTGTGTTTTGATTTTTACCAAGTTGTACATTCCAAAATGGCCACTTTCAGGTTCGTCTGTGCATTCGATCGTACTCAGCCTCGATCTTTCTGCCACTGTCATGGTCGTGTGTGTGTGCATTCGATCGTACGCAACCTCGATCGTTCGGCCACTTATAATACGATGTTTGGTGTTTTTTTGGGGAAAGGAAGTTTGTTCTCACTAGAAATGTCATCAAGAATGTAAAGCCAATTTATTCAATGTAAAGGAGAGGTCACTCAGTAGCTGTTTACCCATCTGGACTCTAGAGCACTAGTGCTGGGACACCCAAACCCCCTTTTTATTATGCTTTTCCACACATGTGCTCCAGTGGATACTAGAGGGGGTCTCCATCACACAAACTTCTACCAAAAAGCTAGTCAGTTTAGCACCTTTACAAAGTGACTTCATTCATGTAGTTGACATTTGTAACTGGCCAAACTAAAATAGTGTCCGTCACTTTCAAGCAATGTTTGTCATTTCCTATTTCTGCCCTCAATAGCTTGTGTTGCTAAATCTTCCTTTTGGACATTCTCATAGGGGAGCGAAAACTTGGGCCGTCTGAGGAAACCCCCAAACCAACACCTACCAAAAAAGGGGAAAGAGCAGAAGCAGAGGAGGAGGAGGAGGAGGAAGGAGAGATCATCGAACTTGGAGAAATTGTCACCACAACAGGTGAGTGTGGGAGAACACAGCTACTGGTAAGCTAATCCATGTATGGCTGCCTCATTTCCAACACCCCATTTTTGTTTGTTTGTGGTTTTTAGGTGACGTGGATGTTGTGGAAGAAAAATCGCACTTTACCACAGAGAGTGCCCACGTACTCATCGGAGAGATAATGGTCTGCAATAGAGATCTAGATTACATAAAGCAAAACATCAATGATGTTCAACAAAAATTGAAGAACATCATTGATGTTTTAGGAAAAATATGAAAACGCACCAAGTAATTAACACACATTTGTGCCAGCTTCAGAACACATTTGCAACTTAAAAACTGTCTGAAATTTGGAACATGCACACATTGTGTCCACATGTGCTAGCTCCCATCATGGTGGATGAATGGCAACGTTTTTTTGGGGGTGCAAACACTTTACGAACTACGAAAGTGGTTGTGGTGAAGGGGTTGCACCCCAAAAAACGTCCATTCATCCCCATGATGGAAAATGGCACTTTTGAAGCTTCTAGGCATGTGTTTTACCATCTAATGACCATTTTCAGTCCCAAATTGTGTGCATGTTCCAAATTTCCACTTTTCGGGGGTGACCCCCCCATGTGATGAAGGCAAGATCAAACACACTTTGAACATATAGTCATGTCTGATCTTGTCTTCACTTTACAAAGTTGAACTTTCCAAGTTCCTAGGTTCTGTTTTGCTCCATGCCTGGTTTTACCAATTGCGGAATGTTTGTAAACAATGTTGTAAATAACCAAGATGTTGTCAGTTTTGGCGTGAAGATTGTAAACGCACTTGGGAATGTTTTCCTAGTAAACTTTTATTTTTCTAAATGTGTGGCTTCCTTATTTAAAAAACACAATGCATTATGTATGTAAAATGAAAAGGATATGGGGGGCAATGGGTGTTATTTACTAAAGGCAAATCCACTTTGCACTCCAATTTTCTTTCCCGGGGAACTTTTTCAATGCACTTGTAGAGCATAGCGGATTTGACTTATGTAAATGACACCCACAGTGCTTTGTACGAAAACACGGAGCACAGCATTTTGGAGAATACACACATGTCAGACCTGGTGATGAAAAGGAGTATTTTGGGTGTCAGTTATGCAGTACAAACCTTCTCTAGACCAAAGATTAGGTAGCAAACACACAACATGAGAATAATCTTTTTGGGAAGAAGAGACTGTTACCTCCTTTTGCCCAGAAAGTGCATTCCCACTGTCGAAGGCAAAGGGAAAAAATGTCAAAGTAAAATAAGCTAAAAAGAAGACTGAAATGACATGAAATCATAGGTTGGTTTAAAATATCAGATTTATTAAAAAATGCCTCTCACACATCGTCAGGCAGAGCAATGGCCCCCCTACCCACAAAGTACTGCATATATTGGTCCCGGACCACACGGGCATTTAGAGGGGGCAAGCCTGGACGTGCCACTCGAAGGGCTGTGAGTTCGGCATTTGGAGGGCCCTCCACATCTGGGCCAACGGGCACCACATAGTTCCTGTTATGTCTTTTGAGGAAGTTGTGCAATATGCAACAGGCAAGAACTATGTGGTTCAGTTTGTATTCCGCCAAGTTAAATGCCGTCAGGAACAGGCGGAAGCGGCTGGCCAGGATGCCAAAAGCGTTCTCCACAACTCTTCTGGCTCTGGACAGCCTGTAGTTGAAGACCCTCTGGTCCGGGTGAGGGTCCTCATCGGGAACGGCCTCATCACATGGGGAGTCAACGCAAACGCTTCATCTGCGACAAAGACGAAGGGGAGTCCTTCGGCATTCTCCTCTGGAGGTGGCAAGCACAGACTGCCACTTTGGAGACGCCAGTAGAACTCCGTGTGCGTAATGGCCCCACCATCCGATATCCGGCCGTTCATCCCCATGTCCACATACATAAACTCGTATGTTGCCGACACCACCGCCAACATCACTACACTATTAAACCCTTTATAATTATAATAGTAGGACCCCGAGTTGGGCGGTGGGACGATGCGGACGTGTTTCCCATCAATTGCCCTCCGCAGTTAGGAAAGTCCCAACGGCTGGCAAAGTGGGAGGCCACAGTCTGCCATTCCTGTGGCGTGGAAGGGAACTGTGGAGTGAAACAAGAAAAAAAAATTAGTCACTTTGCACCTAAACATTGCAAGCAGATTAGACAATCAACATCTTGGAACAAGAGCATTGTCTAAAATTGGAGGCTGGAAAGTATTTGCACAGAAAAGTAGAGGCTCCCCTTCACAGATTACTCACCCCCCCATCAATCCCCCCACTTCTGATGGGCCATTGGCGATAACTAGGGGTTTTGGGGGGGGGGGGGGGGGGTGGTGGACAGCTAACCCTCTGCACTTCATTGATTGGCAAATGGCTCAATAGCTCAATGGCTAGTTTGGCCAGACCCTCTGTACTTAACACTATTGGCAGGCCACAGGAAAGATCAAATAGCATTTCAACCCCCCCCCCCCCCCCAAAAAAGGCAGGCACAGTGTGACATTATTAAATTACCAAGCAAGCTAATAGGAGGGAAAGAAGACAAAAAAATAGGAAATGGAATGTATGGAGGCAGTCCCTTGCACTACATGCTTTGCTGAATTCATCCCTAAAGATGCGCACTATAAAGAGGTAGGTATATAGTGTGTATGGACCTTGGGAAAGCCAGCAGATAAAGGATTGGTACCATCTGACAGAGCAGTTGGGGGAGGGGGTTCCTAATGAGTTTGCCCCCCCCCCCACCAAAAGAACAAAAAAAGGGGGCTCTACATGAAGTAAACCACACAGCAAACATTTGTGCATATTTTAGGGGGTGTTTTGGGGCAAACAATACTATGCAGCAGACAAAAGACATTGCTTAAGTGACTAGGCCATAGGTGTCTATTGGGGCAGAAGAGCATGCTGGTGAGGTAAGTGAAGGGAAAAATGCATGAAGGAGAAAAGGGGCACAGCATATTAGAACATATTGCAATCATGGTAATTAGGGAAGGAGGTCAAAAATACAAGTCATTAGCAAACAGAGCATACATAGAAGGGAATAGTAAAGTAGAAATGTTACCTTAATATAGTCCTCCTGCAGGACCTGAATGATGGCAGAACAGGTCTCTGGAATAATGATTCCCAGGGCCTGGGGAGAGATACCTGAAGAGAACTTCAAATCCTGAAGACTTCTCCCTGTCGCCAAGTACCTCAACGTGGCAACAAGCCTCTGCTCCGGAGTAATGGCTTGTCTCATGCAGGTATCCTGCCGGCTGATAAAGGGGGTCAGCAAAGCCAAAAGACGGTGAAAATCGGGGTCCGTCATCCTGAGAAAGTTCCTGAAATCATCAGGATTATTCTCCCGGATCTCACGAAGCAAAGGCATGTGCGAGAACTGGTCACGCTGAAGCAACCAATTCTTGGTCCACATACTCCTCGTCACTCTGTTCATGGACGGGTCTTGGGTCAAAGCTAAAAGCCCGACACCAATTCCGCGTACAGCACGAACTCGGCGACGAGTACGCACGGGAAACATCGCTCAGAAGGTCACAAAAGGTCGGCTGGTCAGAACGGACAAACAGAAAGCACCGATAAACAGCAAGGCCTGAAAGAACGAAGTGAATACCAGCAACGAGCAGACAATAAGCAGTGCAAATCAAAGCGTCCTATATCAAGATATAGGCCGCAATGACCAACAAATGCGAACTGACTACACGCACTAATAAACAGATACGCACGACAAGCACAAACTGAAGAGCAGTAACGATCTGAGTCAGAAAACTGAGAAGCGCGAATCTTAAGTCACCAAACTTCCACTAACTCTCGATAAACACGGGATCAGCAGAAGGAGCCCAACGGGTGCCTGACGTGGTGCTGAACTTCCCTTTTGTAATCTCGTGGACGACGACTTACGTCACAACGTTCTTCCGGACCGGATATTCCGACAACGTAGTCCGACCGTGTGTACGCAACGCCAACATCGGACAAAGTACGTCGGACAAAGTCCGACTGACCTGGTCCGCGGATTGTCCGAGCGTGTGTATGGGGCTTTACATGTGTAAGTCAGATGCAAGTCCTGGCGTTGTGTTTATAATTAGTACATGGTACACAAATGTATGAATGTAAATGCATGTGTTGGGGGCGCCTACGCACAAAAACATCAACTGCTCTACACATGTTACATATCGTTGTTGCACGCCACAGCAAGAGCAATAACTCTAGGCCCGTTATGCACAGTTAACTCCAAACTAATGACCTGTAGAGGCTTTTAAAGTATAGCCTATGGAAAATATAGGGTACTAATGCATAGAATGAATTAAGATAAAAAATCTTCTGACTTTACAACTTCTTTATGGCTTGACATGCTGTTCATCTATTTAATTGGCATAACCTCATATCTAATATCTTACCAAAAAAAATTGGGTAATACTGTATATTATGTTTATGTGCCTTACAATTAACTTTAGGGTATTTTTTACTAACATTTTGCATTTGTTTGTTGAGCTATTATAATGTGACATAAAAAATTTAACTACAACTATTTTATTCACTAGGGTGTCTGTCAACAATTTTTGGTGGTTTTGTGTGATTAAAAAATATGCAAAAAAAGGTTCTAACAGTCAAAAGGGTTAAATGAGAGTAAACATTAACCACACAGGTTTACGTTTTGTTCTTCTATAAATGTTATGCTGCGTACACACGAGTGGATTTTCCGTAGGAAAAATCTCGTAGGAATTGTAGGAATCGTAGGAATTGGTACAGACAATCGGAATTTCTGATAGAAACTTTTTCCGTCAGAAAAATTGTTCTCAAACTTTTGCTGGCGGAAATTCGGCCAGCAAAAGTCCGATGGAGCATACAAACGGTTGCATTTTCCGACGAAAAGCTATCATCAGATCATCAGTCCTGTGTATGCGGCATTACTCAGTGAAGTATTTTTGGAAATGCATAAAAATATCTTTTGCTGAATTGCTGACACTTATGGATGATATAGTACATGAGAAAGGATTCATCATATAAACCGATTCCAGGTTTAAGGTCATTAAATAATGTGAAGTATAAATCCAAAGGTAGTTGCTAATAATGTAATCTAACAATTTTTTTTTATTTTAGCTTTTTAGAGAACCAGTCTTATACCCCCTTCATTTGGTTTCCACCCCCCCCCCCCCCTCAGTTAGGAACCCCTGCACAAGAGTTACTATCTCGAATGAAAGGGAACATTTTACATTTTACCTAATGAAGCACAGATAGCGCTGGATTTTTTAATGATTTATTAAAAATATTCAGAAGCCAAATAACACCAATATAGTTCAGTATACCTCCTCTATCGCTCTTTTTTTTATAGGTGAACATATTTTCTTTTCCTAATATCAGTATTATTATAAATGTGATAGATACGTAAGAATTGTACTCAGCTATTTCATACAAATACTCCACTGGTGATTAATGTTTAAAGCACATGACAATCCCTTTGTTGCAAAACTATTCTGTTCATTGACTTTTTATTGCCATTTTTGTTTCATGATATAACTAGTCACACCAGAGATGTTGCTAAACATTTAATTTCTTCCTTAATGCCACAAATACTAAGGGTGCTGATTTCATTTCACGTGTATGAATATAATATAATAAGAGGTAATTGGTAAAGAACATGTTTAAACCAAAGTTTAGCCCATGGCAAATATCTTCTGAACTATTAGTCTATACATGCAAAAAACTTAAAATAAGGTAATACAAATAGCATTTCCCACATTTTGAATAAAGCAGGGGCCATGGCAGTTGTCTTTTACTCCCAGTAAAAATAATCAGGGTGTAAGGTAAGGGCATAGAAAAAAGAGGGCACACCAGCCTTGTGCATTATCCTTTGATATATTTATTTGGAAGAAAAATTATTAAAAACTACTCACAAGGGTAGAAAGAAAACCACACTGTAACAATCTTTGGCTTGTGACAATCCGTCCTACTGATAGCAGTCTACAGATCCTTCTTCCTCAGGCTAGACCCTGAGGAAGAAGGTAATCCTTTGAAACTCGCCAGCCAGCAGTGGTTCACACGTCCTCTCTTTAGGATCTGGAGACTGCTATCAGTAGACGGATTGTCACAAGCCAAAGATTGTTACAGTGTGGTTTTCTTTCCACCCTTGTGAGTAGTTTTTAATAATTTTTCTTTTAAATAAATATATCAAAGGATAATGCACAAGGCTGGTGCGCCCTCTTTTTTCTATTCTCTCTTTCAACTTCTAGGATATCCCTATCCTGGAGGGCAGCAAGGCCTAAAGATATTATCCACTCTGAACTTTGGATTGCCTGGTTAACACATTCGTGAGCAAGAGTATTTGTTTTGCTGCTATTGTAAGGTAAGGGCACAGGAGTGCTCAGTAGTATCAACATAGGGTCAGGAGATCTTGTCGTGGGAGTAGGCCGCGTAGATGCCTGGTCGCCTCCAGAGTAGTGAGTGGAGTGTTGCCATGGAGGGTGAACTACTGCAATCCCCGTGGGGCATGTTGGGAAAGAGAGCTCTGTATATATAGTCTGGGGGGGGGGGGGGTAGTCCATTTGAGTTGTTAGTCATCATGGTAAGTGTTGCAAGAAACAGGCCTTTTGCAAAGATATCATCTTTGAAGCTCTAGCTCTGGAAGATATAGCAGGAATGGAGAGACAGAAAGCTTTTGTTTCCTTTACATAGGATACAGGACTCTGTATCCTGTACTGTCTCTTCGACTCAGCTTGCTGTTTGTTATTGCTGCATTAACTGTTTGCAAATTTCTTCTTCAATTTTTTATATTTACTATTAGAGGCAGAGTACAGAAGTAATACATGTGCACCTAGTGATAAATGTAGGTGCAGTAGTATTTTATATTCAGAGTGAAAATAAGTATTTCAGAGACATCTATCATTAAAGCCTATCTCCGGGTTTTAAGTTACTGTATTTACTTTGTTTGGGCCAAGCTGCCCAAACAAACTATTTCCATTAGAAATGCGGGTGATGTCAGCATTGTATACATTGTATGTAGCAACAGCTACATAGAGTATACAGCACTATGTTCAGGCACCAGTATGGAGACTTCCTGTCCTGTTCCCAGAAGGACTGCTCAGCCATTCACAGGAAGCCTAGTTTTTTTGAATGAATACAATGCTTCCTCTGATTGTGATATCATCCACCTCTTAACCTTAACCACCAGAAATTGCGTTTGAAATACCGCTGTTAGGTACCTGGTAGTGGAGCCTGACTTGTAGGAGAAGACCTCTCATACAACGCTGGTTCAAGAGCCACTGGAGTGGGGACAGTGATCTCGTGAGCACAGTGGGTAGGAGTGGCTTGATAGTTGCAGTGGTCAGCACAGGAACAGCGAGTAGGTCCTCCAGGGGTAGCTGGACTGCAGATGGCAGCAGGCAGGAGCAACCGGCAGCTCGGTGGCAGGAGGTGCAGGAACAGCGACTGCTGGAGCTGGATGAGAAGGCCGGAACACAGCAACACAAGGCAGCAGGCAAAGGCAGAACCAGACAGGCGGGTCAGCAGGCAATAACAAGGTCAGACAGTCCGGGTCGGCAGGAGATCAGGCAGGTAAGAGCAGCAGGCAACAGCAGAGTCAGCAAGGCAGGAGTTGGCAACGGTTCACAGCAGAGATAGGCAGAGTCAGGCAGGCCGGGTCGGATTGGAGAAGGCAGAGAAGTCAGATGGAGCCGGGTCGGTAACAAGCAGCAAACGGGTTCAGAGCAAACAGGTTCAGATAATTCAAGTACAGAGGTGCAGACAAAACAGCGCCGCACAAGTGTCACAGAGGAACTTTTAAAAGTTACTTGGCGCCAAACAGGGCTATCGTGCTCGTGCGCGCGGCAATGCGCACGCTCGCTCGCCCACGTGCGCTCACAGGCGTGCGCTAACGCACACGCAGCTCTAGTATGTGTAATGAGTACTGAAGCGCTGATAAATATATAAAACCTAAAACCTGATAAAATGAATAAGATGGCTAAATGATATGCTGCTACCATCAAAAGTGTTCCCACACTTAAAATAATATGTAAAAAGTATACAAAAGACGTATAAATGGTGCGCAAATCAACCTTATTAAAATAATAAATTTAAATCTTGAATAAATATACTGTTGCCAATAAATCCAATGTGGCCAGTAATAAGTATATAAGTGATAAAAGTATACAGTCCGTGTATCCGTAATAAATATATGTGATGAGTGTATACAATCCTTGTGATAGTGAAATGCCAAACGTGCAAGTATTAAAAAGCCAAACGTGCAAGTATAAGAATACTCCTAATATCAAATTCCTCCAAATGCTGATACTGTATGAATATATAGGAATGGATGAATTAATATGCGACAACTATTTCCTCAATTAATTTTAATTTTAATTTTACAGTTTTTATTTATTTTTTATTTCTAATTCTATTTTTATTTTTATTTTTACATCTCTATTTTTATTTTTATTTATTTTTATTTTTATTTTTATTTTATTTTTACTTTTTTCTTTTTTCCTTTTTTTATCTTTTTTTCAATCTATTTTATTTTTATTTTTATTTTTTCACATATTTTATAATTAAACTTTTTTACCCTTTTGATTAAAGATGGTGTTTTTAAACACCGGTCTCAATTTTTTATGTTTTAAGGCTATATTGATGTGGCTTTAAATTATATTCCTCACATTGCGTTTGGTGCTGCTATGATGTTAATTAATGACCTCTCACAGCACATCCACATAGGTACCCGGTGTAGCGGATCTAGTAAATGGAATGATGACTAATACACTAAAGCACTTGAAGTCACCATGGCAACCCGATTGTTTAATTGTTGCTATAAAGCCTCCGCGCTGGCCACAGGGCTATTATCCCTTGAGAAAGTCTCGTAACCTGTGACGCAACGCGTCTGGAGGAGGAGCCTAAGTGACACCGTGTGAGACACGAGCTCAGTGAGGAGGAGAAGGGCTGACAGCCCAGAATCATAGCCTGACCATTGCTACAGCTTATCTGCGCTAAACAAACTGGGTACACGTGAGTGCAAACAGATCATAGGCATTTCATGTAAAATATTACCAGAGATGCTGCGCAATGGTAGTTTGTTTTGTATTTCTCTCTCTGTCATGTAAAAAACGGATAAAGATAACAGCAAGTTTTTTATGAAGAAAAATCATCAAAAAACATAAAGGGAAGTTTTTGTTTATATCTTTATATTTATATTTATATACCACTTCATAAACGGCTGCGAACTATCCCCCACAATATAAGTGGTAATCTATGGGTATCTATGGTTGGTTTGCCGTTTTTGCTAGTGGATTACCAGTAAGCTAATAGCTGCTTTTTATATCGCTGTCAGTGGAGCACACATTTACCAATCACCAATCGTCTGGTGTATGTGACCATATTTAGCATTTATATTGCATTGGTCGGTCAATACTGATACATACTGTCATACCAGATATTTTAACCAATTTTCATCACAGGGCACACTTGGTTTATAGCACCCTTTTTTATTTTTATTTTGAGCAATTAATTTAATTCATCCATTCCTATATATTCATACAGTATCGGCAGCTCTAGTATGCCTGTGTATGTGTGGGTGGGAAGGCTCAGGTCTTCTTTGGGGGGGGGGGGCAGTATGTGCAAGGAGAGGTGAACAGCAGTATACACAGTGAGGGGGCAGTCTGCAAAGACAGGGTCCCCCACTTGCAGATGCTGTCACTGTCATCTATTACCTGGTTGCTGCCCGCCCACTGTCAAATGATGGTGGGGCGGTGCAGCTCTTGTTCTAGGATGCAATCATATGACGTCCCAGAGCAGCCGCTCTTGCGCTAGGACACAGAGTGACCCCGATCTGTGTAAAGAGCTGCGTCCGCGGCTCTTTAACCATGTGATTGGCTGTGTCCAATCACAGCCGGTCACATGTAAACAAGGAAGTGCCGGTAATCGTCTCTCCTCGCCTCACACTGTCAGAGTGTGTGGAGAGGAGAGCCAATCAGTGGCATCTCCTCACAGGGGGATATGTAGGAATGTAATCAGGGCACTGATTATCAGTGCCCTTATTATAATATATAAATATAGTCTCACAAACAGTGCCATTGCCATCACAAACCATTGCCCACCAATTCCAGCATACAGTGCCCACCCAGCCATTTTCCCTCCCTGGTGTCGTGTAACTCGTTAGTGTTACAAGGCCTCAGGTGTGAATGGGGGGCAGGTGTTAAATTTGGTGTTATCGCTCTCACTCTCTCATACTGGTCACTGGAAGTTCAACATAGCACCTCATGGCAAAGAACTCTCTGAGGATCTGAAAAAAATAATTGTTGCTCTACATAAAGCTGGACTAGGCTATAAGAAGATCCTGAGCTGCAGCATGGTGGCCAAGACCATACAGTGGTTTAACGGGACAGGTTCCACTCAGAACAGGCCTTGCCATGGTCAACCAAAGAAGTTGAATGCACATGCTCAGGTTATCTTTGGAAAATAGACGTATGAGTGGGGACAGCATTTCTGCAGAGATTGAAGGGGTGGGGGGTCAGCCTGTCAGTTCTCAGACCATACTCTGCACACTGCATCAAATTGGTCTGCATGGTTGTCGTCCCAGAAGGAAGCCTCTTCTAAAGATGATGCACAAGAAAGACCACAGTTTGCTGAAGACAAGCAGACTAAGGACTAGGGATGAGCTTCGAGTTCGAGTTGAACCCATGTTGCCTGTTCACCCGTTCGCCGAATATCGAACAATTTGGGGTGTGCGCGGCAAATTCAAAAAGCCACGAACACCCTGTAAAAGTCTATGGGAGACATCTAAAGTGCTAATTTTAAAGGCTTATATGCAAGTTATTGTCATAAAAAGTGTTTGGGGACCTGGGTCCTGCCCCAGGGGACATGTATCAATGCAAAAAAAAGTTTTAAAAACGCCAGTTTTTTCGGGAGCAGTGATTTTAATAATGCTTAAAGTGCAACAATAAAAGTGTAATATTCCATTTCGTACCTAGGGGGTGTGTATAGTATGCCTGTAGAGGGGCGCATGTTTCCTGTGCTTAGAACTGTCCCTGCACAAAGTGTCCGAGTCCCATAGACTTTAATAGGGTTCTAAAGTTCATAAAAATTTTAGGTCTGTTCGCAGGTTCTGGTCAAATGAAAAGGTATAATAAAATATTTACAAAAATGTGCGGGGTGTACTCACTTTTGTAAGATACTGAATATGAAAAAATATATATGAAAATAGATGATCATGTGTTGTCGTCCGTTTTTCCATTGTAATGCATTGATGTCCATTTACCATTCGTCAATGGAATGGTCCGTATGTGTGAAAGGGGCCTAACTGCATAACTGTTGCAGGTTAGGAACTGCAAACATCTACACTCTTACTCAAATTTAACAATCACATTTTTCAATGAGTAGTTTTGTACAATTTTTGTTCACTGGTTAGTGATCTTGAAAAAGAAACTGTAAACGTCTGTGGTCCTGTGCAAATTTATCAATTACTTTGTCAATCAGCTGTTAATTGTGTTCATGCATGGTACATAGATAGACTGATGATAGTATTCTTCCACAGAAGAGGAACCAAAATTAGAATGAAATTCTTGTCTGCCACACTGTCTGGGAACACAAAGTTCCTTGATCATCTGATGATGATCCACGATGATGATGATGATGATCTGATGATGAAGCACAGAATACTGCTGTGCAAAATGTAAGCACATTGTTTCCCTGGAAGCCCAGGTTCTGAATCTAGGGAAGCAACTGTCAGCACTGAGAAGACCCCCCACACTAAAGGAGAGCTGAGATCATACCCAGCAGGTGCCGGCAGGGGCCAGAACAGAGGCGGGTGGAGTCAAAGAGGTGTAGGCACTAGAAATGTGTAGACGGGTGACAGTCAGGAAGGATAGAGGGGGAAGTGCCAGGGCTGGAGCATCCCAATAAGTACTCTCCATTGAGTGACATTGGAGCTGAGGGACTCTCCTAGCTGCCAGGGGAAGAACTCCTCCAGTGAGAGTGGGGGGGGGGGGGGGGAAGCGAAGGGAAAGGATAGACAGGTTCTGGTGGTAGGGGACTCAATTCTTACAAGGACAGAGAGAGCAATCTGTGACAAAGACCTGAAGCGCCAAACTGTATGCTGTCTACCAGGCGCTCGGGTTCGGCACATCACAGATCTGGTGGACAGATTATTGTGAGGGGCTGGGGAAGACCCAGCTGTCATGGTGCATGTTGGCACCAATGACAAAGTCAGAGGCAGATGGAGTGTCCTAAAGAATGATTTCAGGGACTTAGAAGCTAAATTGAGGAAAAGGACCTCTCAGGAATACTACCGGTACCTTGAGCCACACCAGAAAGGCAGAGGGAGATTAGGGAAGTAAACAAGTGGATGAGCAGCTGGTCTAGTAAGGAGAGGTTTGGCCTTCAGTCTTCACGAGGGAATCGGGGGGCTTCAGTAACCAAAACTGCAGTGATTGTCCACATCACACATCACAGGAAGCACCCTCATGGCTAACAGAGGACAGAATTAGAAATAGACTTGGGAAACTTAACATTAATAAATCACCGGGACCAGATGGCTTGCACCCGAGGGTACTTAGGCAACTCAGTCAAGTAATTGCCAGACCATTGTTCCTAATTTTTATTGACAGTCTACTGACTGGAATTGTACCAGCTGAGCACACTATATAAGGGTATGTACACTGTAGTCTTAGAACACTAAAACTGATATATACACACACACACACACGTGTTGGACTGGATGGACCTGGCGTTTTTCCAACCTTATCTACTATGTAAATATATAATAATTCAGTCATAGTATCAGCTATGGAATTCTTGACCTAATGTTCAATAAGGCTGGGTTCACACCCAATGCGAATTGGATGCGGCTTACACTGCATCCAATTTGGAGGACATTTTTGAAATCTGTTCATTTGAATGAGTCAGGTTCACATAATGTGCATTGCATCCGTACTCCGCATTGGCCAAAAAAATGTGTGCGTTTTGTAGGCATTGCGGTGCGAATTGCAGGCACATAATGTTCTATGGGAATGCATCTGATTCACAGATGCGTTCCGTTCTGAACACAAATTCTCTCTCCCTCCTTACTACACCTCCCTCCTCTCCCAGGTCAGCTGATCCGCAGCTACAACAGAGAGGAACTGCTGATCAGCTGCTTTTTCTCTTCACAGAGAAACCAGAGCTGGAATTCGCACTGGACTAGTCATCTATAACTCACGTAAGATTTGGGTGTAATTAGCAGCTAAATGATACACCAAGGAGGCAACACCCCTTCCTTCCTGGAACATTACAATAATTGAAAAAGGTTCCTCTATAAAATGAATGTCATGTTTGGTGAAAATCAAACTGGTTTTTCAAGAGATTGACATCCCCCTTTTACAAGCAGAAAACAACTTGGGTATAAAAGCATCAGGTTCATTGCCTTCATAATAGAACTTGTTATTCCTTTGAGTTAACTGTAAACTTACTTGTTAGCACCAGCCAACAACAATGTCTTCAACTAAAGGTGGATCTCATGGACATCATGGACACCATGAACAACATGAACAACATCAGCATCAAAAACATCATGATCAGAAGTGCCAGGACCGTAAGTAGCTTTTTATACTTATAGAACCCTTTAGAAAGTGGAGAAATTGACGATCGGCCTTTAGGGGTGCGCATCTTCACTGGTCTCATGATTCGATTCGATTACGATTATCTGGTCAACGATTCGATTTGATTCCACGATGCATCACAATGCATCACGATTACTGACACGCTCCCACTTCCGCTGGGGCCACCTAGGCGGCCTTTCCTCTCTGCAATCTTCTGGGACACATCACAGGTCCCAGAAGATTGCCCGGCTGTGCAGGACAGCGCAGTGAGACATGCGCACCCAGCTGTGAATCTGCAAGATGTCACAGCCGGATGCCCGCAGTAGTATTGCCAGCACCGTGGACAGGCAGGGGAGACAAGGGAGGGTTTGGGTGGCCACATCTCTGGATTGTGGGACAGGTGAGTGTCTTTTTATTAAAAGTCAGAAGATACACTTTTTTTGTAGCTGCTGACTTTTAATAAACCAAAAATTACTAGGCGGCCCCTCTCAGCCAGCGATCTTCTGGGACCATTGGCTGGCCAATGGCAGAGTGCAGTGCGCGCCCGGCCGTAAAGCGGTAAGCTGTCACGGGCAGGTGTCACTGCCCACAGTAGATAAATATGATGGCGCTGAGGAGAGGAGCGATGCAACGTGCGGCCGCATCGATGGACCGTGGGACAGGTGAATGTCTGATTATTAAAAGTCAGCAGCTACACTTTTTGTAACTGCTGACTTTTAATAAACTAAAAAACGGTTTACTGAGTGCACTAATCCGGTGCACTACAGGGTACAGGAATTCACACACATGGCTGTGGGAGGTCAGGAGGGATTATAATCCAAATCCACAACTGATAAACAGCCCTGTGAAGTTCCCTGTACTGTTTCTGTGATGACATTTCTCTGGGCTCCCCCATTTGCACCTTCCAGCACACTAGGAGTTAACACAGTGGAATGTGCAAATGGGGGAGGGTAAATGTCATCACAGAGAACGTGTAGCAGCCAGTGTATGTAGAGTACAAACACATTTGTACTCTACATACTGCTGCTAAAAAATACCTGTGTGGTAATAAATGCAATTGTAATCCAGTAAGTGCCCACCGCTGTATGTGCATTTTAAAATATATGCAGCTTCATACCTCATTTCTTAGTGTGTGTGTATAACTGTATAAGCCGCTCATGTGACTGCTCTCTGCTCTGCTCGGTGCCCACCTATCTCCTCTGTCTCACATCTCTCGTCATGTCAGTGGGAGTTCTCAGCCCCGCCCACCGACTGTAGCTATCGGATCAGAAGAGAGGTGGGCGGGGCTGATGCCAGGAGAGACGTGAAAAGACAGAGGTGGGCCGGACCGAGCAGTCACATGAGCGGTGTATACAGTTATATACACACACTAAAAAACGAGGTATGAAGCTGCATATATTTAATAAAATCACATACAGCAGTGGCCACTTCATGGATTATAATTGCATTTATTAACAAAAGCCATTTTCATAAAAACGAGAGGCGGGGCAAGTCGGGATGACGTTACCCGACATCGATTTTTTTGGGTCGCTTGCATCGATGCCACATCGGGGACCCCCAAATCACAATGCATCGATGCAGCGATTAAATTCCACACCCCTATCGGCCTTACACTGTTTTGGTGTCTACAACATGATGTGTTAATTTAAGTCCCATGCCACAAATAAATATACAATAACATAACTCTAAGCCCCCGTACACACGGTCGGAATTTCCCACCACAAAAGATTTTTTCCGACGGATTTTGTCCGAAACTGGTGTTGCATACACACGGTCGGACAAAGTTGTCGGAAAATCCGATCATTCCGAACGTGGTAACATTTGTTGCGTACGACGGAACTACGTAGAGGCTAGTAGCCAATAGCTTTGGTCTCGTAATTTGATATGAGCATGCGTGGCACTTTGTCCGTTGGAATTCTTGACACACGATCGGAAAAAGTCAGATCGGATTTTATTGTTGGAAAATTTGAGATCCTGCTAGAGCCCACACACGGTCAGATTTTCCGACAACATAATCCTATCCGACTTTTTCCATCGGAAAATCCGACCGTGTGTAGAGGGCATTAGGGGTTTTTAATATAAGCGATAGCTTATAAAGGACTTGTGAAGAAAAAAATAAAATTGTCTAAATTAATATGCCTGTTTTATAGAAACCATGCTTCAGCATGTTCAGCTATTTTATGTAAGAATATGTTTTAATCAATCACCAGCAGCAAGCACATTATACGTTTTCAGTGTTGTCTAGTGGCATGTGTCATTCCCATTCATTTGTGTCATACAAATATGCTGCTGTAAGTCTAGAGTAATTATCAGACATCAAAGATGTAGAAATATTTGCTACTAGACACTTTTATCAAATTCAGCTTTAATGTTTTCTTTTTTGAATTGTTCTTTAAACCTTTATATATTATCAAAATTTTGAATAACCAAGGATTGGGACTTTAAAGGCACAAAACACGTAATTAAATACAAAAATACATTTATTGAAAAATATTTTGGTACAACAACATCATTGACATCATATGTCTAGAACAATATTAACAATTTAAACGCCTTTAAAGTCCCAATCCTTGGTTCTTCAAAATTTTGACTATATAAAGGGATGTGGCGCTATAACTATAGCTTCAGCAATCTAGCTCATAATTTAAATGTTCTCCTTTATATATTATCATTAACAGTAGTGATCTAAGGCCTAAAAGACACATGGCTTCATAAATAATGTCATTACTTTTGCTTTTCAGCATGCAAACCAGTGCAGCAATGTCAGGACCAAAAACCAAAGTGCCCTACGCCTGGTGAGTTAATAAACAGCAAAAATAATTTACATGTCATTTTTGTCTCTGATCATCATTGGCACTGGGATTAAATGTAAGGGTAGATCCAAGTTTTTTTATTGGTTTCTTATGGTTTTTCACAATTAGAGATCTTTGGTTTTTATATCACTTTTATTCACTGATATGTTTTTTAATAGTGATTGTATATATTTTTAGTGTTTACGTATTATTTATTTATCTATCATTGTATGCACTTTAAGGATCTATTCACTGCACTTTTTAACAGCTGAGTCACGACACAGTGACCACTGTTGGTTTTTGATCACTTAGTGATTATTTATTTATTCATTTTTGATGCAGTCACAGAGCACTTTAACACTTGATGCACTTTAGCGCAAAAACACTGCTTATTCAAGTTTTTTTATTGCCACCAAAACATGAATAGAGGGAAAATCTTTCAATGGTGACACTTTTCCCATACCATCTAATGTCCCTACTTTTCCTTTTCAGAATGCAAGCCAGTGCAGCAATGTCAGGACCAAAAACCAAAGTGCCCTAAGCCTGGTGAGTCAGTAAACATCAAAAATCATTTACAAATGTAATTTGTATGTACTCAGCTGGAATATATTTGCCTTTATATTTTTTGTGGAAAGAATTATGTAGTACACATCAGTGGTAAATCTATTTCATTGCGTTTAGGGCAATTTATACAGCGGGTAAAATAAGTATTGAACAAGTCACCATTTTTCTAGGTAAATATATTTCTAAAGGTGCTATTGACATAGTATTTTTACCACGTGTTGGTAACAGCCCATGAAATCCATACATACAAAGAAACCAAAACAAATAACTTCAGAAATTAAGTTATGTGTAATAAATAGGAATGACACAGGGAAAAAGTATTGAGCACATGAAGAAAGGTAGGTGCAAAAAGGCATGGAAAGCCGAGACACCAGCTGAAATCTATCAGTAATTAGAAAGCAATCCTGTCCCCTGTGAGTGCAAAATTAATATCAGCTGGTTCAGTCTCAACTGATGGCCTATAAAAAGGTGTCTCATTACCAAGGTGTCCAGTGAGCACTGTTGGGGCAATTATGCAGAAGTGGAAAGAACATAAATTCACCATAAACCGGCCACGACCAAGTGCTTCTCGCAACTGACAGAGGAGTGAAAAGAATTATCAGAAGAGTTGTCCAAGAGCCAAGGACCATTTGTGGAGAGCTTCAGATAGACCTGGAATTAGCAGGTACAATTGCTTCAAAGAAAACAATAAGTAAATAACTCAACCGCCATGGCCTGTATGCATGCTCACCATGCAAGACTCTATTGCTGAAAAAAAACGTTTCAAATGTTGAAGCTTGTTTAAAGTTTGCTGCGCAACATTTAGACAAGCCTGTGAAATAATGGGAGAATTGAACTCTTTGGATGCCATAATGCGCACCATGTTTGGAGGCAGTGGCGGCCCGTCCATAGGGGGCGCCCGGGCGCCGCCCCCCCCCCTCCTTGCAGTTAAAAAAAAATAAAAAATAAATTGTTCAAAAAAATAAAAAAATGTATTTAAACATGTCCCTTTAAGGGCGCCATGTCCCTTTAAGGGCGCACAGTGCAGTATGCACCGCTCTATCACCAATAGATAGATTCATGCATTGCATGAATTTATCTATTGGTCACCTCTGCCGCCCCTATTCAGGTGTCCGGCCCCTGATCGGGCGCCGGGCATCTGAATTACAGTGGGGGGGGTGTTGCTGGAAGCGCCCCTATTAGAGCTGTAAGCTCTAATAGGGGACCCTATAGAGCGGTGTGCTCTAATAGGCTTCCCTAAGTGTCAACAGCGGGCGCACGGCTGTGCGTTCGCTGATTACACAGTATTGTGTTAGAGAAGCGAATACATCGCTTCCCTAACACAGACCCGCCTCTCAGCCAATCAGGTTGCCAGGTCTGTTACCTGTCACCTGATTGGCTGAAGTCACAGGCGCTGTGATTGGACGCTAGGCATCCAATCACCTAGCGTCCAATCACAGCAGAAGAAGACAGGAGGAGCGCGGGAGACATCCGACGGAGACACCGCTCGTCGCCTGACGCCGTCACCAGCTGCACACCGGGACTTGGGGCACAGTGCAGCACTTAAGGGGCACAGTGGCAGAACTTGGGGCACAATGGCAGCACTTAAGGGGCACAATGGCAGCACTTAAGGGGCACAATAGCAGCACTTAAGGGGCACAATGGCAGCACTTAAGGCACAGTGGCAGAACTTAAGGTGCACAATGGCAGCACTTAAGGGGCATAATGGCAGCACTTAAGGGGCACAATTGCAGCACTTAAGGGGCACAATGGCAGAACTTGGGGCACAACTTGTGGCAGAACTTGGGGCACAATGGCAGCACTTAAGGGGCACAATGGCAGCACTTAAGGGGCACAATGGCAGCACTTAAGGGGCACAATGGCAGCACTTAAGGGGCACAATGGCAGAACTTGGGGCACAATGGCAGCACTTAAGGGGCACAGTGGCAGCACTTAAGGGGCACAATGTCAGCACTTAAGGGGCACAATGGCAGAACTTGGGGCACAATGGCAGCACTTAAGGGGCACAGTGGCAGAACTTGGGGCACAGTGGCAGAACTTGGGCACAGTGGCAGAACTTGGGGCACAGTGGCAGCGTTTGATGGGACAGTGGCAGCGTTTGATGGGCACAGTGGCAGCATGGGCACAGTGGCAGCGTTTGATGGCACAGTGAGGCTGTTTGTTTGCGCCCCCCCAAAAATTTTGAGCACCAGCCGCCACTGTTTGGAGGTACAAATGGCACTGAACGTCACCCCAAAAACACCCCTATACTGACAATGAGGCTTGGAGGTGGGAACATCATGGTTTGGGACTGTTTTTCAGCATACGGTACTGGCAAACTTCAATTCATTGTAGGAGAGATTCATTGAAAATTGTACCAAGACATTCTTGATAAAAATCTGCTGCCATCTACCAGAATGATTAAGATGAAACAAGGCCAGTCACCTGACTAGAATCCAATAGAAAATCTATGGAAAGAACTAAAGTAGTAGTGGTTGTATTGGGGTATATTTAGGGATGCCATACTAATTTATTGTGTAGAGGCTGACAACAAGTACAATTTAGTACCTATACAATTAGTGACTACTGAATACCAGGTTTCGCTCAATGCAGAAAGTGTATATATTTTATAAGGTCAGTTAAGAAGACAAATGTATAAAATGTATTCATATTATAATTTTCTGTTTGCACAGATCCTTGTCTCCCCTGCCCTCCTGAGCCATGCCAGACCAAGCAACAAGGATGTAAAAAATAAAACCATCGTGAAAGACTCAAATGAAATACCAAACAAACAACGGATTAAAAATGTTATGTTGTTTGTGTCTTGATGTTCTGTGCAAATCTGCATATTCAATAAATTTGGTAAAAACAACAACAACAAAAAAGCTTTTGGAAATTCTTTCCTGACATTTGCAATGTTATACCCAAAGGGTTGATGTGTTGAAAAGAATTAACAGACCTATGTGAAGTTTGGGCTGCTTAGATTAATATATTTACTCAGGGGTCAAGTCCTGGGGAAAAAAGTGTGGGAACTCCCACCCAAGATCCACTCCCCCACCAAAAAAAAAATGATACGCTCATATGCACAAACGCTTCTAAAGTGGTATTTTCCATCCAATTTTCGGATTGTGTGTATGAAGCTTAACTGTTAGTACATAAAAAAAAAAAAACAATCCTCAATAAACATAAATACGGTAATTCTCTGAATAATCAGCATTCATTCTATTGTGCTTCCATGCAAATGTGAACATCATGTTCTGATCTTTATTGGGGAATGTTATATTGTATATAGAGTGTTTATGTGGTGAGTTTACACTTTTCATTGAACAGGGTTTGGATAACACAGGGTTAAACGGAAAGGTCATAAATGAACTGCACATTATCTGGACAGAATGCTTAGGGAGATAGTGATGTGTTCCTGCTTAGGAGATGTATGTTAGCTTGGGGGGCTGAAAACTCTGCAGGGCTCCAACACACACTCGCTGCTATTCCAACCCTTCACATATTTCCACATAAACTTCACTCCTGGCATTAAACTTTGCCAGGTATTGTGCTCAGCTTACCACCCCAAACTGATGTTCCTCCCTCAGCTCACCTCTCTCCCTGCATGTTCTGTGAGCAGAATAGCTGTGCTCCTCCTCTGGGTTCTCTCATCATATTGCACTGAAGATAGAGGAGGGGGGATTCAGCAGGACACCCAGAGCAAGTATGCAGGAGACTGGGGGGGGGGGGGGGGAGAGATGAGGAGACAGAAAATCAGGAGGGGCCAGCAGGGAGGAGCGCATCACGAGAGGTCTGACTAAATACAATTTCTTAGCAGCAGGGACCTGATCTACCCGTCAGCTAGCTGTGATTGACAGGTAGATCGAAGCGGAAGCTGTCATGGGGCCCCCTACTGGAAATGCCTGAATGGTCAGGTGTGCGGCACTCACTATTGCGAGCTGTGTCGGCAGCTGCTGGTGTAGCACCTGCCACACAGCTCGCATACTTCAAAGTCTTGCAGGACACGGCTGCTAATGGGAACTGAGTTGCTACTGTGGAAAAAGTACAGGAACTCCGTTCCCATGCGTTCCCGCAGCTCTTGAACCCTGTATTTACTCCAAGTCTCCTGAATAAAAAGTGGCACCAGTTTCTTATTATTGTTCATAGGGCCACCATTATAAATCATCGGGTCCTATATAGTCTGAATGACAGGCTCTCCTGCCCAGTGTTTCCCCATGCACCCCCCCCCCCCTTCATTGCCCCACACTCTGCACCCTCTGCATTGGCTTTCCTTAGCTATGTTAATTAAATTCCTGTTTACAGTATACAATAATGTGATCAGGCTCCCCTGATCTAGTGCACTATATATTCTGGGTGAGTTTTCAATACATTTTTTCAGTTTGCATCTAAGCTATTTGTCGGCTAGTCTTGGATGGTCAGCTATAATATCTGTTTCCTGGTTCCAGACTGGAGGAAGGTAGATTTTGATGGAAGCACCCAAGCTGAGTGCTAGACGGTTCTGTCACATTTCATAGCTAGAGAAATCCAAATACACATAATGCTAATCCACATCTAGCTACTAATAGCTGACAGTGATATAATTAACATGAGCTAAATATCTAATCATTTTATCCAGCCTAGGTGACCAGACTGTTCGGCACCTTCAACCCTGAATACAAAGTACTGTACATTACACAGTATTATAAGTATAAACACAGAGATGATCAAACAGACAGAAACAATAGGTGACTCCATTAACACAATTAACAAAAGGAGAGACATACTCAGGGCCGTCTTTAATATTGATTAGACCCTTATAAATAGAGGCATGGCTGGAGATCAATTGATCCTTATTATATTTTATATTATGGTACCAACATCCCTTGACTGGTAAATGTGAAAGAAGAAGATATGGGATTTTATGGGTACTCAGTAATACATTTTTTAGCTAAGTTAGGAACTCAGATACATGAATTGATATTTAAAGACATAATTTTTATTTCACAACAAAAAAATGATAAAAAAATGAACAAACAAGCAAATATCTATAGTGCAGGACAAATACACCTATTCCTGGAATACTCGTAGATACTGCAATGTTCATTGATGTGTGGTCATGTGTTCAATAGACTTCTACATGTTTCGCCTGTAAAGGCTTCATCAGGAAAGTTGACATGATCACAAGGGGTCAAAATTCAAGAAATTGTTTCATTCAAATATTGAACCTTGGGTGTATAATAATAAGAAAAATGAGAAAGGACAAAAATTAATTACACAAGAATAAAGAGGCAATATACAATATTTGTATGAAGGCTATGAGACATGACATGTACACCTGAATCGAAATATTATTACCCACCCCCACCTACATTCGAAACCATTACTAAACCACCCACAGGCAATCCCCAGGCAGTCCCCCAAATTGAGGGTGAAACATCCTCAAGAGATAAGTGAAAAAGACCCTACCTCTTATATCGGGTCCAAAGCCAGATAATCTCCGAAGAGTGTCCTGGGGTACTGACCCAACTAATATAACACACGACAAATCCCCGTGAGATGATGGGCAAACTCGTAGGGAGGAGGATATGGAACTCGGTGTGATAAAGAGATCAAAATTTGATAAGGACCATGTGTCTGAAGGTAAAACATGAAAGATATAGATATATATATGTAAATAAATACTTGATGGAATATTCTGATGGAAGAGAAAGGGGAGGAAAGGTTTTAATGGCTAAAAGGGTGTCTTCTCAACTTTGCCGCTTACCACGTTAATGTATCCTTAATATTAAAGTTGTATTGTTGACTGGGAGCCCGGAGGGGGCGGTTGGTGTGAACCTGCCCAATATCTATTCATATTCAGAAGAAAGGAAAAGGGAGGGGGAATGAGTTTCAGTCATATATAGTCTCAATAATTTAACAATGTTAATATATGTATACATAAATTAATACTGTGCAGGAGGCCTCTATATTAGAAAAGTTTTAAAATAAAATATGAGATATGATTAGACCCTTGGCAAAAAATTTCTTGGCCCCCCCTAAGCAATTTCACTCTCCACCTGCTCTGAGACATACAATAAATAACAGCTAGACTCAAAATTTGTTTATTGTCAGATCAGGCAGCAATTGCGATTGGCTGCCAGAGGTTACAGCATATCATTACTGCTTACTGACTATTTGCTAGAGGTTACAGCACACATTATGGCTCACTGATTAGTTGCTAGAGGTTACAGCACATGATTTCTGCTTGTTGATTGGTTGCTAGAGAATACTATACAGTAATACTGTTTACTGATTGGTTGCTAGAGGTTACAGCACATCATCTCCTCACTGTCTGCACACCATGGACTGGGGAGGTCAGCGGACCCATCAATAGACAGAAAACTCCTAGAGAGGCTAGAACTCCTGGGATCAGTGACAGTGCTGGGGGAAAGGGAGGGTGTGATCAATGGCAAAGCTGATTTTTTTTTTACTGACTACCAATATAAAGAGGAGTTTCAACACCGGCCACCAATGTAATAGGGGTTTACACTGACCACTAATGTAATAGGAGCATTCACAGTAACCACCAATGTAAGGAGGGATTTACACTGACCATTAATGTAAGGGGAACATTCACACTGGTCACTAGTGTGAATAAAAGGATTCTACACCAGATACGCAGCAGTGCCATCAATTTTTAATGACACCCTCACGCATCTGCTGATGTGCTGTGGCACTGTGTGATTTTTGAAAAAGGGTTAGGGACTTTCTTCTGCATTTCTAGCGCATAGAGCAGCCCGTTGAAATGAATGGACTGCCCTACATGCTACCTACATCTTTATCCACCCTGTCAGTACACCTTTGTATCCTAAAACCCATGCTAACCTCTGCACCCCAAACCTCCCCCATCCTCTCCACTCTAACCTTCCACCCCTCTAACTCTACCTGCCTTCTCTGCTCATCTTTGCACCCACATTCCTTACCTCGTATACATCCCCTTCCTTGCTCACCTGTATACCCCAAACTGTAATTCCTTCTCTGCCTACCTCTGCACACCCCACACTGCCCCCCCCCACCTATTTACTTACCTTGGCAGAACAGGCGGATGTTAGGCTTAATGACCACAGTTGCAGACAGGACTTTCAAGCATGCCTCTTTACCTCCCCAGTGGGCAGTATTCAATATAGGTGATGGTGGATATGACCTCAGGGGGACAAGATATACCTATGAATGTCGCCTTTATTAACATATGAATGCCGCCGGCCGCCGCTATTTACATATGAATGCCGTTTATTTCCATGTAAACACGGGGCCTGCAGGTGAGTCATCTGTACACAACATAAGGGCAGAGCTGGGCAACATTAGTAGCAGCACTTCACACTGAGATATCAGGAAACAGCAGAAGACTAAAAAGGGACAATGGAATTTAAACCAGGATAGTTGGCAAGTATGAGGTAGCTGCTTTGGGCCCCACAACAATGACAGGGCCCCGGGCAGCTGCCCCCTTTGCCCTGCCTTAAAGACGG
Source organism: Lithobates sylvaticus (assembly GCA_028564925.1). NCBI lineage: Eukaryota > Metazoa > Chordata > Amphibia > Anura > Ranidae > Lithobates > Lithobates sylvaticus. Next base: position 151,089,060 of record CM053036.1, on the reverse strand, counting down.
CCCTGGACATATTTAGCAGAAATAGGTTACTTTGAGCTGAAGATATTAACATCTGCTCTGAGTATCACAATCTAAAGCAGTCATTGCTGGTTACGGGCAAAGAGGCCCTAAATATGGATTACAGGCATAGATTCCCAGAGTTTGTGTGTCTTTGTACCTCTTCAAAAGAGCTTGAATAGTGCACCTTGAAACCCCGGTCTTCTTTGAAATCTTTGCCTGGGAGAGATCCTGCTGATGCAGTATAACTACCTTGCGTCTTGTTGCTGTGCTCAGTTTTGCCATGGTGTATGACCTGTGACATGAAACTGTCTTCCAGAACTCCATCTTAGTAGCACAGTTTGGCTGTTCCTCACCCAGATTTAAGCCTCCTACGCAGCTGTTTCTTTTTCAGTTAAAGACTGTGCTTCAACCTACATATGAAATTGGTCATCATTAGCACCAGCTTGGTATAGTTGGTTAATCATACACCTGACTCTAATCCTACAAAATCCCTGACTTTGTGCAAGTATACAAAGTGTGTAAGTTTAAGGGGTTTGAAGCCATAGTAGGGTAGTCTCACCAAATATTGATTTGATTTAGATTTTTCTTCTGTTCTCTCATTTTACATATTGTAAATCAATAAAAAATAAACAATTACAATATATATTTTTGAAGGCATTCTTACTTTGAGCCTGGGTTCAGACCAGTGCCCTGCGAATTGAATGCCCGGCGTGACTGCGCACTGAAACGCAAAGTTCTGCGGTTTGTCAGCGTATTAGGTGCGAATCAGCTGCAAACATAAATTCATAACTCATTGTACTACTTCTGAGGGGGAAATCCATGCCAAATTTTTTTTAAAAAAACGGCATGGATTCCCCCTCCAAGAGCATACCAGGCCTTTAGGTCTGGTATGGATTTTAAGGGTAACCCCCTACGCCGAAAAAAACGGCGTGGGGGTCCCCCCCAAAATCCATACCAGACCCTTATCCGAGCACGCAGCCTGGCAGGTCAGGAAAGGGGGTGGGGACGAGCGAGCGCCCCCCCTCCTGAACCGTACCAAGCCGCATGCCCTCAACATGGGGGGTGGGTGCTTTGGGGAAGGAGGCACCCTGCAGCCCCCCTACCCCAAAGCACCTTGTCCCCATGTTGATGAGGACAAGGGCCTCTTCCCGACAACCCTGGCCGTTGGTTGTCGGGGTCTGCGGGCGGGGGGCTTATCGGAATCCAGGAGCCCCCTTTAATAAGGGGGCCCCCAGATCCCGGCCCCCCACCCTATGTGAATGAGTATGGGGTACGATGTACCCCTACCCATTCACCTAAGGTGTAAAAGTGTAAATAAAAAAACACACACAATTTTAAAAAATATTTTATTGCACTGCTCCGGGGGTCTTCTTCCGTCTTGGGGGGTCTTCTCGCCGGACTCCTTCTCTCGCTTCTGCTCTTTTACTTAGCTCTTTCACGAGCGGAGAAGCCTGGCTTTCTTCTTCGTCGTTGCCGCCGTCGTCTGGGGGTCTCGTTCCGCCTTCGGGGGTCTTCAGGGGTCTTCCGGGGGGTCTCTTCTGTTCTTGCCGCTGTCGCCGTCTTCTGCGCCGCCGCCTTCTTCTTCAGATGTTGACTGGTCGCTCTCTCTGGCCGGAATGGCACAGACACGCGGTGTTGTGACTTATATAGGGACAATGGGGCGGGGTCACATGCTCATGTCACATGGTGACCCCTCCCCCTATTGATGTCACAGTCCCAGCATCCTCCGGGTGGGTGCTTTGGGGAAGGGGGCGCCCTGCGGCCCCCCCACCCCAAAGCACCTTGTCCCCATGTTGAGGGCATGCTGCCTGGTACGGTTCAGGGGGGGGGGGCGCGCGCTCGTTCCCACCCCCTTTCCTGACCTGCCAGGCTGCGTGCTCAGATAAGGGTCTGGTATGGATTTTTTTCGGCGTAGGGGGTACCCTTAAAATCCATACCAGACCTAAGGGCCTGGTATGCTCCTGGAGGGGGAATCCATGCCGTTTTTTTTTTTTCTAAAATTTGGCGTGGACTTCCCCTCAGAAGTAGTACAATGAGTTGCGAATTTTTGTTCACAACGCAAGTCAGGTGCGAATCAGATGCGTGCCCATAGAAGATAATGGGCCTGAATTCGCACCTGATGCGCGCCGCACTGCCCAACAGTCGGACGCGTTTTTTCTGCAATGCGCAGTGCGCATGCACCGGAGATATGTGAACATGCCTCATTAAAAACAATGTATTTTGAAATGTCCTGCGAATTCGCAGTGTTTTAGGCCGCTGCGAATTCGCATAGGTGTGAACCCAGGCTGAAGCATTCTTCACACCTGCCTAAAACTTTTGCACAGTACTGTATGTATATATATATATATATATATATATATATATATATATATATATATATATATATATATATATATATATATATATATATATACTGTATGCATGTGTGTTTGAGCTTTGGGCTGCACACACCTATGCATACGTAAAAAACATAACTGGATTAAATACACATATATATATATATGCATGTGTGTTTGAGCTTTGGGCTGCACACACCTATGCATACGTGAAAAACATAACTGGATTAAAGCAGAACTAAACTCTCTCAATCCACATTAAAGCGGAATTCCCCCCTACGCCATTAATATTTGGATTTTTTTTTTTGCAGAGCATTTTACCTTTTGGGGTCACTAAACAGCTCCCCTTCTGATGTACCTCGCTGCCAGGGAGGTGTGTCATCAGTCCCAGTGTCAATGGCCATGCTCTGCTTCTAGCATAGCAGTATTTCCAAACTGTAAAAGACACAATGCCAGGTTTTGGCAACCTGCAATACAATGTGTGAGCACTGCGCAAACATGAGAATGAGAGGTGAATGCTGGGTAGTCAGCAGCACCGCATCCCGGAAGAAGCTACGATGCCCACACTAAAGATGGAAGCGTGCTTGTTACGGAGGTTACAGTGAGTAAACTGCATAACTATATAACAAAAAAGACTACATTTACAACATAGGCCATAATTGTTTAGGTAAGTTGTGACTATCACAGGTGTTTTTTTATTTTTTCGAAAAAAAAAAAACTGACTGGAACTCCACTCCACTTATTTTTAATCCTTGCCCTGCTAGCATTGGTAAGTCAATAATACGAGATATTATACTTACTTGTTTTTATTTACATTTCTTCATTTGCTTCCAGGTTTCCAGGAATAAGTCTAAATTATGTCATACATCCCAGGAGTATTCATGGGCATTTTCTTTCACCTGGGGGGGGGGGGGGGGTGGAGTTAAGGCCACCCTTCTGTCTGCATGCTGTAGCTAAGAGCAGATGGATTCCTGGAGGTAAATGCTACATTATTCATCTGCCCTTACTCAAAATGATATGGCTAGAAAGGCTAGGGTGTTATTTTTTAAAGTGACATGGAGACATGGATGGATCAGTGAGATTACTTTGAATATTCACAATGATAATATGACATCATTAAAAATATAATTTACCAGTATGTCATCATTTGCACAAGAGCTGTTTCTCTATTCAGAATTCAAAACACATTATAAATCCTGAAGGGAAATTATTAAAAATGTATAATCTAAGTTTGGTAGAAAATGGATTAAAAAGTCAAACGCTAAAGTGATACTAAACAATAGCCTTATTCTTCAGAAATAATCCATACACATCCACTACTTGAAAGAGAATTCCGGTATGGATATTTTCTACGTGGTTACAGTTTTGATCAATGTAACTATGTACATACCATAATATAAATTGAAAGTGGAAAAAAATTAATTTTATAGGCAATACTGATAAAAAGCAAATGTTATTTATAGCAGTTTATACATAAATTCTAAAATGACATATAAAAACAATACTGTAGCACTCTACAGTGAGGAACTTGATGTCTCCAATGTTAGCCGCTAGTGTCAAAGATACCGAGCCTGGAAATCCCAGGTATATGAGGCATGGCTGGAGAGACAAGTAGATAACAATGGGAAAAGCTCTACATGTTTTGCGGGAACCGCTTCTTCAGGAGCTTATATAGAATTTCTAGATAAAAGAAAGACATCAAATAAGTACAATACTTTATATATATATGTAAATGAGGTTTCAATATATAGAAAACAATGTAACATGACTGTGTCTGGAAACCAGCAACCCAAAGGAAATTGCATGCATAGTGAACTATGGGCAGAATGTGGGGACATGCCAGATATTAATAACTGTAAGCAAAACAGAAACAAGATAGACTTCAACACCGTAGACGTGTTAGTAGTATAAGTAGTATAAGAATATACCTATGCCCACTAAGCAGAGCACACTTGATCCTCATCTAGCACTGACAGGCCCACTAGCCACAAATTTTCCCCAGGCTCTGACAAACTCACCCCTCACATAGGACTATGTGTAATCAATCTCTTCCCCTATACCTTTTCACCAGACGAAATTGATCTTTTGAAATATGGGCTAAGTTTTTGTCCCACATCTCAGTTAGACAAATAAGATACCATTAAAGATTTATATCTATTCACTAGGAAACTTACATTCAAATTCCTTTATGACCATGGCCGTGTACGTTCAAAACAATATAGGGAAATATCTGAAAGCATTAAATATTTTACAATGGATGAATTCCGAGCTTTTCGTGATTTAACCTTACTTATTGAAGAAAATGAAGGCTCAGCCAATACAGAACCAACTACTGGTACACAGGAATCGCAACTTATACCAGACCCTATTACGCCTTTAGCTTCCTGTAGCAACAGATTCAAACTCAAATCACCAAAATTCCCAGACCTAACCATCAATCCTCACATTTGGGCATTTTTGATGGCCACTATCAATGACATCAAACACCTATCCCTTCATCCAACTCAGAGGAACCCTTCTACTCTACAACTCCATTCCATCACCAGGTTGCAGAATCATCCGGACCTGGTGATAAAATCCTCTGACAAGTGTGGAAATAGCGTCTTACTTACCAATATACAATATATGAAGCTATGTACAGACATTCTATCTAACCAAAATTTTTTTGCCCTAATATTTTTTTTTTTGGAATAGCAGAATAGAAGAACAGTATCTAAAGTGTGTATCTCACACGTACAGATATGCAGGAAATGCTGTAAAATATATTTTTTGGGCCCTAAATGGGTGTTTTTAGAATAGCAGAATAGAACAACAGTATCTAAAGGGTGTATCTCACAGTAACATATGCAGTGCTGGTGCACTAAGCTTGCATAAAAAGCCTGCCAACGCCAACCTAAATAACAGACAGGTAAAAGTTATCTTTTCTCTGGCACTGGGCTCAGGGCAGTGTAAAAAGATTGTGCACTGCAACCACACAAGAAAATCAAGGTAGATCGCTGAGTAATTATATTTATGAATCAGGACTCCTATCTAATTCTCTCCCTCAATGCAGCAGCAGCAACCTTTCCCTACATCTCCATCTAAAGCAGAGTGACGTGCTGTGCTATGTGCCACTAGCTTATATAGAGGCTGGGTCCCATGCTGCACTGGCCAATCACAGCCATGCTATTAGTAGGCATGGCTGTGATGGCTTCTAAGGGCACACGAGTTAAACGAATGTTGATTGGCTGCCCTGCAGCTTTTTAAAAGGCACCATTACATTGCCGAACACCAAACTCGAACCCGAACATACAGTAAATTGTTCGGGTTCGGGTCCGTGTACCAAAAACCCAAAAGTCCGGTACGAACCCGAACTTTACAGTTCAGGTTTGCTCAACCCTAATTGGGATAAAGTGCTGTGGTCAGATGAGACCAAAATTTTGCTCTTTGGCATTAACTTGACTTGCCATGTTTGGAGGAAGAAAAATGCTGACTTTGACCCTAAGAACAACATCCCCTACAGTCAAGGTGGGAAGGAACATGGGGCTATTTCTTTCCTAAAGGTACAGGGCAACTTTGCCGCATTGAGGGGCCAATGGACGGGGCTCCATATTGTAAAATCTTGAATGAAAACCTTCTTCCCACAGAACACTGAAGATGGGTCGCAAATGGGTCTTCCATCATGACAATGACCCAAAACATACCGCCAAGGCAACAAAAGAGTGGCTCCAGAAGAAGCACATTATAGTCATGGAGTGGCCTAGTCAGACTCCAGACCCTAATCCTATAGATCATTTATGGAGGGAGCTGAAACTTCAAGTTGCCAAAAGACAGCTGAGAAACCTTAAGGATTTAGAGAAGATCTGAAAATTAGAGTGGACCAAAATCCCTCCTGAGATGTGTGCAAACCTGGTCACTAACTACAAAAAACGTCTTACCTCTGTGTTTGCCAACAACTGCTTCTCCACCAAGTACTAAGTCATATTTTGCTTGGGGATCAAATACTTATTTTACTCACTGAATTGCAACTTAATTTATAGCATTTGTTTTATGTTTTTTTGTTTTCTGGATTTTTGGTTGATATTCTGTCTCTATCATTTAAAATACACCTATGATAAAAAATCATAGACCCTTCATTTCTTTGTAAGTGGGCAAACTTACAAAATCGGCAGGGGATCAAATAATTATTTCTCCCACTGTATATGCAGCAGCTCCTCTGGGGGTGGCAATGCACTTTGCATTCTCCAAGTGAATGCAAAGCGTTCTCTAGTTGCCCCGGTAGCCCCTGCTTTTCCTTGGATTGTCCCAGATACCACTTATCTTTCTAGGTATACTTAGTCCTTAGGAGTTTAGAGACTGGGTAGTTAGGTGCTCTGGTTGAGTTGGAGTTTTAGTGTATTTGTATGCAAACCAAGGCATTCACGTATAGAAATATTGTCCTTCCTGACTTCTCATGGTCATGGTAAGGTTATCCATTCATTGGATCTCATTAGTTCTTGGGTACCATTGTGTCTTGGTAGGGGATGTCATTTGTTTCAACATAGCAAATATACAAGCCTTGGCAGAGGTCAAAAGGTGTTTGAAAAGGGAGTTTTTATATTTCGTTATTGATAAGGGTGCATTGTGGAGTAAATAGGCTGAGGGTTTGTTTTCTAGAGATAGTCCAGTAATCCTGTAACCAAGGGCACTCCCAAATGATGTGGAGGAGAGAGCCTTCTGCTTCATCACACCACAAGCATAATTGTGAAACCTGTCTAAAAGTTGTTAGAAAGTGAGGATCTGAAGCACTCTGTGAAAAATTTTGGGAGCCCCGGAATGTGAACATAGGGTGAGATAAAACAGTGGTCTTAAAAAAAAGCCTAGCAGTTTTTTATGATTCGTTACCTTAACCACTTATTGACCATACCAAATGATGGCTACAGCAGTTCTTGGAGGGCATCTACTGAAGTCCGATGTGGCGCATATCTGGCACGATCTGTGACTTCTCTGTCCAAAGATCTCACTAAATGCCAATCCCTCCCACTGCAGTTTTAGTGGAGGGCGCCTCTGGCTCACCCCCTGTTATACGTTGGTGGGCCATACCAATATCAGTGGCCTATGGTCAAGACAACCACGCTCCTGCTAACAAATGGGGGGAGGTACCCACCCACAATGCTAATCATTTGTGTGTAATTGTGAACCAAATTTTGCCTCCCATTGTTTGTTCACGTTACATACCAGGTTATGGACAGTTACTTGTTACTGGACTCAGTCCCTCCTTTGGAAACGTATTGTTCTTAGTGGGGACAGTGTGTAGCTGGGTGCTCTGACAGCTGTGTGCTGCTGTGCCACTCTCATTCACAATCCCCCCACCAGGTGTGCGGCTGGATGTGTGTGAGGAGTGGGCTGCGTGTTCTGATGTCTGTCCCTCCCCCGCTGCTGTGCTGTGCTGCTGGCTGGCTGGCTGTGCAGGGGACAGTGTCTGATCCCCCTGCTAGCTTCTTCTCTTCTCCCCCCTCCCTCCTGGCAGCAGCAGCACACAGCCGGGGGACCAGAGCAAGATCTGTTCCACTGCCAGGAGTGGAGAGCTGGGTGTGAACATAGATGTTCCTAGCATATCAGGAAGGGGACCAATCTCTACCCAATATCTTAACTACTGCATGTAGGGATGATACTTTAGTGCACCACCATACAGACTGGGCCCCACCATTAGCTGGCTGAAGATAGCCAGTTAGGTGCAAGGTAGGGAAAATATATTTATACTTCCACTCAAGGGTGCAAGAGTGTACTATAGCACACTTTATTTGGTCAGGTGTTGCAGAGAGTTACTGTGAGACTTTTCATTATCATGTATATGTTTTCACTGTTTATGCTGTGTATACCAGGTTAATTTGATTTAGTATTATTATTATTTTTTATTTTTTTATAATTAACAATTGTATTCAAATTTTTGTTTTACATAACAGGAAAAAAGAACAGACTCTGGGCATCACACGAGAAAACAAAACAGCACACAAATTAAACACAAAGCTACAGGAGGTCTAAAGCAGTTTAGTTTTTTTGATGTAGTTTTGAAAATACTGTAGGTTAATAGCCATATCATAGCCTAATATTCACGCCAGTTAGTTTAACCCACAAGTGTCAACACAAGACCCATGGGCTGAATACCGCCTTCCAGGCCATTTTATGTGGCCCTCACATCTCTCCTGCAACTGCAGAACCCCCTTGTCTCTGCCCCCACCTTGTCTCAGCAGTTGTCAGCAGAAAGGAGAACAGAACTCCTCCCCCATATTCTGCACGTCTATGTGCAGCGTCAGAGACACTGGTATCTACTACCCCCCTATCAGAACTCCTACAGATCCTGCACCTCTCTCTGCAGCTGTAGCATCCCATTTTCTCCACCTTCTCTGGTCTCCCTATTCAGCAAACTCCAGCAGCTGACTCCACCCTCTGATGGTATCATTCACAAGAAACTTTATTGGAGACTGCTCAGACAGAACACCATGGCAGAACCATGTTCTGTCTGAGCAGTCTCCAATAAAGTTTCTTGTGGATGATACCAGCGGTTTGTGACCCTCCTTGTCCGACTTGCATCATGTGCTACAGTAGTGTGAGTGGGCCTCATGCTAGCAGTGTTAATTTTGTCAATGAAAATATGTTTGTGTAGCGCTGGCTCCTGACGAGAAGGCGCTATTGTTTTTGCAAAATTAAGTTGCCTGAAGCCATAGTTGGGCTTCAGGATAATTTCTCTAAATTTCTGGTTTCAGTACCAGTCCAGCTAGGATGCACTGGGTTCTCCTTGTCCGCAGGTGTCGCTGTCACCGCTGGCAAGTCTAGCTGGATGCATTGAATGCCACTTACTGCTCTGTGAATTCTGGGGGGTGGTATTTAAGGTACCGACGCCATACTCTGGGTTTTTTTTTTTTTTGCTGTCTGTTTGGTTCTGGTAGACCTCCTGACCCAGCCCCATGTCTCTGCTGGCCTGGGGTGCGGAACTATGCATCCTGTGTCTCGGGGCTGGCTGGCCCGAGGCGACACAACTGAGGGGACAGGCCCGAGCGAATTTCAGAGCCTACTGATCCAGGGATGGTCCGGTGCCGTCTCATCTGAAGGGAGAGGCCCAGCAACTGAAGAACCCCAGGGGAGGACTCTTTCAGGAGAAGACCATGCACAAGGCTGGTTTCTCTGAAGGAGCCTGGAGACTTAGTTGAAGGACGCAACCTGGATCAACACTCATACGGTATCGCAAGATCAGAGAGAAACTGGTACTGTATGTCAGTTCTTTAAATTCATCGAAATCCCTCAGTAACGCTCAAGTATAACTCACAAGTTTGTGGCAGAGACTTTACCGAGCATCCCACTGGCTGCTAGGCCTAGTGAGAGAGGCCTATCCGGGGGTTGCTGGATCCAGTTTGTGGAACTGTTTTATCCTTTGGATTCTTCTAATACCTTCACCCTGCAATTTAACTGAACTCACCCCTAACCCTCTACCCTTTATTAAGAGACTTTGTCTTTTTTTCTAAATAGATAACCCAAAAGAGGATTCAGTGTCAATTTCAACATTCTTTGGGCCACTTTCCACGGGATCCCCGAGATGGAGAAGCAAGCAAATGAGGTAACGGTAAGCCCAAATAAAACCAGCAGCTCCTTCGGGGGTTAGTGCTACATTTGTCTATGAAATGAACACTATTTTAGTTGACTAAAATACGACTAAAACTAAAGCAATTCAAAATATAACTAAAACTAAAATGGCATTTTAGTCAAAAGACTATGACTAAAACTAAATTTGACATCAAAATTAACACTGCATGCTCATCTGCACCCACCCTTCACAGCTTAAGTCTTATGTTTCATACTAAAACCAGAAATAATCAAATGCAGAGACAAATATTAATATGATAAAGAGTACATATATTTATATAGTTTTACAGATACAGCTGGCCTTTTGAGGGAAACCATAATGCTGATGCAGCCCAAAATGAAATTGAGTTTGACACCCCTGTTAACCCATTCAAATGTATTCATTTACCGTATTTATACGCACTTTTTTACCCTGAAAACAGAGGGTAAACTGTGCCTGCGTGTTATAGGCCGATATCTATTTTTTTTAACCAACGCGGAGGCGGGGATCGGGTGGGACAGCATAGCCAGGACAACTCCAGAAGACATTACTGCCAGCCCCCTCCCACGCGCCGCTCCGCCATGCCTCTATATGAAAATTCAAACCCCTCCACAGCCGCCGCTCTCTTCCTCCCGCTCCGCCATGCCTCTATATGAAAATTCAAACCCGTCCACCACCGCCGCCGGTCATGTGACTGTCAATGAAAGAGAGGAGAGCAGTCACATGACCGGGACCATGGCGCCAATGGAGGTGTTCAATAGATCCACATTTGACACAGGAGGAGCGGCGCACGAGAAGGGGCCGGTAGCTACTGATTTCTTACTTCTTGACTTCTACTTTAATGTCTGCTGAGGGATGTTTTTTGTGCACGTGTGCACACCTTTAGACATTACTCTGCCTGCAGTTCATTTTGTCAACTTTTCCCATGTTCTGTTTAAAACTGCCCATCACCCTATCATACATTCAATAGCTCCGATCCAGAGCATGCTGGCAATGCTGTCCAAGGAGACTGGGACATGCAGGGGTCTGTGTGTGTGATGCAGGGGTCTCAGTGTGTGATACAGGGGTCTCAGTGTGTGATACAGGGGGCTCAGTGTGTGATGCAGGGGGCTCAGTGTACTATGCAGGGGGTCTGTGTGTGATGCAGGGGGCTCAGTGTGTGATACAGGGGGCTCAGTGTGTGATGCAGGGGGCTCAGTGTACTATGCAGGGGGCTCAGTGTACTATGCAGGGGGCTCAGTGTACTATGCAGGGGGTCTGTGTGTGATGCAGGGGGCTCAGTGTACTATGCAGGGGGTCTGTGTGTGATGCAGGGGGCTCAGTGTACTATGCAGGGGGTATGTGTGTGATGCAGGGGGCTCAGTGTACTATGCAGGGGGTCTGTGTGTGATGCAGGGGGCTCAGTGTACTATGCAGGGAGTCTGTGTGTGATGCAGGGGGATCAGTGTGTGATGCAGGGGGCTCAGTGTACTATGCAGGGGGCTCAGTGTACTATGCAGGGGGCTCAATGTACTATGCAGGGGGTCTGTGTGTGATGCAGGGGGCTCAGTGTACTATGCAGGGGGTCTGTGTGTGATGCAGGGGGATCAGTGTGTGATGCAGGGGGCTCAGTGTACTATGCAGGGGGTCTGTGTGTGATGCAGGGGGATCAGTGTGTGATGCAGAGGGCTCAGTGTACTATACAGGGGGCTCAGTGTACTATGCAGGGGGCTCAGTGTACTATGCAGGGGGTCTGTGTGTGATGCAGGGGGCTCAGTGTACTATGCAGGGGGTCTATGTGTGATGCAGGGGGCTCAGTGCACTATGCAGGGGGTCTGTGTGTGATGCAGGGGGCTCAGTATACTATGCAGGGGGCTCAGTGTATTATGCAGGGGGTCTGTGTGTGATGCAGGGGGATCAGTGTACTATGCAGGGGGTCTGTGTGTGATGCAGGGGAATCAGTGTGTGATGCAGGGGGCTCAGTGTACTATGCAGGGGGCTCAGTGTACTATGCAGGGGGCTCAATGTACTATGCAGGGGGTCTGTGTGTGATGCAGGGGGATCAGTGTGTGATGCAGGGGGCTCAGTGTACTATGCAGGGGGCTCAATGTACTATGCAGAGGGGCTGTGTGTGATGCAGGGGGCTCAGTGTACTATTCAGGGGGTCTGTGTTTGATGCAGGGGGATCAGTGTACTATGCAGGGGGCTCAGTGTACTATGCAGGGGGCTGTGGAAAGTTTTTTTCCCTGAAACTTCCCTCTTAAAGTTAGGGTGCATGATAAATACAGTATTTGTTTATTGTTTTTTTGCTTCTCATTTGTCATGCCTTGCAATAATATACCTACTTTAGCTACCATCAAAAAGCCTGTGGCCTATATCCTGTATGATAATATGGTGTTGTAGTATACTAATACTTAAGTTATACAGGTGTGTGCAGCCTTCTCTCATATAACCATAATGTGTTAGAGGGAAGAGAGCATTTTACAGGATCGAGGAAGAACAGAGAACCCATCATACCAAGTTGGCTCCTGTGGGGGGGGGGGGGGGGGGGGTAAACATTATAGTTCTTTAAATTTGTATCTAGGTGTTTGCCAGGAGTTCTATTTTAATATTGTAATATACATCCATATATATTAAAGACTACAGACACAAAATTCATTGCTGGAGATAATTTAATATCAGTAAGAATTTAAAATATTAACATGATTTTCAGATTCTTTAATTATCTAAGAAGCATTACAATGTTATGAGTAACAAGATGGTGATAGAATATAGACAATTTTTGTCGGTAGAATTGTCATTACTTCTTGACTCCTGCATTGCCCTTGACCACACCGGGCTGTGGTGCAGCGGGCTGGGGTGCCACGGTTTGAGGTGCAGCTGGCTGGGGTGCTGCACATTGAGGTACAGGCTTGGGTGCCACGCATTGAGGTTGAGGCTGGGGTGGCACACATTGAGGTTGAGGCTGGGGTGGCACATATTGAGGTTGAGGCTGGGGTGGCACACATTGAGGTTGAGGCTGGGGTGGCACACACTGAGATACAGCTGGCTGGGGTGTCACAATTTGAGGTGCAGTTGGCTGAGGTGGAAAAGCAGGTTGGGGTACCACTGGCACTGGAGCTGTTTTGTAGAGAGACATTTGTGAGAAAATAATTTACAAATCTATTTGTAGATACATATTTACAAATGCAAATGAGAAGACTGTGTCTAGGAGTAGCAAATTTACCAGATTTAAGATATGCATATACACTGTACTAATGGAGGACATTAGCAATAATACACAGACATATAATAGTGAAATTTTTGCATGTTATATAAATTATAAACATGTGTATATTTTGTGCCTATTATTTCCCAGCAGACGAGGGAGAGGCACCTGACTAATCTAACCAGGGGCGGACTGACCATTCGGCCACTCAGGCACTTCCCGAGGGCCCCGGGCCACTAGGGGGCCCCATCAGGGTTGCCAGCCTGAGTAAAACCAGGGACAGTATGTAAAAATCTGTGTTTTTTTTACATCTGTTTCGGAAATATCCCTTACCGACATCCTTTTGGTCTAAAAATCCAGAGATTATAGCTGCCCCACCTCTCCAGTACCTTCTCAGCCAATAGAAACAAGTCTGTATATACTGTGTGTACATGTATGTGTATACTGTGTGGCCCCATAATCTCTGATTGTCTGGGGGCCCCATAATCTCCTATTGCCCGGGGGCCCCATGAGTTGTCAGTCCGCCCCTGAATCTAACCCATGAGGGAGCTGCACATATAAGCTGGATAAGTGTTTACTTGGGAGCTGAATAATATATATAAATGAAAAAGTAAAAAATGTGGCGCTAAATTTAAATTATGTAGAATAAAAGGATAATGGTAAAAATAACATGTATAAAAAATATATCGAGATCGAGCGCTTAGAACAATAAATAAAAAAGATCCTGATAAAAATAATTCATAAAAGTTCTATGAAAAAATGTGGCGCTTTAATCCAGGCCAAGAAACCAATCCTAAGGGGGAGGAGACTCCAAAGAATGGTTCCACAGAAGCGTCTACTTATTTATGTCAATATTCCAGTATGTATAGCAGCAACGTATGGGACCGTGCTATAACAATAATGTATGAGATAATTCAAATAAATCAATCCAAGGTGAGGAAATGATACATAAATATATTCGTGAAATGAATGAATAAAATACATATAACAATCAATGCTGAAGTGTGGAAATAAATACGTGGTAAAAACGCCCAACAAGATGCGTGTATCAATAAAAAATTAATTTGTGAATAGTAACACAAATAAACTAAGTGCTAAGAAATGTGCAAAATGCAATTAATGCAAACAATGCAAATAATGCAAAGGTTAATAAAAGTGCAAAAAAAGGGGGTTAATCCAATTAATGCAAAAAGATGCAAAAATAACAAAAAGATGTGCAAACAAGCATGTGAAGACAACAAACGCAACCATATAAGAATGTGAAAATCCAAATGGTGACTGTGTTTAATAAAAAAACGTCCAGTGTGTTCTAAATTAATATGCTAACAATAAAGTGTCCAGTGCAATCAGGATTGCCATTCACAATTAGACTCCCATACACGATACAATCGACAACTCCTGTGTAATGATTCCTTCTACCCAGAGTGCACTCTTAATGTGGTGGTAGTGATCTTCTCACGCGTATCGCCACGGATCCTTTGAGAAAGCCACGTGGGCGTGGCGATACGCGTGAGGAGTCAGAGTCAGGTGACCTAAGTGCGATCTCGGCCGGGGTCGTGCTGTGTATTACCGCTGCCTGTAATTGTTATATACCAACTGTAAGTTTATTTTATCCTTAATAAAATCTATTTTTTGAATACTGCACAATGGAATGTCTCCCTCTTTCTGCCCCCATGTCTGCGGGACCCATGGAGAGAGTCTAAGAGGGCAGTAAGATTACGTATCTGGAGAAACCACATGGAAGTGATCCTTCTCCTTTTCTTCCTGTCATTGAAAGGCTGTTACCCTCTTGCCTAAAGGTAAGAGGCTGGGGAAAACATTTTGGATCGGCACTTTTCTTGCATGGAAGAGATCACTACCACCACATTAAGAGTGCACTCTGGGTAGAAGGAATCATTACACAGGAGTTGTCGATTGTATTGTGTATGGGAGTCTAATTGTGAATGGCAATCCTGATTGCACTGGACACTTTATTGTTAGCATAATAATTTAGAACACACTGGACGTTTTTTATTAAACACAGTCACTATTTGGATTTTCACATTCTTATATGGTTGCGTTTGTTGTCTTCACATGCTTGTTTGCACATCTTTTTGTTATTTTTGCATCTTTTTGTATTAATTGGATTAACCCCCTTTTTTTGCACTTTTATTAACCTTTGCATTATTTGCATTGTTTGCATTAATTGCATTTTGCACATTTCTTAGCACTTAGTTTATTTGTGTTACTATTCACAAATTAATTTTTTATTGATACACGCATCTTGTTGGGCGTTTTTACCACGTATTTATTTCCACACTTCAGCATTGATTGTTATATGTATTTTATTCATTAATTTCACGAATATATTTATGTATCATTTCCTCACCTTGGATTGATTTATTTGAATTATCTCATACATTATTGTTATAGCACAGTCCCATACGTTGCTGCTATACATACTGGAATATTGACATCCATAAGTAGACGCTTCTGTGGAACCATTCTTTGGAGTCTCCTCCCCCTTAGGATTGGTTTCTTGGCCTGGATTAAAGCGCCACATTTTTTCATAGAACTTTTATGAATTATTTTTATCAGGATCTTTTTTATTTATTGTTCTAAGCGCTCGATCTCGATATATTTTTATACATGTTATTTTTACCATTATCCTTTTATTCTACATAATTTAAATTTAGTGCATTTTAACCGTTATCTTTGGTACTGTTCATTTATCTTGCAAGTGCCACATTTTTTACTTTTTCATTTACATTTGGTGTGGGAACACTTTAATGGTGGCTGCGGCAATTCTATTTTTATCTAGATTTTTATATTGATCCCCCCCCCCCCCCCTTGGTGGTTTGCGCATTGGGTCTCCCCCCTGTACGAATAATATATATACTTATATACTGAATAAATTCCTAAGCTGTTTAAAGGATTGGCTTGGCGCTTCTCTCTCCTCCTTTTTCTTTCCTTTTGTTCAGTGATCGGGTTCCCCAGCCCGCGCCTGAAGCAGCCTTGCTCCCTTTACAGCCTCCATTTAGAGACTTTTTTGGAGACAAATTTTTAGGGGTTCATCCCCCAGAACTTTTAATCCACTCACCATTCACATGGTTGTACCTTCATGTATCAGCATACAGATGCATGCCTTCTCATTTAAATTTTAAACTTTATTCTTTTTCATCAGATGGTTTAGCGCTGAACATTATACCAATATTGTGTATGTGTTTCCTCCTAGGCTCCGTTCAGACTGCTGCGGTGCGGGAACGCTGCAAATCTACTGCGGGTTCCCGCATCGCATGTCTCCCGCCGGCAGTTCACACTGCCCTATGCGAGCTGCTGGGAGTGTCAGTGAAATGTTAATGACACCCCCATATCAGCTCGCATATCGCAGTGCGATCTGCAAACTCGGACAGGAATCGGATCGCATGGTGAGAACACCCATGCGATTCGATTCTGCTGCGGACCAAAAAAAGGGTCCTGTGCGAGTTTGGGCCGAATGCGATGCGAATTCAGCGATACTATCTGTATGGCTGAAATCGCATCGCACAGAGATCGCATATGATTTGAACTGCAGTGCAGTGCGAATCATATCCGATCTCCCGCATCGCAGCAGTCTGAACCCGGCCTAATGTCAATATTTCAGCAAGGCTATGCTTTGAATACGATTCTGATTTCTCACCTTAACATCTACTCTTTTAGTGGTAAATAGCCAATAGCGTTTTATGTTATTTGTAATTTAAATTATAACATACCTGGGCTCCCGCAAGCTGGTTTCGGAATAGTCACAACTGTAGGTGCTGGTGCTGGAAAACATAAGAGAACAAAAACCTCAATAGCTTTTTTTTTTTATTTACCCTCAGTAGGGTTGGCCATTTGGAATTAAGAACAGCAGACAATTTGCCCCTCTGTTTCTATATTTTTCAGCATTATTCTAACACACCAATAAATACATTTTCACAGTGTTTCTTTTCTTTGTAATTCGTGTTTTCTGCTTCACAACATAATTGCCCAGTTTTTGCTATTTTGCAAAGCTTGGTTTTATTGCATGCTGAATTCTACACCCATGAGATATTTTTGTTTGTGATTTGAACAACGGCATACAAAGTACTTCTGCAACTTAGTGGACTGAACCTACAGTAGACCATAAAAAATCAGAGCATTAATAAAATGTACACTGTACAGTGAATGATGTTAGTATATAGACAGAAAATGCTTTATAAATACAACCTACAAAATAAGATGACATACTGTATAAGTTACAAGGAAAAATTGTAGTATATTAAATATATACACTATATTTGCCAAACATTATCGGGATGCCTGCCTTAACACGCACATGAACTTTAATGTCCTCCCAGTCTTAGTCCGTAGGGTTCAATATTGAGTTGGCCCCCCCTTTGCAGCTACAACAGCTTCAACTCTTCTGGGAAGGCTGTCCACAAGGTTTAGGAGTGTCTATGGGAATGTTTGACCATTCTTCTATAAGCACATTTGTGAAGTCAGGCAGATGTTGGACGAGAAGACCTGTCTCGCAGTCTCCGCTCTAATTCATTCCAAACATGTTCTATCAGGTCGAGGTCAGGGCTGTGTAGGCCAGTCAAGTTCCTCCACCCCAAACTCGCTCATCCATATCTTTATGGGCCTTGCTTTGTGCACTGGTCCAAATCATTTGGTGGAGGGGGGATTATGGTGTGGGGTTGTTTTTCAGGTGTTGGGCTTGGTCCCCATTAAATTATAGCTGCAAAGGGTGGGCCAACTCAATATTGAACCCTACGGACTAAGACTGGGATGCCATTAAAATTCATGTACGTGTATTTTTTGGCAATATAGTGTGTGTGTGTGTGTGTGTGTGTGTGTGTATATATATATATATATATATATATATATATATATATATATATATATATATATATCGCAAAAGTTAGTAAAGGTTTTTTTTTTTGCAATAAATGGTATTACACTATATTTGGATCTGTTTATATTTTATGCTAATACCCTGGATCCCCTGCACTTTTGGAGCTTTTCTGGTGGTGATGAGAAGATAAGACTGCTTGGAACGTTTGCTTTATGATTACATGCTTGTTTTCCCAGAAGAATCTGGTGAGTGTGCCCCCTAGAGGGAGTGTGCAGCATGAGGTGTATTTCGTTTTGGTGACAGGTGCACTATCTACCGTGAAGTCCACAACTTGAATCATTCGCATGTTTGAACTGTCCTTTTTTCCACATACCAGATTGCAACTGCAGTGTGTAGTGATGACTACACAAATTGATACGGGACTATTATCAATTTATTAGCGCTGTTTTAGTATTTATTTTTTACACCTACAGACTGTGAATTTATTTACTAACTTTTGCGATATTTTATTTAATTTTAAACAGCTGCTTTCCTTGATTCCTTTTAAATATTTTAAATATTTTTAAGGCTTTATTTACGCTACTTTTTCGGTAGAGGTCAGGTGTTGGCGCTGAGTTGGTGTGTTATAGAAGGCCCCTACACACCTGTTCCCTCATATATATATATATATATATATATATATATATATATACTGTACGGTTAATGCGACATTCACTAAAATATATTTAAAGTCAATATTGTGCAGTAGTGAAAATACCACATGCGAACTTTAGATTTTATATTAAATTCTGATGTATGTCAGTATGAGAATGATCCTCTACTAAGGGAAAGAGGCGGGTTTTTATTATCTGCTTATTTCTGACCAACCAGGCTTCTGAAATTAGCCTGGCTGTCATTGGGTTCAGTAGCTTAAAGTGGTTGTAAACCTCAGACATGAAATATGAATAAAACATATCCCTCTATAGTGTGTACTTGTCTCAATTAGGAGCTCTAATGTCACTTTTATCTGCTGCCTCGTTCCTCTGCTATCAGCATGAATCCCTTCTGAAAAGTTTTCCTGACACCAAGAGAAAAATGGTGAGAGGGCTGGGATCTCTAGCTGATTGACAGCTTCAGCTCTGTTCCTGTGTGCTTTGTAAAGTGTGTGTGTGCTCTCAGAGCTCTCCTCAATGAGGAGTGTAACTTTAGCTCTCCCTCCCCTTTTCTGAACTCTCAGAAAAGCTTTAAAATCCAGCACTTTGAATGGCTGTAGAGAAGAAAGCATTGTAGATAAACATGTATAACTTATGTAGGAGGATTAGTTTAATCTCCATTTATCATCTGAGGCCAGTCACTTCACTAAGTATACAACCACTTTAAGACAGTGACTTACAAACATGCAGATCAGGAAAGTTAGAGTTAAATCATAAGTCCTTATCTGACTTAAAATATTTAAGACATTTGATGAATAGGATTGCCAGAAAACTAGCATTTTCAGAAGGATAAATCTGCAATGGTAGCCTCTGTGTTTTCTCCTATGACAGATAAAATAGCCTGGCAACTGGCATTTTAGAAGTAGGCCAGTAAGTGCAACCCACTATCACTGGCTACAATATGTTTTAAGTCAATGACCTGATGCAAGTTTGCATCATCAAGTCAAAGTAAAGTCAGAGTGCAGTCCGAGGTCTGATCTTCATACTAGTTCTTGCTTAGTGACTCAAAGTATGGAAATTATGGAATCAGAATGGCAAGCAGATAACCAGCATTTTCTTAAAGAGTGGCCTGCATTGTTAATATCTATGTTTCTCTCGTGATTTCCTATATGAGTGACCCTATACAAAAACAATTCAATGAGGACATCAGCGCGCAGCAGGGAAGAATTTGAGATGGAAATGAGGGACACCTATCAGCAAAAGTATGCAGGCATAGGACACACCCCTTGCCACGCCCAGAATTGTACAAAAAACAAGATTGGTTAAACCCACAAGTGCTTTTTTTTACCACTACTATTCCTTTATATTGGCTCTTTGGAATTTACAAATGCAGTAATTTAGAAATCAGATGAAAGGTTTAGTGCCGGAAAACACTTTTTGATAAAAGATAAAAAGGGCATTTTATATACAGCTATATAGATCAGACAAAAATGAGGGACGAATGAGGGACAGAGGGACATTGCTCCAAATCAGGGACAGTCCCTCAAAATCAGGGACAGTTGGGAGCTATGGTAGTAAAGGCTAAATAAAAAAATGACATACATGATGCAGTCTGTCACTACCAATAACATAGCAGTCTTATGTTTTTCCTGTAATAATATATATATATATATATATATATATATATATATATATATATATATATATATATATATATATATATATATATATATATATATATACTGTTATTATTCAACTTCCTTTAACAGACCAAATAGTGCAGCAAAAGTGGAAGTTGGAGAGCTCAAACAGTTTAACATTTGCAGGGATGCTTACAATGGTCAGCTTTTATTGATTTATGTAAAATCCTTTTCCCCAAAAGGAAAAAAAAAACTATTTTATGTAACTGCTTAAAATTAAGCTGGAGATAGACTGGGGCCTTGTTTACACTTACTTTGCTTTCTGAAGGTAAATCTGTGCCCATGACAGCAGTCCAATTCCTGCTGTGAAGCAAAGCATCTCGCCTGCGATATGTGTGCATCCCTAGCCAATGCTTTTCCAGCCCAATAGGAGGCCTACCAGCCACTAATGTAAACAAGTCCTGGTAGAGATGATTTAGATGGAGTTTACATAAAAATAAAGCCTATAAAACACTCCCTTCACAAGACAGTGCTGCTGTCCAAGGGTGTCTCTGTTGCTTCTCCATAGCTCCATAAATGGTGGAGACGCTAAGACAGGAAGTGTGTTACTGGTCTGATCACAGGGGGAAATAAAGAAAAAAAATCCTGAAAACAAATTCAGCCATGACATCTTTGGGTTTAGGGCCATAAATCATGTGTGCAGAGTGAATATAATGCTTCAGTAACTAGGCAGTGCCACAAACAAGCCTTGGTGGATTCCCACTATAGGCGGACTGCAGACATAGAGGATAAAACTGTAGTTTACTGAATTTGTCAAGATAGAAATGGTATTTTCTCTCCACATGCTACAAGAGTAAATCTGTCAGTAGAAACTTTTAACAGCAGCATTGCAGCATGTACCACACTGAAGAGACTAACGTGTATGCCAGAAAGTCATGGAACCCTGCCCATGAGTTTCTTTGGCTCTGGTGCCTGATAAAGATAATTGCCTTCCACTTACCATTACAGCCGGTGTTGGCCTCCAGGACGGTTTGGTCTGATTTCTGTTGATTGTGGTCATGATGGTGGTGGTGGTGCTCATGTCCACGGCCTCCCTTTGCAGACATGACTAACTTGATTTGAAATAGATTGAAACTGAACAGCTAATAAAGGAATATTCCTTTCAAGTTATGATTTGTGGTTCACAACTCAGCCCCTTTTATACACCGGTGAACTGTATTAGAAGAGGTTGACAGCTGACGTCTGATGAAATTCCAACAATTCAAGTCTTTGTATATTTAAGATTGATTGTTGAAAATATTAACAATTGATCTCCGCCCATAAGTACAGGTGTTTTCATCTTATCACCCCCCACCTATAAAAGACATGCATGAGTCATCCTGTAGTTATTTTTTTTTTATTATTCTATACATTTTGCTCAAAATCCCAGGTAGTCATGTAAGGGTGGATCATTAACAAATATATATCAGTAATTAGGTGTTGCCTAGTAATCAAGGATACAATGAAATTCTCTATATAGTCATACATGAGTTATCCAAGATACTAGAAGTACAGGTTTGTCTAGAAGATGCTTTCTTCAGGATAGTGACTACTACAATTATTGGTTGTGCTGCTGATGAAATAATTAAAACATATCCATAATCCTTGTTTATGGTTGGTGAGATGTGTTTATATATATTTTGGTATGTATTTTCCAGGGCAAAGTGATATAAGAGGATTCATAAGAACCCTTACCAGATAATTTTGGTGGTATAATATTGCCCTGATAAGTATGGTCAATTGCTTGTTTTCTGTGCCATCCTAAAGTCTAAGCACAGCCAAAGTAAAAAAACACAAAAGTCAGCACAAGGGACATAACTTACTGTCAGTATGATGTGTCCCTTGTGCTAATTCCTCTTCTATTAGGTGAAATCTTCCCCAAAAAGTCGGGCTGAAATCAGACTTGAAATGGTGAATGGGGAAGAACTGGACCCCTGCTGTGAGCCACATGCGAAGATAGTGTGAACCCAGCCTGAATGTAGCACAGGTGGTTGATTGATACTGTCTACCCCGTCAGTTTGTGGACAGGGTCTACTGCACCCGTGCACGTGGGATAACCAGGTGGATTGCGGTCATGTAAAGAATCTGACATTAGAGCAGTTCTCCGACTTAGAGATGAGACTTTGCCGTTTGTAGAAATAAAGTGCAGATTTCCTCTGAAAAGCTCACATTCCACCAGTCTAGTGTACCTCTGTTACGTCAGACCTTAGTGCAGACCTCATGTGTGCTCTCGCTTAACTCTTTCCTTTCTGTAACCAGCCCATGGATCTCTGTAATGCTAGTCTGCTCCCGGTTGCTATGGGAGATGGACTGCTGGGGTGGGGACCAGAACATTGACCCCCCTCGCTACCGGAGGTCCTTTCACCTTACCAGATACCACACCCAATGACTGGTTGTTTGAAGCTTGTCCCTTTACTTGGTTACCCATAGCAACTACACTCCTCTTCAATGTCTTGCCGAGTTAACCTTTTGTAGTAGTGTTACTTCATACCCCATAGTGCAATTACAGACCCAGGTTATTTTGGAATGCGCCAGAACCAACATGCACCTCTTTGAATAACTTCAGACCAGGTTTAGAACGGTTAATATAACTTTTACTATAGAAAGGCATCTTGGCAATACAACATGAATAATGTCCTGTCCCTAAATCTAACTAGAATAGCGTAGTGGCCCAGGCATACCTCCATGAGGTGAAAGCCCATGTAGGCATTGTCCATAACTTGGATGCTCTCAGCAACTCACGGTAACTTCAGCGCCATCCTCACAGGTGCCTTCACTCCGTTCACCAGGCACCAACAAACCCACAGCAGACTCCCGACTCCCTTGGTCTCAGCTGTCCCCTATATATGAAAAAAATAAATGTAGTTGTATCAACACACATAGTGGCATTGTGGATACATTTTGCTAGAGAATATGTGCCACATCCTGAAATTTGAGAAAAAATTGAAATGGGGGACTTTGGACTTTTTAGGCACAGTAAAACAACATATATAGAAAATATCAAAAATTATTTATTTAATAACAAATGCTTAAAAAGTTACCACAATTGATATAAATTGTAAATACAATACAGTCTACTGCTGTCATATTAGACTATCACAGATACAATGGAACAACAGAAACGCATAACGCAGTAATTATCTGATAAAGATCCAAGATTCCAGTTTAGATGGCAGCGGTGTGATGCTATATCATAATAAAGGGCTCAACATGTTGCACGTATATTTACACTTCTTCAGGAGCTTGTTTTTTTTAGATAAATTGTGGTACAGAGACCCCATTAAGGCATGTCGCAGCTAGCCATGAAGCAGGAGGAAGACTTATAAAGGCACAGGAACGCATCAGAGGGTCAAACACCTAGTGCTGAAAAGCTCGTCCAATAATGTCAATGGAAAATAAATTCCTAATGGTGATCAAACACTGTATTTTTTGTGTTTACACAGTGTATTTAAAACACTTGGGCAGGTTAATAGGAGCACACTGTTGGGGATGAGACAAAAGCCGGTAGTAGATTCCTATCACCCAGCAGAAAAGATCACACCATATATCCACAGTGTAGAAACCCTGAGCCAGTAAAGCTATTTAAAGCAAAGCCTTAAATACATAGGGGAATTCAAATAATGGGCACCGATCTGCACCATAATGTTGCAGAAGCGCAACTGTCCCCTATATATATCACAGATAGGCTCGCCAAAACCAAAGGCCGGAGAACTGAGCTGAAACAGTTTAACCATTTCCCCAGTCTGGGCTGGCTGCTAAATAATTAACTGCACACATTTTACAACCTGCCTTCACATTCATAGATCAGATTCATAGAGGGAGTAGTATGGCTTCTATGTATGGCTTATATGAATGGCATAGCTAGGTGGGCATAGTTGGGCATACTTGTTGAGCTTGCATTAAAACCCCTTAGTTCTATAAACCCCGACTGCATTGAAAGATTATAGCAGCAGGGGTGGGGATGGTATGGACAGGGGAAGATATCACCTAATAGAAGAAGCATCAGCACAGAGGGCACATTCTACTGACTGTTATTTTTATGTACTTTGTTCTGATTTTTGTGTTTTTTTCTTTGGCTGTACTTAGGCTTTAATACAGGCAAGATGCTGATTGGTCAACTCACTTACTTATCATTAAATCTCTTTGCCTTCCAAATCAGGCAAAGAGTACTAAATTAAATGTATTTTTTTTTTTCACTTACCTTGTAATCGCTGACTTCCTTTCCTCTGTCCCTTCGGCGGTGGGCGGGGTCTCTGCGTCGATCGTCGTCACTGTCTACTGGGATCTGGTGTCATTGATCCCTGGAGTCAGTGCAGACATCTTCCGAAATCTCGCGAGATTTCGGCCACATCTTCCGACATCTCGCGAGATTTCGGGCACATCTTCCGAAATCTCGCGAGATGTCGGCAGATGTGCCGAAATATCGCAAGATTTCGGAGAACGTGAGCTGCACTTTGCCGTTACTGCGCACGCGCGAGCTCGGCGCAGTAACGGCGGTGTATGCTGGGCCATCTGAAGTGCCTGTGGGGTTTCACATGCCCACAGGCAAGATGGCACCCAGCAAGAATACATTTTTAAAAAAATATTTTAAAGGATGAAAAACGCCAGCAATCAATTAAAAACATGGAACACGTGAGTCCCCCAATTTACCTCCTAATCCTATGCATTACATTAAAAAAAAAAAAAAAAAACAACACACAGTGCAGAACCGCTTTAAGAAACCATTGTTGCCCATGGTTTTGCTTGGGCATGTGTCCAGACACTCCATATTACAATAAAATAGTATCTCTTTTCTTTTTGTTTTTATATGTAAAAATGTGCTAGTTATTATATATTGTTAATTTGTAAAAATGTATTGTGATATATATTATCATAGAATCAATCGCTCCGGAGGAATGGCTGACTTCAAAAAGCGCAGAACATGTTGAGCCAAATCCTCTGATAAGAAAAAACGGACCCCCGCATCAGCATCACCCCAAATCTACAGGACTCAGTTCTATCTTTATATATACCATTTATGCCAGCGACTATTACAAAATATCTGGTTTTGCATACCTTTTATATGTGTTAACTCATGGTATTACCAAGATCAATATATCATATTGTTTGGGTGTTGTTTTTCTGATAAGGAGGTCTGATGTTGTTTACTATTTTGCTAAATATATTTTGAGCATATGTAATCGCTGATCTATTGCGATTCAATATATATATATATATATATATATATATATATATATATACATATATATATATATATATATATATATATATTTATGGTCGGAGCCCTCGGTCCTTAACGATGTGAAGGAGCAAACATAAACACGCCACAAGACAGACAACAAACTAGACCTGAAGTGTGCCCTGGTCTACCGTAAGGTAAGCCCTGGTGAGCTGCACCGTGAGGCCCTTTCTGCTAGGAGAGTAGTTAAGAAAAGGGCGCTTACCTGAGAAGTAATGGCTGTTTCTGTAGAGAAACGTGTTGGAGTGTTCTGAGAAGGGGAATGGGTGGGCGGGTACGGCGCGCTGGAACCGACACCGGCCTCGTGGAGAGGTCTGGTATGTATACCCTCCGGGCTCCTCCCATAATTGCAGGCCACCATGCTGGCCTTCCTATTTATGGTCGGAGCCCTCGGTCCTTAACGATGTGAAGGAGCAAACATAAACACGCCACAAGACAGACAACAAACTAGACCTGAAGTGTGCCCTGGTCTACCGTAAGGTAAGCCCTGGTGAGCTGCACCGTGAGGCCCTTTCTGCTAGGAGAGTAGTTAAGAAAAGGGCGCAAAGACTTGTTTTTAGGGAGGTAATGGTTTATTGTTTGGCAAAAGATTGTAAGACTGGTGGTGCCGTGAAGGTGGTGACTCAGACTAGGGTTAGTTGAGACCAGTGAGGGATGGCAGACATGGTCGAATCGGCTCCGGGTTCCTGGGAAAAGAACAACGGGAAATTGAATCGGGACAGAGCGTCAGCTGAGGTGTTACACTTGCCCGGGATGTGGACGCAGAGGACCTTGAACTGGTGTAGCAGGGATAATTGAACAAGCCTGCGCAGGAAGGCCATAATGGTCAAGGACCTGGACCGGCCTTTGTTTATGATGTCAGCTGTGGCCTGATTGTCGGTGGAAAAAACCACCGTCTGGCCTGCCCAACTGCTTCCCCAGGTTTGTGCTGCTGCCACTATTGGGTATAGTTCGAATAGGGAGGAGGACTGGCTGAAACCGGGGATTGGCAAGATTTCTGGCGGCCATGGACCGGCAAACCAGTGGGGGCCAAAAATAGCTGCGAAGCCCGTGGAGGCAGCGGCGTCAGTGACAATCTGGGGAGAAGAGGGAGATGCTGCCGGAATGAACATGGAAATGCCATTCCAGTCGGCCAAGAAGTGGTCCCACATGGAAAGGTCGGCTATGGCTGCCTGATCAAGTCTGAAGATCTGGTCTGGGTCTTGACATCCTGTGAGGAAAACTAGGAGGCGGGAGACAAAGGATCGTCCCTGAGGGATGACTCTTACTGCGAAGTTTAACATCCCGAGTAAGGACTGAAGTTGCCTCCTGGAGCACCCCTGGGTGGCCGTGAAGGAATGAATGACTTCCCTGATGCGAGTCAACTTGTCTGGTGGTAGGCTGGCCTGCATGGCCTGAGTGTCTAGTATGACGCCTAGGAAGGTGATGCGATGTGCTGGGCCTTCTATCTTCTTCTCCGCTATGGGGACATTGAGGTTGGAGAAGACCTCCCTTAGACTCATGAGGTCTACCGGGGGACGGTTGGGGTCTTCGATGAGCAGAAAGTCGTCCAAGTAATGGATCACTTTCTGACAGGATGCGTGGTGTGAGAGAATCCAGGACAGGGACTGTGCGAACGTGTCAAAGAGCCATGGGCTGCTTTTGGATCCAAAGGTATCCAAAGGTCAGTTTCGTGGCGAAGTAGTACTGACCTTTCCACCTGACTCCGTGCCAGCGCCACAGACACGGCTGGATTGGTAGCAGCTTGAAGGCGTCTGCGACGTCTGCTTTGGAGAGCCAGGCGCCCTCACCTGTGTCTAGGATGGCCTGGATAGCAAGGTCGACAGAGGAGTATTTGAGAGAAAATTCTTGTGAGGGTATAAGGGAATTTAAACTAGGTGTGTGAGAAGAATAAGGCGCGGACAAATCATAAATTAAACGGAGTTTATTTGAAAACTTTCCTTTTACGAGCCCGATAGGGCTAACTCTCCAAACGGAAAACGGTGGGTGAGAGAAGGGGCCGATCATGTACCCTCGGTCAAGTTCGTTTCGTAGTAGGGTACTGATGGCTTCCTCGTCGGTGGCTGCTGACAGCAGGTTTTTGCACTCGTGGGTGGTGTCGGGGAGTGTGATAAGCCCCGTGTGAAAGCCTGTGGTGAAGCCTTGTACCAGAAAGGCTGCTAGTGAGGGTGATGGGTGTGAGGTGAGGTAGGATTGCAGCCATCCGATATCAATACGGCTTAGTCAGGCTGAGCTGAGCTTATTGAGCCCGCAGGTGATCCTGGGGTGGGCTTTGCGGCAAATGAGGCAGACGTGGAGGAGTCTGCAACGTGAGAAGTTGCAGATCCCCAAGTTGAAATTATTGCATATCTGCGCCCCTCCTAAAGTTCGGACGGGCCGTCCGAGTTTGTCCTCCTGGGGGTGTGGTGGGGTTGCGTCTGAATACTGGGATGTGTGCGGGGCAGAGGGGAAGTTGGGGAGGCGTCTACCATCGGGTTCTGAACACCAATTGGCGGTGTGGGTGGAGGATTGGCAATTAGTGCAAAGTGGGGAGCGGAGGCCAGCGAAATGGCGACAGAAGAGTTCGGTGTCGATGGCGCTCCAGTCCGTGGTTGCCTGAAACTGACTGAGCTTGGCTGCTGCCTTTGCTGAAAAGGAGCGATGGTAGTCGTAGAAGGCGCTGCCTCCGTACTTGTACCCTAAATCTGTGACAGCATGAAGGTAGAGGTCTAGTTCTTCCCTCCTGTCGGGTTTGATGGAACAGATGACATCCCGAAACATGCCGAAAGCAAGTACGAACTCCGTGACCGTGAGCTTTCGTGTAAGCCTGTGGTCTTTTGCCTTCAAGATAACGGAAACGTCGCCCCAAGCGTAGGCTTTGTTCTCTGTCACATCGTGTACCGAGATCAGAAGGGATGCCAGGTTGATGTCGCGGCCATCTAGTATCTCCTTCCTGATGTTTGCTGGGATGAGATGTGCGGGGAAAACAGAAAAACCGCCGTGGGGCGTAGCTGTAACGCATGATGCGGGGGTGGCGGGGGCGGCAGCTGGTGGAGTGGGGGTTCCTTGCTGGAGCTCCAAGGTCCCCACTCTGGCCTGGACATCAGAGATGGTAGTAGATAGAGAGGAGACCAGCGTGTGTAGCTGGGACACTGCCGAGGCAATTGTCTGTAGTGATGCCTGAGTGTCTGGTGGGGTTGGTGGGGATGGGCTGGGGAACAGTAGTCTGTACAGTTCGGCTTTCCTGGCCGTGATGGGGTAGGGGATATTCCTGCGCCTCAGCTCAGCTGAGAGTCTGGGGATGGTCCAAGCTCTGAAGGCTTGAGAGGAGTTGTCTGCCGGACCCGCTTCGGGTGGTGATGGGGCGGGGGTGAAATCGTCGCTGCTGGCCAGAGACATGGCGTCTGCTAGAATAAAAGAGGGGGGGGGGGGGGGGGGGGATGCATGTTTGTCTCGGGTTTCTCTTCTTTTTTTTTTTTTTTTTGAGTTTGAAGGGCAGGAGAGCATATATATATATGTTTGTGGTTGCGGCAAAAAAGGGGGGGGAGGGGGGGGCAGAGTGGGATACCTGTGTGACAGGTCTGGGAACAAACGGGTTGCGCGCGTGCGCTGAGTGGGATGTTCCATGGGCCTATATGTAAAAAACTCTGGGGGGGGGGGGGGGGGGGGCGGTGCGTGACACCCGAGGTGAGCCAGGAGGTCACTGGCCGGATGGTTGATGCTCGGGTGTCCGTCTGTGCTCGGCACGGACTGGTTAACCAGAGCCCCCCCAGGGCGGTACTGGGGGAGTGGCTACTGGTTGACTTGCTAAGTAGGAAATGTTTCGATCTGTAGCATTTGACGTAGGTTCGGTCAGCTAATACTTGCACTGCCAGCAAGTCATGAGACTAGGTGACCTTGTCTGCGTAGTGAAGGCTTGTGCTTCGAAAAATAGAGTGACATGCATAGAAGTATGTGACAGTTACTAACGCCTGGAGATTTTATCAAAACTATGGTGTTCTGCTTGGATGGGGAGGGGAGATGTGTGAACGAAGCAAGATACCGTTCGACGGTATGGTAACAATTGGGGATGCGCGTGAGCGCTGGGTGAGTTTGTTTCTTTGGCCTGTGGAACTCAGAGAATGCGTGACAACCGAGGTAAGCCAGGAGGTGACTGACCAGGTAACCGGTGCTCGGGTGTCCGTCTGTGCTCGGCACGGACTAGTTCAACCAGAGCCCCACCAGGGCGGTACTGGGGGGAGTGGCTGCTGGTTGGTTGCTAAGTAGGGATGTTTCGATCTGTAGTAGTTTGACGTGGGTTCGGTCAGCTAATACTTGCACTGCCAGCAAGTCATGAGACTAGGTGACCTTGTCTGCGTAGTGAAGACTTGTGCTTCGAAAACAGAGTGACATGCATAGAAGTATGTGACAGTTTCTAACGCCAGGGTACTGAGCCAAATAAGTATGTGGGAGGGGGATATGTAGTGAAAGGTGTGAAGAGAATGGAAAACTGAACCAACAATAACTTACGCACCTGCTTGCTGCCCTAGTGATGGAGTCTCTGTTGGGGTCAAACCTGGTGGACCTGGTACCTACGGTAGGGTGACGTAAAATATATTAGTGAGAGATGGGTTGCAAGAGCTGATTTGGGGCCGTAGTTGACCCCCTGGTGAAGAGATGCAAGCCCTCAAGAAAAAAGGGGGTTGGTTATTTTTTTTTTTTTTTTTTTTACCTGGAAAAGGAACGGGATGGTCTGATCCTGTTGTGTAGGAGACCAGGGGCGATTACTGACCTAAGGGAAAGGTGAAAAGGGATAGAGAAAGGCGTGAGTAGCTGAGTTTGCTACTGGGGAAGTTGTGGCTGCGAGGCCAATGGAGGTCGAGCTGCAACGATTGCAGAGGTATGTGGGAGGGTGGATGTGGGAGCCGTGACACAAACCTGCGGTGAAGCAAGATGTGCGGGGGGGGGGCGGCTGTGCCTCACATTGGCTGGGTTGCCGTGGAAGGCAAGGAGTGGACTGTCTTGCTGAGGTTTGCAAGGTGTGGGGGCCCATTTACACGAACTTGCGGTGACTGCAAGAAGTGCGTGGGGAGGGCAGTGACAGATGCTCTGGTGGGTGTGTGTGTGGTTTTTTTTTTTTTTTGGGGGGGGGGGGCAGGGGGGGGGGGTTGTGGTGGACGTGTGAGTGAGGGGATGCTTGCACTGGGTAGCGGTGCGTAACAACCAGTGAAAGTGGGGTGAATTGTGGGGTAGAAAACAAACAAACAATAGCATGGTAGTCGAAATGACTCAGTGGAAAAAACAGGGGTTTCGATGTAGCGACGAAAAAGCATAAATCCTACCTGCGACGCTGAAGCGGAACGAACTGGGGGTGCGATCGGGAATCGAATCCGTAATCTGGAAACGAGGAGCGTAGGACAACTCAGGAACGTGTACTGAGTTGTTTGTCGGCCTGGTGACGTGTAATACGGCGCGCTGGAACCGACACCGGCCTCGTGGAGAGGTCTGGTATGTATACCCTCCGGGCTCCTCCCATAATTGCAGGCCACCATGCTGGCCTTCCTATATATATATATATATATATATATTTAATAAAATACCCTTTTTTGATATTTCCTAGTATACGTATCTTTGTGCCTATAAAGTCAATTTTCTTTAGTTAGTCTCTCTATACAAGAAACCATTGTTACCATGAAAATATGTGGGTGTTTTCTAAAATAGCTCCATATAGCAGTAGAAATCCAGCAGAGGGTTCTAAATTAAAGTTACCATCCCCCTATTTCCAGGGACAGTTGCCACTGTCCCTGAAAAATGAGCATCCCTGGATACCAGGCACTGCATTGTAACCATTGCAGCATGCAGGCTTCAACTGAAGCCACACTGCGCAAGCGTTAATGCTAAATGGCGATGCCAGAATGTTATACATGTTGCCATGCATGCACAGGCTCCTCCCAGCCATGCCAGCTAGAACTGACACCTGCTCATTGTGTTTTCAGTTGAAGCCTTTACACTGCAGTGGTTACTATACAGTGCATGGCTACAGGAGACAAATTAGTGGATGACCAATGTAGGTAGAAAGGGTAAAGACAAAAAAGCCTGACACCAAGGTGTGGGACACCAGCCACAATCAGTGAGTTACCTGCTCCGAACTTGTCCCTTACGATGATTTTTCAGTTTGTGATTCTGGCTCCACTTAGGCTTTAAGCCTGAGCTCTGTGTGGTACATAATCCTGACCCGTGAACACTCTGTGCTACATAATCCTGACCCCTGAACCCTGTGTTACTTAATCTTGACCCATGAACTCTGTGCATTACTAAATCCTGACCACTGCACTCTGCGTTTCTCTCTCCAGGCCCCTGAACACTGTGTGCTGCTTACGCCAGACCCCTAAACTCTGTACGAGGAGGGAGCCAGGTGTGTAGGTTGCCCTGAGTTTAGCGCAGACAGGAGAATGCTCATTCCCTGCATGGCTGGGTGAAATTACTGCTTACATGTATTTAGACTTTTGCTTGCTCTATGGACATTATACTGTTGAAGTAATCAAGTATTGTTTGTGTTTAGGACTTTGAGTTGCCATAAGAACTAGGGATGTCCCGATACCGATACTAGTATCGGTATCGGGACCGATACCGAGCATTTGCGCGAGTACTTGTACTCGCACAAATGCTCCCGATGCCTGATCCGATACCTGGGAGGAGGCGTTTGTCAGATTCGGCGACCCGGCACAACCGGAAGTAAGCGGGCGGAACAACGGAAGTGACGCTCGTGTCGACGTCAGCGTTTGGACATCCCGACGCCCATCTTGGTACACCCTTCACTCGGCCGCAGTAAGCCAGCAGCGGCCATCTTGTTACACCCAGCCTGAACTATATGGTCTGGGTGTAACAAGATGGCCACTGCTGCTTTTATGCGGCCGAGTGGAGTACCAAGATGGGCATCGAAGGGCAGCCTTTCCTGTCATGGCATTTCAGTGCCTGCCCATGGGTGCCCATAAATGCCACCTATTAATGTCCCATGCCTGCAAGTGCCACCTGTCAGTGCCATCAGTGCCAGCTACCTATCAATGCCCATAAGTGCCCCTGTGAGTGCCAGCCACCTGTGAGTGCCAGCCACCTGTGAGTGCCATCTGTGCCAGCCACCTGTGAGTGCCATTTGTGCCAGCCACCTGTGAGTGCCATCTGTGCCAGCCACATGTCTGTGCCATCTGTGCCAGCCACCTGTCTGTGCCAGCCACCTGTCTGTGCCATCTGTGCCAGCCACCTGTCTGTGCCATCTGTGCCAGCCACCTGTCTGTGCCATCTGTGCCAGCCACCTGTCTGTGCCATCTGTGCCATCTGTGCCAGCCACCTGTCTGTGCCATCTGTGCCAGCCACCTTTCAGTGCCATCTGTGCAAACCACCTTTCAGTGCCATCTGTGCCAGCCACCTTTCAGTGCCATCTGTGCCAGCCACCTTTCAGTGCCATCTGTGCCAGCCACCTTTCAGTGCCATCTATCTGTGCCAGCCACCTTTCAGTGCCATCTATCATTGCCAACAATTTGTCATTTCCAGCCATCAGTCAGTGCTCCATATGCATATCAGTGCCCATCAGTGCCACCTAATCCTATCAGTGCTGCATATCAGTGCCATCTAATCTGTATTGTGCTCTGAAAACTGTCACATGACATTAAAAGAAAGTATCGGTAATCGGTATCGGCGAGTACTTGAAAAAAAGTATCGGTACTTGTACTCGGTCTTAAAAAAGTGGTATCGGGACAACCCTAATAAGAACTTTTTATTTCATGTGGATGAAGACAAGTCTAGTAAGGTCATTATTAACATTATGTTTTGTGATAAACATTTTGGTGTCCTGGGTCCCAGCGAATCCCCTGAAAACAAAAAGAAAAAAAGGCTGACATTTTAAGGGCAAGTATACCTTATGTTGTTTTTTAATTTAATCTGGAAAAATACTGAACAATTGGTAGCTAATGCTGCACAACAAGAAACACATGCAGTTTTATCCTACAAATTACATTGAGGCCTTTTGTAAAGAATTGCAGAGTGTTAAGGGTGGCTCCAGGATACATTTGAAAGTTAAATTGCTCACTTCTTGTCAGGGAACCCTGAAAGGCGTTTATGACCTCTCTCCAGAGTCTATGACTTCATGTTGGAAATCCTAACCCACCTAGGGGTAATTATTGTTAGAGTGCAGCGAGTGTACCATTGGAGCTACAGAACTGATTAGTGACTGAGATCACAGATGCATGAATCAATACATTTTGGTAACTAAATTGTTGCAACTAGAATTTTTGATGCTTCCTTAGATGGTGGAAGAAGTTGTAATGGGATGGGTACCTGCTGGTAGATCTGTGGCAATGGGTTTGCTATGGTGACCTGAACACTGTGTGTCAGATGGTTGAGATGATTGAGAGGTACAATGTAACTAAAGTATATATATTTTAATCAATCCGCGCTTAGGTATAAGCTAGGCTGCAGCCTCCACTTAGGGACCCCAAACAAGGAGCTCTG
Organism: Lithobates sylvaticus; assembly: GCA_028564925.1. Classification (NCBI taxonomy): domain Eukaryota; kingdom Metazoa; phylum Chordata; class Amphibia; order Anura; family Ranidae; genus Lithobates; species Lithobates sylvaticus. The sequence goes on along the minus strand of CM053036.1, from coordinate 151,055,108 downwards.
GTAGTAATATTTAAAAGTGTGAGTTAGGGGTGAGTGCCGCTGCCTATAAATTGAAAGGTGATCTTAGTGAATCAACCTTCTCAGGTGTGAATGCACTAAAATAAGTTGCCTTATTGTGTGTTGGAAAATTTGATGGCTTCAAATATTCCACCTGCTACAAGTAATCACCTTAAATGTGAAACACTATGCATTCATAAAAATCACATAATATACATAAACCACTCCTTAATATAAGAGTAAATTTTCCTAGAGTCTCCTCTAAGACTTATAAGTGTAAACAATTGAGAAGCCAACATATAAAAGTGTTTGTGACCACACTTGAAGTGAGGAATGTATACTTTAAAAAGTTTTGACTAAACCCAGTGCAAAAACACAATATGTATATATTAGTATATTAAAAGGCAGTCCAATCCTATGTAAACGTTGATAAGGCAATATTCAAGTGACTTGTGCAGTATTCAAAGTGACTTGTGCTTGAATTCTTTTCCAATCCTTGTGCAAGGTGATAAGTGACTGTTGTGCTCCCCTTTTGAATCCCTTACTCAGCAGATCCTAGCACCCCTGCAGGGGAAAACCGCATGTGGTGAGTATATGGTAGCTTCCGGGTCGATCACCCCCTTCTCCAGCACATCCAAGGAACTCCAAAGACTCCACATTCTCAAGGGACCGTTGGAACTCACTGTTAACCCTGGGTCAGAGTTTGGCACTCTCCTTCTCTATGACCCCGATATTGTGTCCTCATACAGAAAAGAGATGGGCTCCCATAGTGTAAATCCAAAAAGTGTTTTATTAAAAAAAACTTTGTTTTTAAAAAGTCCAATGGGTGGTAAACTCCAACCCAATGCAGTTTAAAATCAACAACAAATGCTTTAGGTCGGCGTGCATTCCACAGACCAGAACTTCGCTAGATCAGAAATTTCGTTTGTGCGTAGCCCCATCTTACGCATTTCGTCACTGGAAATCTTCTACTCACAAGCTACTCACTCCCAAGTCCAAATGGTCCTCTGTCATACGCCAAGACAAAAACGCTTAACTTTGGAGGAGTGGACCACAGAGCCTCATAGTCACTATAATACCATACAGTGAAACATTGACTTCAGCTGCCCCCTGACCAGGCCTCCATTGCCCCAAACAGTGGAAACCATTCACTGCTGGTGATGTTAAGACTGGGATGCATTGTTGCATCAGACAGTACTTTTCAGTATGTGGTGAACATAAATCAGTCCCCAAGAAATGCTCCTCTGGATTTAGGGATCATGATTACTTTAGTACAGGGCAACACATTTGAGTAGGTTGGTTTCTGCAACTACAGCATTTATTCACAGTGATATGAAGTCTTACTCACTTACACTTGTGCTGATTAGTACCCTATGTGGTGATTACTACCTTTTAGTAATTGAGCAGTGAAACATGAGATTGGTCTATTGAGGGACCCAGCACACCCTGTTATTGTGGGAATTATGTGTGTCGGGGGAAGAAGGGTCCTGATCAGGAAGCCCACCTGGCTCCCTAAATAGCAGATGATATTGAAATGTCTACTAATGACATGTTTGATGAAGACTGCCTTACTCAAGCCCAGCTAACTCAATGTCTCCTTTGGGGTTTATTCAGGGTGGGGAAGATGATGAAACCTGGGAGGTTTAATCTGACCATGTCCACTGTGACCTGGAGGTGCCCTATAGACCCATTCAGTACTGCCCAAATGCAAGATCCAGTCCTGTCTCAAGCAAAAGAGCAAGTAGTTGGTATCAATATGATGGATTAGTTCCTTCAAACTTTTGGTTGGATAATAAACTTTGCAAACTCTGCTTTCCAACTCTCACACCATGTGGAGTACCTGGGTCTAATCTTGGAAACAACCCAAGCCAGAAGGTTCCTTCCTCAGGAAAAGGTCGCTTTTCTAAGGTACCACATATGGACCATCAAATGACACTCCTGAATTGCATGAGTGCTCTGGTCTTATTGCTAGCCTTCTTTGAAGCAGTTACCCTTCTATCCAGCCAGGCAAAGTTCTCCCAGCATGGTGGTTCTCCAATTCTCCCCTGAAATTGGGAAAATCGTTCCTTCACATGCCCTGGAAGGTGTTGATAACTGAGGACAGCCTTACAACTTACTAACTGTCATGGGACATGGTTCCTTGAAGAGACAAAACTCCCCATCAACATTTTCGAACTGAGAGCCATAAGATTATCTCTACAGCACTTGATCTCCCTTCTGCAAGATCAATCAATCGGGCTGCAGTATGACAATTCCACAGACATGGCCTACTTAAAGCGGAAGTCCACCTAAAAAAATAATTATTAAAAGCCAGCAGCTACAAATACTGCAGCTGCTGACTTTTAATAAATGGACACTTACCTTTCCTGGAGCCCAGCGATGTCGTCAGCCAAAGTCGATCAATTGCTCGGCTGCTGCCGCCGCCACTCTCAGTGAGGGAATCAGGAAGTGAAGCATTACAGCTTCCCTTCCCGGTTCCCTACTGCGCATGCATGTCCTAAATGGTCCCCGCTATCTCCTGGGACCTGTGTGTTTCCCAGGAGACAGTGGGGGTGCCGGAAGGGGCGTGGCTCCAGTGGGAGTCTATTCCTGGAAGTGGGTGCAGATACCTGTATTAGACAGGTATCTGCACCCCCTCCCCCCTGAAAGGTGCCAATTGTGGCACCGGAGGGGGGGAGGAATCAAATGAGCGGAAGTTACACTTTTGGGTGGAACTCCTCTTTAAATCATCAAGGGGCAGTAAAAGTCAAACTGCCCTAATGGAAAGAAGTGTGCTACTCTCTTGGCTGTCCACATCCTTGTTGTGGACAATTCTGCACCCACATTTTAAAATCTCTTTCAAAGGTGGGCGAAATCCTATAAAAGCATCCTGGCCTCCAAGTTCATCAACAACCTGAACAAATTCTTAGACAGGACCAGAGATGCTCTAGCCTGCACAGCAGATATTCTGGTGATTTCTTGAACTCCATTCAAACAGGTTTATTCCGTCCTTCCAATGACAATCCTCCCCCAACTTCTGCCCAATATAGTGGAGGAAAGGTTCCTGGTGATTCTCATTGGACCAAATTGGTCCAGAAGGATGTGGTACACAGACATACTCAGATTTCTGGAGGACGAGCTTAGGTCTCTTTAAAATTAGATCCGACTTACTGGCCCAAGGCTGTTCCATTCTACTTCTCAGTCACTGGCTTTAACAACAAGGCTGTTGAAACCCTAGTCCTAATAAGTAGGGGTATTTCTGACTTTACTTTGCTTGGTGCAAAGACAGATGGTTAAACTCTAGGGAATACTCCTATCTTATGTACTTTGGCATTTCATCAGGCTAGTCTTAACCAATGTTTTGCCTTGAATACCCACAAGAGACAGGTTTCTGCTTTAACCATTGTCTTCCAGAAACCTCTCACCTCGCATTCCCTAATCAAGACTTTTCTTCAGGGAGTTACTCTAAAAAATGTGTCCCCTTTTGGAACAAAATCTTTTTCTCTCCTTACTTTAGAGATCCCACTTTGAACTGCTTAGAGACATTCTTTTGAAAGCCCATATATATAAGTTTGCCTTAATGGTCCCCCTTTGTTCTGCATGTAGATCCTAGTAGAGAACATAGTTTCATAGTTAGTTTCATAGTTAGTAAGGTTGAATAAAGACATCAGTCCATCCAGTTCAACCTGAGCGAGTGTCTACAATTGTCCCCATCCCTGTACATTGCACACTCACATCAGTCCCTACCCTCAAGGAGCCCACAATCTAAGGTCCCCATTCATATACTAGGGCCAATTTTTTGGACAGAAGCCAATTAACCTACCTGCATATCTTTGGATTGTGGGAGGAAACCGGAGTACCCGGAGGAAACCCACGCAGGCACAGGGAGAACATGCAAACTCCAGGCAGGAAGTGTCGTGGTTGGGATTCGAACCAGCGACCCTTCTTACTGCTAGGTGAGAGTGCTAACCACTACACCACTGTGCCGCCCATAACATCTTGCTTCCTATTTCACAGTTGCCAGTGGGTCAGACAACATATATCCATGACCTGCTAACATATGCTAAATTTGCAATATCTTCTGTTGGCAACATCTCTGGATATGCACCATCTCTGCATATGCAGGCCAGGGCTGATGCAAGCTTTGGCCACAAGGTGATTTAAGTTATTATCTGACTGTTTTTGGGGCCTTTAACCACTTCTCACCTGGCCAATGTGTATATATACAGCTGGAAGGGTGCCCTCCAGTTCTGGGAGGGGTGCGCAGCCCCACGATCTGTGACCCTGCTGTGTCTGGTGGAAACAGCGGATCATAGTACTGGGTACCATGCTGCTGTGATTGGCCCAGGTACTATGTGATCGCTGTGATGGTCACAATTAAACACCTGTCATAAATGGATTTCATTCAGGACAGCATTGATTACTACTGTAATCCCTGTAATTGCTTACATTGATCACATGGTACATGCAGAAGCTGTTTGAATTTGAGCACAAGTATATCTTTTTTCTAGGCTATGAAAGTCTCACATGTGGTATCCCCATACTCAGGAGTAGTATAATGTGTTTTGATGTGTAAATATGCCTATGATGTGTGTTAGAAATATCTTATTTTTTGACAACTTCCCAGATAGCCAGTATAACTTGCCACACATTTGTGGCAGTGTTGAATTGTAATTCTGTTAACTTGCTGCACTATTTCTCTGTCAAGTTGTACACTTGCAGAGCACTTGAAGCACAAGTTCTAGTTGACATTTTTCCAATTTGCAGCAAATTTGTGTAGCAAGTCTTTAGCGAGAGCAATGGTGAGTCTACAGCAAGAGCTCTGCAAGTCTACAGCATGAAAATTCTGCCACAGTGACCCCTGTGGTGGGATGACTATTGCACAACATAACTGAACCAGATCTTGCAGCAGACTTGCAGAATGTTTGCAAAGAAAGTTGATCTGGAGTCATACAATACAGACTTGCTGCAATTGTGCAACAAACTTGTGATGCCTGGCAAGTCTAGCAATAGCTTAAAGTGGGGTTGCAACCAAAAAACAAAAAGGGGCTTAAAAATCATAAAAAAAAATTAAAAAAAAATAATTGGAAAAAAAAAATTTTTTTACTCACCTCTAAATGCCTGTTGCTAGGGGGTCCCTCGAAGTCTGCCACCTTCATAGCCCGGGCTAAAAGTCACTTCCTGTAGGTAACGCACAGTCATCTGGGACATGTCATGTGTCCCAGATGAGTGAGCGTCGAATCACGGCGCACGGCGCCGCTCGCGCATGCGCAGTGGGTGCCCGGCTGTGAAGCCCAGCCGGGTTCCCACATTAAGAATGCCGGCGTCGTGAGCGGAGCGGGGAACGAGGGGGGGGTCTCGTTCCCCCGCATCGCTGGACCCCGGGACAGGTAAGTGTCCGATTATTAAAAGTCAGCAGCTGCAGTATTTGTAGCTGCTGACTTTTAATTTTTTTTTTTTTTTGCCCGGCCCTCCTCTTTAACAAGTTATTTTCTGATTCAATATATTTATTGATTTTAAAAAGTAAACAAGAAGTTACAAAAACAAGCTTGTAAAACGCCCACACAGGGGCTATAAAATGGGTGAAAATCACCAATGAACAGTAAAGATCATAGTTAGGCTAACCAAATTGACATAAATCTTAAGGGGAGCAAGTCATTTTCAAACTTGCAGCACAATTGCTTGCTATCTGGGGTTGTGTCAAAAAAAATATTTAATTTGCTTTCCAAAGCGGGGTATTTGGTGGGTGTTTACACTGTCCTGGTGCTCCAGATCCTCCAAAATTTTGATAGGTAGTCAGGGAATTACATGCGTAATTCACACGTAACTTATGCTCCTTGAAAGTCCAAAGGTACTTGGACAACCAGTAGATCGTGGCCAGATGACTGATAGATCACAGTCTGGGATTGCTGACCCACCATCCCAGAGCATCAAACAGAGTGCAATGCAGAGGGACTACTTGTAAAGTTGGAACTGTAGTAGAGAGCAAGAGCCGCATAAACCAATGCCTCCTCTGTAGTGCTGGCTCCTGTCCCATGCAGAGTGATACCAACTGCACTCCATCTCTTATCCCTACTAGCGCCCTCAGAGTGGAGCCATCAGCAGGAAAGGAGAGATCTTCAGTTCTGTGTGAAGCAATACATTGGGTATAATAGTATAGGGCTACTTTCACACTGATGCGCAGTGCAGTGTACCTGCAGCTTCCTGCGGGTTTGCTGCACTTAAAACAGAGGTTCACATAAAAATGGAACCTCCACTTTTCGGAACCCTCCCCCCCCTCCGGTGTCACATTTGGCACCTTTCAGGGGGGTGCAGATACCTGTCTAAGACAGGTATTTGCACCCACTTCTGGGCATAGACTCCCACAGGAGCCACTACGCGCTGTCTGCTGGGACACACATGGGTCCCAGAGACAGCAGGGACCACTCCGATTGCGCAGCGCGACTCGCGCATGCGCAGTAGGGAACCGGGAAGTCAAGCCGCAAGGCTTCATTTGCTGATTCCCTTACCGAAGATGGCGGCGGCAGCCTCTGAGGACCGAGGGACGGTTTGGCCTCGGGTGCCGACATCGCTGGACCCTGTGACAGGTAAGTGTCCATATTTTAAAAGTCAGCAGCTGCAGTATTTGTAGCTGCTGACTTTTAAAAAATATTTATTTCGCGGGACTTCCGCTTTAACCATAGACTTCAAATATATCCTGCCGGGTTGGTTCACTTTTTGTAAACGCACCAAAAATCCTGCTTCCAAAAAGTACACCACACCTGCAGGATCTAATTGAAGTCTATGGCAAAGCGCAGCTAACCCAGGATGGTTGCAGATGCATTGCTTTGGTAAACCACAGCACATCAATGTGAAAGCAACCTTATTGGGGGCTCAGAAGAGTAAGGGTTCATTTATATTTGTAGTTTGGGGGTGGAAAACCCCATAGTTAAGAAATGTTTTTACCACACCTGTTACAACCGCACCCCCTTTAGCTGCAGTTGCCAGGAGTGTACACATGTTGCAGCCGCAGCAAGAGTTATGTGCCCTGCCATGGTTGGTGGGTGTAACACCTGCCAAGCATGACCCATTCAAGTGAATGAGGCAGCTCTGCAAGTGCCCTGCAACCTTGTGCAGTACAGCAAACAAGGGGTTAAAGCAGGCAGTGTTGTACTGCTTTCTCATCACTTACTTTAATCCCTTGGACCCCGCAAAAGCATGCAGTTGTGGGGTGCTTGCTGAGTGGCCCCATTTACACCCACCAAAAGCAACAGGGGGTTTAATTCCTGCTGCAGCATATGTAGACCTGTTGGCTGCTGCCTCAGCAGCTAAAGGGGGTAGGGATTGGGGGTGGTAAATCCACAAATTCAACTGCAGGGTTTTACTACCGCCCAACTTTGTGTGAACAACCCTTAAGGGTGCTGCTGCAGAATGCAACTAAGGGCTCATTCACAAGAGCAGCAGGCACTGCTGCTCCTCTGAAAAGCGATCCGAGGAGGTTTGACAGGGGGTGAGGAGGCAATATTTTGCCTCCTCACCACCTGATATAACCCCATGATTGCTGTGCAATGCATGCGATTGTGACCCGATAGTACGGCAATTAGAGGTTTAAGTCAGGTATTAGGAGGCAACATTGGGTGACACTGCGCCAGTAATCTTTGACTTCTCCCATGTTGTTCAGGTAGCTCTCTTCCTCTTTAAGGTTGCCTACCCCTGATCTAGGCTGTTAAAAAGCCTCACACGTGGTATCCCCATGCTCAGAAGGCATAGCAGAATGTGTTTTGGAATTTTATTATAAGCATACCTCCCAACTTTCAAACTTGAGAATGAGGGACACTTGCCGGAGGAAGAAGCTTGTGGTGTGCTTTGTGGTGAAAAATGGGTTCAACATCACCTGCTGGCGTCTCCGTCTTAAGAGTCCCGTGGAAAGTGGCCCAAAGAATGTGAATTTCCAATACTTAGTCCTTTTTTTGATTATTTATTCAAAAATAAAAGCAAAGTCTCTTAACCGCTTCCCGACCGCCTCTTGCACATATACGTCGGCAGAATGGCACGGCTAGGCAAAACCACGTACAGGTACGTGGCCATTTAATTGCCTAGCCGTGGGTCGCGCGCGCGCCGCTGGCAGCACGCTTGCGCCCCGGTCGGGAGCTCCGTGACCACGGCCGCGGGACCAGCGGACCCGATCGCCGCTGGTGTCCCGCTATCGGGTCACAGAGCTGAAGAACGGGGAGAGGTCTGTGTAAACAAACCTCTCCCCGTGCTTCCTATTCTGCCTGTCATTGATCGGCTGTTCCCTGTCATCGGGAAAGCCGATCAACGGCGTCAGATGTCAGCCCCGCCCCCTAATGTTAAAAAAAACACACACGTCACAGCCCATAACCCCTCCCCCCCCCTAGTGGTTAACTCATTCACTGCCACTGTCATTTATACAGGAATCAATGCATTTAAATAGCATTGATTGCTGTATAAATGACAATGGTCCCAAAAATATGTCAAAAATGTCCAATGTGTCCGCCATAATATCGCAGTCACAATAAAAATCGCTGATCGCCGCCATTACTAGTAAAAAAAAAAAAAAAAAATGAATAAAAATGCTATAAAACTATCCCCTATTTTGTAAACGCTATAACTTTTGCGCAAACCAATCAATAATCGCTAATTGCGATTTTTTTTACCAAAAATATGTAGAAGAATACGTATCCGCCTAAACTGAGGGAAAAAATGATTTTTTATATATTTTTTGGGGATATTTATTATAGCAAAAAGCAAAAAATATTGAATTTTTTTCAAAATTGTCGCTCTATTTTTGTTTATAGCGCAAAAAATAAAAACCGCAGGGGCGATCAAATACCACCAAAAGAAAGCTTTATTTGTGGGAAAAAAAGGACGCTAATTTTGTTTGGGAGCCATGTTGCACGACTGCGCAATTGTCAGTTAAAGCAACGCAGTGCCGAATCGCAAAAAGGGGCCTGGTCCTTTGGCTGCCAATTGGTCAGGGGCTGAAGTGGTTAATAAAAAGGGTCAAAGGATTAGGGGTGAGTTCAGGTACTTTGTAATTGTGGGGTAAAGTTAGTAGAAAAATCCAGAGGATAAAACAGTTCCACAAACTGGATTCAGCAGCCCCTGGATAAGCCCTTCTCACTTGGCCTAGCAGCCGGTGGGGCACTCGGTAAAGTATCTGCCACAGACTTGTTAATTAAACTTGAGCATTACTGAGAGGTTTTGAGAAACGTAAAGAACTGCCATACAGTACCAGTCTCTTTCAGCCGGTCCGGCGATACTGTATGGGTATTGATCCGGGTTGCGTCCTCTAACTGAGTTTCCAGGTTTCTCCAGATATACCAGCCTAGTGCTGCCCTACACTTCATCTATAAAATTATACAATGGACTTATAAGTGCAATGGTAAAACCTATAAATGAATATCCTGTGCAAATAAATGTATTGCAATATAGTAGTGATGGTGTCACCCCCTCTGCAAAAATATTTTGAGAAATTGGAGAGCTTCAATGTGCAAATAATGGTGAAACCCCCTATGTACAATAATAACAGAGATGCAAATCAACCAGTGTATTAGAACATAGTAGTGATGGTGTCACCCTTTCTGCAAAAGGTAAGAAATACTGCAGAGCTGCAATGTGCAAATAGTGGTGAAACCCCCTATATATAATCATAATAAAATGTAAAATATGTACATGAATTGTACATTTTATTATGATTTTATATAGGGGTTTCACCACTATTTGCACATTGCAGCTCTGCAATATTTCCTATTAAGCCCTGCAGGGCGCGCACAGGGAGCATGCACAGGGGAGGACGTCCTAAGATGGCCTCCCGGAAATTGAGGTCCGCGCTGTAGCCGTCATTCGGCTATGGCCCGGACCTCAAGTGGTTAACCTCATGGTGGAGAAAGTAGATAAATATACACAAGCACTGATCTTCTTCATTCTTTTAGGAACCCAAATCACTATAGCTTCACACTGGAAAAAATATAGTAAGTATTATACAAGACAAAACACGTGTTTTAGAACTCATTTGGGAACCCTGGGCTAAATACTGTCATATACCTCTATACAACTCCTCATGATGATTTTTCCTCTGGGTGACCCATCTGACCCACCTCATCCCACCCCACCCCTTCTCTCACCTTACTTTCCCCTCTCTCTAGAACTACATCTCCATCCTCTATTTCCTCCTGCCCGCCCTCCTCTGGGCCATAGCTATATTTACATGACATGGCTGGTCTCAAATCTTATACTGCATACTGGTTTATCTATTTATCTATTATCTATTTATAATCCAATAAGGCCCTGTGATATGTATCAACCCCAAATACTTCCGCCCTATTTTCTTTAGACGGGAACCCATGACAGTGATAATGGTCAAAGCGGTGGAGGATCCCCCATCCACAGCGTGCTCCCTTTAGGGGTGGCTGAAGGGACCCTCTCCAACCCTCTTATTTGCGCTGACTAAGAATTAATGTCCTGACTCCCCCACTAGGCTACAATTCAATGTTAAGGCCTCCACAACAAAGCCGTATCATATCAGGGCTAAGATAAAATACTGAGAGATGCATTTATTTAACCATTCATTGTACACTACCTACTGTATTCCCAGAGTATGCAATCTGTTTTTCTGATGCTTTTCAGGCCGTGTTGGCCTATACATATTTTTACTCTTCAAATGATATATTTTTGATTGTATCTTGTAATCTTGCTTGTTCGAACCAATAAACATTATTGAACGTCTAGTATGGATTCAGAGGGGACCTCCCCATGCCAATTTTTTTTTTTTTAAATGGCGTGGGGTCCCCCCTAAAATCCATACCAGACCCTTATCTGAGCATGCCGCCCGGCAGGTCAGGAAAGGGAGGGGACGAGCGAGCCCCCCTCCTGAACAATACCAGACCGCATGCTCTCAACATGGGGGGATGGGTGCTTTTGGGCAGGGGGGCGCTGCGCCCCCCACCCCAAAGCACCTTGTCCCCATGTTGATGGGGACAAGGGCCTCTTCCCAACAACCATAGCCATTGGTTGTCAGGGTCTGCAGGCAGGGGGCTTATCAGAATCTGGAAGCCCCATTTAACAAGGTGGCCCCCCAGATCCCTGTCTCCCCCCCATGTAAATGGATATCGGGTACATCGTACCCCTACCCATTCACCAAAAAAAGTAGTGTAGTGTGACAAAAGACAATAGACAAGTCCTTTATTAAAAATGTCTTCTTCTTCCCACTTCTTCCTCCTCTGGTCTTCTCCTTCTCCCGCTTCTTCTTCCGGTCTTCTCCTTTCTCTTGTCTTCTTGTCCGTTGATCTGTCTGCACCGATGTCTTAGATAACTATGGGGCGTGGCCATCGGATGACGTCATCCAGAGGCCCCACCCCCTTGTGACATCACCGCCCAGGGCATGATGGGTCCATGATGTCACAAGTGTGCAGGGCCTCCAGATGACGTCACTTCCCCCACCATGTTGAGGGACTTTTTTCTGAATCAGAGACAGTTGGGAGCTATGGCCATGATAATTGCCCCAGATTTCTTGGTTTAGAGTGGTTCCTTTCACTTGAAGCATCCTATGGGGCCACCTTTGCATGCAGGGACTAAAGTTGGGTCACTGTGTGCATCAATAGAAACATACAGCCCCATAGCCTAAGATGACAAGGCTCACTCCTGCTCCACCACTTCCTTCTCCGAGTTAACTGACTGATTGGAGACTGCACTATCCATTGTTAGCTCCTTCTTATGAAGATGGAAAATTAAGGGAAGCAGCGCTAAGAGCATGACTAAGGCACAACAGATACCATCAACCCAACATGATGAATGACCCCTATGCTAAACCGAACTACTATAAATACCACAACACCATTTTGGAGTAAAATTGGCCAGACCGGCCATTTAATAACAAATAACCAAATATAACAAAACATTCCTTAAAACAGAAACAATATTAATAATACAATAAAAAATAAGCATGAGGCTGCCGATCTTTTTGGGTACAAAGTATGAAACATCCACATTGTATCTGCGTAACTACTTACACGGTCACCAGCCATACCACTCTGGCTCAGAGACAACCCCAACTCTCTGTAGATACCTCTCAGTTCAACTTACCAGTTAAACCACAATTAACTGGTTTTCAACAGGGGACACTATACCTTTGATGGGTCCCTATAATATGATGATCACAGCAGATTTTTTAAAATGCCTCCAAAGACCCCAACAGCCATACCACTATGACCACCCCAGGAGAATGATCAAGGGCATGAACTTTCTTCTTCAAAGGTTCTCCTCTGAATGCCTGTAATTTTACGATCCCACCTCGAAGACCCCCTGCAGCCTTTCTTACCGCTGTGAACCCCTCCCACTGTGAACCCACCAATCTCTGTAAGTGCCTGTCTTGCATTCCTCTAATTTAAATGAACCTTCTCTCTCCCTAATTCCCCTGTTTTCCCAGTCATGTTAGCCCTTTGCTATTTTTTTTTCCTTCAGGCTATTCTGGAACTAGCAGCATTGAAAGTTGTAAACTGCAAGTGCTGGTGTAAGAGTTTTAACAAATGGGGGGATATTTATTCTATTGTGTTCAATGTGTTAAGCTAAAAAAACATTGAACATTTAATACCACTTTAATCATTTTGATAAACTTTTACAAGCATAACTAGAACATCTAATCAATGATTGCAAACTTTATGCTGGAGAATCCAGAATAAATGTTATAAGAATGGTCAGTTTTCTTATAGGTTCTGTTCCATCAACTGTCTGTTTTTTAAAATTTAGGTTTCGTATTAACTTCTAACCGGCTACCTTAATATTTGCCACTAGATGTCACTGTATACATTTATTTTCAAAGTTAATTGTGCAAAGCAGTGAACTAGGAAATAACAATGTGCAGAAAACAAATCAATGGGGATGTACAAAGTACAGTATCATTGCATTTGTGTGCTTTCTTGGGCATACTGTACTTTTACATTTTTGCAGCTTTTTGCATTACTTTATTAAACTTATATTTTGTGCAGCTATTCTGGGCTGCATGTTACTACGTGTGCAGCCATGTGGTGAGGGTGCACCCTGCTCTTTAACTCATTCTTGCCCGGCATCAGCTGCTCACCTAGACTCACTGAGGCACTAAGGGCATGGGATCCTCCCCTGAGCACCATGACAGAGGCATCCCCAGAAGGCCCCCAGCCTGACCAGCAGCAAGGATAATCTGCCCCATATCTTCCTCAGGCCTTATAAACCCCAAAAGCAGTCCATCCAGCTCCATAATATTATTTCTCGTTTTGTGTGTCAAATTACCACAACATCATTATTATCTTGTATTTTTTAACCTCAAGGAGGTTGGTTAGTGTTGGTGTCCCTTGTTAATTTGACATTGTATTTAGGAAATGTACCTGCCTACTCACAAACAAACTGTCCTTTTTTAAGTAAAACACATAGGCAAGTATTTCTGAAAAATAAATATCCATTTATTCTGGGTCATAACAAAATAAAGAGGAAGGCAACGCTGGAGAAACTGCTGAATTTGGCAAAGCCTTTGTACCCCAGGGCACACATCAACTATTTGCCAGCCAAAATTGGTGGCCTGAGGAGTCCATATAATAGTGAGCACAATCCGGTCCAGGACTAAAAGAGATCAGGAACAGCAGCAGATGACATATCTGTCCCCAGGCTGTGGTCATACCACAGCCTGCATCTTTTGTCAGACCAGACTGAACCCAGGCCATCACTCTCTGGTCTTCCTTACACACTTCCTTCCAGGCTGTGGATCTGGTGTTGGAGTTATTTAGGGCTTGCAAGATCACTTCCTCACATAAGAGGCATTGGCCCTCCTCCATTTCTAGCATTTTGCAGGTTGTCATGTAGGCATAGTCCTCTTGAAGACTGGGGGGGGGTTTCTGAGGGCCGCAGTAGCCTTCAGAAATATGCCAAGTGCTGCTTCCTCCAGGTTACTCATCTTCCTGCCACTTTTTGTGGAAGGCCGAGGGGAGGGAGCTGGGATTCGGACAGGCTACTGGTCCTGGCCACCTCCTGTCTGCCACTTTCCATGGCCTCCTCCTGGCTGAGACTTTCCTGTGTATGAAAAAAAAAAGAGACTTTTTTGGTTCATCAATCACACACAATTTTCAGCTCATGACTGTTGCAAATTGAATTTTAAGAAATAGAAAAGACTATAATTTTGACCCCAGCATTTTTCAGTCTTGTCCCAATCATTTGTGGCCACTACTCTCTATTGATCTGTAAAACGCATTGTGAAATCAGAAATTAGTTTAAAAACTAACATATATTTAACATCATTAATTTGGAAACCAGAAATATTTTGAAGAGTGCAATACCTGACTCAATCTGGGCTCTTCCACATGTTACTGCCTGGAAGGCCCAGGTTGGACGACGGAAGCCTCAGCTGGGGGGGGGGGGGGGGAAGCCTTGAAGGAAGACTGGAGAGTGCTGGCCTGGGTTCCCTCTGGTCTGACAGAAAATGCAGTCTGTCATAGTACCACAGCCTGGGTACATAAATGTCATCTGCTGCTCCTGATCTCAGGTAATCCTTCTTGCACTCCCTATTATAAGTACTGCTCATGCCACCAATTTTGAATGTTAAATACTTGATGTCTGCCGTGGGGATCACCGGCTTCACAAATTCAAGCAGTTTCTCCAGCGCTGCCTGCCTCTTTGTTAGATTATTATAAAACGGTGGTTCACCTGCCACAGACAGGGCAGCTCCTTGAACATATCAATGAATATTCCTAGAAATTCCCTATCATTGAAGGGATCCATTTTTTCTGCAAGACACAACACAAGACAAACCCTAATCTCAGGCTAAACTCTCCTAATCTTGACCAAATATAGGCCTCAATCTATAAGCAGTAAAGGCCACTGATGCACCAAGTTAAAATTGTACCTTTGTTATAACGATCGTCACTTCCATTACTCTGTCCTCCGCTCACATATCGTACGTACGATGCACGCGTCTTACGCTTTCTATACACTGTGCATGGGTGAAACTCTGCTCGCCCCTGACGTTCTTTCTAGTCTATTGTCCCTAGTCCCTGCCCCTTCTCTTTCGGCGCAGTAGAAGAGCACATGGTGGAGAGACAACAGCTGCAAAGACAAAAAGCCTTAGCCCTGAACCTCCTGATCCCGGAGGAGATTGAAGGCCTCAATTATGGCCTTTATAGAGATGGTGGAGACGGTGGACATCTTCAAGAGGGCCGACTATGAAGGGAAGTATGGACAGCACCCAAACCCAAATGTGAGAAAGGCCAAGATCATGCCTAAAGTTGTGAAGAGTCTGCACAGGAATTTTGGGGTACGACGATCCAAGCATCAATTGAGGAAACGATGGTCAGACCTCAAATTGAGGGAGCATGTTCAGTACAGATTCTTCTTCTTACGTTCGTGCTGCTCCATGTGCTTTTCTTTACTGTTGTACAGTTTAAAATGGCAACTTTCATGTTCATGGGCACAGTAATCGGTCGTAGGAAACATCGTTCGTTCGCCCACTTATAAGATGTTTTTGGCAGATACAGGTTAACTACATTTGTTCATGCCTATTTGAATTAAAATAAGTTTGTTGTCTAGATGGTTTTGTAACTACTTTGTAACTGGGTTTGTACACTGATTCAGTGTAAGGAGAGGACACTGAGCAGCTGTTTACACATCTGGACACAGGAGAACTAGTGTGGGACACCAGAATCAAACTTTTTAGGGTGTCCCACACAGGTGCTCCAGTGGATACTAGGTGTCTCTCCATGTGTGATACTTTAACAAAAAAGCTAAGTATTCCAGCTTTAGAAAGGAAATAAAAGGTTTATCAGCTTGGAACAATTGTACGACACTTCCAAGCAATGTTTCATATTTCTATTTCTGCCCTCCAATATCTATGTGCTAAGTATACCTATTTTTTATTCACATAGGGATGAAAAGACTCTTGACATCTGAGGACACCAGGGACCCCCCACCTCCTAAAGAAGGGAAAATCACAAAACCACAAGCAGAGGATGAGGAGGGAGAGATTTATGAAGTGGGCGAAATTGTCACCATAACAGGGGAGTGTTTGAGACCACAGTTCCAGGTAAGAGATCTATTCCTGCATATTTCTAATACATGGTGTGTTTTTTTTCTTTTAGGTGATGTGGAAGAAGAAATCTAATTTCACCAGTGAAAGTGCCCAGATCCTCATCGGGGAGAGAATGTGGTGCAATCGTGATTTTGAAAATATAAAGGAAAACATAAATGATGTTCAACAAAAAATTAAGAACATCATTGATGTTTTAGGCAGAATATAAAACACACAAAAATTTTAGGCAGAATATAAAACACACAAAAATTGTACCGTTTTATCGTATATTTTTGCATAGAAAATTTTTTGTTAAAGTATTTTAAAAGCCAGATTTTGAATATGCACACGGTGTGTCAACATGTGCTATCTGCCATCACGGGATATCAATGTATGCGTTTTGTGGGTGCAACCCCTTCCTTGCAACTCAATTAGGTGAGAGGAAGAGGTTTCACCCCCAAAACATGTCCATTGATCCCCCATGATGGGAGCTAGCACATGTTGACATTAAGCATGGGATCAGGAAGGAATCCCCAGTTTGAATGACAATTTGTGTGCATCTTCAAAATTTGTCTTTTACAGGGGTGACATCACCCCATCTGGTGAAGGCAATATCAACACAGTTTGGACATACTGATGTCTGATATTGCCTTCACTTTATTAAAGTTGAACTTTGTAAGTTCCTGAGTTGTGTATGTTATGCTTTGAAATATGCCTGTTTAACCAAAAAAAGCATATTTACAATGTGAAAAAAAAAAAGTTATACATTAAAGATGCTGGTTTGTTCCAAAACCATTTTATAACGCACATGTGAATGTGCTTTGAGTAAAATGTTTTCTACTCAACAATGTGTGGCTTCTTCTTTCAATGCTCAATAGGAAAATTTGTAGTAAGTTGTTTTTTACAGTGACAATGGGGGTTAGTTACTAAAGGCAAATCCACTTTGCACTAAAAGTGCACTTTCAGTGAAGTTTCAAGTGCACTTTTGCAGTGTAAAGTGGAATTTCCTTTAGTAAATAACACCCACAGTGCTTTATAATTTGCCACAATCAGGCCATTTTCGTGACTCCACAAAATTCATTCATGGTGCTGAAAATGATGAATATTTTTGTCAGTAATGCATTGCATACATTAACAACAAAAACAAGGTGTGTGTGTAGCAGACCCACAACGTAATAATAGTTTGCTGAAGAAGAGATTGTCACCTCATGTATCAAATAAATTACATTTGCACTATTGAAGAAAATGTCCAAAAGGAAAAGCCCATTGGAGAACCTAGGAGACAGCTAAAAGAAACCCAGGCAGTAAATCAAAGGAAATCTTCTTTCAGTTTAAGTTCAAAAATTCTCGATAAAGTGTTTCTTAAACAGTTTCTGGCATATCAATGGCCCCCCACCCGCAAAGTAATCGTCATACTTATGTCTTACTTTGCGGGCGCTTTGGGGGGCAAGCCAGGACGGCCAGCTTCAAGCGCCATCAGAGTTTCTTGTTGAAGTCCGGCCTCAGGCCCAACTGAGGCAACATAGTTCATTGAATTTCTCCATAAAGAGTTGTATAGAATGCAGCATGCAAGGATTATCTGGTTAAGTTTATATTCCGCCATGTTGATCGGCGTAAGGAATAGGTGGAACCGGCTGGCCATTATCCCAAAAGCGTTCTCCTCCACTCTTCTGACTCTGGCCAGATGGTTGTTATAAGCCCTCTGGTCCGGGGTGAGGATCTTCATGGCTTCAAAACGGTCGGCTGGTCAGAACGAACTAACAAACAAAGGGTGGAGCATTTCATGACTTAGGTTTCGCCGGATATAAACAGCGCCATTGGGAAATTGGCAAAGCATTTTATTACAGTGATCTTGGTGTGGTCAGATGCTTTGAGGGCAGAGGAGAGATCTAGGGTCTAATAGACCCCATTTTTTTCAAAAAAGAGTACCTGCCACTACCTATTGCTATTATAGGGGATATATACATTCCCTGAGATAACAATAAAAATGATAAAAAAAAAGCGAAAGGAACAGTTTAAAAATATAATAAAAAAGCAAAATAAATAATAAAAAAAAAGCACCCCTGTCCCCCCGTGCTCATGCGCAAAGGCGAAAGCAAGTGTCGGTCTGGTGTCATATGTAAACAGCAATTGTCATGTTTGGTATCCATGTGCTCAGCATAAGATCATCTTTTTTATGGCATCAAACATTTGGGCAATATAGTCTGTTTTAGTGCATTAAAATGTGTGTTTTTGTCCAAAAAATTGCGTTTGAAAAATCGCTGCACAAATACTGTGTGAAAAAAAAAAAAATTGCAATACCCACCATTTTAATCTGTAGGGTCTTTGCTTTAAAAAAATATATAATGTTTGGGGGTTTAAAGTAATTTTCTTGCAAAAAAAGAATATTTTTTCATGTAAACAAAAAGTGTCAGAAAGGGCTTTGTCTTCAAGTGGTTAGAAGAGTGGGTGACCTAAGCTTCTAAATGTTGTGCATAAAATGCCAGGACAGTTCAAACCCCCCCCCCCCCCCCAAATGACCCCTTTTTGGAAAGTAGACACTCCAACCTATTTGCTGATAGGCATGTTGAATCCATGGAATATTTTATGTTTTGCCACAAGTTTCGGGAAAATTACACTTTCTTTTTTTGCACAAAGTTGTCACTAAATGATATAATGTTCAAACATGGCATGGTTATATGGGAATTACACCCCAAAATACATTCTGCTGCTTCTCCTGAGTACGGGGATACCTCATGTGTAAGACTTTTTGGGAGCCTAGCCACGTACAGGACCCCAGAAACCAAGCACCGCCTTCAGGATTTCTAAGGGTGCAAATTTTTGATTTCACTCCTCACTACCTATTACAGTTTTGAAGGCCATGAAGGTCATTTGGGGGGGGGGGGGGATAGCCCGGATAGCACAAAAACTGTGATAGGCAGTGAGGAGTGAAATCAAATAAAATATTCAATGGGCTCAACATGCCTCTCAGAAATTTCCTTGGGGTGTCTACTTTCCAAAATGGGGTCATTTGGTGGGGTTTGTACTGCATAAACTAAAAGCTGTACCCTAGTTTGTAGACGCTATAACTTTTGTGCAAATCAATAAATATACACTTATTGACATTTTTTTTTACCAAACACATGTGGCTGAATACATTTTGGCCTAAATGTATGACTAAAATCGAGTTTATTAAAAAAAAAATTATAACAAAAAGTAGAAAATATAATGTTCTTTCAAAATTTTTGGTCTTTTTCCATTTATATTGCAAAAAATAGGCAATCAAATACCGTCAAAAGAAAGCTCTATTTGTGGGAAAAAAAGGACACACATTTTGTTTGGGTACAGCTTTGCATGACCGCGCAATTACCAGTTAAAGCAGTGCAGTGCCAAATTGTAAAAAGTGCTCTGGTCATTAAGCAGCCAAATCCTTCGGGGCTGAAGTGGTTGGAAACATTGGCACTGTTCATTATTTTCTTTTGATAACACAATTGGGTCAGTCTAAATGTTATCTTCTGTATCAGTGTTAGAAAGTGAGGATCTGAAGCACTCTGTGAAAAATTTGGGGAGCCCAAGAATGTGAACATAGGGCTTAGAGTAAGATAAAACAGTGGTCTTAAAAAGAGGCCTAGCAGTTTTTTATGATTCATAACCTTAACCACTTACCGACCATACTACAACCAAGTGATGGCTACAGCAGTTCTTGGAGGGCATCTACTGAAGTCCACTGTGGAGCATACTTGGCGCGCTCTGTGATTGCTCTGTCCAAATATCTCACTAAATGCCAATCCCTCCTACTGCAGATTTAGTGGAGGGTGACTCTGGCTCACCCCCTGTTATACCTTGGTGGGCCATACCAATATCAGTGGCTTATGGTCAAGGCCACCACTTTCCTGCTAACAAATGGCGGGAGGTTCCCTTGGCAAACTCTGGTTTGAATGCTAATCATTTGTGTGTAATTGTGAACCTAATTTTGCCTCCCATTGTTTGTTCAAGTTATGTACCAAGTTATGGACAGTTACTTATTACTGGACTCAATCCCTCCTTTGGGGATGTATTGTTCTTAGTGGGGACAGTGTGTAGCTGGGTGCTCCGACAGCTGTGTTCTCCTGTGCCACTCTCATTCACAATCCCCCCCACCAGGTTGTGCGGCCGGATGTGTGTGAGGAGTGGGCTGCGTGTTCTGGTGTCTGTTCCCCACCCCCCCCCCCCACTGCTGTGCTGCTGGCTGGCTGTGCAGTGGGCAGTGTCTGATCCCCTGCTAGCTTCTTCTCTTTCCCCCCTCCCTCCTGGCAGCAGCAGCAAACAGCCGAGGGTCCAGAACAAGATCTGTTCCACTGCCAGGAGAGAAAAGCTGTGTGTGAACCTAGATGTTGCTAGCATATCAGGAAGGGGGCCAATCTTTACCCAGAATCTTAACTACTGCATGTAGGGATGATACTTAATTGCACCACCATACAGACTGGGCCCCACAATTAGCTGGCTGAAGATAACCAGTTAGGTGCCAGGTAGGGAAAATATAATTATACTTCCACTCAAGGGTGCAAGAGTGTACTCTGGGACACTTTTTTTGGTCAGTTGTTGTAGAGAGTTACTATGAGACATTTCATTGTCATTTATGTTTTCACTGTTTATGCTGTGTATACCAGGTTAATTTGATTTAGTATTATTTTATTTTAATTTTTTTATAATTAACAATTTTTTTTTTAATTTTCTTTTACATAACAGGAAAAAAAAACAGACTCTGGGAATCACATGAGAAAACAAAACAGCACACAAATTAAACACAAAGCTACAGGAGGTCTAAAGCAATTGAGTTTATTGATGTCATTTCGAACATACTGTAGGTTAATAACCATATCATAGCCTAATATTCACACCAGGTAGTTTAACCCACAAGTGCCAACACAAGGCCCATGGGCCGAATACGGCCTTCCAGGTAATTTCATGTGGCCCTCACACCTATCCTGCAACTGCAGGACCCCCCTTGTCTCTGCCCCCACCTTGTCTCAGAAGTTGTCAGCAGAAAGGAGAACAGAACTCCTCCCCCATATTCTGCACGTCTATGAGACACTGGTATCTACTACCCCCCCATCAGAACTCCTACAGATCCTGCACCTCTCTCTGCAACTGTAGCATCCCATTTTCTCCACCTCCTCTGGTCTCCCCATTCAGCAAACTCCAGCAGCTGACTCCACCCTCTGCTGGTATCATTCACATGAAACTTTATTGGAGGCTGCTCAGGCAGAACACCATGGCAGAACCATGTTCTGTCTGAGCAGTCTCCAATAAAGTTTCTTGTGGATGATACCAGCGGTGTGTGAACCTCCTTGTCATACTTGCATCATCTCCTACAGTAGTGTGAATGGGCTTCATGCTAGCAGTGTTAATTTTGGCAATGAAAATATGTTTGTCGACAAAATTAACCCTATTTTAGTTGACTAAAATACTACTAAAACCAAAGCAATTCAAATGACTAAAATACAACTAAAACTAAAATGGCATCTATGTCAAAAGTCTATGACTAAAACTAAATTTAACGTCCAAATTAACACTGCATGCTGGTCTGCACCCGCCCTTCACAGTTTTATGTTTCCTACTAAAACCAGTAATAATAGAATGCAGAGGCAAATATTAATAGGATAAAGAGTACATATATTTCTATAGTTTTACAGATACAACTGGCCTTTTGAGGGAAACCATAATGCTGCTGCGGCCCACAATGAAATTGAGTTTGACACCCCTGTTAACCCATTCAAATGTATTAATTTATTGTTTTTTTGCTTCTCATTTACCATGCCTTACAATAATATACCTACTTTAGCTACCATCAAAAAGCCTGTGGCCTATTTCCTGTATGCTAATATGGTGTTGTAGTATACTAATACTTAAGTTATACAGGTGTGTGCAGCCTTATGTCATATAACCAGATGTGTCAGAGGGAACAGAGCATTTTACAGGGTCGAGGCACAGAACCCATCATAGCAAGTGGCTCCTGTGGGGGTAAACATTATAGTTCTTTACATTTGGATCTAGGTGTTTGCCAGGAATTTTATTTTAATATTGTAATATACATCCATATATATTAAAGACTACAGACACAAAATTCATTGCTGGAGATAATTTAATATCAGTAAGAATTTAAGATATTAACATGATTTTCAGATTTTTTAATTATCTAAGAAGCATTAGAATGTTATGTGTAACAAGATGGTGATAGAATATAGACAATCTTTGTCAGTAGAATTGTCATTACTTCTTGACTCCTGCATTGCCCTTGACCACATAGGGCTGTGGTGTCACAATTTGAGGTGCAGCTGGCTGGAGTGGCACACATTGAGGTTGAGGCTGGGTTGGCACACATTGAGGTTGAGGCTGGGGTGGCACACACTGAGATACAGCTGGCTGGGGTGTCACAATTTGAGGTGCAGCTGGCTGGAGTGGCACACATTGAGGTTGAGGCTGGGTTGGCACACATTGAGGTTGAGGCTGGGCCTGGGGTGGCACACACTGAGATACAGCTGGCTGGGGTGTCACAATTTGAGATGCAGTTGGCTGAGGTGGAAAAGCCGGTTGGGGTACCACTGGCACTGGAGCTGTTTTGTAAAAAAGACATTTGTGAGAAAATAATTTACAAATCTATTTGTAGATACATATTTACTAAGGCAAATGAGCAGAAAACTGTGTCTAGGAGTAGCAAATTTACTAGATTTAAGATATGCAATACACTACTAATGGAGGACCTTTGCAATAATACACAGACAAAATAGTGACATTTTTGCATGCTATATAAATTGTGCCTATTATTTCCCAGCAGACGAGGGAGAGGCACCTGACTCATCTAGCCCATGCCGGAGTCACACACATAAGCAGGGTAAGTGTTTACTTGCACATTTAATTTTTTTATTTATTTTTTGGTTGCTGGTGATCCCACTTACTGTTCACGTTCTCCATGATCCCACTGTAGGAACATAGTCCCACTCTCCCACTTGCTCTCAAGATGGACTATGGACTATGGGATTTGCAGTGTGCATAGAGCAGTGCACAGGAGTGCAAGTCATGTACATAGCTCATTCCAAACAAAAAGTGAGAGGGAAAAAGAAAGGTTTTGAACCTCATGAAGAGATTTACAAGGTGGCAGAAAAACACAATATGAAATGATTTAATATAAATAGATTACAGGGCCATAAAGTAGTGAATATATATGAAATATTTTTTGGAGACTATGGATATCTTTTAGAGTCACTTTAAGAAAATACATCTTAAAGTGGTTTTAAAGCCTCAGGGCTTTTCACCTTAATGCATTCTATGCATTAAGGTGCAAAACCTTCTGTGCTGCAGCTTCCCGCCAGACCCCCCCTTTATCCTGAGCCCTATCTGATCCAGCGATGTGCAGGAGTGCAGCGTCTCTCTCCTCATTGGACTGATTGATAGCAGCAGGCGCTATTGGCTCCTGCTGCTGTCAATCAAATCCTGTGATGTGGTGGGGGGGTGGGCTGAGTCCCGCTGTCTGTGTCAATGGGCACAACAGCGGGACTCGGGAGCGAGCCCGTACGGGTCCCCCCAGGTAAAGCAGCTTTCCCTGGGGGCACCAGATGAAGAAAAGGGACCCCTGAATGGAGTGACAAACAGCAATGAAAACCTGAGTGAATTTATAACCTCTTAGGACTCATTTACACTTGCTGCAGCTTCAACACACATTAACAGCTAGGGTACACTTGCTTCAAAACATGGCTTCGGGCCGGCTTTGTTAAAGCTCTCTGAACGCTTCAAAAATAGTTTTAGTGGTGCTTCAAAGCGTCTTCAAAGCCTCCATAGAAGTCTATGGCAAAGCTCGCTTGAAACCCCACTGAAGCCTCACCGGAGCCCTACGAAGCCCATCCGAAGCGCCATCAAAGCTCCACCAAAGCCTTATCGAAGCCTCCTCAAAGCACCAAGAAAAAGCAGGTGTAAACAAGACTGTAAGCTAACCAATTTAGTGACAGGAGCATTGACTGGCGTTCAGAGAGCTTTAACAAAGCCTGTCTGAGGTCATGTTTTAAAGCAAGTGTAAACTAGCCCTTAGACAGTGTGGGCTTTAAAGCCCAACTCCAGGTTTAGATGAAAATTTATTGTAGCATTGACCTGCATTTGCTGCAATATTCACCTTCTCTCAGGTGCTGTCTCCTGTGGACTGGGCTCACAGTTCTACTGTAAGTTTCAGCCCTCATTTACACTGAACGCAGGTTTGAAATTGTGCGAGTTCAGCTGAACTCAAACGATTTCAAACCCGCATTTCAGTGCGAGATTGCGTTCAGCCACTGGTTTTCCAGCATGCATGTGCAACCGGCTGCCATACACATAAGCAGAATGTCAGCCGGTTTAGTGACACTTTAACATTCAAAGTGGTACTAAAGGCTAAATAAAAAATGACATACATGATACAGTCTGTCACTACCAATAACACAGCAGTATTTAGTTTTTCCTGTAATATATATACAGTATCTTCCAAAAGTGAGTACACCCCTCACATTTTTGTAAATATTTTAAGAAATTACACTTTGCTACAATATAAAGTAGTGAGTGTACAGCTTTTATAACAGTGTAAATTTGCTGTCCCCTCAAAATAACTCAACACACAGCCATTAATGTCTAAACTGCTGGCAACAAAAGTGAGTACACCCCCTAAGTGAAACTGTCCAAATTGGGCCCAAAGTGTCAATATTTTATTTTTCAACTTCCTTTAACAGACCACACAGTGAACCAAAAGTGGAAGTTAGAGAACTCAAACAATTTAGCACTGGCAGGGATGCTTACAATGGTCAACAATGGTCAGCTTTTATTGATTTATGTAAAATCTTTTTCCCCAAAAGGGTAACTGCTTAAAAGTAAACTGGAGAATACACAATATATGCCGGGATAATTACAATATTAACAAATTGTATTAATGGAAAATCAGAAAAATAGTATACATTAAGGTAAATATATTTTGCTATAGTTTGTGATCAGTGTTAGTACAGTTTTTTAGCTTGTGATATATAAAACAACCTTTAACCACTTGCCGACCTGCGCACACAGATGTACGTCGACAGAATGGCACGTACAGGCAGAAGGGCGTATATATAAGTCCCTCCTTTCTGCCTGTCCGTGCCATCTGGAGCGTGCCGGGAGCGGCGCGCTCCCGCGCCGGTCGGGACCCCCGTGAGTCCGATCGCGGTCCCCCGTGAGTCCGATCGCGGACGGCTGAACGGGGAGATGCCGAGATAAACAGCATCTCCCCGTTCTGCCTAGCAACTAGTGACGCCGATCTCTGCTCCCTGTGATTGGAGCAGAGATCAGCATTCACTAGCGGACAGCCACGCCCCCCCACAGTAAGAAACACACCCCTAGGCCTACTTAACCCCTACACTGCCCCCTTGTGGTTAACCCCTTCACTGCCAGTGTCATTTTTACAGGAATCAATGCATTTAAATAGCATTATTTGCTGTAAAAATGACACTGGTCCCAAAAATGTGTCAAAAATGTCCGATGTGTCCGCCATAATGTCGCAGTCACAAAAAAAAATCGCAGATCTCCGCCATTACTAAAAAAAAAAAATTATTAATAAAAATGCTATAAAACTATCCCCTATCTTGTAAACGCTATAACTTCTGCGCAAACCGATCAATAATCGCTTATTGCGATTTTTTTTACCAAAAATATGTAGAAGAATACGTATCGGCCTAAACTGAGGAAAAAAAATGTTTTTTAATATATTTTTTGGGGATATTTATTATAGCAAAAAGTAAAAAATAGTGATTTTTTCAAAATTGTCGCTCTATTTTTGTTTATAGCGCAAAAAATAAAAACCGCAGGGGCGATCAAATACCACCAAAAGAAAGCTCTATTTGTGGGAAAAAAAGGACGTCAATTTTGTTTGGGAGCCACGTCGCACGACCGCGCAATTGTCAGTTAAAGCGACGCAGTGCCGAATCGCAAAAAGAAGCCTGGTCCTTTGGCTGCAAATTGGTCCGGTCTGAAAGTGGTTAAGATAAGTTTGTCTCTTGTTTTATTACTTATTTTGTACCACCTTTTTGTACCCAATAAAAATAGTTTGTAAACAACTAAAAAATTAAGCTGGAGATAGACTGGGGCCTTGTTTACACTTGCTTTGCTTTCTGAAGGGCAATCTGTGCCCATGACAGCAGTCCAATTCCTGCTGTGAAGCAAAGCATCTCACCTGCATATGTGTACATCCCTAGCCAATGCTTTTCCAGCCCAATAGGAGGCCTACCAGCCACTAATGTAAACAAGTCCTGGTAGAGATGATTTAGATGGAGTTTACATAAAAATAAAGCCTATAAAACACTCCCTTCACAAGACAGTGCTGCTGTCCAAGGGTGTCTCTGTTGCTTCTCCATAGCTCCATAAATGGTGGAGACGCTAAGACAGGAAGTGTGTTACTGGTCTGATCACAGGGGGAAATAAAGAAAAAAAATCCTAAAAAAAACAAATTCAGCCATGACATCTTTGGGTTTAGGGCCATAAATCATGTGTGCAGAGTGAATATAATGCTTCAGTAACTAGGCAGTGCCACAAACAGGCCTTGGTGGATTCCCACTATAGGCGGACTGCAGACATAGAGGATAAAACTGGAGTTTACTGAACTTGTCAGGATGGTATTTTAGTATTTTCTCTCCACATGCTACGAGTAAATCTGTCAGTAGAAACTTTTAACAGCAGCATTGCAGCATGTACCACACTGAAGAGACTAAAGTGTATGCCAGAAAGTCATGGAATCCTGCCCATGAGTTTCTTTGGCTCTGGTGCCTGATAAAGATAATTGCCTTCCACTTACCATTACAGCCGGTGTTGGCCTCCAGGACGGTTTGGTCTGATTTCTGTTGATTGTGGTCATGATGGTGGTGGTGGTGCTCATGTCCACGGCCTCCCTTTGCAGACATGACTAATTTGATTTGAAATAGACTGAAACTGAACAGCTAATAAAGGACTATTCCTTTCAAGTTATGATTTGTGGTTCACAACTCAGCCCCTTTTATACACCGGTGAACTGTATTAGAAGAGGTTGACAGCTGACGTCTGATGAAATTCCAACAATTCAAGTCTTTGTATATTTAAGATAAATTGTTGAAAATATTAACAATTGATCTCTGCCCATAAGTACAGGTGTTTTCATCTTATCATCCCCCACGTATAAAAGACATGCATAAGTCATCCTGTAGTTATTTTTTTTTTATTATTCTATACATTTTGCTCAAAATCCCAGGTTGTCATGTAAGGGTGGACCATAAACAAATATATATCAGTAATTAGGTGTTGCCTAGTAATGAAGGATACAATTAAATCCTCTATATAGTCATACATGAGTTATCCAAGATACTAGAAGTACAGGTTTGTCTAGAAGATGCTTTCTTCAGGATAATGACTACTACAATTATTGGTTGTGCTACTGATGAAATAATTAACCACTTAAGCCCCAGAGCACTTTTTGCGATTTGGCACTGCGTCGCTTTAACTGACAATTGCGCGGACGTGCGACGTGGCTCCCAAACAAAAATTTTCTTCCCACAAATAGAGTTTTTTTTTTGGTGGTATTTGATCACCTCTGCGTTTTTTTTTTGTGCTTTAAACAAAAAAAGAGCGACAATTTTGAAAAAAAGCAATATTTTTTACTTTTTGCTATAATAAATATCCCCAAAAATATATAATTTTTTTTTTCCTTAATTTAGGCCAATAGGTATTCTTCTACATATTTTTGGTAAAAAAAAATCACAATAAGCGTTTATTGATTGGTTTGCGCAAAAGTTCTAGCATCTACAAAATAGGGGATCATTTTATGGCATTTTTATTTATATATTTTTTTTTAATAGTAATGGCGGCGATCTGCGATTTTTATTGTGACTGCGACATTATGGCGGACACATTGGACAATTTTGACACATTTTTGGACCATTGTGATTTTTACAGCGATTAGTGCGATTAAATTGCAGTGATTAATGTAAAAATGACACTGGCAGTGAAGGGGTTAACCACTAGGTGGCGCTTTAGGGGTTAAGTGTGTCCTGGGGAGTGTTTCTAACTGTAGGGGGGATGGGCTGTGTATGACACTACACTGATCGCCACTCCCGATCACAGGGAGCAGAGATCAGTGACAGTGTCACTAGGCAGAACGGGGAGATGCTTGTTTGCATTAGCATCTTCCCGTTCTTCCTCTCTGTGAGACCATCGCAAGTATCCCCGCGGCGATTGAGTCCGCGGGACCCACGGTTGGACTTATGGAGCTCACAACGGGCATGTGTGCACGCCGGCAGCGGTGCGCACGCGATGGTACAGCGGCAAATTCAAAATGACGTACATCTGTGTGCGCCGGTCGTAAAGTGGTTAAAATATATCCATAATCCTTGTTTATGGTTGGTAAGATGTGTTAGAGGATTCATAGGAACCCTTACCAGATAATTTTGGTGGTATAATATTTCCCTAAAAAGTATGGTCAATTGCTTGTTTTCTGTGCTATCCTAAAGTCTAAGCACAGCCAAAATAAAAAAAACTCAAAAGTCAGCACAAGGGACATAACTTACTGTCAGTATGATGTGTCTCTTGTGCTAATTCCTCTTCTATTAGGTGAAATCTTCCTCCCTCCATGCCTTCCGGGTTTGGTGGGGGTTAATGAAGTGCTGTCAAAGGCGCTCATCAAGAGTACCTGATTATGCACAATCTTTCTGCCCAGCTCTGCTAGTCATAGAAGCCATACTACATTTATCTATGAGGCTGGGTTCACACTATTGCAGGTTCACCGCATCTAATTCGCAATAGCAGGAGATTTTGACCGGCTCTCTATGGAGCCGGTTCACATATCTCCGCTGCGGCTCCAGTGCGAATTTGCACAGGAGCCCTGTGTGTCTTTTGGTCCATTTCAGGTCTGAATTCAGCTAAAAAGTCGGGCTGAAATCGGACCTGAAATGGTGAACGGGGACGCATCGGACCCCTGCTGTGAGCCGCATGCGAAGTAAGTGTGAACCCAGCCTGAATGTAGCACAGGTGGTTGATTGATACCGTCTGCCCCGTCAGTTTGTGGACAGGGTCTACTGCACCCGTGCACGTGGGATAACACTCGCGTGGAGCATGCTCACCATTGCCTGGGACCAGGCGGAGATTGCGGTCATGTAAAGAATCTGACATTAGAGCAGTTCTCCGACTTAGAGATGAGACTTTGCTGTTTGTAGTAATAAAGTGCAGATTTCCTCTGAAAAGCACAAATTCCACCAGTCCAGTGTACCTCTGTTACCTCAGACCTTAGTGCAGACCTCGTGGGTGCTCTCGCTTAACTCTTTCCTTTCTGTAACCAGGCCATGGATCTCCGTAATGCTAGTCTGCTCCCGGTTGTTATGGGAGACAGACTGCTGGGGTGGGGACCAGAATATTGACCCCCCTCGCTACCGGTGGTCCTGTCACCTTACCAGATACCACACCCAACGACTGGTTGTTTGAAGCTTGTCCCTTTACTTGGTTACCCATAGCAACTACACTCCTCTTCAATGTCTTGCCGAGTTAACCTTTTGTAGTTTTGTTACTTCATACCCCATAGTGCAATTACAGACCCAGGTTCTTTTGGAATGCGCCAGAACCAACATGCACCTCTTTGAATAACTTCAGACCAGGTTC
Source organism: Lithobates sylvaticus (assembly GCA_028564925.1). Lineage (NCBI taxonomy): Eukaryota > Metazoa > Chordata > Amphibia > Anura > Ranidae > Lithobates > Lithobates sylvaticus. Next base: position 151,025,485 of record CM053036.1, on the reverse strand, counting down.
AGAATGGTTAATATAACTTTTACTATAGAAAGGCATCTTGGCAATGCAACATGAATAATGTCCTGTCCCTAAATCTAACTAGAATAGCGTAGTGGCCCAGGCATACCTCCATGAGGTGAAAGCCCATATAGGCATTGTCCATAACTTGGATGCTCTCTGCGACTCACGGTAACTTCAGCGCCATCCTCACAGGTGCCTTCACTCCGTTCACCAGGCACCAACAAATCCACAGCCGACTCCCGACTCCCTTGGTCTCAGCTGTCCCCTATATATATCACAGATAGGCTCACCAAAACCAAAGGCCAGGGAACTGAGCTGAAACAGTTTAACCATTTCCCCAGTCTGGGCTGGCTGCTAATTAATTAACTGCACATATTTTACAACCTGCCTTCACATTCATAGATCTTTTTTTATACAAATAGGGAGTAGTATGGCTTTTATGAATGGCATAGCTAGGTGGGCATAGTTGGGCATACTCGTTGAGCTTGCATGAAAGCCCCTTAGTTCTATAAACCCCGGCTGCACTGAAAGATTATAGCAGCAAGGGTGGGGATGGTATGGACGGGGGAAGATTTCACCTAATAGAAGAAGCATCAGCACAGTGGACACATTCTACTGACTGTTATTTTTATGTACTTTGTTCTGATTTTTGTGTTTTTTTTCTTTGGCTGTACCTAGACTTTAATACAGGCAAGATGCTGATTGGTCAACTCACTTAGTGATCATTAAGAAACCATTGTTACCATGAAAATATGTGGGTTTTTTCTAAAATAGCTCCATATAGCAGTAGAAATTTCAGCAGAGGGTTCTAAATTAAAGTTACTATTCCCCGGGACAGTTGCCATTGTCAGGGATCTGTCCTTGAAAATTGAGAATCCTTACCAGTTAAACCACAATTAACTGGTATTCAACAGGGGACTCTATACCTTAGATGGGTCCCTAATATGATGATCACAGGAGATTTTTTAAAATGCCTGCAAAGACCCCAACAGCCATACCACTATGACCACCCCAGGAGAATGATCAAGGGCGGGAACTTTCTTCTTCAAAGGTTCTCCTCCGAATGCCTGTAATTTTACAATCCCACCTCGAAGACCCCCTGCAGCCCTTCCTCCCACTGTGAACCCCTACCACTGTGAACCCACCAATCTCTGTAAGTGCCTGTCTTGCATTCCTCTAATTTAAATGAACCTTCTCTCTCCCTGATTCCCCTGTTTTCCCAGTCATGTTAGCCCTTTGCTATTTTTTTTTTTCTTCAGGCTACTCTGGAACTAGCAGCATTGAAAGTTGTAAACGGCAAGTGCTGGTGTAAGAGTTTTAACAAATGGGGGAATGTTTATTCTATTGAAAGTAGGGGGAACGCAATAGTGCCCCCTGTGTTCAATGTGTTAAGTTAAAAAAGCCATTGAACATTTAATACCACTTTAAGCATTTTGATAAACTGTTATAAGCATAACTAGAACATCTAATCAATGATTGCAACCTTTATGCTGGAGAATCCAGAATACATATGTTTTCAGAATTGTCAGTTTTCTTATAGGTTCTGTTCCATCAACTGTCTGTTTTTTTAAATTTAGGTTTCGTACTTCGAACAGCAAGCATTAACTTCTAACCGGCTACCTTAATATTTGCCACTAGATGTCACTGTATACATTAATTTTCAAAGTTAATTCTCTAAAGCAGTGAACTAGGAAATAACGATGTGCAGCAAACTAAGCAATGAGGATGTACAAAGTACAGTAACATTGCATTTGTGTGCTTTCTTGGGCATACTGTACTTTTACATTTTTGCAGCTTTTTGCATTACTTTATTAAACTTTTTTAAGTAAACCTATTTTACTTAAACTTTTACAGCGCTCCCAAAACCCCCCTGCCCATTGGAATGAATGGGTACCGCTTTCAAAGCACCTTAACCACTTACCAAACGGCCCATAGCCGAATGAGGGGTACAGGGCGGTTGTTTAACTCTGGGAGTGAATGCCTGTAGCTGCAGGCATCATTCAGATATCAGATTTTTCAGCCGGCAATTCCCTACACCATAAGAATGATCATAACGGCTGTTCCACTACTTGATCATTCTTACGGGAGACGAGAGGGGACTTCCCCCCTCCCGCCGCCCTCTACCGACTCACCGCTACGATCAAAGCCAGGATCGTTTTTTTATTTTTTTTATTTCAGGTTTTCCAGCCTAGAGGTGAGATTTGGGGTCTTATTGACCCCATATCTCACTGTAAAGAGAACCTGTCCTGCCATATTCCTATTACAAGGGATGTTTACATTCCTTGTAATAGGAATAAAAGTGATCAAAAAAATTATTTTTGGTAAAAAAGTGTCAAACTAAAATAAATAAAGTAAAATGAACAATAACATTTTTTTTTAAAAGCGCCCCTGTCCCTGTGTGCTCGCATGCAGAAGCGAATGCATACGTAAGTCCCGTCCACATATGAAAACAGTGTTCAAACCATACATGTGAGGTATCGCTGCGAACGTTAGAGCAAGAACAATAATTTTGGCCCTAGACCTCCTCTGTAACTCAAAACATGTAACCAGTAAACATTTTTAAAGCGTCGCCTATGGGGATTTTTAAGTAGCGAAGTTTGGCGCCATTCCACGAGTGTGTGCAATTTTTAAGGGTGACATGTTAGGTATCTATTTACTCTGCGTAACTTCATCTTTCACATTATGCAAAAACATTGGGCTAACTTTACTGTTTTGTTTTTTGTAAAGCAAGAAAAATTGCTGCGCAAGTACTGTGCAATGACCGCCATTCTATTCTCTAGGGTCTTTGCTAAAAAAACATATATAATGTTTTGGGGTAATTTTATAGCGAATAAATGATGATTTTTACATGTAGGAGAGAAATGTCAGAATTGGCCTGGGTGCTCCAGAACGCCTGCAGGTGCTCCCTGCATGTTGGGCCTCTGTATGTGGCAACGCTGTGTAAAAGTCTCACACATGTGGTATTGCCATACTCGGGAGTAATAGAAGAATGTGTTTTGGGGTGTAATTTGTGGTATGCATAAGCTGTGTGTGAGAAATAACCTGCTAATATGAAAATTTTGTGAAAAAAAAAAATCTTGATTTTGAAAAGAATTGTGGGAAAAAATGACAACTTCAAAAGACTCACCATGCCTCTTTCTAAATACCTTGGAATGTCTTCTTTCCAAAAAGGGGTAATTTGGGGGGTATTTGTACTTTTCTGGCATGTCAGGGTCTCAAGAAATGAGATGTCAGTACTTCAGGTGTGATCAATTTTCAGATATTGGTACCATAGCTTGTGGACTCTAACTTTCACAAAGACAAAATAATATACCCCAATTTGTACTTATTTTTACCAAAGATATGTAGCAGTATAAATTTTGGCCCAAATTTATTAAGAAAATTTACAAATTTGCTAAATTTTATAACAGAAACGAAGAAAAATTCATTTTTTTTACAGAATTTTCAGTCTTTTTTCTTTTATAGCGCAAAAAAAAAAAAAAAAAACAACAGTGATTAAATACCACCAAAAGAAAGCTCTATGTGAAAAAAAGGACAAAAATTTCATATGGGTACAGTGTTGTATGACTGACTAATTGTCATTCAAAATGTGAGAGCACCGAAAGCTGAAAATTGGTCTGGTTATTAAGGGTGTTTAAGTGCCCAGTGGTCAAGTGGTTAAAAGCGCTTTGAAAACGCAGTTAAAAATTAGTTTATAGCCCCTTTTTTGGGGTTAATAGTTAAAGTGTTAAAGTGTCACAAAAGTACTGCTTCAACAGCGGTAAAGCACTGCTAAAACGAGCGGCGCTTTACCGCAAACGCAGTCGAGGCCCCAGTGTGAAAGGGGTCTAAACCAAATCTCCCACAGTTGTCTTCACAAACCACACACAATGCCATTGCTAATGCAAATTTAAAATGAGTAACAATTTTGTGTGTTGTTTAGTAGTTCCACATGATCATGATTTTCACCACAAAAATGTAATATGTGTACTAACATCATTAATCCAAATCAAAATGTCATTACCAAAATTCAGAGGGTAACACCACTATTCTACACTCACACACCAATAAACCCCAAATAACACAGAATAAATCAAGAAACAGAACTCCCGCCTGATGTAATTCCACCACCTATAGGTAAATGCCTAAAGAAATGTAGTATTTAGGTGTAGAAGGGTTCCACCACCATTGCAAATCTTGCCACATTTGTGCCATGGGGAAGGACAACAAGCAGCCTTGTGAATTCCACACCAGCACCAAGAAAAAAGCCCCAAAATTAGAGTTGGTTCTATAGCAGCAAACTGACAGTAATCAGCCATAACCAGCCCTGAACCAGATGGCATATCACAGAAACAGGTTGATCAATAGCACTCAGGACTTCAAGGGTATATCTGCATTGATTAACTGTTTGCACCCCAGGGGCTTAGGGCTGTTTAACACCACAGAGATGGAGGCTCCATGCATGTGGCAGCACTGTGGCTAACTGGTTAGCACTTCTGCCTTCCAGCACCAGGGTTGTTGGTTCGAATCCCAAGCATGCCACTTTCTGGTTAGAGGTTTGTATGTTCTTCTTCTGTTGGAAACAAAAGAAATTACATTATAAATAAAGGAAGTGTGGGTTTGATAACAAATCTATAACAGTTGTTTTTGGTCAGATATGGATTTATAAATATGGTGTGATCTCACAACTTGAATTGTTTTGTTTTTGGTATCACTGATCATGGCCAGAGACTTGGACATTTGATCTTTTCCTTTATACACTGCACAGATACTGTACATATACATATACTACAGAATATAAACTGAATATGGCAGTTTTAATCTGTAAAGGATTTGTAAGGTATTGAACTGAGTAGACAAACTGGATATATAACTGGATATATAACTTTATATTTTATTTAGTCTTATTTTGATATTATTTAATAATGATGCGTTAATGGGCAACCATATTGTAACCATCAGAAATCTATTGTATACAGTATTTGGATAAGTGGGTATTTTTGTGTATTAAGGAATACGATTGTTTTGTATTATTTTGATATCATTTGTTGCTTTAAATAAAGAATGAAAAAGAAAAAAATAATAATGTTATACTTATCTGCTTTATGCAATGGCTTTACACAGAGCAGCCCTGGGCTCTGGGTTCCACCCCCCTCCCCCACGCTGAGTGCCCCCATAGCAAGTTGCTTGTTATAGTGGCACTTGTGTGTGCTCACTCTCAAATCCTGATCTATGTGTCCATAAGACACATAGAGCAAGGCTCAGCCCGCTCCCTCATCTCTGACTGTGATTGACAGCAGCAGGAGCTAACTGCTCCTGCTACTGTATATGAGCCAATGAGGAGCAAGCGAGCTGAGAGAGGCTCAGCTCTCGTGCACATCACTTGATCAAAATCGAGCACAGGTATGTATTTATGGGGCTGGGGAAAGCTGCATGCAGGAGTTTTTTTTTTTACCCTTTGCAGTAAGGTAAAAAGCCTTCTGCCTTTACAACCACTTTAAGTTGCATAAATAACAGAAGTGATGAGAACAGAGTCGAGAAGCAGCACATAGCATAAGGGGTTTTGCCAGCATCCTTTGTCCCATGTCAAAGGTAGTCCTTTTAGTCCTGCCCCCCACCTTTTTAGCTTCCCGTCTAAGGGGAAACTCCCAGCAGCTAGATCCTCAAAGATTACATGTTTGCTGCATTAACCATTGCACTATTTCCCATAACACCAGGTGGACTTTTACCAGACTATGCAGAGCCCTTTAGTCAAGATGCCCCACATTACCAAGGGCAGAGCCCTGGCACTTTCTCACTATCTGTGGTAAACCCCACTCACTACTCTGGGGACCTCTAATTGCTACCTAGGCAACTACACTGGTTATTCTCACTACAGCAGAGTTCATAACCCTAACTATGGTGATATCTAGTAGCCAACTTTAGAAGCTACACTGGGCACCTCCATACCCCTACCCTACACTTACAAAGTACAACTAAATGTCTGCCATTTTAAAGCTTTAGTGGCAGTGTATTGTGAAGCCTTTCTGCTCTGTCTTGGCAACTGCAAATATGTGACCCATTCCATATTTATAACCAGGTGTTTGATCTTCTATGTCAAATGCTTGAGTTGAGCAGCTTAAAAAAGGCATATACAGATACCACCTACAGTACAGTAACTTTTTTAAATGCTTTAAAATGATTACTCTCTGCCCTGTTCTAATAAAAAGAGAAAAAGTCACATGCTCAGCACAGCCCCTGGGAGTATATTGTAGCCCCTCCCAAACTTTATAGGAAATACTGACAACTTCCATCTTTAAAAAAAGGCTCCTCCCACAGATTCTTAGTTTGAATGTATCCTCCAGCTTGGAAGGAACACTAAAGAAAATGTTCTTTCAGGTTCTGTTCTAGGAGAGAGTGGTTGTCTTTCCTGTTTTTCTTCTTTTCCTTTTAGGCACTGAGGATGGTGCATGTGAAACCCCCAAGCACTCCCTCTTTATAGGCAGGGGCTTTTTCCTCCTATCTGGTAAAGCCAGCACTGCCCATTGGTCCTACCTTGTTTTTTTTTTTTCTTCCACTGACACCATGGCACCTAGCCCCCCCCCCTTCTTTTTTGGGCTTGGGGAGGAAGGCGGTACCATGTTCAGATTACCAAGAAGTGGCCTCTGCAGCATTTCTGGGTGGCACATGACGTCACTGTCAGAGAGGGTGAATTTCCAGGTCAAAAATTCTGTGGACACTCATGCTTGCAGGTCACTGTCGGTACCCATGTACTCCATTTTTAGGCTTGCTAATGCTTATTGCACTTCTGTGTGATCTCAGTTGAGTGAGTGGTTCTATAAAGTTGAACTACATTAATCAGCGTGTTTGCCTCTTGCCGAGTGTTGTTTGGCCGTGTAGCTAGCTAGTGCTGTTGGGCTGTGTCAGCCAGCATGCATGTCTGCCTCGCGGTAAGCCTGCCTGTCACCACTCCGTTCCATGATTCTAGTCAAAGCTTTCAGTTCCCTCTGGTCAGTGTTTTGGAGGAGGTGAGGATAGCCTCTTCTAGTGTCATTGAGGTATTGTTTGCTTCCGGGAGTAGCCACTAATGTGCATGGACAAGCAGAGCAAGCAAAATTATGTTAAAATAAAATATACCGCCGTCAAAAAATAAAACCTAAAACACCTCCAAAACCAATTACAAAACACTAAAACCCAATCTTTTTTTAGCATTTTCAGTGTTTATTTTTAAACTTAACTGAAAGTAAAAAGAAAACAATTAAATAAAAAAATACTGTGTGAGTGTGTGCTAGGGTGAGAGCAGCAGCCAAACATATTGTTGCTGAAACATACAAAACATGTAATCCCAGAAGGAACTGACAGGTCTAATACACGGAACACAGAGGGAGGTGCAAAATAATATTAAATAATATGTAGCTTACTACACTGCAATTCATTGTTATGTTCCAGTGCCACAGTAGAGCACAGGGTATCACACTTTTCTTTAACTTCAAAGTATTTTATTGAATTAGTCAAAAAACATACAACGGTAAATGACAAGGTACAACTATATAGTAAATTTAGGCATCTATGACAACGGGTAAAACATGACCATTAGGTAAAAGAAGCTATAGACATGCAATAGATCACAGGAAGATCAAACGGGACCAAATGGTCTAATGTAGGAAGCGTGGTGGAGGAAAGACCGTTGGGTTGTGTAACGAGAGAGGACCTCCCACTACCAGGCACCCCATTTGGGAGCTGTCTGTGCCCTATAGGGGAAACCCTCGACGCTCCACCACCCTTCAATGTGAATGACTAGTTTCGGTCATGATCCACTCCGCAAGGGAACCAGTAGTCAAAAAGATACCCATAAATGTCGACTTGCCATTCAATGTAAAAACAGTAATAAGAGAGGTAAAAGAGCCGAAGCGGGGAAAGTGAGAGTTGGATGAGGGTAGAAAAAGAGAGAAAGGGGGTCAAAGAGAGGATGGGGGGGGAGGGGATAACAGGCAGGATATTCGGAGCAGCAATTATAGGACTCAGTTTAGGAAATTATGGAGTTAGTGAGCCAAGGAGCACCAATGTAAATTGCCCAGGGTTCCCAGGTAGTTTCAAAGTTACGGACCGTGTCCGAGATAATGTGGGCTAGCTTCTCTTGTGACATTATCCAGGAGACTTTCCTGATGACTGCTGGGAAGGATATCTTGGGTTTTTTCCAGGCCTTGGCTACCGTAAGTTTAGCCCCCAGCAATATGAATTTGACAAGACTTCGCTTGGATTTGGATAAATTTGGGGTAAAAGCATTAAGAAGGGCTACCATAGGAGATCTGGGGATCTGGGTACCCACAAGCCTATCAATCAAGTTGAAAACTTTTCTCCAGAATGGGCGAATTCTGGGACATTCCCACCAAGTATGAGACATAGTACCAGTGAGACCGCACCCCCCGGAAGCACAGTGGACTAGCCGTTGGAAAAATTGAGGCAAGACGAGAGGGGGTGTAGTACCATCTGGATATGATTTTCAAACTAGCTTCAATGAGTGTAGTGTTTAAAATACTCTTGAAAGAACGAAAGCACGCTTTCTGCCATGCCTCCAGGTCCCATTGGAACTGGAAGTCTGTCTCCCAGTTTTGCATGTAGGGGGTTTTAGTGGTAACCGCGGTGAGTGACGAGTAGATCGTCGACACTCCCCCCCGCTGATCCATGGACTGACCGCACCATATTTCATATTCCGTAAATCGAGGGGGGAGGGGTTTGTTCGTCCAGAGTTTGTGTAGATAATGAGAGATCTGATTAAATCTGAAATGTTCAGAGGTAGGTAAGTCCCATTTTTTGGTACAATAGGTGAGAGTAATCGGGCCCGAGGTTAAGAAAAAGTGACCGATTCGGTATAGCCCCTTAGCCAGCCACCATTTAAATGCTTTTATATTTTGGCCAGGAGGAAAATCGGGGTTGTGGAATAAGTGGGACAGGGGTTTATACACTGAGACCAAGTTCGGAGAGGAACGAACCTTGTCCCATAGGGTAAACATATGTGAGAGGGTAGGGGCCAGAATCGGGGGGCGTAATTTCGGATTCGACCAGAGAAGATAATCCAGAGTATGGTGGGGTACTGCTTGCCTTTCTATAAGGACCCAATCTGGCTTCTCGTATTTAGAGTATAGCACTGAGAGCTGGGCAATTCGGGCTGCAAGATAGTATTTATATAAGTGGGGCAATCCCACACCTCCCTTCTTTCTATGGAGGTACAGTGTGTGTTGTTGAATCCTATAACCCTTTGAGCCCCAAATAAATTTGAGGATCTTGCTTTGGAGTGTTTTAATATGATCCTTTTTAATAGGAATTGGTAGAGAACGAAAGAGGTAAAGGAGTCTGGGGAGCAACGTCATCTTCACCGAATTGATCCTCCCGAGCCAAGAGAGATTATGGTGGTATCACACTTTTCAGTAGCACTGTATAGTACAGTATAAAACTATTTCTCTCTGCAAACTCTCTGTCAGTTATCTTGATCTACTCCAGGTCTCTCCAGTACACTGCGCATAGCACCACTGTATATAGCATGTTTTACTAACAATGTATAGTATTGTAGCAGCTATCTCACCCTGCAAATACTCTGACATATGTAGCCAGGCCCTTTATTCTTCTCTAGGTCTGAGAATCTGATGTTATGCTGCACATTCCTCCTCTGGCCAGCAGAGGGAGAGCTAAAGCCAAGCAAGCCCATATACTTCTGTGCAGAGCTCTGAGAATCCTGAGAGTTGTAGTTTGACATGGCAGACATATATAGTAATGGCTACACTATAATGGTTTCACTACAGATCCCAATAAGCACTGTGCAGTTGAAGCAGTGGAGAGATGATTTTTTATTAACCACTTGCCGATAAATGTAATTACTTACGGTCACTAGTCAGTATCCCTGATCACCCCCACACCAGTCATATGATGACGCTGTACTGCACTGACAGAATGTAAAAAAAAACACATTTTATTTAACTAACAAAAAAGTTGGTGGTGGCGGTGAATAAATACCACCAATAGAATTCTCTATTCGTGTGAAAAATTATATAAATTACATTTTGGGTACAGTATTGCATTAGCAAGCTATTGCTATTCTTCCTTGGCACTGAGGGAGTTAGCGTTTGGGGAGAGACCAAGGGGGCCCCTTTCTACAGTGAGAGGTCACTGCAGCATCCCAGGAACTGATGTGTAAGAGAACTACTAGTTCCCGTCCGGTGTGCACTTGCGCGCATGCAAGCTCACACGGACATCTGCAGATACCAGTGCGCATCAATGCACATGCACGTGTGCGGTGGACTGCATGCACGCGCAGGAGTGTGCCCATAAAGCCAATTGGCGCCAGGCGGCCTATTTAAAGAAGTGCTCTGACCTCAAACTGGTGCTGACTGGTCTTCAGCTGTTCCCTGATATCTGAATCCTGCTATTATCCTGCTTGATACCTGTTGACGAACCTGGCTTGCCTTGACTCTGCTTCTGGATCCTGTTCCTGCTCTGATTACTGGTTTCTGATGCTGGCTTCCTATTGGACTCTGCTTCTGCCTGCTGCTTTGTACTGCGCTGTCTGCCTGTTACCAGATCCGGCTATCCTTGTAACCTTACTTCTGCCTGCTGCCTTGTACCTCGCTGCCTGCCTGTTACTGGACCCGGCTATTCTTGAGACCCTCCTCCTGCCTCAGGTGTTCCTCCTCATCATTCTTCAAGTGTCTGCAAACACGGTCCTGTGACCCGCTGCGACCTCCTGCTGCAAGTTTATCGGGAACTTAACATCACCTAACGTTCTAGTACCACTGTTCCAGTGGAGTTCCTCCTTAATCCCAGCTGATCCTTGGTGCAAGACTACCTATCCTGATCTGACGGTTCTCCTGCTCTTCCAAGATCGCATCCTCTGCCGCAAGTCTCCAGGTCCACATTTACAGGTACTCGTGTTCCTCCCTCAGTTCCATCTGTTCCACTTCCAGCGGGACCTGGGCTGGAGATACAAGAGAGGCCTACCTCGTCATTTCAGTCTCCACCCAGGTACGTGACATGATGAGAGGGCTATACCTCCATTGCATCCATTGCTGATACTGCTAGCAGGGACTGAGCCTCTCAGAGCAGGATACTAAGTGTACCCAATCCATACTGCACTCTATACCGCACTTGATCCAAACCTAGACTGCATTTATAACAACCCTATGCCAAATTATACCAAACCTTTACCGCATCTGAACCTCATCTACATTACACCTGTAAGAGACCATATTGTACCTATACTGCATGCAGGTTAAACTGGGACTGTTGTTAAGTGAACCAATGCTCCTAAATGAACCCAACGATAGCCAGCAGAAAAACATCTCAAGGACTGCCCCTCCTATAATAATTATTCTGCAAGCCTCCTTTGTTTCTCTACAATCCTCCTTTTCTTTTGGATAGTGCTTACCCAGTTGGTTTAGGTCTAGCATCACCACCATATCAAGCAGTATAGTTCCAGCACTTGGTAGATTAAACTTAACTTCTGCCCTCTGCTGCACTTAAGGTGGCCATGCTACTGTTTATGTTGATCTGGATGCGAAATGTCATGTTATGGCTAGTCCTTACTATTAACACAATTAAGCATACAAAATGATTATTGTTATTGTTAATCCATTTTATGCTTGCTTAGTTACCAACAATATTGGGTGGCAATATATTAAATGTTTTCTTTCTTTGATATAAATCTACTATTGGGTTCTAAGTATTACTTTCAGTGATTTCCTGTGATTTTGTATGTTTATACACTCAACCTGGTGTGTCAGAGGGGCTGAGTTTCTTGAGAAGCTTGAGGTAAAAAACAGAGGACCCATCCTATTCAGCCACTCCTACTCGTGTAGCGCTTCAACTAAAGCCTCATGCACACTGGAAGTTTTTACAGATGCTATTTTTGGCTTCCTGCAGCCAGTAAACTCCCCAGCATGTTATCCTATGTGTCCATGCACACATAGGCTGTTATCAGCATTTTTTGGCAGGGTTGTTATCTGGCTGGAAAAAAACCCAGAACTAGTGGGTTTTAAGAGTTTTTCAGCTGTAAAAAAACTCTGATAAAAGCTAATAAATGCTGAAAAATGCGGCTATTCAGTATTTATCAGTGTTTTTGAGCCATAAGCTTTCGTGGGTGAATAGTTAGTAGCTATAAAAAGCTAAAAAACGCTACAGGTAAAAAATGCTGTAAAACGGTACTGCAAAAACGCTGCAAAACTCATTCTACAGCTACAGCTTTCTACAGCTAACGCTACTGATGTTTTGATAACATCCAGTGTGCATGAGTCCTTATGGGGGTGTAACATAGGAAAACCCTCATTGTTAGCAGCTAAACCACATTTCAGATAACTGATTTGGCTAAAATACCACTCAGTTTGTGCAAAATATTTTGCATTGTTAGTCTCCGTGTGCCTATGCATCTGTATGTACAGTGGCAGTGTGATCCTGGTGCTGGACAACAGAGCATTCCAATACTCTGTACTGTGCCAGGACCGCCTTATGCCTGATGGTGTCTGCATAGTTCTGGGAGTGATGCAGGACATGGACCCACTATGGGCATGGGGCACTATTTCTTCCACTGGTAGCAAAGACGAGGTACTATTTCTCCCACTCATACTGAAAATGGGGCACTATTTTTCCCACTGGCACGAATGCCCACTGAATGAATAGATGGAGTACAATTCCCTCCATTGGCATCAACGACGAGGCACTATATTTCCCACTGGCACTAATGATGGGGAACTTTTCCTTCCACTTGAACCAAAGATAGAACACGGTTCCTTTCACTGGCACCAACAATGCGGCCCCATTTCGCCCAAAAGCACCTAGGATGGGGCCATTGACTACTGCATTTTGTAACTCCCACTGACTACTGATGCCGGTGTGTTCTTTTAACCACTAAAGCTGGGACATTTTTTTTTTTTTTACTCCCATTGACCAGCAATGTAAGGAACAGTAGAATTTATGTATGGCCCTTCCACTGTTTCAGCTATGCTGTGTGTTACATATTCCAGCCTAATGCATTCTCCATGCTGAGTCTTATATTACATAGTCCTTACCAGTGCATACTATATGCTTTGTTTTTTTAGAAGCTACTGAATGGATTCCTGTTGTAACATTATACTAACGTGGAAGGTACAAGTAGTTTAAGGTCTATGTATGAACAGTTTTGAGCTAGTTGCTGAATGAATGTTTTTATATTAATGTAGAAAATGTATCTTACAAATGTTTATGATGCTTTAAAACAACAATCTCCCAGTCCACTACAGTAAAATAAAAAGCCAACTCATTTAGAGCATCTTGCAAAATCTTAAAAGCATTCATCTGGACTGGATGTTTTAAACAGTGACAACACCCCAAGATAGTAAATGTAAAAAAGACATGAAACTATTTATGCTAAAGCAAACATTTTATTGTTGGCTGTATCCAGTGGAGAAGCTTGTGTTCTAAGACATTTTTACTTTGAAGCTATAAGGAATAGATTTGCAGCCTCCACTGTCCTTTTAATCCTTTCAGCAGTGTTTAGATTGGGTCTGGCAAGGATCAGCACAAGGGTTGCAGGGATCTGTCCAACAAGAAAATAAGATGATCAGTAATTATCAATGTACAATGCAGCAATACCATTGTTATTGTCCAGTTAACAGAACATTAAAAATGTATCTGATGAGTCTTAAAAAGTGCCTATAGATAACTGAACCTCTTAGCTTGGTCAAGGTTAAATATTCAAATGCCTTTATTACACTTTTCCATTAAAGTGATTGTTTAACCTAGACATAGTTTTAGTCTGAATTAAACCTGTTACTAGTTCAAGTTCACACCATTCCCCCACCCAAGAAAAAGCCTTATCTCTACAATGAATTTGTATAACATCATCATAAAAAAAGCCATGTCTATAGCTTACTCTGCCATCAGGCTCCCAGCTGCCTATGTTACTATCAGCACCAGGGACGTGCAGTCAGGGGAAGCAGGTGAGGCAGTGCCATGAACATATAAAAAAAAAAAAAAAAAAAACGATGGACCACTGGTCAAAATTTGGGGCTCCTACGACCTATGGTTCCGGAAACAAGGGGGTCCTTGCACACCCTGTCAAAAGCTACATACAGAGCGGCCAGTTTAAGTACAAGCTGGCACACTCTGTTTGCAGCAGACTGAAAGGTTGAGCTCACAGTACCTCTCACTTCTTGTCAGAAGCACTGAGCTCGATGGACAGCTTGGAGTCTTGGACCAATGGTGAAGTACCATTGGCCCAAGCTGCCCAATAAAAATGCCGCAGTGGAGGCACGCCTCGCACTGCAGTGTCATAGAAGGGGGCATGTGTCTAAAAGACACATACTCCCTTCCAGCCCAGCTGGGGTTTATGGGTATAAGATTTACCCATAATTCCATGTTTTTATCACACAGTTAAGAGGGAGAATGAGAATCTGCTGCTTTGAAAAGGTAGTGTTTTAATCAAGCTAAATCATATATTATTATGCTATATGAGAATCTGCTGCTTTGAAAAGGTAGTGTTTTAATCAAGCTAAATCATATATTATTATGCTATATGTTTTATAACATAATAATTTATTATTTATCTATTTACTGTGAAATTACTGGTTGGAAGTTCTAATTTCAAACTTCAGTAATTTGTCCGTTAAGCCACCTGCTTGAGTACAGGTTAAAAAAAAAAGATATATATATATATTAGCAGTCACCCTAGAGAATAAAATGGTGGTCGTTTATGTCACACGGTATTTGCGCAGCAATTTTTCGAACACTTTTTTGAGAAAGAAACTATTTCATGAATAAAAACTAAAAAAAAAACACTAAAGTTAGCCTACTTTTTTTGTATAATGTGAAAGATGATGTTATGCCGAGTAAATAGATACCTAACATGTCACGCTTTAAAATTGCGCACACTTGAGGAATGGCGCCAAACTTCAGTACTTAAAAATCTCCATAGGCGACGCTTTAGATTTTTTTACAGGTTACATGTTTAGAGTTACAGAGGAGGTGTAGTGCTAGAATTAATGCTCAACGATCACGGAGTATGTAACCTGTGTGTATCTGGCTCTGATACTAGCCAGTGCCTCACCGGCCACTGACCTCACAGCACGTCCTTGATCAGCGCTGCCTGAGTGGGTGGATAAGACTTAATTTACAGTGGCTCCTCCTGCCATTGAAATTTATGGTAGGGCAGACTGGTCCTGGGCGCTGCCAGGCTGTTTGGATAAATGAGGGCATGATAGACATATCACCTTGGAAAAAAGCAATGAATAAATGTATATGGAAGAATTTTTAAACACTACAATTTGGGAGGAAATCAACAGCCTAGATTTGTGATAACAACTTTTACTGTAGATTTGTAACCACTTTAAATGGTTAATTATGCCTGAGCATAGTTAGTCAAGATCATTTGGGAGAAATCACGTGACCAGTTCAATAAAGGAATCAACTTTTATTTTTTTTAGAAAAGAGTATAACATGTTCAGATAAATGTACAGCTGAAAACGGGTCACAGGAGTGCAGAACGAAGGGCAGTCCTGTGATCCACAGGAGAAGTACAGCCAAATGAGCTTTGGCTGTACTTCTTCTTTAAAGTGGAAGTAAACCCCCCTATCTTTTTCAGCCAAGGAAGCTGCCATCTTTGCCTCTGTTTAATCTTCAACTGCCACAGTGCTGCACATGTGATCCGTTATGACACCAGCCATTGGATGGTTTGACTGTTTGGTTGAGAGCACAGCCAATGTGCAGTTAGCATTCACGGCATGCCTTTTTTTTTTAGACTGTTAAATCGATGGATTTACTTCCGCTTTAAGCTCCATTGTCCCAACTTGTCCTGCACTTTTCCATCAGCTATCTTCTAAATATTTAAACTTGCTTCTGAATAGTAATGGATACATTTTGATTGTGTGATCAGTTCTACAGTGAATAAAGATGGATAATGTGTTAGATGTGGTTCTGTGAATTCATAATGAAATTAAGTCATTTATAAACCAATGGCTATGTAGTAAGTGTCCACAATAACTCCTGTTTTTTTCCTGTTGTCTATGGGTAGTGGAAAAAAATGTATGACTGTAAAATGTATAAAAGATTGTAAGCTCTTGCAAACAGGGCTCTTTTACCCTCTTGCCTTGAATTGTATTGTAACTGTACTGTTGACCCTGGTTTTGTATAGATATAAATCCTGTTTAATAATAATGCAGTCAGTTAACAGGCATAGGAGTAAATGAAATGGCAGTCATTACAGAGATACAATTGCTTCAGTTAAAATTTTGGTAAGCAGTACTGTAGATTTTTATAAAAACTAAGCAGGTATTACTCAAAAGAAGCTTAGGAGGAGTTGTAAAATCTCAAGGATTTTCACCTCAATGCAATCTATGCATTAAGGTGAAAAACCTTTTGTGCTGCAGCTGCCCCCCAGAGCCCCCTTTTTCTTACCTGAACCTAATTGTTCCAGCAACGAGCATGAGCCCAGCAGCTCCAGCCGCTGTCTCGGTCCTCATTGGATAGATTAATAGCAGCAGGAGCCAATGGCTCCCACTGCTGTTAATCAAATCCAGTGACACAGGAGCTGGGGGCGTGGCTGAGTCCTGCTGTCTGTGTCAATGCACGCAGCAGCAGGACTTGGGAGTGCACATGCACGGGTGCCCCCATGGAAAGCGATTCTCCGTGGGGGCACTCGCCAAAGAGGGGGTGCCAGGAGTGACACTGAGGGACCCCAGAAAAGGAGGACCAGGGCCGCTAATAACATGTTTGTTATTAAAAATAAAAAAAAAACCTTTACAATCACTTTAAGGTAAGCCGTACATTTAGTTGACACCAACTGTTGGTCAGTAAAAGCTCTGTAACCACTAATTTGATATAGTTTGAAACATGGATACATTTATACAGAGTTTTAAATAGTAGGAAATATAGTACCTTTCTGATGACCACCAGAGCTTTGACACTGCTGCACAGGAGCACAAGCTAAAAGAAAGAGAATACACATCAACGTCTGTGCATATAATACTAATTCAGAATTACTGTAAGTCTTCTAATGGTAAAAAGTTATTTGGAAGCTATCATTTTTTTTTTAAAAAAGGACATTTTTGTTTTTCTAAGACCATTTTTGATCCCGCCCACTATGTTCAGTAACCATATACTGTAAATACTTAAGGCCGAAGAACTTCTAATATCTTTAATAATTAAATAACTGTGGGTGGTACTTTGTTTACAACATACTAAAAGCTAACACACTGATTGGTTGTCCACACACAGCTTCATTTGTCACTTTGAGAGAAGCATTGGTTGAATGCTATCACTGGATGGGTTCAATCTGAATAAGAGTACTTAGCATTTATACTGCTCATATTCAGCTTTTCATGGCACTCCAATTGTTGGCAAATTTCGGACAGTAAAATTGTCAAAAATGGTGTGTAAATAGAATTAATCCACCTCAGTGTTGCTTGGAAAAGTATTTTTGATCAATTTTCATTCCATTCTTTATAATTTGGTTGCCAAAAACTAGGAATGCTTGTAGCTGAAAGATGATTGAAATCTACATAAATGTGCAGTGTGTGGCCAACTTTTGGCTGGCCAAACAGGTGGTCATTTTCATTCAATTCCACCCACTTTCAAGCCACCGGGAATCACAAATTTGATTTCACCATTAAAATTTGGTTAATTGTGAAACTAGGCTGTAATTGACTGCATTAAAACTGTTTATCGGAAGATCTCTTGGAAAACAAAAATAAATTGATGGCAATGTCTTTGAATGTGATCTGACTTTTCCACATTGTTAACTTTTTATCCCATTTTGATCAATCAAAACTACTGTTTTTGTATCTGATTTCTTTTAGATTTTGTCTAAAATTGAATTAAAAGTTTAATTGTACCACCAAATTACCATGTGTATGGTATAGCCACTTAAATGTTAAGATTATATTGATAGTCTAGATCATTTTTATAAGAGATGTACCATAGACACTTGATCATGGTATCATATTATAAAACTAGCCATGGTGATACTAAAGGAACACTCAATAATGGTGCCCTCTGAATTCATCCAGTGGTGAACTTGAAAATGAGTGGGCAAAAAAACAAAAGGTACCACAATCATAATGCTGAAATGCTTAAGATCACAGTTTGAATTACAGTAAGTTAACCAATTGGTGATATTGACCTAAACTCTGTCTGTCTGTAATCTCCAGAGCACTATACTGTAAATTAGATAAGCACTCTAAGCATACAGTGATAACTTCTGATTAAGAGTTTGCAACTTAAGACATTATATCAGGTGTAAGACAACCACAGCAATTAGGATTGTTGTCTATAGCAACCCTCCAGCTTTCAGCTACCATTATCTATAGTAAATTAAGCAAGGAATGTGGTTGCTTGTCACAGTCATCACCTTCAGATGTCTGTGTGCCCTTATTAGTCATCTGTTTGATATGCACAGCTCAGTATGAATGCTTACAGATATGCATTTTATTTGTGAACAGCTAAAGATATCCAGACTATCCATTTAATGAGGTTATTTTTGTGAGAAAATAAGCAATAATGTTTTTTTTTTTTAAATTGGCATCCTAAAGTTTCTCAGTAAATGTAGCAGTCCAGTATAGACTTAAAAAGATCTATAATTGAGTAATTTTAAATGTTTTCTTTAGGTGACAGTGAGCAAATGATGTACATTACAGAATGCTATACTTTGTAGAACAGTTGCAGGAAAAACAGAAAATAACTTACCTTCCAGGCAGATGCTTTGCTTCTGGCATGGGTCTTGACACTTAGCTTGCTGCTGGCATGGGTCCAGGCACTTAGCTTGCTGCTGGCATGGGTCCAGGCACTTAGCTTGCTGCTGGCATGGGTCTGGGCACTTAGCTTGCTGTTGACAAGGGTCTGGGCACTTAGATTGCTGTTGGCAAGGGTCAGGGCACTTAGATTGCTGTTGGCAAGGGTCAGGGCACTTAGATTGCTGCTGGCACTGGGATTTTCCTCCTTTAACTCCAGACATGGCTTGGTTGTGGTTCTTTGGTCTTTTTTTCCTGGAATGTAGAAGACTCCGAATGGTTTGCAGGTAGGACTAAAGTGGCTCCTTATATATACACACAGATTTACCAGTCTCACATTTTTGGAGTATGAGCAATGTTCCAGTTTTTACAAAACCGAAAAACCAGGATATTACTGACAGAAAGGGTTATTTGCATCTAATTTTTTCCTTTGAAGTAGCAGCCTCCCAGAAATGTATCATTACACAACTGCACTTAATGGCTAATCCTTTAGGAAAACTCATCTTTGAAAACGCCTGCCATGTAAAGTGATTAAATAAAGATTACATACAGTTTTGGGTGAGTAACAAACACAAAAAAGGACCTAAATAAATAATAGGCTATGAGCTGTGAAACATTTAGCTGACACACAAAGGGAAACCAGTACTAAAATATTTATGAGGATAAAATACACTAAACATGTTGATAGCTAGTAATTTAGAAACTGTGTTACTTATACTCATATAGTACAGGTTCCTTTTTATTACTGGCCAGAGTAAGTCATCAAAGACATGATCGAGTGAGGAAGAACAATGAATAATTCATCTGCAGCTTTTGATGTCAACATAAATCCTCTTGAATAATGAATAGGCTGGGTGGTCAGCACAATCAAAACAAAGACTAGATCAGTGCATGTAATCCAATATTGGGCAATGTCTTCTCTTTTCTTTTTCCCTATCTGGAATTTTTCCCCTTGGCATTAAATTGTTGGTCTTGTGAGATTTAGCAGTCTCTGTGTTAGCCAATTTTGTTACTTACTGAGTTACCTAAGCCTCAGGGGTCTCAAACTGGTGGCTGTTGCAAGTCCCATCATGCCCCTGCCTGTGGAAGTCATGCTTGTAGCTGCCAGCCTTGCAATGCCTCATGGGACTTGTAGTTTTGCAACAGCTGGAGGGCCACCAGTTTGAGACCCCTACCTTAGACCATTCATTACAATAAAGAGAGTTGATTTAAATAGTATACAGTAGATATGGGTGAAAGTAACGCTTCCTTTATGCTTTAAATAATTTTATTAAATATCTGTTTTTTTCTTGTCCAATTCTTTTTTATTGAATGTGGTACAGTATAAAAGCTTACAAATATAAGCAAATGTAGAAAACTGTTTTGATTTGTGAAGTATTGGGTCTAGAAATTACATTAAAAAAGTACAATACAACCCAATATAGTGTAGATGTACAGTCATAATACTGTGAGTTAGTGTTCAAACAATGTAACGAGAGGATGAGCAGGGGTTCCTGTAGGAAAATGAATTAACCATGGCTGACATCTTTTGGCGAATTTAGGAATGCGATCTTGTAGGATGTCTTTGATTATGCTGTGTATTGCGGCTCAGATGATCTTATTTTTTGTTTCTGTGAGGTTAATTCCTATTGTTCTCCATGCTTTTGCAACGGTTTGCTTAATTGATGGTATAACTGGCAGCAGAAGTTGGAATTATTCATTAGTGGGGGTCGCTTAAGCTGGCCATAGATGGATCAAATCTCGGTCGGTTCAGTAGGGACCGACCAAGATTCAATCCCTGTATGGGCAGGCTGGTTGTACTGAAGTCGATCCATCAGTAAAACCAGCCTATTGGATTTTTTGCATGTGATTACTGCCGGCAGCTATGTACAGTACACTAGTAGTAATCACTGGGTTTTGCTGGCTGGGAAGGCTTCCTTTTGGCAGAACACAGTAGCGCGCGCAGGAGGGATTCCCCCATCCACATTGACTGTCTGAATGGGGGAATCAAGTGATTATCTTTCCTTACACCCATGACAGGGGGAGTGTCCTATGCCTACATACTTTTGCTAATAGGTGTCCCTCGTTTCCATTTCAGAAAGTTGGGAGGTATGGAAGAGCAGCTATGATGTGAACATGTTTGAAATCTCTGCTACAGGATACAGACAAAGCTCTAGCACATTTTTTGTACAGTCCATTCCTTTTTGCCCTGATTTGCCGTTCATTTTCTGTGTGGGGGTCATCAAGTCAAGAAGTGAAGGAACACTCTTCTCATTGGGGTCAGAGATAAAAAATTTGCCACATTTGTAAATTTTCTACATGTTATGCAACACAAAAAAAGGGGGGGGGGGGCTGGTGGACTGTAATTAGACTTTAAATATAATACTCTCCTATCCCCATCCTGGTACTTGTAGTAGATATCCTGTGTAGGCTGCACACTGCCAGTTAGCAATCCAGAGTTTTCTTCTCTAGAATAAAATGGTTAATAATGTGGAGGATTGAGTTGGATTTACATAAACAGACCATCAAGAGGTAGCATGACAGGCTTAGGCAGAGCCGATCTGCCATATACGCGGACTACGCAAGCTGCGTAGGGCCCCGCCGCTGAGCGGGGCCCCAAGGGCGGATCGGCTCTGCTCGGGGCCTGCTGCCGCCGCTGTGAGGGAAGCGGCGCCTGAAAAAAAGATGGCCGCGGGGGCCGACATGCAACTGCGCATGCGCCCGCATTTCCGAAAATTGCCGAGCAGCGGCAACAGCGCTGGCGCATGCGCAGTTGCATGTCGGCCCCGCGGCCATCTTTTTTTCAGGCGCCGCTGCCCTCACAGCGGCGGCAGCGGCGCCATGCGCAGTGACACGATGGCGCAGAGTGGCGCCATTTTTAAAAAGTAAAACGTCCCCTCCACAGCCTCAGAGCTCCTGGGCCCCCTCCCCCTCGCTGCCTCTGAGCTCCTGGGCCCCCTCCCCCTCCGCTGCCTCTGACCTCCTGTCCCCCCTCCCCCCTCACCCCTAAAAGCCTCTAACCTCCTGCCCCCCCCTCGCAGCCTCTGACCTCCTGCCCCCCCCTCGCAGCCTCTGACCTCCTGCCCCCCCTCGCAGCCTCTGACCTCCTGCCCCCCTCGCAGCCTCTGACCTCCTGCCCCCCCCTCGCAGCCTCTGACCTCCTGTCCCCCCCCTTCGCAGCATCTGAATTCCTGCCCCCCCTCGCAGCCTCTGACCTCCTGTCCCCCCCTTCACAGCCTCGGACCTCCTGTCCTCCCCCTTCGCAGCCTCGGACCTCCTGTCCCCCCCCTTCACAGCCTTGGACCTCCTGTCCCCCCTCCCAGCCTCGGACCTCCTGCCCCCCCTCGCAGCCTCGGACCTCCTGCCCCCCCTCGCAGCCTCTGACCTCCTGCCCCCCCTCGCAGCATCTGACCTCCTGTCCCCCCCCTCGCAGCCTCTGACCTCCTGCCCCCCCCTCGCAGCCTCTGACCTCCTGTCCCCCCCTCGCAGCCTCTGACCTCCTGTCCCCCCCCTTCGCAGCATCTGACCTCCTGTCCCCCCCTCGCAGCCTCTGACCTCCTGTCCCCCCCCTTCACAGCCTCGGACCTCCTGCCCCCCCCCCTTCGCAGCCTCGGACCTCCTGCCCCTCCTCGCAGCCTCTGACCTCCTGTCCCCCCCCCTTCGCAGCATCTGACCTCCTGTCCCCCCCCCTCGCAGCCTCGGACCTCCTGTCCCCCCCTCGCAGCCTCTGACCTCCTGCCCCCCGCAGCCTCTGACCTCTCCTGTTGCCCCCCACAGCCTCTGACCTCTCCTGTTGTCCCATCCGCAGCCTCTGAACTCTACTGTTGTCCCATCCGCAGCCTCTGACCTCCCCTGTCCCATCCGCAGCCTCTGACCTCCCCTGAGTCAAGAGAGGGAGTGCAGCCAGGATGGGGATCATGGGAGAAGTCAGACATGTATGGACTGTGGAAAGGAAACTATGGGATAAAACCAGAGCCACCAAGCTGGAGCCGACTGACTGAGCCCTGCACGGTGCACCTGAGAGGAGGTTAGTGACAGCACCGCCAGGCCAGTCTAGGGGGGTCAATACAATATTGTAAGGGGGCACTGATATAAAGGTTTCCCCCTTATATCAGTAAACCCCCTTATCTTAGTGTTTTCTTTCTTTGGTCACCAGAGTCCTCCCCACATTCCCAGAGTTCCCCTTTACATCATAGTATGCAGGATTTCACCTTACAGTGCAAGGGGGAACTCTGATGTAAAGGGCAATGCTGCAGACCCTGATGTAAGTAGGGAGGCTCTCTGAGGACACTGATGTATGGGGGGCTCTCTGGGGACCCCGATGTAAGGAGGGGCTTTAGAGGGATGCTCTCTGGGGACCCTGATGTAAGGGGGTGCTCTTTGGGGACCCTAATGTAAGGGGGGTGCTCTCTGGGGACCCTGATGTAAGGGGGGTGCTCTCTGGGGACCCTGATGTAAGGGGGTGCTCTCTGGGGACCCTGATGTAAGGGGGGTGCTCTCTGGGGACCCTGATGTAAGGGGGGTGCTCTCTGGGGACCCTGATGTAACCCTGATGTAAGGGGGGCTCTCTGGGGATCCTGATGTAAGGAGGGGCTCTCTGGGGACCCTGATGTAAGGGGGTGCTCTCTGGGGATCCTGATGTAAGGAGGGGCTCTCTGGGGACCCTGATGTAAGGGGGGTGCTCTCTGGGGACCCTGATGTAAGGGGGTGCTCTCTGGGGATCCTGATGTAAGGAGGGGCTCTCTGGGGACCCTGATGTAAGGGGGTGCTCTCTGGGGACCCTGATGTAAGGGGGGTGCTCTCTGGGGATCCTGATGTAAGGAGGGGCTCTCTGGGGACCCTGGGGTAAGGGGGGGGGCTCTCTGGGGACCCTGATGTAAGGGGGTGCTCTCTGGGGATCCTGATGTAAGGAGGGGCTCTCTGGGGACCCTGGTGTAAGGGGGGCTCTCTGGGGACCCTGATGTAAGTGGGGGATCCACACTCAGATATGTAAAGCTAAATATATAATGTCTGTTCTATATTGTTGTACTTATTCTTTGACTGTTTTGTTTAAAGGAGGGAGGATTGTATTGGGAGCGCTGAAGTGTCAGGTGTGACTGTGTGGCAATGGCAAATGGTTTACATAGCTCACGGCATCACGGGTCAGGTAGAGGGCCCCTTAGCAGAATTTTGCTTAGGGCCCCAGGGAGGTCAGGATCGGCACTGGGCTTAGGTGACCATATACATGAGATGATTTCACCTGTTCCTGTAAACAGTTTGAGTGAGAAAGGGCACTTACATCTATGGACTTTACATTACTGTTGCAGGGCATATTTTCTCAACTGATCACTTTTATTCTCCCAAGATAAAGATAACACAAGGCTAACAAATATGTGATGTTTAAATGTGCAAAAAAAAAAAAAATATACATATTTATATTACATTCGTTTTAAAAACGTATTTTGCATCGGATGGAAGATCTCCTGTTTATCTCCTATTTCTAGGTTTCTTTAACCACTTCAGCCCCGGACCAATTGGCAGCCAAAGGACCAGGCCCCTTTTTGCGATTCGGCACTGCGTTGCTTTAACTGACAATTGAGCGGTCGTGCGACGAGGCTCCCAAACAAAGTTGGCGTCCTTTTTTTCCCACAAATAGAGCTTTCTTTTGGTGGTATTTGATCGGTTTTTATTTTTTGGCGCTATAAACAAAAATAGAGCGACAATTTTGAAAACAATGCAATATTTTTTGCTTTTTGCTATAATAAATATCCCCAAAAAATATATAAAAAAACATTTTTTTCCTCAGTTTAGGGCGATACGTATTCTTGTACATATTTTTGGTAAAAAAAAATCGCAATTAGCGATTATTGATTGGTTTGCGCAAAAGTTATAGCGTTTACAAAATAGGGGATAGTTTTATAGCATTTTTATTAATATTTTTTTTTACTAGTAATGGCGGCGATCAGCGATTTTTATTGTGACTGCGACATTATGGCGGACACATCGGACATTTTTGACACATTTTTGGGACCATTGTCATTTATACAGCAATCAATGCTATTTAAATGCATTGATTCCTGTAAAAATTACAGTTGTAGTGAAAGAGTTAACCACTAGGGGGAGGGGAGGGGTTATGGGCTGTGACGTGTGTGTTTTTTTACATTAGGGGGCGGGGCTGACGTCTGACGTCATTGATCGGCTTTTCCCGATGACCGGGAACAGCCGATCAATGACAGGCAGAGTAGGAAGCGAGGGGAGAGGTTTGTTTACACAAACCTCTCCCCGTTCTTCAGCTCTGTGACCCGATCGCGGGACACCAGCAGCCGGGGTCACGGAGCTCCCGACCGGGTCGTGAGCGTGCCGCTGGCGGCGCGCGCGCGACTCATGGGCAGGCATTTAAAGGGCCACGTACAGGTACGTGATTTTGCCTGCCTGTGCCATTCTGCCGCAGTATATCTGCATGAGGCAGTCGGGAATCGGTTAAAATGGAGAGGACAAGAAAAGTGGGACTTTGTGTGAAGCACATGATAGCAAAGCAAAAGGAATTTTGTTGAACAAAAGGAATTTTATTCATATAGCAATGTACACATACATACATAAATTGTTAGTAAGTAAAATGTAACATGATAACAATAACCATAATGACAACAGGGATATCTCAAGATATAACTACTGGCATCAAAGGTAAAATGATAAACATAATGATGGACAATAAACAATTTAATAACAATAGTATCTCAATTAAAATTCCATAGTTCAACATGGACAAGCTTGAAAAAAAACATAATTACGAAATAATGCCTGCAGGACCTATGGCCTCACTGGACCTGGAGAGGTAGGTATCATATAATCGATTAAAAATAGGTGTAGATAGGTGGAAACATGGCATCAAGTAGCTCAATTTCAACATACAACATAGAAATACACATTGCACAATATATCTATATAAATCTTTTCATTAACATACACCACACTAACCCCCCCCGAGAAAACACACTGGATCCTTGATCGTGTCCTCCTCAAAAGAGAGAAAGAAGAAAGAAAAAAAAAGAAAAAGCCCACCCACTCTAGGTTTCTTTTAATAGTAAAACATTTCAATAAAAAAAAAAAGATACCTTTTAGGGATAGGAGAGATTTTATTACAGACACTTTGACCAGTTAGGGCAATTGGGTATATACTTGTCTAACCATACTCCCTCCCAGCCTTGTTAAAGCCCTTGACGTGGCCATGACCACATGACTATACCTGGGGACTTTCAAAAGTTGGTAAGCCTGAGACTGAGACTGGGGCCCAGTGATGTTTGGAGCAGGAGGATGGGATAATACAGTATACAAAAATGAGCAAAGTGACAGCAGTGGTGCTGTTGATGAATCCTAAACAATTAAAAGGAACAGCAGTGTGGGATCCTTGTTAGCAAGTTAAAAGTAATTTATTGCACAAATAAAAATAGCACACTTCCATATTATGTTCTTGACAATCAGTATGGGATATGTGTAAACACCATAGGAAGGCTTGTGAATGTCAGCAGCTGTAATATCAGCATGAAGGAAGCCTGGTTTGACAGCTGTCAGAGAGCCGCCAGACCTACTGAAGAAGCCCAATAGGTGGGCGTAACATGTAAAAGTGGGAGGAGCTGAAGCCTGTGACATCACACAGCAGTGTCAGCATGATGAGCTGATGATTGTATACGCATGTCATTTGATATGCTTGTAAGTAATTTTATTCCATTTTATTTTAATAAATACTATAAAATAGAGAGCACTATGGTGTTTCCGTTTTGTTCTATGGCATGTTATGCTAATGACTGAAAAATATGGAGGGAAAAGCAGTTACTATATCCAGAGATGAGCGGAGGAGGAGTGTTTGCTGTACCTACCCTAGGAGTATTATATCTGAGGTGTATATGACTCTGTAATAAGGGCTAGGATTTGAGGTGAGCAGGCATTTCATCTGAAGGTGGTGGGTCACCTAAAGCAATGAAGACTTAAGCATTGTCACTAATACTCTACATGGTGGTTCCACTTTTACAATGTACTAAACTGTCACTAATTTATTGCATGGATACTTTCACTGTGTATGTGATATTTTATGTTATATTTACATGTGGATCTACTGTATACATCATTGGTCTTTCTTGACAAGTGGGGTTAGATCAGTGAATATTGTTTATATTTTATTAGTAGTATAATTTATTTTTGTTTTGTGTATTTATATTTCACCCTAATGCGCTACACTGATTTTATAGTTTAGAGTGCCGCCAGTGTCCGGCGTTCTCTATTAGTATTCCCTGCCTCCTGGCAACCCCAACATGCTGTAGGAGAAACGGGGGTGGTGCAGAGGGGTTCATTTGTTTTAAAATTTCACACCTTCTTTAAAACACATTACCGCCCCCCTGCACCTCACCTGTTTCTCCTACAGCATGTAGGGGTTGCCACGAGGCAGGGAATACTAATGGTACTAATACAATCATCAGCTCATCATGCTGACACTGCTGTGTGATGTCACAGGCTTCAGCTCCTCCCACCTTTACACGTTACGCCCACCTCTTGGGCTTCTTCAGTAGGTCTGGCGGCTCTCTGACAGCTGTCAAACAAGGCTTTCTTAATGCCGGCTCAGATATCACAGCTGCTGACATTCGCAAGCCTTCTTATGGTGTTTCCACCTATCCCATGCTGATTGTCAAGAACCTAATATGGAAGTGAGCTTTTTTTATTTGTGCAATAAATCACTTTTACCTTGCTAACGAGGATCCTGCACTGCTGTTCCTTTTTGTTGTTTGAGCTCTTTGGATCTTCCTGGATCTTTTGCGATGAGCTGCTGCATACATTGCATACATCTGCATCCCTTGGACATCTCAATTGAGACCATTGAAAGAGAACTTGTTGTGCGCTGGACTGGTTTGTTTTTATGTTGATAAATCCTAGGAACTCAAAGGATTATGAAAAAGTATAAACCGTAAACTGCACAAATGTCTGTTGATTCTTGGACAAGAAATAAAACGTTTTTTGCCTGAATATTTCAAAAGAGACCAGTGCATTCCACCACAATAACTGCATTTTCATTTACAATTCACATAGGTCATTTACAAATATATTTAATAATTTGTGGTATGATATTTATATGTGTGTCTTAGTTTTGCTGTATTATGTTTACATTTTTTTTCTGAGTAATGTAGTAAAAATATAAACTGGTAAAACTGGCTTGCAGATCACTTTTTGTCCTTATGTGTTTCTTTAGAATTTTATGAGGATATAAAACAGTTCTTTATGGTTACGGCATGTACATAGATAATTTGATTTACTGCATATCATTTCACAATATTTTATTCAATAAGTTAAAATAATTTAAATTGCGCAGAATTTTATTCAATGTCAACGCCTATATCAAACACATGACAGCAAAGTAATCCTGGAAATGAGCAGTATCAACTTTAGAGCAAATAAAGTGATACTAAAGTACATTTTTAAAAATAAAATAACAATCATGTTATACTTGGAAAATGGGGAAGAATATTGCGCTGTGATTAATGCTTAGTGTGTGAAGAAGCAGCAAACATTTGCCGAAAGACTAACGGTAGGTAAATTGGAAAGGATAAATAATGTTGCGCTTTTAATGCTGATGTGCATATGGTTTGATCTACCATACGGTGACAGATGGTGTGTTGGAAAAATATGATATAAATAAATGATTAAAATCATATAATATTAAAAACACATGGATAAAATCAAATATTGATACAATCGTGACCATCTATAGTAAAAAATTAATTAAAGGGTGATAGTAATAAAGTTGAGTCACAGTCTATAGGTGCATGTGAGTGATTCACATGTGGGTATGAAGTGATTTGATACAATTAGATAAAAGTCAACATTCTGTTCGGTGATTATGTGATAGGTGAATAATATAGTATAGTCCATGTGAATGGTGAAATTCATAATGAAGTGGCAATCTCGTGCGATCCTCCAGCCGCACTAAAAGTGCTTTAAGTGCGATGATGGTGGTTCGGTGGCATCAAGGCCCATAAGAATGCAGCTTACCGGAAATCACAGACTTGGGTAGGCATATGCCTCGCAAGTCGTGATAGGCTTAGGTAAAGATGTTATGTAGGTCGCTGTTTCACGGTCTGTTCAAGAGACTTCCCTCAAGATATATGGCAATGGACAGGAGGTGGACGTCAAAACACTCCGTATGGTTATGCGGTCATGCGTGCTCATGTATGCCGAGATAGGGTAAAAACAAGGCTCGCATAGTGTAATAACGTTTTAAAAAAAGGAACAATTTATTATAAAACAAAGTAAATGCTCACATTTGAGTGGAAGAGATAAGGCGAGATTGGTAATGGCGTAGTGCTGGTACTGTGGTCCACCCGACGCGTTTCGTCCTCTAAGACGTCATCTGGGGTATCATACCATAGATGAAGTGGCCCAGCGGCGGCGTGCCAGTACCACCTGCAGGCAGAGATGCAGAATCACATACGTTTACGTGATTCCACCCACAGCTGCCACCCTGTAGCAGTAAAAGTACTATAGGGCGGTCAGCAAGTGGTTAAAGTAGTTGTGAACTTCAGTATTAATAAAAACATTTTTCCATAGAGAAATATAAGCCTATCCTGAATCTGCAGTTGTTTTGTTTGGTAACTTGCCTTTAATGCTTCCCCTGGCTTTTGAAGTGCAGGTTACCTGATTGCTATAGATTCCAGAGCAATGCCTGGACCTGCCGATGGGTGTGCCCAATATGGGGGCATGTACGTCATTACAGAAAATAACATTGCTGCTGAGCTTCTGCATTTCCATGGCAATGAAATGCAATCAGACCTGGTGGCATAACGTCACTTCCCCATTTCCCCAGCTGAGTGCAGTGGGATTGATTGCAACAGCGCAGGAGGGATAGTAGGGCAACGTGGCTGAGTATTGACTACAGAAGATACATGCACAATGTGTTCTTGCACAGCATGCCTGGATGAAGAAGATATAAACTGACCATTCTGATTCTATTGTGGCTTTGGGTCTGCCAGACCACCTCCTTGTCAGCGTTTCCTCCAGTTTCCAAGTGCCTTTTGATTGTGTAGGAAACTGTACTTGCCTTTTTTTTTGCAATTTCTCTAAAGGAAAAACTCAAACCTTTAAGGATTATAATAGTTTATCTGTCTTCCTTTGTTAATTGCCTTTTTCTCAACATTTTGAAAGCAATATACTACTTCCTGCAGTAGAATACTGTCCACATATTGCTTAAGAAAATGTGGTAACACAGTCTGTTTCAACACTGCTTTTATATGTAGTGCACCCCCACTGGTGAACTGACTTTTCCCCCAGGTAATGCACACATAGCCAGGCACGCAGCATTTTCTTCACTCTTCCACTGGCTCAAAGGGAAAGTCTAGATGTCTTTTAGGGTTTTTTATTGGAATGTTGAACTTGAAGATGGGGTTAAGGTAATACAGAATACCCCGAAACTGGTGAACTGCACACAGTGGGGACTCTTCACTATCTCTTTGAGCTGCACACAAGTGTCCGGCAGAATCTCTAATGCTTACAGGTGACTAGGATCTTTTCCCAAAAGACCCAACCTGGTGCAGGGTGGACCTACTGAACCCAACTGACCTGGAGAAAAATGAAAGGTGAAAACTCGGACTTCTTTACCTAACTTGAAGGAGTGACTAGAACGGTGACTTTAACAACAGGTGGCAGTAAATCAAAATTAAATGAACGAATTGTTTGCCTTAATCGTGAAATGAAATGAAAATATCTGCCATGACAGAGGCACGACTCTGTCGTGGCGCAGCTGCGGCAGACAGCGAACCGCACTCTGGAGCATTTACTGAAATGAGGCAATCAGAGACCTTGATGCACACCGGGACGAATCGGTGCATCAGAGATGCGACTGGATTCGAATCAGAGCGTGAATCGTAATAGTGAAATGAGTGAAATGTTAGCCTTAACAGAGGCACGAACTGGTCGAGCCGTGACCGCGGCTGACACTGAACCAAATTCGGAACCAAATTCTGGTATAGGACAAGGCCGAAACAACTGGGGCACTCCGGAATGAATCGGTGCATCTTGGATGCAACTGGATTCGAACCGGGGCGCAATACATGGGAGTGAAATGAATGAAACTTGATACCCATGACAGAGGTACGGATCAGTCGCACCTTATCTGCGACTGACAATGAGACGGATTTCTGGAGCATGTACTGAAATGAGGCCAGACAGCTGGGGCACACTGGGACGAATCGATGCATCACGGATGCAACTGGATTCGAAATGGAGCGTGGTACGTGACAGTGAAATGATTTGTAATGCCATGACAGAGGCACGAATCGATCATGCCGCTGTTGCCGCTGACCACAAATCTGACTCTGGAGCATGTACTGAAATGTGGCTTAATACCTGGGGCACGCCAAGACTAATTAGTGCGTAGACACGGCTAGATTCGCATCGGAGCGTGATACGTGACAAAGAAATGATATGCCATGACAGAGACAAGAATCGGTGACCGAACCCAATGACTGACAAATGAATCCGTCTCTGAAGCATGTACTGAAATGAGGCCGAGAACAACTGGGGCACACCGGAGCGAATCGGTGCATCATGGATGCGACTGAATTCGAATCGGAGTGCGGTACGCGACAGAAATTAATGAAATGATTCAAAATGCTTTGAAATGTTTGAAATGTTTATGAAATAAATAGCCTTGATGTGGCACGGATCGGTGTATCATTTGCGAGCGACAATGATTCGTCTTGTGAAGCATGGTAACAATGGTGTTTGGCCATGCAAACACGATGGTGCGAGTGAGAGGTATACGTTACGGCTACGTGAAATGTTTTGCGAATAATTTGTGAGTTTAATATCACGGCTTAGTGACATGATATCTTTGCGTGAAATGAAAAACGTAAGCCGAAGCCCTACCTGCGACAGCCGAACCAGATATGTTGTACGACAACTGCAACTCGATACCGAAAGCCTCGAAAATCTCGAAGAAGGTAACTTACGAACACGGAACTCACGAACACGAAACTCAAGAACACGGAACTCACAAACACGGAACTCACGAACACGGGACTCACAAATACTGGAACTCACGAATATGGGAACTCACAAAAGATTTAATCTCGAATAGTCTGCCTAGTGACGGAATAGTTATCGCGCACTGGAAACCGACAAAGACCACAGGCGAGCGGGCTGGTTAAATACCCCCCGGGCTCCTCCCATAAATTTAGGCCACCATACTGGCCTTCTTACATACACATACATACACACTGGTCATTTATTCCTATAGTCAGCACCTGCACATGTGAAGTACTGCTCACTGGCTTCTTATGCAGGAAATTACAATATGAAGAAAAAAGAAAAATAAGTTTCTATAAGCTAGTAGTAAGATAATAATTTTTACTTCATACACACATTTTGTGATGTTTGCGCTGAGACATATAATCCCATTTAAAATGATGCACTGGTATATAAATAAAATAATAAGCAATCCGAAAGCATTGAGTGTAAAATAACACAGTGCTGAGTAAGGAATCCTAATGTATTAGTAAATGGCAAGCATGTGAATGGGATGACTGTGGATGGATGTATATATTGAAACACCTTGTAAATTTGTTGTGACCAGCCAGTGGAAAAATGTGTCCTAATTTTAGTTCCTCTTACAGTATGTATAAAAAGGCCCCATGTCAAGCTGTTCAAACAATCAAACTAAATTCTTTAAGGTTCTGAATTTTCTGAATTTTCCAAATAGGAAAACCAAACTTAACAGCAGATATGTCTGGGATCAAAGGTGGTTGTGGTGGCCAGAAGAACCCTTGCCAAAAGATAACAGTCTGCAAAGATCCATGCCAAGACCATAAGCATTGTGTTTACAAACTTTAGATACGTTTTATAGACAATCTCATGTACTACTTAAAATTTATGTACTGCATTATATTATAAATTTAATTTTCTCACAATTTTCTGTTAAGTCTGGATATGTACTCAAGTCAGTTATCAATTACCATACCAGTTGTGCCAATACTAGCAAGACGTTACAGCAAATACGTAAGCCAGGGGGGGGGAGAGAGCCCATCAGCAAAGCTCCCAGCAAAGCCTCCAGCAGCTGCAAAGCATCGTGGGACATGTAGTCCCTATCGCTGTCGGCCCTCTCTTTGATCAGCCTGTGTCCGCTCTCCAGAGTCTCGCCAGCAACACCTCCCCCGCTCCTGCAGCTGAATGTACTCTCTCTTCTGCCAGGTCTGTGACAATTTCTGTGGGACTTGCAGAGGAGGGAGGCATGGGGGAGAAGGATGGGGATGTTATGGGATGAGGGGGGGCAAGAAGGATGGAGCTGGGGGGGCAAGAAGCATGGAGCTGGGATGAGGGGGGGGAGAAGGATGGAGCTGGGATGAGGGGGGGGACACAAGAAGGATGAAGCTGGGATGGGATGAGAAGTGGTACAAGAAAGATAGAGCTGGGATGAGGGGGGACAAGAAGGATGGAGCTGGGGGGGGCAAGAAGCATGGAGCTGGGATGAGGGGGGGGGGAGAAGGATGGAGCTGGGATGAGGGGGGGGGGGGACACAAGAAGGATGAAGCTGGGATGGGAAGAGAAGTGGTACAAGAAAGATGGAGCTGGGATGAGGGGGGGACAAGAAGGATGGAGCTGGGATGAGGGGGGGCAAGAAGGATGGAGCTGGGATGATGGGGGCAAATAGGATGGAGCTGGGATGATGGGGGCAAAAAGGATGGAGCTGGGATGATGGGGGCAAGAAGGATGGAGCTGGGATGAGGGGGGGCAAGAAGGATGGAGCTGGGATGAGGGGGGGGCAAGAAGGATGGAGATGGGATGAGGGGGGCTAAAAGGATGGAGCTGGGATGAGGGGGGAAAGAAGGATGGAGCTGGGATGAGGGGGGGCAAGAAGGATGGAGCTGGGACGAGGGGGGCAAGAAGGATGGAGCTGGGATGAGGGGGGGGCAAGAAGGATGGAGCTGAGATGAGGGGGGCAAGAAGGATGGAGCTGGGATGAGGGGGGCAAGAAGGATGGAGCTGGGATGAGCGGGGGCAAGAAGCATGGAGCTGGGATGAGGGGGGCATGAAGGATGGAGCTGGGATGAGGGGGGCAAGAAGGATGGAGCTGGGATGAGGGGGGGGGCAAGAAGGATGGAGCTGGGTTGATGGGGGAAAGAAGGATGGAGCTAGGATGAGGGGGGCAAGAAGGATGGAGCTGGGATGAGGGGGGGGGGGGCAAGAAGGATGGAGCTGGGTTCAATGTTCAATTTCAAAATTGTATGCACATTATATGCAACAGCAGTATTTGCACTGTAAACCTTTTTTATTTATATAAAGTCTTGGTGAACTTAAAGTGTATCACTATGCTGCGATACCTGTAGGATTTGCGTGCGTGCGGGGGGGGGGGCCCTCCATGTCCATTTTGCTTGGGGCCCCCAAATTCCTTCAAACGGCCCTGAGTTGAGTGTGAACTGGGTCTTAGGCTCACATCACATCTATGCGTGTTGCTTTTGATCGTTTTTGCAGTGCTTTTTGCGGTGCTTGCCGCGTTTTTGGACACGCGTATTTAACGCGATTTTGCCGCGTTTTACTTTTTTTTTTTACACTGTGGTTGCTTAGCAACCAGCTATATACAGTGTAAAAAGTTTTGGATGCGGGTCCATTGACTTCTATTACATGCAAAACGCTGCATTTTGCATGAAAAAAAGTCCCTGACCCTTTCCAAAAACGCAGGCACAAAAATGCATTGATGTGAACATGTTCCATAGGAACCCATGTTAAAAAATTTCCCTGCATTTCTGCAAAATGCATCAAAAAACGCATTAGTGTCAATTAAGCCTTACAGCTCCAAAGATGCTGCTTGCAGGGTTTTTTTAACGTCCTGCAAGCACACCGCTCCAGTGGGAAAGCCCTCAGTGCTTTCCCACTGAAGACACAGCAGCGGCTGTTTCAGGGCGCTTTGCAGGCGCTATTTTTAGTGCTGTAATGCCTGCAAAGCGCCCCAGTGTGAAAGGGGTCTTAAGGCTTTATTAGTTTTCTGTATTAAGCTTTTTCTCCTTTGGAGATCCAGCCAGCATCACCTTGTCTTTTTTTTTTAAATTGTATTTTTATTTAGAATAAAGATCAAAAATACATGTACAACAGTGAGAACAGAGGGGTAATAACAACATGGATGAGAGTAGAGGTGATTGTAAAATAACGTACATTACAATAAATCTTGCATGTTTCATGTTACAAACTTCAAAGCAATCTAGGTATGCTTGCAGTGTTACCAGCAGACATCTTCAAATTTTAAAGTGCAAAAGAGTTGGGTTGAATAATAAGAAGGGGGTTAGGAAGGAGGAAGGGAAAGCAAGGGAAAAAAAGAAAAAGAGAATGGGGAGGATGGATCCAGTGAGAGTGCTGTACAATCAATAGACATAGGGCATATGCAAAGAAAAAAAAAAGTAATTCACTGGGTGTAGTAAAGGCAAATTTTCCAGGGTGCCCATAACTGAGGGAGGGGCACTCTGTCGAATTTTCATTAAAGTGCATGGACAGGGGGAGAGGGGTTTTGGGGGGTACCATGGAGACCTTGGGTAGGCTGGCCAGCGTTTCTAAGCTAACAGCTTAAAAGGCGTATATAAGGTAGGGAAAAATTGTATGTTTAGGGGATCAAGGGGATGGCATTTGGATTGCAGTCTGAGTGGTCCCATAAGTCCCAGATTTTTGAGAATTGCGGGAGCATGTCATTAACTACTGCGGTGAGGCGTTCCATTCTATGGATTTGATCCAATATTTGCAGTGTCTGCGGGCATCACCTTGTCTTAAGCCCCATACACACTACGTATTCGATTTTCTGCTGATTTTTATTATTATTATATATGATTTACCAAAACCATATAACATGAGGTCAAACTTTAATTCCGCATACACACGAGCGGAATTTCTATCGGAAAAATCATGGATGGATTTTCAGACGGAATTCCACTCAAGCTTGGCTTGCATACACGCGGTCACACAAAAGTTTGCTGAACTTTCGACCGTCAAGAACGCGGTGACGTACAACACTACGACGAGCCGAGAAAATTAAGTTCAATGCTTCCGATCTTGCGTCAAATTGTTTCCGAGCATGCGTAGGAATTTTGCCTGTCGGAATTGGTACCGACGATCGTAATTTCCGATCGGAAATTTTTCCGACCGAAAAATTGAGAACATGCTCTCAATCTTTTGCTGGCTGGAATTGAAAGCAAAAGTTCGATGGAGCATACACACGGTCGCATTTTCGGACCAAAAGCTCTCATCAGACTTTTGCTGGCGGAATTTCCGCTCGTGTGTACGGGGCATAAGAGTTTCAATTTGAATGCAATCAGGCAGGCCTTTGCACTACATGGTTTTGGTAAATCTGAAGACAAAAATGCAGAAAATCTAATAGTGTGTATGGGGTCCTAGGGTGTCTCCATTCCACTGGAAGAGAGTGAATTGATACCTTTTGGACAGTAGTATGGTCAGTCTTGGGAGAACAGAATTAGATGGACTTGACTAATACATAACAAATTTAAGTGGAGTTCCACCCAGAAATGGAACTTCTGCTTTTCGGATTCCTCCCCTCCCTTCGGTGTCACATTTGGCACCTTTCAGGGGGGAGATGGGAGCAAATACCGGTATAATACACATAAGACACACAGGTCCCAGAAGACAGCAGGGACCAGTGAGATCGCGCATGTGCAGTAGGGAACCAGGCTGTGAAGCCGCAAGGCTTCACTTGCTGATTCCCTTACTGAAGATGCCGGCGCCTCCACCCGGGAGCCAAGGGACAGATCGGCTTCAGGTGAGGACATCACGGGCACCCTGGGTAGGTGAGTGTCCATATATTAAAAGTCAGCAGCTGCAGTATTTGTAGCTGCTGACTTTACTTTTTTTTTTTTCGGCAGAATTACGCTTTAAAGCCGTAGTCCAGTCAACACTTTTTAAGCAGTTACACTAACAGTTTTTATTTCTTTTGGACTAACATTTTTACATCAATGAATAAAAACGGACCATTGACCCCCTGTTAGTGTTATTTGGTTTGTGTCAACCTTATAACGGCACCTTCTGCTAGACAGCTTGGTTTGTTAGAGAAAGTTGAAAAATAACAGACTAAGACCCCTTTCACACTGAGGGCGTTTTGCAGGCGCTATAGCGTTAAAAAAATATTGCCTGCAAAACGCCCTAAAACAGCTGCTCTATGCACTCCAGTGTGAAAGACCCAGGGCTTTCATATTGGAGTAGTGGGCTTGCAGGGCGTCAGAAAAAGTCCTGCCAGCAGCTTCTTTGGAGCGGTTAGGGAGTGGGGAACTCAACGCTCCTCCACCACAGCTCCCCATTGAAATAAATGCAGCAGCGCTGCGATACCGCTGGCAAAACACCGCTCCAGCTGAGTTTTGCGGGTGGATTTAACACCTTTTCAGCGTCTAGCGGGGGGTTAAACCCACCCGATAGCGGCCGAATAGTCCCGCTGAAACGACTGTAAAGCGGCGCTAAAAATAGCCCCACTTTACCACTGATGCCCTAAGCTGTGCGGTGTGAAAGGGCTCTTAAAATTCTAAAGCCTTAACAGTTTTATTATCTTAATTACCATTCTATGCATTAAGGTAAAAAACCTTCTGTGCCACAGGATCTCCCCTCACCCCTTTATACTTACCTGAGCTTGATCTCAATCCAGTGCTGTGCCTGAGAGCAGTGGCTCTCTGCTCTCTCCCTCCTCATAGGGCAGATTGATAGCAGCAGGAGCCAATGGCTCCCATTGATGTCAATCAAATTCTGTGACAAGGGAGTGGGGGGGGGGCGGGGCCGAGCAGTGCTATCTGTGTCTATAGACACAGGCAGCACAGCTCAGGATTGAGCCAGCACGAGTGCCCCATAGAAAGCGACTTTCTATGTGGGCACTTGCTGAAGAGGAGGAGCCGGGAGCAGCAGGCAAAGAAGTGGATCGGAGCTGCTCTGTGTAAAACCATGGCACAGAGCAGGTGAGTATGACATGTTTATTATTTTAATGAAAAAAAAATGGCTTTACAATAACTTTAATGGCCAGATTAAAAAAGGTAACAAATGCATGTGCATATTTTTTTTTATCTCAAGTAAAAAAAAAAGAATGGGCCTACGCTATATTTTCATATGTTTCGTGACATGACTTACTGTAAGTTTCAATATAAAGTTATATATTAGACATGTGCAATTTGTTTCATTCCGAATTAGTTTTTTAACAAACTTTGACAAATTCGTCAATTCGGAAATATCCGAATTAACGAAAACCTGTTTAACAAATTTTTCTGAATATTCGTAAATTTGAATATTCGAATAGGTATTGTAATTTCCTTTCAAATTTGGCTGTTAGTGAACGTAACAAATACAAATTTATCCGAAGTTACGGTTTATCCGAAATAACAAATGCCATATCCAAACGAATGAAACGTAATGAATTAATAATAATAAATAACAATAATAATAATAAAAACTTTTTATTATTATTATTTGTTCCATTCCATTTGTTTAGATGTGGCATTCGTTATTTCGGATAATTGGTAAAATCGGATAAATTGATATTCGTTACATTCACTAACAGCCAAATTTGAAAGGAAATTACAATACCTATAATTTAATAGTTACTATTTCAGATTTTTGGGTTTTTGGATTTTCGAATTTCGAAATTTACAAATGTACGAAAGTACTAATTGCGATCATAACGAATGACCCGAAAAACTAAAAAAAACAAAACGAACACATTTTTTTGGCAGTGCACATGTCTATTGTATATATATTTAGGCCAGCTTTTCTGACTTCATGCCTACTGGCTCCTTGCTGCCCTTATAACTCAACAAGGGTTAGATCCACAACTGGGAAACATGTAATTGTGGTAGAAGTAACACCACTCAGAACCCATGTAGAAACTTGATGAACTCTGGGTGCAGTGGTCTCAGGCTAAATTAAAACTCTGTGGATTTTATAAAATTTCAATATTTTGCCAATATCATTAGATTTTGACTGGTTTAGTTCATGTTTTATCTGTAGTTCCTCATTTGTGTATGTATTAAATATGTTTGTGCTTCTTCAGCAAGTAAACCTCAGGATCATCACCATCATCAGCGTGGCAATCTCTATGTACGCCAACAAGATAATGAGGAGAAATTATTGACTTTCCATATTAAGTAGATCAATTAAGTGATAAGCCAATCCTCCTATCATTGGAAGAGTAATGCACCTGGACACACACTGAAGTACAAAATTTGGTAGAAGTTTTATCCTTCATCGCTCCAAAATAAATCCTTCCTCACTCCAAAGGAAAAGTGGGTAATCGGACAAAAATATTAAACCCATTTAATAATGTTTGTGTCTGTAGGTGGTAAACCCAGTTTATTTGTAGTAAACTGTTACTCAACAGTATGCGTTGTATAACTAATTGTAACTGATTCAAACTTTATTCTAGTTAAAAAATCAATCTCTGTATACACCAAAAAAAACAACTACAACAAAAAAGTTTGAGCTTCTTCACTCCTGGTACAGTTTGATCACAAATGTTAATTTCAATGCACACTGCAATCCTTATTGATTAGTTAAATACAGGTTTCACTGGGTGACATTAAATGTTAAATGATAATATAACTGGGTACTGACATTTATAGGTAAAGTTGATCCGGGGAAAATCCGATTGCCTCTCGGGGGATCAGGAAGGAATTTTTTCCCCTGCTTTAGCAAATTGGAGCATGCTCTTTTGGGGTTTTTTTTTGCCTTCCTCTGGATCAACTGTGGGTATAATATGGGGTTTATTGGATTGTACGATATATTTTATTTTTATTTGTTATTACTTTTTTTTTTTATGGTTGAACTGGATGGACTTGTGTCTTTTTTCGGCCTAGCTAACTATGATTATGACTAGAGTTAAGCGGACACCTGAATGTTTGGGTTCGGTGGGTTCGACCGAACTTCGGAAAAAAGTCCGGATTCGGGACCGAACTTGACCCCGAACTCTGAACCCCATTGAAGTCAATGGGGACCCAAACTTTTCAAGACTAAAATGGCTGTAAAAAAGTCATGGAAAGGGCTAGAGGGCTGCAAATGGCAACAAATGGCAACGAAATGTTGTTAAGAGCATTGCAAGTGCTCTGCAAACAAATGTGGATAGGGAAATAACTTAAAATAACATAAAATAAAATAACATAAAATGCTCAGCAGAAGAGGTACAGGAAGTCATTAAGAACCTCAGAAACTCAACGGCACGATGCCGCATATATGGTGGGAATGCCCCAGAATACGCACTTTCTGGAAAAAATTATTCAATTTAATGGAAAGGATAGTGGGAATATAAAATACTTGGAAATAAAAAAAATTCAAAAATGATAATCTTGACCTAGGAGGACGAGGTCCATATGGAGTAGGAAGTTGAGGTGGCGGTGGTTGTGGCGGTGTAGGTGGAAGCGGCGGTGGAGGAGGATGAGGTAGCCAACACTGGTTCAAAAATACAACAATGGCTGGGTAAGGCTAGTGGTGAATGATGTGTCGAATTCTGTCCCCCGTCGCATAGTGTCCGCCCTGTACTGCGCTTGCTCAGTATGTAAGACAAGGGGATTTCAAAACTCTCCAAAGACGATGCGCGGTGACCCCAGGTTCAAGCCACATCATCCGAGGTTGAAGCCTAGCCAAGCAAGCCCGTGAGGGCCCCTGTTACTATGTGCTACCGTATGTCCACTTGGATGGTGGGGCTTGAACCTGCACTCACTGCGCAGGCGCCGTTCATCTTTGGAGATTTTGTGAATCTCCTTGTCCTCCGTACTGCGCAAGCACTGCGCCTGCGCAGTAAGTGGCCGGACACTATCCGATGGCAAGACAGTTTTTGTCAGAACACCGGTATACGTGTCTATTCTGCAAGTCCTGTGGGATCCATGCCTGGTTCATTTTAATGAACGTGAGCTTGTCCACATTGGCTCTGGACAGGCGGCTGCGCTTGTCTGTGATAACGCCCCCTGCCGTGCTAAATACACGTTCAGAAAATACACTGGCTGCAGGGCAGGCCAGCACCTCAGAGGCGTAAAGGACAAGCTCAGGCCATGTGCCCAATTTGGGGACCCAGAAATTGAAGGGGGCAGACCCGTCATTCAGTACGTGTAGGCGTG
Source organism: Lithobates sylvaticus (assembly GCA_028564925.1). Taxonomy (NCBI): domain Eukaryota; kingdom Metazoa; phylum Chordata; class Amphibia; order Anura; family Ranidae; genus Lithobates; species Lithobates sylvaticus. The sequence continues at coordinate 150,984,711 of CM053036.1, read as the reverse complement.
TAGGTGTGTGCACACATACTGCTCCACCATGCTTCACCATGTTGATGAAATGCTGCCTCCTGCTAAGACGTTCCATCTCAGCTGGTGGTGCTGGTTGTTGTGGCGTGCTGACAAAGCTTTTCCACAATTCGGCCATGCTAACCCTGCCTTTCGAAGTGCTGGCGTTGGCGACCTCTTCCTCCTCCTCTGCCTTCGCCTTGTGCTTCCACCGTACCCCCGCTGTCGAGTGGGAATGCCACCAGCAGCGCGTCTACCAGCGTGCACTTGTACTCGCGCATCTTACGATCACGCTCCAGTGAGGTAATTAAGGACGGCACGTTGTCCTTGTAGCGGGGATCCAGCAGGGGGGCCACCCAGTAATCAGCACCAGTTAAAATGTGGGAAATTCGGCGGTCGTTGCGGAGACACTGCAGCATGTAATCGCTCATGTGTGCCAGGCTGCCCAGAGGCAACAAAAAGCTGTCCTCTGTGGGAGGTGTATCATTTGTGTCCTCTGTATTCCCCCAGCCACGCACCAGTGATGGACATGAACTGGTCTGGGTGCCACCCTGCTGTGAACATGGTTCCTCCTCCTCCATCTCCTCCTCATCCTCCACCTCGTCATCCTCCAGAACTGTGCCCTTGCTGCCGGACAATTGTGTACCTGACGCTTGTTGGTGCAGGAACCCACCCTCGTAGCCACTTGTGAATGACTGCCCTGAAAGCCTTGGAAATGATCCCTCTTCCTCCTCCTCCTCCTCCTGTGCCACATCCTCTTCCATCATCGCCTGAAGCGTTTTTTCAAGGAGGCATAGAACTGGGATAGTAACACTGAGAACGGCGTCATCGGCACTGGCCATGTTGGTGGAGTACTCGAAACAGCGCAACAAGGCACACAGGTCTCGCATGGAGGCCCAGTTATTGGTGGTGAAGTGGTGCTGTTCCGCAGAGCGACTCATGCGTGCGTGCTGCAGCTGAAACTCCACTATCGCCTGCTGCTGCTCGCACAGTCTGGCCAGCATGTGCAAGGTGGAGTTCCACCTTGTGGGCACGTCACATATGAGAAGGTGAGCGGGAAGGCCGAAGTTACGCTGCAGCGCTGACAGGCGAGCAGCAGCAGGGTGAGAACGCCGAAAGTGCGCACAGAGGCCCGCACTTTCTGCAGCAGCTCTGGCATATCAGGGTAATTCTTAAGAAACCTCTGGACCACCAAGTTCAGCACATGCACCAGGCAAGGGATGTGCGTCAAACCGGCTAGGCCCAGAGCTGCTACGAGATTTCGCCCATTATCGCACACCACCAGGCCGGGCTTGAGGCTCACTGCCACCGACCACTCATCAGTCTGTTGTTCCATGTCCCTCCACAACTCCTGCACTGTGTGGGATTTTTCCCCCAAACAGGAAAGTTTTAAAACTACCTGCTGTCGTTTACCCCTGGCTGTGCTGAAGTTGGTGGTGAAGGTGTTACGCTGACCAGATGAGGAGGCGGTAGAGGATGAGGAGGCGGAGTAGGAGTAGTTAACAGGAGGCAAACTGAAGAGCCCTGCAATCCTCGGTGGTGGAAGGACATGCGCCAAACTGCTATCCGCCTCAGGCCCAGCCGCCACTACATTTACCCAGTGTACTGTTAGGGAGATATAATGTCCCTGACCGTGCTTACTGGTCCACGCATTCGTAGTTAGGTAGACCTTGCCACAGATGGCGTTGCGCAGTGCACACCTGATTTTTTCCCATACTTGGTTGTGCAGGGAAGGGATAGCTCGCCTGGAAAAGTAGTGGCGGCTGGGCGCGACATACTGTGGGACAGCCAATGACATCAGCCTTTTAAAACTCTGCGTCTCCACCAGACGGAATGACAGCATTTCAGAGGCGAGGAATTCAGGGCCAGGGATTGCGGGTTGGCAGGTGCCACTGTCACTACAGAGTTGGATGAAGAGGCCGAGACTGCAGCAGAAGAGGAAGCAGGAGGAGCCAGAGACCTTTCTTGGTTTTTGAGGTGTCTACTCCACTGCCTCTCGTGCTTTGCACTTAGATGCCTGGTAATGCAGGTTGTGCTCAGGTTGAGAACGTTTATGCCTCGCTTCAGGCTCTGATTGCACAGAGTGCAAACCACTCGTGTCTTGTCATCAGCACATTATCTGAAGAACTGCCACGCTAGGGAACTCCTTGGACCTGGCTTTGGTGTGCTCGGTCCCTTGCTGCATTGGGCAGTAGCAGACGTACTGTCTAGGGGACGGACGCTCCACTTTTGCACCCTGCTTCTGCTGTGCTGGTGGCTCTATGCGACCACCGCCTCTTCCTCCGAACTACACTGGTCACCTGCATGACGTTGATTCCATGTGGGGTCAAGGACCTCATCGTCCTCCACATCATCTTCCACCCAGTCTTCACCCCTGCCCTCCTTGTCGGTCTGCCCAATGGCAAAAGCAGCAGCAGTTGGCACCTGTGTTTCGTCATCATCCGAGACGTGCTGTGATGGTCCTCCCATGTACTTATCATGAAACATAAGTGGTTGGGCATCAGTGCACACAATCTCTTCCACTTCTGGGGGAGGGCTAGGTGGATGGCCCTGGGAAACCCTGCTAACAGTGTCATCAAAAAGCAGAAGAGACTGCTGCATGATTTGGGGCTCAGACTGATTGGCTGATTTGCAAGGGGGTGAGGTGAAAGACTGATGGACATCGGCTGCAGGTGCCAACTCTGAACTTTCATCAGGAGACTGGGTGGGAGACAATGTGAAGGAACCGGAGGCACTGTCAGCAACCCAATATACTATCGCCTGTACTTGTCCTGGCCTCAACATTCGTACAGCCTCATTAGGCGTGCCGAAATACCGCTGCAGGCTCTGTCGCCTACTCACACCTGAGGAAGGTGTTTCACTAGTGCGTGTAGCTGGCACAGATCGACCACGTCCTCTCCCTGCAACAGGAGCTCCACCAGCAGCACCACCACTGGGGGCCACGTCCCTTTTTTGACGATCTCCTCATATTTTCAAAATTTATGATCTTGTCCTAAATGGGTGTTTTTGCAATAGCAGAATACACCCACAGTGTGTACAGCGTGTATCTCAAAAACTGCTAAACTGCAGAAAATGCTATGGAAATTTTTTTTATTTTTTTGGGATAGCACAATAGAAGAAATATCGATTGATTGTATATGTCAGACTCCTGCACACATGCAGAAAACACTGCAAGATTTTATTATTTTTGCAATAGCAGAATACACCCACAGTATGTAAAACGTGTATCAAACTGCAGAAAATGCTATGGAAAAAAAACATTTTCACTACAATTTTTTTTTTTTTGGGATAGCACAATAGAAGAAATATCAATCGATTGTATAAGTCAGACTCCTGCACACATGCAGAAAACACTGCAAGATTGAATTTTTTTACAATAGCAGAATACACCCACAGTATGTAACGCGTGTATCAAACTGCAGAAAATGCTATGGAAAAAAAGTATTTTTCACTACAATTAGTTTTTTGGGATAGCACAATAGAAGAAATATTGATCGATTGTATATGTAAGACTCCTGCACACATGCAGAAAACACTGCAAGATTTTATTTTTTTGCAATGTTTTTGCAATAGCAGAATACACCCAAAGTATTGTGTATCTCTCAGTAACATATGCAGTGCTGGTGCACTGAGCTTGCAGATAAAAGTTATATTTTGTCTGGCACTGGCCTCATGGCACTGTAAAAAGACTGTGCACTGCAACCCAGCCAGGGTCGCATTGATTTAGGAATCTGGATAATTCTCTCTACCTCAATAAAGACACTCTCTAGCTATGTAGATCGCTTGCTGACTATTAATAATTAGAAGATATTTCAGGAATGTGGACTGACTCCTATCAGACTGACTGCTATCATGAAATTCTCTCAACAGCAGCCAGGAACCTGTCTAAAGCAGAGTGACGCACTGTGCTGTGTGCCTGTACCTTATATAGAGGCTGGGTCACATGCTGCACTTGCCAATCACAGCCATGCCATTAGTAGGCATGGCTGTGATGGCCTCTAAGGGCACACTAGTGAAACTAACGTGGATTGGCTGCCCTGCAGCTTTTAAAAAGGCGCCAATACATCGCCGAACACCAGACCCGAACCCGAACATACAGTCAATTGTTCGGGTTCGGGTCCGGGACCCGGACACCCAAAAGTCCGGTACGGACCCGAACTTTACAGTTCGGGTTCGCTCAACCCTAATTATGACCTTATTACACTACACAGGGTAGATTATACAGGCCATTCATTGTTTATGTGATATTAGGTATGTTAGCCATGATCCTTCTTTGTCATTTAATCTCTTTCAGAAAAATTACATCTCCTTGTCACCTAGATTTGGTTATAGCAGGGCATGGTTAAACCTGCCTATGATTTTTTTTTCTGCCCTTGTTTCATGAGCGAGATTTCGCTTCATTTTCTGTCCCAGAAACATAAAAGGAAGGATAAATTCTCTCTTAGGGCCAGTTCACACAACAGAATTGCAGTCCAGATGCGTTCCAGATGCTTTTCTGCATGCACGTTTTTAATGCATTCATTGCATTTTTCGTACTTTTTTGATGCAGTGAGGTGCATTTTTCTCCCCCTTTTTTTTCTTAACTTTAAATAAGGACGTGTGTGTCCTATTGCATTTTTGGTGTGTGTAAGGTGTTTTTTTTTGATTTTCGTTTTACAGCGTTCCAGTGCTGGAAAAATGCAGCATATTCTACTTTTTTTATGGCACTGGTGTGAACTATGGAACTATGAAAACCATATAACCTACTTTCCATGCATTTTTGATGCAGAAAAACGCACTAGACTGCGTGTGGTGTGAACTGACTCTAATGCCTTGTACACATGATCAGACTTTCCAACAACAAAACCATGGAATTTTGTTTGAAGGGTGTTGGCTCAAACTTGTCACTAGACATGGGATCCGTCAAAAAATACGTTTCGTTTCGTTCCGTTTTATTTCGTATCCAAAAAAATTCGTAATTCAGGTTTCGTATACGGAATTTAATTCGGATTCGTACGAAATACGGATTTCGTACGAATCGTAAGAATCGTTAATTTGGTTAACGAATAGCGACACTCTACGAATAATATCCGAAAACGTATTAAGGTTGCATAACAACAGTCTATTGTGTGTGTGTACTGTGTAGACAATAGCTCTGCCTATGCCTAACGTTATTCTAATGGATTTGTAAATTCGTTACTTTTTTTGGTTTGTTGATTGGTCATTTTACATGTCTCTCTTTCTCTTACAATGGCGCTGTCTAACGTGCTTCGAATGTATTCGTACATTCGTAACTTTTTTTTTTTGTTTGTTGATTCGTAATTTTCCGTGTCTCTTAAAATGGCGCTGCTTATGCTTAACGTGCTTCGAATGGATTCTTAAATTCGTTACTTTTTATTGTTTGTTGATTTGTCATTTTACGTGTCTCTCTCACAATGGCCCTGTCTAACGTGCCTCGAATGGATTCGTACATTCTTAACTTTTTTTGTTTTTGTTTGTTGAGTCGTCATTTTTCGTGTCTCTTACAATGGTGCTGCCTAACGTGCTTCGAATGGATTCTTAAATTCGTTACTTTTCTTTGTTTGTTGATCTGTCATTTTACGTGTCTCTCTCTCACAATTGCGCTGTGACTGTCTAACGTCCTTCGAATGGATTCGTAACTTTTTTTATTTGTTTGTTGATTCGTCATTTTACGTGTCTCTCTGACTCTCTCACAATGGCGCTGTCTAACGTGCTTCGAATGGATTCTCAAATTCGTTACTTTTTTTTTTTGTTTGTTGATTTGTAATTTTACGCGTCTCTCTCTCACAATAGCGATGTCTAACGTGCTTCGAATGGATTCGTAACTTTTATTTTTTTGGGTTTACTGATTCGTCATTTTACGTGTCTCTCACTCTCTCACAATGGCGCTGCCTAACGTGCTTCGAATGGATTCTCAAATTCGTTATTTTTTTTTGTTTGTTGATTTGTCATTTTACGCGTCTCTCTCTCACAATAGCGATGTCTAACGTGCTTCGAATGGATTCGTAACTTTTTTTTTTTTTTGGTTTACTGATTCGTCATTTTACGTGTCTCTCACTCTCTCACAATGGCGCTGGCTAACGCGCTTCGAATGGATTCGTACATTCGTAACTTTTTTCTTTTTGGTCGTTGATTCGTAAATTTACATGTCTGACACAGTGGCGCTGCGGCGCTGCATGCGTCGAATGGATTCGTACTTTTCTAATACATCGCTGTTATTCGTAACTATTCGAAATCTCGTTTATTCTTTACTTTCGTTTTTGACATGTGCCTATAGTCTCCGCCCCTGGATGTAGTTTTGAGAGGCCGGCCCCTGGATGTAATTTAGAGAGACCGTGTGACTCCGTGTGACTGTAGTGTAGTGAGGGAGGAACAGAGAGAGAGCAGAGCAGAGAGCAGAGCAGAGACTGAGAGCAGAGAGAGTGGTATTGTTGGAGTTGTGGTTGTTGTTTTTGTGTGGACTGAATTTGTGATTTGTGTGGAATTAGAATGTCTGGGAGTGAGAATGTATGTGTGAGTGAGAGTGTTGGTTTGAAAGTTGTTGTTGTGAGTGAGAGTGGAGAGGACTCAGGGGATCGGATGAGTGGAGGGGAGCGCCGGATGAGTGGAGGGGATCGGATGAGTGGAGGGGATCGGATGAGTGGAGGGGAGCGCCGGATGAGTGGAGGGGATCGGATGAGTGGAGGGGAGCGCCGGATTAGTGGAGGGGATCGGATGAGTGGAGGGGAGAAGAGTGGAGGAGAGAGGAGTGGAGGGTCAGGGGGTGGAGGGGAGCACAGGAGTGGAGGGGACTGGAGTGGGGGTGAGAGGAGGATCAGTGGGGGGTTGAGGAGAGAGGAGGGAAGAGTAGAGAAGAGGAAGCGTAGTAGAGAGGACAGGGAGAGGAAGCGTAGTAGAGGGGACAGGGAGAGGAAGCGCGGAGGGGACAGGGAGAGGAAGCGCGGAGGGGACAGGGAGAGGAAGCGCGGAGGGGAGAGGAGGCGTGAAGAGGAGATGAAGAGTGGAAGGGAGCATGGCCATGGAAGTGGAGTGGAGCGGGAGCATGGCCAAAAAAAGAGGCGTATGCCCCCCCCATATCAGAAGATGAAATGTCTGACACCGGCGACCACCAGCGAACCAAACGCAAGCAGCAGCAGAAGACGATGACGTCATCAACAAGGGGGCCAGTCTTTACCCCCCAGGAAAACGCTGCTCTGGTGGCTGCTGTTAGGAGGGACAAGGCCACATTGTTCAGCCTCAACGTCCCTACTGCCCAGAAGACAGCAGCCTGGGATCGAGTCCGGGACTCTGTGAATGCCCTGTCCAAGGTTCGCAGGACCACCGCTGGTGTCAGGCACAGGTAATAATTATTCAAATATTATATCACTCTTAGAACACACCCCATATTTGTGAAAAAACACACACAGTAGGCTTTGAGTAATAAACTGATTTGAACGTAACACAAATATATTTAATATATTTATTTGACACAGACAGACACAGAAAAGTAACATGTAAAATAAAAATAATATTAACGTGTGTATATTTACTAAATATACTATTTTCATTTGCAGATTTTATGATTGTCGGGCCTCTGTCCATAAAAAAATTGAGAGGCAGGCCACTGGAGGCAAGACTGTCTTATTTAGACAGTGGGAGGCAGAGCTTAAGGATGGCCTCCTACACGAAGATGTCCCGCCCCCTGGAGTGAGCACTGCCAGTGCCAGATCCGCCGCCAAGCACCAGAGACTGAGAGCTGGTGAGTAAAATAAAATCTATCATTATATATTGCAGTTATATGGTTGTTGTTTCCAGCTCACTATATTTTTTATGACTGCGGCATGTGAGACTTACGTTTTGCTTTACATTCATGTTTTCCAGATCGATCAATGTCATCATCCGTGGAGGAGGGAACAGGAACAGCTGCTTCTGCTTCATGCCCCCCTCAATATTCTGGCAGTGGTGAGTACCTACTACTACCTACCTAACCAACACAAAGCAAACATAATAACAAACATCTATTTATTGTATTTAACCACTTCAGCCCCCGATGATTTTCCCCCCTTCCTTACCAGAGCACTTTTTGCGATTCGGCACTGCGTCGCTTTAAGTGACAATTGCGCGGTCGTGCGACGTGGCTCCCAAACAAAATTGGCGTATTTTTTTGAACAGAAATAGGGTGGTATTTGGTGGTATTTATTTGATCACCTTTGCGGTTTTTATTTTTTGTGCTATAAACAAAAAAAGAGCAACAATTTTTAAAAAAAAATCAATATTTTTTACTTTGTTTGTCATAAAAATTATCCCCCAAAAATATAAAAATAAATATTTTTTTCCCTCAGTTTAGGCCGATACGTATTCTTCTACATATTTTTTGTCAAAAAAATTACGTTGAGTGTATATTAATAATTGGTTTGCGTGATCACGGACATTATGTACGCAAATGATCATGTACAGATGACTGTGTGCAGGTGATCACGGACATATGTGTGCAGATGTCATTGACACATGTTATTTTACCGGGACATATGTGAGGGACATGTGTTTATTATTTTGGGACATGTGTTTTTATTAGGGGACATGTGTGTTTTGGGGACATGTGTGTTTACACTGTGGGTGGGGACACTACACTGGTGATCAGTGAGTAAAAAGCTGTAAAAACAGCTAATACTACTCACTGATCACCAGCCGGCTGTAGTGATCCGCGCTCCTCTCCTCACCAACGACTTCCGTGTGAGGAGAGGAGAGCCGATTGCCTAGCAAACGGCTGTTTGTTTACATCACATGACGGCTGTGATTCGACACGGCCGTCATGTGATCAGGAGGGCCAATCACCGACCCCTCCTGCCGATCCGAGATGCGCCGTGTCCGGGTGACACGGCCGCATCGGGATCGCGCCACTGCGCTGGCATGCGCGCGATCCCTCTACTTCAGAAGGACGTTCCAGAACGTCAGATCAGAAGTAGACGGCTCCCACCCGGCCGTCTATGTACAGTGGCCGGGTGGGAAGTAGTTAAGTACCGTAGTTTATCGCGATTCCAAGAGCGTTTGCAATTTTAAACCATAACATGTTCGATATCTATCTATTTTACTTGGAGTAACATCGACTATCGCAATATCCCCAAAAATTGGGCTAAATACATTTACTGTAAAAAAAATGTTTTTAATTCAGTTAATTTCTCACCTAAAATTGCTTTTGAAAGGCCGCTGTGCAAATACACACACAGTGCACATATATATATATAATTATAATGTTTGTGGTTCTCAGTAATTTTCTAGAAAAAAGTTTTGATTTTAAATTGTAAACAATAACTGTCATAAATAGGCTTGGTCCAGAAGTGGTTACCATAACTCTTTATTCTATCTTTAACAGAAAGCCTGAGCCGCCATATCCCAGACCCTCCAGCATCAGCTCCTTCTGCCAGGAAGCAACGCCCCATTTCTCCTCAACGTAAGTACTAGAATACGCAAGCTGCCAATATAAAGAAAAAAGGACACAAGGCACCATCATCCACACTAAGTTCACAAACACATAAAAAAAGCTACAACCATCCATTTTTAAGTTCATACACACAGCACACACCCCAAACTAGGGGTCTACCGATTAATGGTGGCCCCTTTTTTTGTAATTATCGTTGACAAACTTACCAATATAGTGCTTCAAGGTGTTGTACTCGGGTGATGCTTGCAGCGGCAGACATCACCCGTCCGGTGCCGTTTTTTAACAACCAATGTGGCTAAGCACTAGCAGCCGCTTGTCTGTTATTACAAACAGTTGGAGGGGAAGTCCTCCCCAGAAGTGCAGTCGCTGTAAATCTGAGGAGAAACTCTGAATTGAGGGGAAGCTCTGCTGATTTTATCTTCCAATCGTGTACAAACAAACATTCTGTTTTTTTTCCCTTGCATGACTGTCCCCCTCAGATCTACAGCGACTGCACTTCCAAGTGCACTTGTAGTGGAAAGTGTATTTAATTTCCTTTAGTAAATAGACCCCACTGTTAGTGTTAGTATTGTAACCTATAATTGTTTATTCTATTACTACAATATTTGGAAATGCATCTGATCTTAGTATCTGAACGCCACTACAATCAGACAGCCAGTCAGCCACCAGTAACAGTAAGTTAGTAACTAGGGTGGAACTTAGAAAAGAGTAGTGAAAATAAATTATTTGCTATATATTATAAAGAGAAAAACAAACCTATTTTTATTGAAAGCGTTTGTTTAAAAAAAAAAAAGAAACCTGTTCCCTTAAAAACTTAAGGAAGGACCACCCGCCGCAGTTATATGTCGGCTGTTTGAAGAGGACCACCATTGTTATGGCAGCAGATAGCTGCCATAACCCCGGTATCTTCTTCAGCGGGCGGTCCTCTTTCAGATAAAATTGGTTACTGCGGCGGACTTGCCGCAAGTTCACTTTTATCAGGGGCCAAAGAGGCGGTGGAGACGATCAGGTCCACTTCTGCCCTCCAATCTTAAAGGGTTTTTTTTTTTGGGTGGGGGAGAAGAATATGACATTTCTTTTTATATTAATTTTTTATTGTATTTTTGTGTAGATAATATATGAGATCTGAGGTCTTTTTGACCCCAGATTTCACATTAAAGAGGACCTGTCTTTGTTTTTTTCTATTACAAAGGATGTTTACAATACATTCCTTGTAATAGGAATATATGTATATGTTACACAAATAGTATTTATTTTTTAAAGGACAATGTCAAAATAAAAAGGAATAAAATATGTTTTTATTATAATCTCTAGAAATCAATTTCTTTGAATGCTAGCATCAACATTGGCTATCTCGTCTATTTCAGATCAACAAGAAGACCTGTCAGACGGGATTTCGCTCCGGGATGAGACCGAGCTGACCCCTTTGGCCCAGAAGCAGACTCTAGGGCCACAGGAAGCTGCCCCCCCTGTACGTCCTCCACTGCCTCACCCTCCAGAGGAGCAGCCAGTGCCGCAGTTGCCACCACCGACACCGAGTCAGACAACTGTCCTGCTGACAGAGATGCGGAGGCTGGCCAAAGCCAACAAAAAAATGCAGAGGGAGAATCGTAGGTTGAACCGGACCCTCCACCGTGCCATCAGAAACCACACTGATGATATGGAGAGGATGTGGGTCCGGTTCAACCTACAACAGAACCAGGCAATGGAGCATTGCAAATTATGTTTGCTGGAAGCAATTTCCAGACACAATGCTCCATTGCCTGGTACTAGCTCTACCACCACCATGAGCAGCCGAGAAGCCTCTCCATCATGATGAAACCAGCATCCACTGCGTGCTCCAGGACCATAGCTATTTTGTTTGTTTGTTCTGTTCAAATCTAATATATTATTTTATACTTTTATTTTGTGTGTAAAAATAAAGTTGTTTTGAAGTAATAAAACCAGCAGTCTTTAGTGCTTGATTTTGTTGAGGGAGGTGTTTATGTTTACAGCACACTAGACACATATTAGACACACTGTGATAAGCCACATTGACACAGAAATAAAAAGTTCCCTCCTCCGCCTGCTCCGCAACTCAAAAGGAGTGTTGCAAAGCGAGCTGTACATTCTGTCCCCCACCCCATCCCATTCCCCATCCAAGGTAGCCAGGCAGACATATAGGACAGAATAAGGTGACAGACACTACTGTACAACTGAACATAGAAATGTTTATTAGGTCTCTATAAGCATAAAGCAACTCCAACAATAAATTATTAATAACTTAACTTAACAGTAGTTAGTTCCCTTCTGCAATGGCAGAAAACAAAAACACTCCCCTTCCCCCACCCAAACATATTGGGGCACATCAGGGCATATTGGGGCACATCAGGGCATACTGGGGCACATGCCATATTATTGGGGCACATTGGGGAACATCAGGCCACAGCGTTTACCAGCTTGTGGATTAGTATAATTACATTTGGCACATCTAACAACAATTGAATGGGTATAAATATTTTTTGGGCATTTAAGAAACTTTGATTGTGGGGAGGGACAGGGTCCAACTAAAGAGTCTAAGACCAAGAGGCCATCTCTGCTGCAGAGTGCAGACAGTCAGTCAGTGAGTTCAAGGAATGTCCAGAGTAAGGGAGGGGTACCCCAGCTTTGGCAAATTTATTTTCAAAAATGCTAACTGCTCCATTAGCTGGGGGGACAACTGTGATCTTTGGGGTGACAGGATGTTTCCCGTCACAGAAAACACCCGCTCACTCTGGACACTTGTTGGAGGGCAGGACAGTAGCTCCTTGGCAATATCTGCGAGGGCAGGCCACTCCTCGCTCTTCTCCTGCCAAAAAGACATAGGATCTGTGGTGGGGTGCACTGGTGGGGATGACAAATATGTCATGACAACCTCCTTTGATGAAATGCGTTTCCTGGGGCGCACTATGCTGCTGGAGGTTCCCATTAGGGTGTCAAATGCCTCAGTCAAGACGGAAGAAGATGCTCCGCGACCGCTGGCAGGAGCTCTGCTGCTCACTTCAGAATCAGTAGATGCTGTTGCATGGGAGAGGGGGTTTTCAATATCTTCTTCCTCCTCTTCCTCCTCTCCCAGCTCTAGCGGCCTTACTAGCTGCCTTTCCCTCTGACGCACCCTGTCAATCAGTCTGTCCCGCCATGTTGTGAGAGCACTGCACTGCACAGCCATTTTGCCCTTGCAACGAGGGTCACACATGGCAGCCAGCATCAGTTCTGGGCAAGAGGCGGTCAAATCCTGCGTGCGCCTGCCCAATTCCAAGAGAAATGTCTTGAGCAGAGCCAACACATCAGGTTGAGGGACACCACCAGGCAAAGGTTCCTGAGCTGACATGAACCGCTCCAATTTAGTCTGAAGATGGTTAAAAAGCGGCAGCACATTAGCAATGCTGGCATCCTCGCGGCTCAGATGTTCTGTCACAGAGAGGAATGGTTTGAGGACTGCCACAATCTGCCCAATTATGGCCCAGTCCTCCCTGCCTAAAGGTCTCTCTATGCCAATATTATGTTCGCAGGCCATGGCATGGAGAGCCTTCTGCTGCTCAAGGATGCGTTCCAGCATTGCTAGGGTTGAATTCCACCTAGTCCCCACATCCTGTTTTAGGCAGTGTTCTGGAAGGCCTGCCTTCCTCTGTTCCAACCTGAGGAGGTGGCTGTCCCTCACACTTCGATGGAAGTGGCCAGCCATCTTCCGGCAAGAGTCCACCACTTTGGACAGCCTTCCATCGCCGCCAGAATTAGCCTCCACCAATCGAAAGCTGTCGGTTACCACCTGGTGGAGAAGGTGGGCTGAGCAGCGCACACCCACAAATCTGCCATCCCTTACAGCCTTCACCATGTTGCTGCCTCCGTCTGTCACAATATAGCCAATCCTGTAGCTGTTGCTGTCAGTGTCTGCCTGAAACCACTGCAACAACATTTTCTGCAGGGCTTGCAGGATATTTTGCGCTGTATGCTTCTCATCAAGCACCTCAGCGTGCAGCAGAAAAGAACGGTGCCCCTCTTTGACAAGTGCTGATGACGAGGATCCAGATGACACCTTGCCCTGCCACCAATGTGCCGTCAGGGACAGGAAGGCGTGTCGGGCACTAGATGCACTCCACAGGTCAGTGGTCAGGTGCACTGCCTGTCCACCTGCCTTTCTAATCTCGTCCTTCAGCACCCCAACACAAGACCTGTATAAGGCTGGCACCACAGTTTGGCTAAAGGTCTTTCGTGATGGCACACGGTACTGTGGTGCAACAGCCTGCATCAACTGCCTGAAGGGCTCACCTTCTACCATATTGAATGGTGCTCCTCCAACTGCAATAAGCTGGCCGATCAGGCGTGTAATCTTCCTAACCTGTGCCTGAGACATTCCTTTTGTACTGTGAAAGCCACCAAAATCTTCCAGGGTGGCCTGGTGGCTGGTATGGGTTGGATGTGGGGTGGTGGTGCTGGTACTTATGGTGGTGGCTGTGGTGGTGCCACTATTGGTATTGGTTCCTCTTTTGGTGTTTGGAGGGGACACAATTTTCTCCCCTAACAGCACAGCCTGGTGGTGCACACGCATGTGCTGGTTCATCCCGCTGTTGCTGAGATGCCCTATGTCTCGGCCCCGGCTGATGTCCCTGCCACAATGCTTGCATTTGGCCTTCTGACCAACGCCAATTTTGGTGAAATGCAGCCAAACGCTGGAACGGCAGCCAGCACCAATGACACTGCCCGCAGTGCCTGGTGATGGACTCACATCCACTGCAGTGGTTGGACTGTCTTTCTGAGGTTCAGCAGGAGGAGCAGGATGAAGAAGAGAATGTGATTGTGATCTGAACATCACGGGTATTTTGGGTGCTGTTGCTGTGGTTGCATTGGCCGATGATGCTGGAGGCTTTGAAATAACGGCAGGGGACTTATAAGGGGAGAAAAGTAGTGGGGAGTCAGGGGAGATATATTCTCCTGGGCTGTCGCTGGGGCCAACATGGGTAGATGCCGATGCCGATGGTTGGTAATCAAAGTTCTCCATGTGAAAACTTGTTTCCATCTCTTTCTCTTCTTCTACATTGCCAGGGGAAGACTGATGATCTTTACAATGTGTTGTAAGCTGACTCTCCTCAGGCTCCTGCTTGCTTATCTCGAAGCTCCCTGGAGTGCTGATAGTGATAACATCATCATGAGCTTGTTCAGCCTGGGCCTTCTCCTCACATGTCTCATGCAGCAGCATGCTGTCCAAGATCTCCATCTTTGGCTGCACAAAGGTGTGTGCAATGGGAAGTTTACCTTTGGTCTGCCCTCGTCCTCTTCCATAAAAGGTACGAGTGGGCATGCTAGTGCTACCAGCAGCAGTGCTTGTACAAGGTAAGTCCTCCTGGAACAGCTGGCGACGTGATGTCTGCGGTTTGGCAGGCTCTTTCACTCCTCCTGGTCGCCTCAACTTCATGGGAGGTGAGCTGAGCTCAGGGGGCGCAGAGACAGAACGTCCCACCTGCTGCTGTTCTACTTTACGCCGGCTCGAAGCTCTTCCTCTCCCAGCAGCAGCACTCTTTCTGCCTTGATCTCCTTGTTTGCTGCTCATTTTGCCTTCCAAGTCAAAAAAAGACAAAAAAAAAAGATGAGCAGACTAAAACAAAAATCTGGAGCAAAAGAAGAAATCCAATAGCAAAATAAGCTATCAAGGATAATAATCTTGCAGACTCGAACAGATATCAGGGCAAATGATATTATCAAAAATCCAAGGATCGCAACGATATTTGAGCAGATGCACTGGCACAAATAGTTGACTGTATGATCAGCTCCACAAAGAGAAGTCATATGATCAGGGCGTGCCCTCTGCCCTGCCCTGTAGGCCTCAGCATCACAAGAAAACCTCTGATGTGATTGGTCAACCAACAGTCACATGTTTCTGTAGTAAAGAAATTTGGACCAACAAAGAATTCGTTATTATTCGTACACTGTCGATATTCGTTATACTGAATATCGAATCCATTCAAATCATTCGTTATATCCGCTATAATAATTTATTTTGTATTAGTTGAAATTAGATATTATTTGGTAGTTGGAGCCGAAATTCTAATCATTCGTTATATCCGCTATAATAATTTCTTTCGTATTAGTTGAAAATTAGAAATTCGATATATTTGGTAGTTGAATTCGAATAGTTTGGAGCCGAATTTCGAATCACTCGTTATATCCGCTATAATAATTTCTTTAGTATTAGTTGAAATTGAAATTCGATATATTTGGTAGTTGAATTCGAATAGTTTGGAGCCGAATTTCGAATCACTCGTTATATCCGCTATAATAATTTCTTTAGTATTAGTTGAAATTGAAATTCAATATATTATTTGGTAGTTGAATTGGAATAGTTTGGAGCCGAATTTCGAATCACTCGTTATATCCGCTATAATAATTTCTTTAGTATTAGTTGAAATTGAAATTTGATATATTTGGTAGTTGAATTCGAATAGTTTGGAGCCGAATTTCGAATCACTCGTTATATCCGCTATAATAATTTCTTTGGTATTAGTTGAAATTGAAATTCAATATATTTGGTAGTTGAATTCGAATAGTTTGGAGCTGAATTTCGAATCACTCGTTATATCCGCTATAATAATTTCTTTAGTATTAGTTGAAATTGAAATTCGATATATTTGGTAGTTGCCGGATTCGAATAAATTTAGAATAATTTGGATCCGAAATTCGTAAACGGAATTTCGTATTCCGTACAGAATTCGTATCCAAAAAAAATCGTAATTCGGTTCCGTACGAATGTACGAATTTCGAAAAATTCGTACGAATTTACGATTCGTACGAAACTAACCGCACATGTCTACTTGTCACACAAATGTTGGCCAACAATTACAAATGTAGTGACTTACTAGACGTACTACATGTTTTTTCAGCTCTTCAGCACCACACTTTGGGCTCCTTCTGCTAATTCCGTGTTAGTAGAAGTTTGGTAAGTGTTGATTAGTGCTTTTCAGTTTGTTTCTGAATGACCGTTTGTCAACCAGACATGTTGCGGAATGAGAGGAGATAATGTGTTATTTATTATTGGCCTTGGAGTTATTGCTTTGACATAATTTTTTGGGTTGAATAATGATTTAATTTGTTACTTTTTTTTAATGCACAATAAAAAAATTGTGGAGAATAATACTTGGCTATGGGGGTTATTTACTAAAGGCAAATCCACTTTGCAATACAAGTGCAAACTACAAGTGCAAAGTGCACTTGAAATTGCACTGAAAGTGCACTTGGAAGTGCAGTCGCTGTAGATCCGAGGGAGATGTAAAGAAAATAAAAAACAGCATTTTAGCTTGCACATGATTGGATAATAAAATCATCAGAGCTTCCCCTCATTTCAGATCTACCTCTTAGATTTACAGTGACTGCACTTCCAAGTGCACTTTCAGTGCCATTTCAAGTGAACTTGCACTTGTAGTGCAAAGTGGATTTGCCTTTCTAAATAATTGTGTTTTACTTCAAATGACAGTTTTAAAAAAATACAATGTAAAATTAACAAGGGACACCAACATAGTTGTATCTTTGATCTTAAAAACTACAGGATAATGGTGTTGTGGTAACTTGCCCAAAAAATAAATAACACACCAACAACTAACACACACATCAATAGAAAATAAAAGCCTTTTAAAATATGTTTGGCAGAACTCCATCAGTATCACCAGCAAAGGAGCTTCATTATTATCCCATTAACCACTTTCAGACCGGACCATTTTGCTGGCTTAAGACCAGACCACTTTTTGCGATTTGGCACTGGGTTGCTTTAAACTGACAATTGCGCGGTCGTATGATGTGGCTCCCAAACAAAATTGCATCCTTTTTTCCCACAAATAGAGCTTTCTTTTGGTGGTATTATATCACCCCTGCAGTTTTTATTTCCTGCGCTATAAACAAAAAAAGAGCGACAATTTTGAAAAAAACACATTATTTTTTACTTTTTGCTATAATAAATATCCCCCAAAAATATATCAAAAAACATTGTCATATACAGCAATCCGTGCTATGCAAATGCACTGGTTGCTGTGTAAATGACACTGGCAGTGAAGGGGTTAAGTGTGTCCTAGGGGTGTGTTGCTAACTGTGGGGGGCATTGGCTGTGTTGTGCACATCACTGATTTCTGCTCCAAGCACAGGTAGCAGAGATCAGGGTTACTGTTGCTAGTCAGAATAGGGAGATGCTTGTTTACTATAGCACCTCCCAGTTCTTCCTCCCTGTGAGGCGATCAAACTGACGCAGGTCCTGACCAGCACGTGCACGTGATGGCACGGGGGCAAATTCAATGGGACGTACCTGTATGCCCTTATGCCTGTCCTTGCCATTCTGCCGACGTACAGCGCCGTGCGCCGGTCGGGAAGCGGTTAAAGAAGAAGAGAATGTATATGTGTATGTGGATTAGCTGTGAGGAGGGAGGGGAGGGTTCCTCCAACAGCTCTCTCCCTGCTGATAGGACAGTCTACTGATGAGAAGTTTGAATACACCTGTGTGTCTGTTACTGAATGTAGTTTACCCTGCCCGGTGTCATTATGCAAAGAAGGTGGAATGTCCCCTGATTGTATATCTATGTACCTGTGTTCAAATAAACTGTTCTAGTTCCAGCTTTGCAGCCAGACAAGTCCTGCAGGGACTTACTAAAACATTTAATGTGAAAATGGCTTAATGTAGCTTAACGTGTAATAAAGTGCCTAAACCTCAATCAATTTTTCACAGCCTAAGATCTCCACTTCCCAAACCTATCCAAGAAGTTTCATGCGATTCGGAGTTCCACAAGGCAAATTAAGGACATTAAGCTTGTTTTTTGGGGAGCTTAATGTGGCTTAACGTACAAAAAAGACCTTAAATGTTAACCAATTTCCTCCAAACTTCACACAATAGAAGACTCTATCCATGCCAACATATTCTGAAAATTTCAGCTCATTTGGTTAATCACACCAAAAGTTATTCACGTTAAGCTATATTTTACAATACTAAAACATTTAATGTGAAAATGGCTTAATGTAGCTTAACGTGTAATAAAGTGCCTAAACCTCAATCAATTGCCCTGAAACTTTGCACAGCCTAAGATCTCAACTTCCCAAACCCATCCGAGAAGTTTCATGCGATTCGGTGTTCCACAAGGTAAACTAGGCACGTTAAGCTTGTTTTTTGGAGAGCTTAACGTACAAAAAAGACCTTAAATGTTAACCAATTTCCCCCAAACTTAACACAATAGAAGACTCTATCAATGCCAACATATTCTGAAAGTTTCAGCTGATTTGGTTAATCACACCAAAAGTTATTCACATTAAGCTATATTTTACAATGCTAAAACATTTAATGTGAAAATGGCTTAATGTAGCTTAACGTGTAATAAAGTGCCTAAACCTCAATCAATTGTCTTGAAACTTTGCACAGCCTAAGATCGCAACTTCTCAAACCCATCTGAGAAGTTTCATGCGATTCGGTGTTCCACAAGGCAAACGAGGAACATTAAGCTTGATTTTTGGGGAGCTTAATGTGGCTTAACGTACAAAAAAGACCTTAAATGTTAACCAATTTCCTCCAAACTTCACACAATAGAAGACTTTATCCATGCCAACATATTCTGAAAATTGCAGCTCATTTAGTAAATCACACCAAAAGTTATTCACATTAAGCTATATTTTACAATGCTAAAACGTTTAATGTAAAGAGCTTAACGTACCATGATGTGCCTTAACCTCAATCAATTGTCTTGAAACTTTGCACAGCCTAAGTTCTCAACTTCTCAACCCCATCCAAGAAGTTTCATGCGATTCGGTGTTCCACAAGGCAAACGAGGAACATTAAGCTTGATTTTTGGGGAGCTTAATGTGGCTTAACGTACAAAAAAGACCTTAAATGTTAACCAATTTCCTCCAAACTTCACACAATAGAAGACTTTATCCATGCCAACATATTCTGAAAATTGCAGCTCATTTAGTAAATCACACCAAAAGTTATTCACATTAAGCTATATTTTACAATGCTAAAACGTTTAATGTAAAGAGCTTAACGTACCATAATGTGCCTTAACCTCAATCAATTGTCTTGAAACTTTGCACAGCCTAAGTTCTCAACTTCTCAACCCCATCCAAGAAGTTTCATGCGATTCGGTGTCCCACAAGGCAAACTAGGGACATTAAGCTTGATTTTTGGGGAGCTTAATGTGGCATAACGTACAAAAAAGACCTTAAATGTCAACCAATTTCCCCCAAACTTCACGCAAAAGTGAAAGTTTCAGCTGATTTGGTTAATCACACCAAAAGTTGTTCACATTAAGCTATATTTTACAATGCTAAAACATTTAATGTGAAAATGGCTTAACCACTTGCCGACCAGCGCACGACGATGTACGTCAATAGAATAGCACGGACAGGCATAAGGGCGTACAGGTACGTCCCCTTTAAGATGCCGCCATGCCATCGGGCGTGCGCTCGCGCCGGTCGGGACCCCCGTGAGGCCGGTCGCGGGTCTCGCGGACTCGATTGCTGCGGGGATACCCGAGATCGTCTCACGGGAAGGCTGAACGGGGAGATGCGAAAAAAAAACAGCATCTCCCCATTCTGCCTAGCAACTAGTGACGCTGATCTCTGCTCCCTGTGATTGGAGCAGAGATCAGCATTCACTAGCTGACAGCCATGCCCCCCCACAGTAAGAAACACACCTCTATGCACACTTAACCCCTACCCTGCCACCTAGTGGTTAACCCCTTCACTGCCAGTGTCATTTACACAGGAATCAATGCATTTAAATAGCATTGATTGCTGTATAAATGACAATGGTCCCAAAAATGTGTCAAAAATGTCCGATGTGTCCGCCATAATGTCGCAGTCACAATAAAAATCGCTGATCGCCACCATTACTAATAAAAAAAATTATTAATAAAAATGCTATAAAACTATCCCCTACCTTGTAAACGCTATAACTTCTGCGCAAACCAATCAATAATCGCTTATTGCGATTTTTTTTACCAAAAATATGTAGAAGAATACGTATCGGCCTAAACTGAGGAAGAAAAATGTTTTTTATATATTTTTGGGGGATATTTATTATAGCAAAAAATAAAAAAGAATGCGTTTTATTCAAAATTGTCGCACTTTTTTTGTTTATAGCGCAAAAAATAAAAACCGCAGGGGCGATCAAGTACCACCAAAAGAAAGCTCTATTTGTGGGAAAAAAAGGACGTCAATTTTGTTTGGAAGCCACGTCGCACAACCGCGCAATTGTCAGTTAAAGCGACGCAGTGCCGAATCGCAAAAAGGGTCCTGGTCCTTTGGCTGCAAATTGGTCCGGTCTGAAAGTGGTTAATGTAGCTTAACGTGTAATAAAGTGCCTAAACCTCAATCAATTGCCCTGAAACTTTGCACAGCCCAAGATCTCAACTTCCCAAACCTATTCAAGAATTCCAGTTCATTTGGTAAATCACCCCAAAAGTTATTCACCATTTTTTTTACAATCCTTAACCAGTTGCAGACTTTGGGCGCATTAGACACGCCCAAAAACATGTCATTAATGTACACAGGTCATGTCTAGTACATCCAGTCCTTCTGCTCTGCTGCTGGGACCCTTCCCTGTCTCTGTACCCAACAATTCAGCAGGAACTGTCAAAAAATAGAAGCAGGCTGGCAATGTTTATCAACAACCACATCACAGAAAGTTACATTGAAACATTGTATCAATTGTAACTTTCTGTGTTTTGCATTCACAGATCAAAGGGATGAACTTCGATTTGAAGGTGAAGAGAGTTAAAGCAACCTTGACATGTAAATAAAACATATTTTTTTTCTAATTAAATGTTCCTCTGTTGAACTCCTAATTAACCCTTTAGTTTTCTTTAATCAGCACTGATTAACTCTATATTATCCTTCTCTATTGAATTGTAATTTTCCTGGTGATTTTTTCTTTTCTATTTTATTAACTAATAGTTAAACTTTTTTTCATTTTTTTTGTTTGCTTTGCTTATTAAAAATGTTGACACCTTTTTACATATATATACACCGAAAGAAAGAAAAAAAATGCCTTTTGTTTAATTTTATTACACTTAATTGTAAAAATTATTGTTGCAGGACAATATTCACAAAAAGAAAGCCTTGTTTGTCCTTAAAAAAAAATGCATGTATTACGTTATTAACTTAAGGGGTTAGACAAGCTCAAGCTCAACTCGAGCTGTGGTGAAACTACAAATCCCATCATGCCTCTGCCTCTAGGAGACATGCCTGTGATTGTCAGGGTCTTGCAATGTCATCGCTGAATCTAGATGGGACTCAGGGTAGTGTTAGGGGGCTTCTGCACACAGAAGGCTTTTTATCTTAATCAGAGGCGGCTCTTTAATTAGGCAAATTAGGCGATTGCCTTAGGCCTCGCCCACAGAAGGGCCTCGCCGTCGAGCGATTGCCTAATTTGCCTCAGGTGCTGTGTTGAGACTGTCTGGCGGCGGGCGCTCTGCGAAGAGTGAGCTAATAGCTTAGCTGAGCCAGCGCCGCGATCCGCGGCGGCGGACGAGCATAGTGGAAGTGTGGTGGGCGTGGCTAAGGCTGCCTGCGTCCAATAGCAGGCTCAACCTCTAGCCCTTCCCCTAAAGTCGGCGACAGCGGCCCCAATGCATGGTGGGAGGCAGGACTCGGGAGCAGCCCTGGAAGAAATACATGCTCGGTGAGTGGAGCTTGTTTGTGATAGAGGCGGAGGCTGGGCGGGATAGCCGTGTCTGTGTGCCCCATTGTGGAGGGGAGTCTGTGGGAGTGGGACTACAATGTCCAGCATGTGTATGTGGAGGACGAGCAACTAACTTAGTGTGAGGCTGGAGGGGGAAGCATAGCGTATCAGTCCCACTCTCAGTATAACATGTCTGGATGGCTTTGCAGTGTGAGGAGGAGCCCTGAACACCCTGATATGTACACTGTTTCCACATATCCCAATTATCCACTCTCTCCTCACCCCCCTCCTATCGTCCAGGCTATCCTCCCCCCTATCCACTCTCTCATCTCCCCCTGCCTCTGTCCACTCTCTCTCTCTCCCCCTCCCCCTGCCTCTGTTCACTCTCTACTCACCCCCCTCCTACTGTTCAGGCTATCCTCCCCCTATCCACTCTCTCCTCTCCCCCTGCCTCTGTCCACTCTCTCCTCTCCCCCTCCCCCTGCCTCTGTCCACTCTCTCCTCCCCCCTCCTACCCTCCAGGCTATCCCCCTATCCACTCTCTCCTCTCCCCTGCCTCTGTCCACTCTCTACTCACCCCCTCCTACTGTCCAGGCTATCCTCCCCCTATCCACTCTCTCCTCTCCCCCCTCCCCCTGCCTCTGTCCACTCTCTACTCACCCCCTCCTACCCTCCAGGCTATTCTCCCCCCTATCCACTCTCTCCTATCCCCCTCCCCTGCCTCTGCCCACTCTCTCCTCACCCCCCTTCTACCCTCCAGGCTATCCTCCCCCTATCCACTCTCTCCTCACCCCCTCCTACTGTCCAGGCTATCCTCCCCTATCCACTCTCTCCTCTCCCCCTCCCCCTGTCCACTCTCTGCTCTCTTCTATCCAGGCTATCCTCTCCCCCCTCCCTCTCCCTATCCTTTCTCCTCTCCCCCCTCTTATATCCTCTCCCTCTGTCCACGCTAACCTCCACCTCCCCCTATCCACTCCTTCTCCCTTTCTGAGAGTTAGTTCATTTTGTGTGAAATGGTGAACTTACTCTTTAAGCCTTCCAAACTATCTCAGGACATGAAAAAAGGCCCTATATGTGCTGCATTCCTCTTACCTACCTGGTGGAAAATTCGGGAGACCTGAGTCCCCAAGAACTCTATCATATACAGATCTAGACCAGCCAGAGGAAGTGGTAAGGCTCCATTGGTTGTTATTGGCTTATAACTTTGATGGATGGCCTCCTTTACCAGTAAGGTAGAGTGCATGCCCAAGCATTCTACAACAGTGGCTGGTCAAGATTTGCATAATGGAGCACCTAAGGTTTAGGGGTTCAGAGGTATGTGACCATATAACCGCCAACAACAGATGGGACATGGGAAAATGTGGGTGATGTCACTGCTCCAGGCTTTACCAGTGATTGTCAAGTGCTCTCTCCTCTCCCCTGCAGCCAATACTAATTGACACAGTGGATCATGTGACCAGACCAGAGCTAAAAGTCCACGGTTAGGGAGCTCTGATTACTTGCCTTGCCCCTAACACTGACAACCCATGCTATGCCACTGGAGGGGAGAGCCCAGCATCGGGAAGAAGGATGGCGCTGCCACCTCGAGCTGTCAATGTTATCTCTATGTACCACTCACAAATGGCAATCTGCTGACAAGACACTCCCAGGGAAGTGCAGAGCACAGCCTACGAAAACAGGGGAGGGGACCGTCTGGGTGAGCTCACCGGTGTGATATGATCCAATAACATGCTAGAATCTTTGAGGACTGGCCATGGGTGGAGTGCTATCAGTTAATTGTATACTGTACATTGCAATGTAGTATTTTTTTATTGGTTTAATTATTTTTCCAATTATGGGCGTGAGAGGGCCTCATGTCTAAGTTTTGCCTAAGGCCTCACAAAGCCTAGAGCTGCCTCTGATCTTAATGCATAGAATGCATTAAGATAAATAAACCTTCCGACTTTAAAATCCCTTTAAACGCTTCAGCCCCGGAAGATTTTACCCCCTTCCTGACCAGAGCACTTTTTACAATTTGGAACTGCGTCGCTTTAACTGACAATTGCGCTGTCGTGCGATGTTGTACCCAAACAAAATTTGCATCCTTTTTTTCCCACAAATAGAGCTTTCTTTTGGTGGTATTTGATCACCTTTGCGGTTTTTATTTTTTGCGCTATAAACAAAAAAATGTGCGACAATTTTGAAAAAAAAGCAATATTTTTTACTTTTTTCTATGATAAATATCCTCCAAAAATATATAAAAAAACTATTTTTTTCCTCAGTTTAGGCCGATACGTATTCTTCTACATATTTTTGGCAAAAAAATCACAATAAGTGTTTATTGATTGGTTTGCGCAAAGGTTATAGCGTCTACAAAATAGGGGATAGTTTTATGACATTTTTATTAATAATTTTTTTTTTTACTAGTAATGGCAGCGATTAGCAATTTTTATCATGACTGCGACATTAAGGCGGACACATCGGACAATTTTGACAAATTTTTGGGATCATTGGCGATCAGTGCTATAAAATTGCATTGATTACTGTAAAAATGTCACTGGCAGGGAAGGGGTTAACCACTAGGGGGCGGGGAGGGGTTAAGTGTATCCTGGGGGCTTGTTTCTAACTATCTGAGGGCGTGGCTGTGTGACACCACACTGATCGCTGCTCCAGATGACAGGGAGCAGACGATCAGTGTGCTGTCATTAGGCAGAACGGGAGATGCTGTTTACATCGGCATCTCCCAATTCTTGAGCTCCGTAACACGATCGCGGGTATCCCCGCACTGATTGAGTCCGCGGGATCCGTGGGCACTGTCACGGGGCTTGCGGCGTACGGGTACGTTACTTTTCCCAGCCGTGCCATTCTGCCGACATATATGTGCCGACAACGGTCGGCAAGTGGTTAAGCCATTTTCACATTAAATGTTTTAGCATTGTGAAATATAGCTTAATGTGAATAACTTTTGGTGTGATTAACCAAATCAGCTGAAACTTTCACTTTTGCGTGAAGTTTGGGGGAAATTGGTTGACATTTAAGGTCTTTTTTGTACGTTAAGCCACGTTAAGCTCTCCAAAAATCAAGCTTAATGTCCCTAGTTTGCCTTGTGGGACACCGAATCGCATGAAACTTCTTGGATGGGGTTGAGAAGTTGAGAACTTAGGCTGTGCAAAGTTTCAAGACAATTGATTGAGGTTAAGGCACATTATGGTACGTTAAGCTCTTTACATTAAACGTTTTAGCATTGTAAAATATAGCTTAATGTGAATAACTTTTGGTGTGATTTACTAAATGAGCTGTAATTTTCAAAATATGTTGACATGGATAGAGTCTTCTATTGTGTGAAGTTTGGAGGAAATTGGTTAACATTTAAGGTCTTTTTTGTACATTAAGCCACATTAAGCTCCCCAAAAATCAAGCTTAATGTTCCTCGTTTGCCTTGTGGAACACCGAATCGCATGAAACTTCTCGGATGGGTTTGGGAAGTTGAGATCTTAGGCTGTGCAAAGTTTCAGGGCAATTGATTGAGGTTTAGGCACTTTATTACACGTTAAGCTACATTAAGCCATTTTCACATTAAATGTTTTAGTATTGTAAAATATAGCTTAACGTGAATAACTTTTGGTGTGATTAACCAAATGAGCTGAAATTTTCAGAATATGTTGGCATGGGTAGAGTCTTCTATTGTGTGAAGTTTGGAGGAAATTGGTTAACATTTAAGGTCTTTTTTGTACGTTAAGCCACATTAAGCTCCCCAAAAAACAAGCTTAATGTCCTTAATTTGCCTTGTGGAACTCCGAATCGCATGAAACTTCTTGGATAGGTTTGGGAAGTTGAGAACTTAGGCTGTGCAAAGTTTCAAGACAATTGATTGAGGTTTAGGCACATTATGGTACGTTAAGCTCTTTACATTAAACGTTTTAGCATTGTAAAATATAGCTTAATGAGAATAACTTTTGGTGTGATTTACTAAATGAGCTGCAATTTTCAAAATATGTTGGCATGGATAGAGTCTTCTATTGTGTGAAGTTTGGAGGAAATTGGTTAACATTTAAGGTCTTTTTTGTACGTTAAGCCACATTAAGCTCCCCAAAAAACAAGCTTAATGTCCTTAATTTGCCTTGTGCAACTCCGAATCGCATGAAACTTCTTGGATAGGTTTGGGAAGTTGAGATCTTAGGCTGTGCAAAGTTTCAGGGCAATCGATTGAGGTTTAGGCACTTTATTACACGTTAAGCTACATTAAGCTACATTAAGCCATTTTCACATTAAATGTTTTAGCATTGTGAAATATAGCTTAATGTGAATAACTTTTGGTGTGATTAACCAAATCAGCTGAAACTTTCAGAATATGTTGGCATGGATAGAGTCTTCTATTGTGTGAAGTTTGGGGGAAATTGGTTAACATTTAAGGTCTTTTTTGTACGTTAAGCTCTCCAAAAAACAAGCTTAACGTGCCTAGTTTGCCTTATGGAACACCGAATCGCATGAAACTTCTCGGATGGGTTTGGGAAGTTGAGATCTTAGGCTGTGCAAAGTTTCAGGGCAATTGATTGAGGTTTAGGCACTTTATTACACGTTAAGCTACATTAAGCCATTTTCACATTAAATGTTTTAATATTGTAAAATATAGCTTAACGTGAATAACTTCTGGTGTGATTAACCAAATGAGCTGAAATTTTCAGAATATGTTGGCATGGATAGAGTCTTCTATTGTGTAAAGTTTGGTGGAAATTGGATAACATTTAAGGTCTTTTTTGTACGTTAAGCCACATTAAGCTCCCCAAAAATCAAGCTTAATGTCCTTAATTTGCCTTGTGGAACTCCGAATCGCATGAAACTTCTTGGATAGGTTTGGGAAGTTGAGAACTTAGGCTGTGCAAAGTTTCAAGACAATTGATTGAGGTTAAGGCACATTATGGTACGTTAAGCTCTTTACATTAAACGTTTTAGCATTGTAAAATATAGCTTAATGTGAATAACTTTTGGTGTGATTTACTAAATGAGCTGCAATTTTCTAAATATGTTGGCATGGATAGAGTCTTCTATTGTGTGAAGTTTGGAGGAAATTGGTTAACATTTAAGGTCTTTTTTGTACGTTAAGCCACATTAAGCTCCCCAAAAAACAAGCTTAATGTCCTTAATTTGCCTTGTGGAACTCCGAATCGCATGAAACTTCTTGGATAGGTTTGGGAAGTGGAGATCTTAGGCTGTGCAAAGTTTCAGGGCAATTGATTGAGGTTTAGGCACTTTATTACACGTTAAGCTACATTAAGCCATTTTCACATTAAATGTTTTAGTAAGTCCCAGTCCTGCCTAGTTCTTGGTTGTAATATGCAGCTATACCATCTAATATCTATATTCAGACTGGAGGAAGCAGTATATGATGGAAGCAGAGTGTGGGACATTCCGTTACAGAAGTTATGTATACATTGATTCAAAATGTCACAAAAACAACACAAATTGTCTACCAAATGCAACTAAAAGTAGAAATAATACCAAATGGAAACAGCATATTGAATATATTCATATAAACTATAGTGTGTATATGTGTGGGCATGTGAATCAAAGTGCAACACAGGCAGTATTTTACTAAGATATTATACATTTTTAATGTACAAAAATCAGCCTCTGAAAGACCATTTTGTAGAATTTTTTTTTAAATTTAACAACCAAAATACTATACTTTTTGGCGCAACAGGTGGGGCATACCTAGAGTATTTGACAGATCTGTGTGTGTGTATGTATAGTAGGTATGTATGCATATACAGATATATATACATCCAAAATATATTTGCCAAGTGTAATAAAAACAGGTAGAAGACTAACTATACATCTATAATGGATCAGGTTTAACCAACATGACAATTCACATTAGTAAAATATGGATGGGATACCCAAGTATGTATATAAACAATTTCTCATTCACATTGCTGAGGATATACAGTAGATCTTTCTTCTAAAGCATATTTTTTTTCTTTGTGCATGTAATCGTTCATCCAACAACGTCCCTTACATATGGGTGTGCCCTTTGAGATATTGTTTATGTATGTGGGCATTTCATTAAAAGCTGTGTAAATTTCAGAAAATGTACCCTAGTTTGTAGATGCTATAACTTTTGTGCAAACCAATAAATATACGCCTATTGGTATTTTTTTTTTACCACAGACATGTGGCTGAATACATTTTGGCCTAAATATATGACTAAAATTTAATTTATTACATCTTTTTTATAACAAAAATTTGAAAATATCTTTTTTTTTTTTTTTAAATTGTCGGCCTTTTTCCGTTTATATCGCAAAAAAAAAATTGCAGAGGCAATCAAATACCATCAAAAGAAAGCTCTATTTGTGGGGAAAAAAGGACGCAAATGTTGTTTGGGTACAGCATAGCATGACCGCGTAATTACCAGTTAAAGCAGCGCTCTGGTCATTGAGCAGCCAAATCCTGCAGGGCTGAAGTGGTTAAAAAAGGGAAATAACTCCAGAGTTTCCCACCTACAAGACTCTGGTCCGGCCGCACCTGGAGTATGCTATCCAGTTCTGGGCTCCAGTCCTCAGGAAGGATGTGCTGGAAATGGAGAGAGTACAGAGAAGGGCAACAAAGCTAATAAAGGGATTGGAGTATCTTAGTTATGAGGAAAGATTACAAGCACTGAACTTATTCTCTCTGGAGAAGAGATGCTTGAGAGGGGATATGATTTCAATGTACAAATACCGTACGGGTGACCCCACAATAGGGATAAAACTTTTCTGTGAAAGGGCATTTAAAAAGACTTACGGCCATTCATTAATTAGAGGAAAAGCGATTTAACTGGAAACTGCGTAGAGGGTTCTTTACTGTAAGAGCGATGAGGATGTGGATTTTCTTCCACAAGCAGTGGTTTCAGCAGGGAGCATAGATAATTAAAAAAAAACTATTAGATAGGCACCTAAACAACCACAACATACAGGGCTATACAATGTAATATTGACATAAAAGCGCACACACACAGGTTGGACTTGACTATGAAACTCTGTGTTGCCTTTACTGTGTAAGCCGCATGAGACTTTTTAGTTTGCAGAGAATTGCTGACTTCACTCACTGATGACTTTTCCTGTCTCTGATATAAATCAGCTCTGCTTTTTCAGGCATTCAGAATAAGGAAACAGGATTTATACCTGCTATGGGTGATGTTT
The DNA here is from genome assembly GCA_028564925.1 of Lithobates sylvaticus. Classification (NCBI taxonomy): domain Eukaryota; kingdom Metazoa; phylum Chordata; class Amphibia; order Anura; family Ranidae; genus Lithobates; species Lithobates sylvaticus. The sequence goes on along the minus strand of CM053036.1, from coordinate 150,955,475 downwards.
GAAATCCCCAAGTGATAGCTTCATCTGAAAAAAGCTACACATCGAGTTGTGAATAAATGCAGAGATCCCCCAAGAATACAATAAACTTTGCTACAATACTAAAGAATGCTTTTTTTTTATTACGCAGAGAAACTGATTTGATTTGAACCATAATTCATTTTTGTGTAATAAAATATGAATTATTTGGATTATATACTGTACATTCATGTAATCATTTTCAAAGATGGGTATTAACCACTTTCAGACCGGACCAATTTGCAGCCAAAGGACCAGGTCCCTTTTTGCGATTCGGCACTCTGTTGCTTTAACTGACAATTGCGCGGTCATGCGACGTGGCTCCCAAACAAAATTGACGTCCTTTTTTTCCCACAAATAGAGCTTTCTTTTTGGTGGTATTTGATCGCCCCTGCGGTTTTTATTTTTTGCGCTATAAACAAAAAAGAGCCACAATTTTAAAAAAAAAACGCATTCTTTTTATTTTTTGCTATAATAAATATCCCCCAAAAAATATATAAAAAAAACATATTTTTCCTCAGTTTAGGCCGATACATATTCTTCTACATATTTTTGGTAAAAAAAATTGCAATAAGCGATTATTGATTGGTTTGCGCAGAAGTTATAGCGTTTACAAGATAGGGATAGTTTTATAGCATTTTTATTAATAATTTTTTTTTATTAGTAATGGCGGCGATCAGCGATTTTTATTGTGACTGCGACATTATGGCGGACACATCAGACATTTTTGACACCTTTTTGGGACCATTGTCATTTATACAGTAATCAATGCTATTTAAATGCATTAATTCCTGTATAAATGACACTGGCAGTGAAGGTGTTAACCACAAGGGGCAGTGTAGGGGTTAAGTATGCCTAGGGGTGGGTTTCTTACTTTTGGGGGGCGTGGCTGTCAGCTAGTGAATGCTGATCTCTGCTCCAATCACAGGGAGCAGAGATCGGCGTCACTAGTTGCTAGGCAGAACAGGGAGATGCTGTGTATTTCTGCATCTCCCCATTTAGCCTTCCCGTGAGACGATCGCGGGTGTCCCAGCAGCGATCAAGTCCGCGGGACCCACGACCGGCCTCACAGGGGGCCCGATGGCACGGACGGCATTAAGGAGGGACTTATATATACGCCCTCCTGCCTGTTCGTGCCATTCTGCCGACGTATATAGTCGTGCGCCGGTCGGGAACCGGTTAATCAGACTATGAACTAAATAAGACCCCTTTACTTTCAGTACTGTTTACAGTATAGAGTTATAGAAGATTTGTGGCAGACTTACTTAAAACTGATGTCTGGGAACTCCCTTCTCTTCCACTACCCATTAACTCCCACCCACTTTTAGCGAATTGTTGGGTTAAAAAAAAAACTAACTAAAATCACCTTTTACCAACCTAAATCCATTGTCATGTGATAAGCTGTGTACCGAGTCTTTTCTAATGGACTGTAGAGTGGGAAGAAATAAATAAAAATACAAGTAAGAAAGGCGCAGCAGCACAAATATATATACCTCATACAGGATCACCAGATAGTCCCGGGATGGTGATAGTATATGTATATATATGCATGTACATATATATACACTCTAAAAGATTAAAAGTGTCATTTTGGTCAGTCAGGGCAGCCTCCCAGGAGAACCAGAGAGCGGGTTCCAAAGAGCTAGAAACAAACAAGGAAAAGGGGGGCGCCTCTGAGTATTTGTAAAAAATTCAATTTATTAAAACAACAATATCCACTCACATGGAGGTAAATGGTGTCGTATTCAGGTCCTGCATGCTGGGCTGGGGAGGTGGGGGAGCTGCAGATCTTTAGCAAGTCCACTTCACTTTTCTTTCAGCTTTCATCTTTGTCACTGGGATATGGATGTGGCAGAGCGTGATGCTGGTGAGGAAAAAAACTTCCCACGAGTCCAGGTGCAGGTGTAGGCCAGTCCAGTCTGAAGGTGGGGGCACAACAAAGCCCGTTTAAACAGAGCAGGGGTTCCGGTGGTGGGGTTCAGAGTGGTGAGGGGACGCCAATGCCGGGAGAGCGCCGTGGTGTTTTTCACAGAAGCCGACAGTTTCACCTGGGAGATGTTAGAGGCACGGCCGTGTGCTGGAGAGGCGAAAACGAGGCTTGGAGAGCAAACACAAGGCGCCGTCGCCCGGCTGTGACGTCACCGGTATGCGACGCGTTTCGGGATTGGCTAGCCACTGTTTAGGGGAGTGGCCGCATTCCCTTTTCAAGCATAGTGGTCTAGGGAACTGGGGGCAGTTATATAGATAAATGGGGAGGGGAGGGGGCGTGGCCGGAGCGGGATATTGAAACAGAAAGTCACTGGAGCTGAATACAGCATGTTAAGCCATGGAGGGGAAAAAAAGACATAATGCAAGGGAAGAGAACATAATGTATGTGTACTAAACGAGGAGCATCTACAGAATACTATAAAAATGATTGGAGAGGGGGATAATTAATAGTAATAATTATTACCATAAAAAAACCCTTATATGCAAAGAAATATATATATATAAAAGAATATATACATACATAAAAAAATATACACATATAAAAAAAAAATAATATACATATATAAAAAATATGTGGAAATAGGAATAAAGATAAGAATGATGAATATGTTAAAAGCACATTAAGAGATAAATATGAGATAAATATATATATACATATACATATCAAATAAATATATATATATATATATATATATATATATATACACATCAAAAAAAGACATTAGAAATTTTTTTTAAAAAGTATATTGAAAAGTATATTAAAAACCACACACATATAGAGGACGGAAGGGGGTAGGGGGAAGGGAGCCAGCCTTTTCTTTCCCTTCCCCCTACCTCCTTCCGTCCTCTATATGTGTGTGGTTTTTAATATACTTTTCAATATACTTTTTAAAAAAATTTGCTAATGTATTTTTTTGATGTGTATATATATATATATATATATATTTACTTGATATGTATATGTATATATATATTTATCTCATATGTATCTCTTAATGTGCTTTTAACATATTCATCATTCTTATCTTTATTCCTATTTCCACATATTTTTTATATATGTATATTATTTTTTTTTATATGTGTATATTTTTTTATGTATGTATATATTCTTTTATATATATATATATTTCTTTGCATATAAGGTTTTTTTTATGGTAATAATTATTACTATTAATTATCCCCCTCTCCAATCATTGTTATAGTATTCTGTAGATGCTCCTTGTTTAGAACACATACATTATGTTCTCTTCCCTTGCATTATGTCTTTTTTTCCCCTCCATGGCTTAACATGCTGTATTCAGCTCCAGTGACTTTCTGTTTCAATATCCCGCTCCGGCCACGCCCCCTCCCCTCCCCATTTATCTATATAACTGCCCCCAGTTCCCTAGACCACTATGCTTGAAAAAGGAATGCGGCCACTCCCCTAAACAGTGGCTAGCCAATCCCGAAACGCGTCGCATACCGGTGACGTCACAGCCGGGCGACGGCGCCTTGTGTTTGCTCTCCAAGCCTCGTTTTCGCCTCTCCAGCACACGGCCGTGCCTCTAACATCTCCCAGGTGAAACTGTCGGCTTCTGTGAAAAACACCACGGCGCTCTCCCGGCATTGGCGTCCCCTCACCACTCTGAACCCCACTACCGGAACCCCTGCTCTGTGTAAACGTGCTTTGTTGTGCCCCCACCTTCAGACTGGACTGGCCTACACCTGCACCTGGACTCGTGGGAAGTTTTTTTCCTCACCAGCATCACGCTCTGCCACATCCATATCCCAGTGACAAAGATGAAAGCTGAAAGAAAAGTGAAGTGGACTTGCTAAAGATCTGCAGCTCCCCCACCTCCCCAGCCCAGCATGCAGGACCTGAATACGACACCATTTACCTCCATGTGAGTGGATATTGTTGTTTTAATAAATTGAATTTTTTACAAATACTCAGAATACCCCCTTTTCCTTGTTTGTAGAGTGGGAAGGGCCTTCTTTGGTGCACATGTAGAAATCCAGAAGAGTGCAATGGCATGATGTAATAAAACTGGCAGTGGGCCCAGAATGCAGGGCTGGATCACTGACCTCTACTTCTGGAAGAGGTGCCAGAAAGGGACACATGACAACAGATTAAAGTGAGTAGAAAAAGTGCGCACAAAATTGCATGGAGGAGGGCTTTCAAAATTTCTGTACTTTATGTTTAAAAATTACTGGGTATAAAATGTGTACATCCTGCCCATTTGATGCTCACAGACATATTTATTGACAGATGTGCTGTCAATAAATGTGATGTCTAGAATATTACTAATGTTCTATACATGCCCCTCCATCAGGAGTCTTCAAAAATTTCAGTATGAGGGCCACTTCATATATTTTACAAATATTTGCAGGCCAAATTTTTTATTTTATTTATAAATATACTGTTGCAAAAACATGGTACCAGGTGTCAGGATCTCAGATTTTTCCCTGTTGCCAGTCTAAATTGGTGCTTATTTCTGCTCCCAAACATAGGCCCACCAGATGTGGTATCCCTGTTTGTAAAAAACAATTTCTTTCATTTTTGTGAAAAGCCACTCATTGTCATATGGGGAAGGCTTTTGGGAGTCTTCAACCTCACACCTTGGGTTAGAAAGGGTTAGGGCTAGGTTGAGGTTTGTTAGCTTTTGGATATTTTTTGCCTGATCCTAAAATAAATAATTTTGAAATGATTAAAAAATATTAAATTCAACCAAATTTTCACACACATGGGCCTGCTGGACCCACTTCTGCACCACCGACCAATACAGACTATTGACAAACCAAGCTACTACGAACTACACACCCCAAGACAACGGCAACTCTTAATGACTCTTTTACTTCATTCATAAGCTAGCCTCATCAAAACATGAGACAAGTGCCCTCCCTCACCTAAACAAGGGAAGATTGAGGAAGGACCCTTTTAAACTATTTAAACAAGCACCCAAATATTTCCAGATCAGACGTCTCTACACACATTACTCCAACCCTTCGGGAATGGGGGCGGAGACTCTGAGGTACCCCAAACCCTACCCATCCCCACGCTCCCCTTCTCTTTCTTCCTCCCCCCCTCTCTACCCCTTTTCTCTACCCCTCTTTGGGTTTACACCACAAATCATCCCCTCCATCTAACAAAGCTCCATTCTTCCAAACACTGCTATTTAACCAACTTTGGATACTTAGGTCTTAGATGTAAATGATTACTTAAAGTTGGTTATTACCTCACGATCTAGCAAATTTCGAATCCTATCCGTGAAACAAACACACTTAGATTCAGACAGAAGTACTAGGAATGTGATAGACATATATATTTAGCAGACCACCTACAAGCATACCTCATGTTTTTTACAAATGTTTATTCTAACGACTTAAACCAGAAAATGTACTACAACTACTATTACTTGCTAGTTCTGATAACCGATACTGTGATATCTCCTGTATTGCCTCGGATACCTTGCTTAAATATGTTGTAAACCTTACTTCATTTTTCAATAAAATATTATGGAAAAAAAAATATTAAATTAGATAATTTTCCTGTTAGACACATAGTTCACATATATTTTAAATCCACCAGGATTCCATGAAGAAAACAACATTATTAACAATATACAATTTACTACAGCAGTGTATTGAACATTGGAACTTTTGTATTATTACAATTTTTCCAATAAAAAATATTTGAAGTATTAAAAAAAGAATTCTCACTGGACCCTGTTGTTGGTCCATCTTTGTATTATTACAATTTTCCAATAAAAAATATTTGAAATATGAACTCTCTCTGGTAAATTAGAAAATGTGGTATTTTTAAATACTTTGGCATCCCATTGCAATTTGTATAATAAGACAAAGACATATATTTAGAGCAAGCAATTTTATGTTTAATTGAGCAGGTCTAAATAACAAGCAGTAGAAAGATTTAACAGATTTAAAATAGGATGTGTGGTAGTTATTTTGCAGAGAAGTAAATTAGTATCTCAAACTTTGGGCCCAAGTGTGAAGTCTTCATTAGTCACAGCAAAAACTTCCTTGGCCCTGGCAAGGATCACAGGGGGCAGGGCTGCAAGAGACAGGGACAACACAAGGCTTGCAAGGATTGCATGGATCTGACAAGGTATTTCAGGTTATACAGGGGGCCAAATTACACAGCACAAGCACTGTGCTGTATAACATGCTTTAAAGGAACAAGATTATTTTTATTTTTTTTTAAGGTAACAAACACTTTAAGCTAGTTATACATGGCTAGATTTCTCTTATCTTCCTTATCTTAATTTTTCTGGTTCAACTGTAACTGTAGTTGTGATACTCAAACTTTGGATTTTGGTAGAGAACCAGTTGTACAACTGATTAAAGACTATAGCCGGTACCAGCTGATAATATATAAATTATTAGATGAGTCAAATATTTATCTGATTTCTTTTTTCTATTTTCTATTTCCCACCAATTCTATGAGAATATATCAGGCCTATGATTCACAAAAGCTGGAGAATCCACCCCGTATTTGTAACTGTCTTCAAATTCCCCACATGTATCAATTCTGTAGAGTAGATTGTAAGTTCTAACGAGCAGGTTTCTCTGATTCCTACTGTATTAAATTGTATTGTAATTGTACTGTCTACCCTTGTGTTGTAAACCGCTGCTTAAACTGTCAGCGCTTTATAAATCCTATATAATAATAATAGAGTACATCCTTAAATATGTTTGTACTTTACAATATTTCCAATTTTAGAAACAGTAGTAGTATGTTGGATTTCTAATAAGACTAGATTCCACCTTAAGTAGAACTAAAGAAAAACTTTTTTACCTTTTTAAACTTTGGATATAGAGTAAGGGCAGGGGATATAGATTAAGGACAGGGCATATAGAGCAGGGGAAGGTTATAACTCCTGTCAGTTTTCTATCCATCTGTGTCTGAGAGACCATGCCCATAAATATTTGAAGTTTGACAGTTGAAGATCATCTATAAAAAATGTTGGGAGGCACATTTACAGTACTTGAGCACTGGAATAGGATGCAAACTTTGAGGTGCAAAGCAGGATTTACCTTGCAGTAAACATTACAAATTTGCCAGCTAAGGTTCAGCAGCAAAACTATTAGGCGGCACCTTTAAAGTGCCAGAGCACTGAAACAGACCAGGAGAGGTGGCAGGAGCTACTAATGGTGGCAGGTATTATCATTTTTTTGGGCCTGGATGACAAATGTTTAGTCTGAAGCATAGACATCAGGGGTCCCCGTCTTTAATGACCTGAACTTGGGGTCCTTTATACAGGTATTTGAGCATAAAAGACCCAGTTGCACAGATTGCAGCAAAGAGCCCTGAGCCTTTGGTGTCACTTCACCCACAGACAACTCCTTGGTTTCCTCAGCTCCAGCTCCCCAAAGCTCCTCCTCCAAGTTTTCCTCTTCTGCCTCCTGCTGCCTCTGCCTCACAGCATACGCAAAGTAAGAATGAATGAGAGGAGGATTTAGGGAATTTTCCTGGTGACATATCCTATTTAATTGCAAATCCCACTGAGCACTGTGGTGCAGAGTCATGTGTTTCCTCATGCATGTTGTACCTAAATAACTGATACTTTTAAAACAGCTGATGCTCTGTATGCAGAGACTGCAAGCTGTGCTGCTGACAGCAGATACCTTAAAAGTCCACACTCAAGAGCTATGTGGACCAACCCTGGGGATAGCAGTGGCTTGTACCTGTGGGGCAGTGCCACCAGATGGATTAGGACAGCTTGCAGAACATCTGCCTCTCACATTTTAATAAGGGAAGTTGCTCAAATATAATGACAGCTATGAAAATAGAGGGAGATAAATATGTGGCATGTGGTGCACACTATAATATAATATAATTCAGAGATATTAATGGCAATCTTTCTCTTCTTTACCTTGTTGGCGAACATAGAGGTTGCCACGTTGACCCTGAGGTTTACATGCTGAAAAAAACAAACATACATTACATGAAAAACTCCGGACAACAATTTACAGTAATGCTTTCAATCAAATATTGCAATGGTGGTAAAGTCCAGTTTGTAGAGTCAAATAAAAGTGCACTGCTCTGACCCTCCAAGTGCTAGCATCACAATCTGGTTTAGAGTCAATCCCTCCTGCACACATAGCTCCATATATATTCCAAAGGAAAGCTATACTCTGATGATGTCTTCACAGGCAAAACTTTAATCTGTCAACAAGCTTCAGCAGATAGTCCTGCACCTAGGAAAACCCTTTTTACATGTTTACACCTGATGGCTTTAACCATAGAGGGTCTTGGGGGTAGGACCATGTGCTTAAGATTTTCAGCTGAATACATTTTTGCCTGTGAAGACATTCTGCTGGTGTTGGTTTACTGTGTTTTATCAAGTCCATTGTCAGCCCAGGAAATTCTAGAGCATTTCATGCTTCCTTCTGCTGACCAGCTTTATGCAGATGTTGATTAAATTTTTCCAGCAGGAAACCTGCCCACACTGCCAAAAGTACCAATACCTGGTTTAATGATCATGGTATCACTGTGCTTGATTGGTCAGCAAACTCGCCTGACCTAAACCACATGGAGAATCTGTGGGGTATTTTCAAGAGGAAGATGAGAGACACCAGACCCAGAAATGCAGACAAGCTGAAGGCCACTATCAAAGCAACCTGGGCTTCCATAACACCTCAGTAGGCCCACGGGCTGAGTGCTTCCATGCCACGCTGCATTGATGCAGTAATTCATACAAAAGGAGCCCTGACCAAGTATTGCGTGCATACTATAGTGTACAGGGACACACTTTTCAGAAAGCCAACATTTCTGTATTAAAAATCCTTTTTTTATTGGTCTTATGTAATATTCAAATTTTCTGAGATACTGAATTTTGGGTTTTTACTAGCTGTAAGCCATAATCATCAACGTTAAAAGAAAGAAATGCTTGAAATATATCACTCTGTGTGTAATGCATCTATATAAAATATATGAGTTTCACTTTTTGAATTTAATTACTAAAATAAATTAAGGCTACTTTCACACTGGGGCGTTGGGGGCGCTGGCGGTGAAGCGGCGCTATATTTAGCGCCGATTTACCGTTGTTTTTGCGGCGCATTTCGGCCGCTAGCGGGGTGGTTTTACCCCCTGCGAACGGCCGAAAAAGGGTTAATACCGCCCGCAAACCGCCGCTGCAGCAGCGTTTTGCGGGCGGGTTCGGAGGGCTGCCCCATTGTTTTCAATGGGAACGGGCGCTATAGGAGCGGTAAATATACCGCTCCTACAGTGAGCCAAAGATGCGGCTTGCAGGACATTTTCCAGCGTCCTGCAAGCGCACCGCTTCAGTGTGAAAGCTCTCGGGCTTTCACACTGAAGACACAGCAACAGCTGTTTCAGGTCGGTTTGCAGGCGCTATTTTTAGCGCAATAGCGCCTGCAAACCGCCCCAGTGTGAAAGGGGCCTAACTTTTTGATGATATTCCAATTTTATGAGATGCACCTGTATATACATAGAGAGAATCTTATGTATATTTCTTTCCACATCTCTACAATCTAATTCACCCTCTGCTAATTTGTAGGAACTATTGCATTGTAGAGTATAGTAAGTACTGGAAAAATTATTTTGTATGTTAACTAATAAAGCCACTTTGTCATTAACAAACAACATGCCAATTAAAGTATCCCCTGAAAAGATGATTATGAATACTTAGCTCTCCTACTGCCCCTGTTATCTAACACTCCTGTAATTTAGAGAAATCATTGCTTAAAGAGCAAATGTTGATTCCCCAACCCCTACATCACTGAAGGACGTGATGGTGACCTAGGGGTTGTGTGAGTGCAGTAAGGAACCAGGAATCCACTCCAGAAAATACGGTTCTATTGAATATTCAAGCTGTGATTTTTCTTCATTACAGTGCCATCATAGGCAGTGGAGGTGATTATTTACAATCTTTAATGCAGGGGTCACTTGTATTGGCAGTTTGAATTTAGCAACAGAGTCGCTCTAATAGTAATATCCAGCTAAAACTGATGAAACTGATGCTTAAGTGATAACTGACATAAGTACATATCCACACTTACTAGCAAATTGCAAGAAATTATTAATTATACAATAGAATGTAGTACATAAAGCCTAAGCAATACATGTATGTGTTTATAAAAAGTAATGTTGCATTTATAAATTTCTTACGGTCTTGGCATGGATCTTTGCAGACTACAGTTCTTTGGCAAGGGTTTTTGCATGGATCTTGGCATTTTATCTTCTGGCCACCACATTTTTTGGTTCCAGACATATCTGATTTTAGGTTTGGGTTCCCTTCTTGGAGAATTCAGAAGCTTGCAGAGAATGTGTTGTTTGAATAGCTTTCAATTGGGCCTTTTTATATATAAAGTAAGAGGAAATTAAATGAGGGCAAATTATTTCCTGGCTGGTAAAAACAAATTGAGAAGGCATTTCAACACATAACATTCACATATTTATTATTCATTAACTGGTGTTCCTTGCTCAGCACTTTGCTATGTATTCCTCCACTCTCTGTAATGTTGTTATTAATTATGACTAAATGTTGAAGGAGTGCAAATAGGAAATGGTGGTTACAGATATTTTAATTGAACCATACAAGGGAAATTGTATTAAAGTATGCACATAGGTGCACATTTTCCAATAGGGAATGTGGCTGTAAATGGGGCTCTGTTAATTCAGAAGAACACAATTAAACTATTGGAAAAGGAACGGCAATGCTATTATTGAGATCAAAAGTGCTGCACACCCCAAATATATATAAAATGGTAAAGTTTCCCCATTGGGGTTTTTTGCCATCAAAACATTAATTAAAGACATTTTCTCTTTTTCACAAAGGTATACATTTTTATTTGATAAAAAATACAAGAAGGACATTATTGTATTAAAACATGAGCTCTGGACATATAGCTAAAACATGTACATGATAATACAGCCGTGAGTACATACAAAAAGACTAGCATGATATAGACAGTTATGTAATCATACTATGCTCCCCAACCCCAACGTATTTCTACCTTAGAAGTAGGGGTCTTCTTCTGGGGAAATACAGAGGGAAGAACTCTAAAAGAAAATGCATTATGAAAAAGAGACCATTTCAAAGAAAACAATACTATCAAAGACAGTGCATATTTAATATTTATACAAACAATTTTAATGGTTCAAATGTATTTATATTTTATATGCCCAATGCCCACAAGAGGCTGCGGTGACTCCCAAGAGCCAAGGGGAGCAGGACGGGGCAGGAAGGGGAACAAAGAGGAACAGGGAGGCCACAAGAAAAACAGACTTTACATTACCACTGTGTTGAAATATAAAATGAATAATGACTTAGAAAGAAAGTTGCTGTGAATTAGAGAAATAAGTGCATGTGAAAAAAAGTAAAGCACAAGTAGAATGTGATAAAGAGAGAAGCAGGAACATGTGTATACGAGGAAACAAAAAAGGAAAAAGTGGAAGGGTGATACAATGTGAAAGGGAATGCTAAAAGAGGAAAAGGGAAAAAACGCAAACACATGGGAAAGAAATAAGACCCCAAGAAAGAAATGGGGAAGGGGAAAATGTGAACAAAAACAAGTGCACATAAAATGATAAACAAAAGGTAACAAAAAGTGTGAAATAAATGCAAGGGAAAGTGTATGGGAAGTGCAGTGAAAGTGAGGAAACACTGGGGTATGAGAAGTGGATAAAAAACCTGAGTGGGTGCAAGTGGAAAAAGGGGCTTCAATTATTGTCAAAAATAACAGTAGCCTGAAGAGGCATACACCAAAATCAGGAATTCGCACAAACCAAAGAAAAAGGGGGGTTTGTGGGGGTCTGGTGAACCTATAAATGAAAGGCTATTTATATATATATAAACGTGTAAGGTTTTTGAGCCATAGAAACTTAGCAACAAAGAAGGAACAGGATATATGGCCGTAGAGATATGAAGCATTTACTTACTTGAGGATAGAGAAATTAGTGTCTATACATCCTGATCGCCGCATAGGATCTGAATCTGACCCTCATGCGGTACACCTTTTATATGTTATTAGTTGACAAGTGGGAGAAGCAAGTGTCCAACAACCCTCCCCCCCCAGTCAAGGAGCCACCCACCAAACCAAAGACGCCCCCCCAAAACACAGACATCCGCTCCCCAAGCCAAAAGAAAGCGGGCTGCCATTGTAGGCTCCAGTGCGTTTCGGAATGGGAAGATCCCGCCAACCACCGCAGTCGCATCGACCGCAAGTGCATGATATTATGGCGTGCCACGCATGTCGGCAGAATGCCGCGCATGCTCGGCAGGCCGAGGAGATGTCCAGAGCGATCTCAGAACACTGCCGGCAGGAAAAGAGCTCCCTCCAGTGACAAGATGCAAAAAGGCACCTATGAGGGAAGCATGAATGATGCAGAAAACATGGCCAAAACCAGGCAACCCTGCCTGCCGTGGGGCACAATGGGGAGAAGAAAAAAAAACCTAAGGGGCACCCCCACCACCCGCACATGAAACCAGGGCACAAGCTGCAAATTGTGCACATATTACATAATTAGAACATTATTGCATTCATTATTTTATATAGGCAACATGTTAGATAACAAAGACATGTAGCTGTTACTGTCAAAAACAAAAGACAAACTGTCATGAACAGATGACGTACATAGAAAAAATAATAAATGCGTCAAAAAGAGGCAAAAGGCATCTTACAATTTGCATGAACAAATAGATGCAAAAATTATTGTGTTTTGCCTGATGCAAACCCCTTCATAAAGGGAGCAAACTTAATGGACTCATTCAGGCCAGGGTAAATCATGGCCTGTAACCTGAAAATCAACCTCTGCAAAAGGAGTTTATTCCAATTGCCACCCCTGACCGGAATGTGATGTCTATCCAGGGCGACAAAGGAAATTTTTGGCATCATATAATTGTGTCTGAAGACTATGTGTCTACCAAGGGGAAGGTATTGATTACCTATGCTCATACTGTATGTGTGCTTTGCAATGCGGCACAAAAACTCCTGTTTGGTTTTCCCTATATAAAATGCATTGCACTTGCAAAGCATCATATATACTAGGCCACAAGTCTGACAAATGGCAAAATGGGGAGGTGAAAACATCTCCCCATTGGGAAGCAACAAACTCTTTTCTTTTATGATGAGGGGACAATCAGAACAATAGGCACAGGGAAAAGATCCTCGTACCGGGCAGTGCTCTTTGACAGATTCACCCCTAAATTCACTTTAGACAAGCCTGTCCTTGATGGACATAGCCATCTAAAAATGATTGCAGGAATGTTGGGGACAAATTTTTGGATTTTGGGATCATCAGTAAAAATTGACCAAGGCTGCTGAAAAATGTCACTTGTGTTGATTGGAAAAATGTAAAATGATCCCAGTTGTGTCACAGCTGGAAATCTGTCTTGGCTGAGATTTATACAGGAGATCATTGCGAGACTTGGCGGCCACCTTGTTAAATGCCTTATGTAGGCATGACCGACTGTAGCCCCTTTTCAGCAATCTGTCTTGCAGTTTACCTGCTTCCTCCTTGAATAAATGGTCATCAGAACAGTTGCGACAAAGTTGCAAAAACTGTCAGAAAGGTATAGAGTTCTTTAATGAAGTGGGCTGAAAACTGTCTGCCTGTAGCACAGTGTTCCCAGCCGTGGTTTTCCTGAACAATGTGCTACATAGGCGACCCTCTGAAGTAGAAAAGATCCAAAGATCGAGAAAAGTAATAGTACTTGTATCATGTGTCATTGTGAACTTTAGGTTCAAATTGTTGACATTGATTAAATCAAAAAATCTCCTCAACATGGCCTCTGAACCTTTCCAGACAATGAAGACATTGTTGATGTACCTAAGCCAAGTTGTAATGTGGCTTGTGTACTCAACGAGGAACTCAGCGCTGAGAAGGGACCGCTCCCACTCTCCCAGGTACAGGTTTGCGTAGGATGGGGATGGGGCACAGCAGGTCCCCATTGCCACGCCCTGCACCTGGAGGTAGTGGGAGCCGTCAAACGAGAACAAGTTATGTTCGTGAATGAACTTGAGACCATTGAAAATAAATTAATTTAGTGCCTTATCATGACAAGAACCTTGTTGGAGGACCCTAGATATAACAGCCAAGACTTGGTCATTGGGGATAGAGCTATGAAGGGCTTCTATGTCTATAGCAACCAAAATGGATTGGTCTGTAAGTGTTAGTTCATCAATCTTTTGTAAAAAAATTATAGTATCTTTGATGAAGGAGGGCATGGCAAGAACATATGGTTGTAAAAAGGCATCTATTACTCTACTCAAATTTTCCAAAATATTTCCATTGCCGGAAACAATCAGAAGTCCAGTTGGATCTGTGGAATTTTTGTGGATATTTGGGAGGCTATAAAACATAGTGTTTAGTTCGAATAAACTCCAAACAGTCCTTAGAAATGTTTGCTTTGGCATGCGCTTGATCAACCAGCATGTAAAATTCTTTATGAAATCTATCAATTAACACAATAGGGATGCGTTTATACCATGAAAAATGATTCAGAATCTGATGGCACATACGTTTTTAGTGGGTGTTGTCCATTATGACAACATTCCCACCTTTATCGGAAGCCTTTATTGTAATAGACTGAATTTGACAAATTTTCTTCATCAGTTAAATTGCTTGAATCATTCATTTTCAATGGTAATTTACAAACATCCCTAATGGTTTGTTTGAGAAACATTGCAACGTTTGGATTAATGTTGGGAGGAGGAAATTTTGTGGATGTTTTTTTAAAAAGAGTAATGGGATTAAGAGTGGATTTATTTGTAGCCTCTAAAATTTTGTCCAAGTCGATTTGATCAATTAGATCAATCGTATTATTCTCTTGGAAGAGAAGTGTGAGGTCCCATAGTGCCATGAACTCCTTCATGCTATACTTAGACCAATCAGTGGTGTCCACATCAGTTTCATTTCTGGCGTAAATGCTTTTGAGTAGAAATTTACGTGCAAAAAGTTGTATGTCAGTAATGACCTCAAAGAGGTCAAAATTGGCCTGTGGAAGGTTAAACCACGTGAGAGTACATCTTCTTCCACTTCAGTAAGTTGATGCACATGCATTGTGGCTTCACTGCTGGTTTCCTACTGCGCATGCGTGAGTCACACAGCACTTTGTGAATGACCAGCAGGTCCAAGAGGACAGTGGGGGAGGTCGCCGCACAAGAGGACATGATGTCCTGTGCCATGCCCCTGGTGGAACAGAAGTACACTTAGTACTTCCAAAAAGGTACTTTAGAAAAAAAGAAAAAATTGTAGATATCTAAAAACAGGGGGTGGAGGGGTGGTCTTTAGTTTAGGACCACCCCTCAAAAGTGGGTGTAAATAAGAGTTCTTCCACTCTTCCAAGTGCAGAATAGCGGAGATTCTGCAATTGATTCCAAATCGTGGCAAAACGTGAGACGTGTTTGTGATGCCATTACTTATTAATGGCACCCCAATCACGGTATGAGTTTTCCACAATTGTCACAACATAAATCACACTGCAATTGGGCAAAATCGCACCATGATCGTGGTTCAATTAAAAAGTAATGGCATTGCAAACGCGTCTCGCGTTTTCCCGCAATATGGAATCATGAGCAGAATCGTGGCGATTCTGCCCACGATTCAGATCACCTTGGTGGGAATGGTGCCTAAATCATCATATATGCTTGATCCTATGGCCCCACACTCACCAAGTGTTGTTGACACCAACAAATAAATGTTAGTAGTCAGTTGCATTTTAGATTGCAGATACCATGGGCTTGCTGGGACTTATAATCCTCCTCTATGATCTTTCTCCTCCAGGCATATAGTATTTGTGAAACCACTGGTGCTTGTGTCCTCCACAGTGAAAACAAATTGAAACTGTTGGACTTTGTAGGTTTCCACTATTATGCTTCTATATTTTTTCTGGAATAGATTAGAGGGTCCTTACATGTACATTTCACCTCCCCCTTCTACCTTTTCTGTTGATATGACACAATATATTTGTCTAGAATTTCACCCTACTTTTGTATGCCTTTTTGGAGGATTGTCCTCCACCACCAAATGTTGCTTGTTTTTTTATTCCGCATGGTCATTTCCATGCTTCAACTTTGTTATGTCAAACCTGTTGTAATCATGTACTTACCGCAATATTGTCGATACTTTTGTACTGGAACGTTTTTCCAATAAAATATTTGAACAAGCACAAATAGAAAGAAGGGCAGACATCGTGTGACTCCATTTACTAAAGACTTTTACAAAATTGGTTTACACTCACTTAAAAAACTTAATGAGATAAAAAAAAAGAATTGTTCTTCCACTCTTCAAACTTGAATCATCGGATATGCTCCCCTCATATGGTCCTACACTCACATAGCATTGTTGACCCTAATAAATGAAAGTGGTTGTAAAGCCTAAACATTTTTTACCTTAATTCATTCCTTGCATTATGGTAAAAAATATTTACGTATCATCAGCCCCCCTCGCCCCTCTTTTACTTACCTGGGCCCTCATTCGATCCAGTGCCGTGCACGTCTGCAGCTCTCTTGCTTGCTTTCCCGGTGCTCCCAGTGCTGTCAATCAAAACCAGTGATGAGGGAGCAGTGGGTGGGGCTGAGTCCCGCTGTCTGTGTCAATAAATGCAGCAGGATTCGAGCACACACAAGTGCCCCCATGGGAAGGGCACTGGACATAGGGGAGGGGCCAAGAGCAACGGCGGGGGACCCAAAAAGAGGACATTTGTGGCCGCTCTACACAATTGCAAAATTGTCTCTGCCTTTCCCCCCACCTATTATAATATTTTTATCATTTTTGTTGGGGGGAGCTATTTCTTGATTTTTTTTTCTAAAAGCCTGCCCTCTATCTAGGTAAGAATGAATTGAGGAAAAAAAGGGGGGTTTAACTGCGCTGGAACAATAACAACAAACAGACCACAAACAGCAGCAGCATACAGTGCGTTAACACAGAATGTCAATAGGAATAAAAAAGCTGCGCTACAAAATTTCATACAATTAAGTCCATAAAAGCCTACATGATGCCAGGAAGGTCAAGGAAAATCTAAATACTGTAGTCACTGGTTAATGAACACAACAGTGCACATGCATAAACATCAAAAAGTGCCCGATCACCGTAGGTGTAGATTCTGATTACCGAATGGCAAGCATTAAAAGCAATTGGCTTAACCCAGCCTGGGCCTTTAAGCTTGCAGATGTCTACAACGCAGATGTTAATCAGGTAAAGCTGTATATCTCGTCCGTCCCAAAGTCTGTGCACTCTCATCAAATGTTCAGGGAAAAGAGAAGGACCCCCATGGTGTAGTATATTCAAAACTTATTGAATTTATTAGTTTAAAAGTTACACTTACAATTCCGTAGTATTGGAATGCATAAAAAGAAAATGCCGGCCGGCATACACAGACGGAGCCTGTCCCCCTAGTCGAATGGCGTGGTGATGTCAGTATGTGCCTTTCTCCTGACGTGTTTCGTCATCAAACAGACGTTATCAATGGGGAACGATTGATAACGTCTGTTCCCCATTGATAACCTCTGTTTGATGACAAAACGCGCCTGGAGGAAGGCACGTAGTGATGTCACCACGCCGTTCGACTAGGAGGACAGGCTCGATCTGTATATGCCGGCCGGCATTTTCTTTTTATGCATTCCAATACTACGGAATTGTAAGTGTAACTTTTAAAATAATAAATTCAATACGTTTTGAATATACTACACCATGGTGGTCCTTCTCTTTGATTGAGATGTGCACGGACTTTGGGACAGACGAGATATACAGCTTGACCCAAGAATGAATTGACTTGCTCCTGGGATGTCCCTGTCACATATTCAAGGAGGTTTCAGGAGCCCATTAAGAGTGTGGCGGAGGGTGGAGCTGGGTCTAATCAGTGGAGGCTGGGCTGCCTACACAAGTAAGAGGCAGTTGGCTGAGAAGAACCAAGATGGTGGTGCAGGGCACAGATGACTTATATGATTGCTTACTGCAGGATAATGTTGGTTCCAGTGTGTATTTTTTAGAGAAAAGATAACAGGGGACCCCCCCTCATGTTAATAGGCATAATGACTGCTGCTCACAAAACTGAGACATGGTGGATAGAGGCCAGTGTCCCAAACTCCTGTAGGCAGTAGATAACCTGAATGTTTAAGAATTCATTGATTTCTGCATTCCTTAATGGATTTTAGGGAACATTTTGGGGGAAAAATATTACTTTAAAGCAGCCTTTTTCAATCAGGTTGCCAGGGCACCCTGTGTGCCTTCTAGGTTATTCAGAGGTGCCTTGGAAAAATACCTAAAAAAGTGCCCCAAATTGATAAACATTTGCCAACAAGCCAGAGGATGGATCGAGCCTGCCCTTTTGTTACACAAAATCAACGATTTTTTTTATAGTGCAGCATTAAAAACCTTAGGCACTGCGTGGGCCAGCTAGCCACTGATGACATCATAGGTTGGAGGACGTCGGGTGCCCGAACATGTCCTTGTTTGCCCCTCTCCTCAGCACTGGGGTCATGTTAACTGATGGAGAGATCACTGAGAGCTAATAAGAGCAATGCTAACAAACTAGTCAGTACCAGTATGCCTTTGCATTTGCTTGTATTTGCTTTGGAGGAATAAATCACCTCTCATGTTGGGTGTCCATTGTGTGTAGATGCTTCTGTGTTATGAACAATAATTCGTTTTTTGTATTTTAGAAGTATAAAATGGGGGTGCCTCGAGGTTGGGCAGAATTTCAAAGGGTGTCCTTGACCTTGACTAAAAAAAAAGTTTGAGAAACACTGCTTTAAAGTACAGTAATAGTAACCGATTTAAAAAAGTGTGAAGATATGACAATGTGAAGAATCAGTAGTTAAGAAGAGAAACAAAAAAATGCAGTGCTCAGAAATACATTTCCATGTACTATGGTATAGAGGACAACTATTTGCATCCAGAGTTGATAATAACTAAAATGGCATCACTAGGGTTGGTGTCACCTGGTAAAACATGGTGTCACCCCCCATGTATCCTGCCCAGCACCCTGCAGGCAGTGCATGGTCACAGGGCGCACTCCAAACCAGACCCTGTAAATGATAGTATAGGATGGTGTAGTGGCAGGTTAGGGTAGTATAGGATGTTATAGTGGCAGGCTAGTGGCAGACAAGGGTGGTGTAGTGGCAAGTTAGGGTAGTATAGGGTGGTATAGGGCAAGTTAGGGTGGTATAGGGCAGGTTTAGGTGGTATAAGGCAGGTTAGGGTGATATAGGGCATGTTGGGGTGGTATAGGGCAGGTTAGGGTGGTATATGGCAGGTTAGTGAGGTATAGGGGCAGTTTGGGGTGGTATAGGGCAGGTTAGGGTGGTATAGGGCAGTTTGTTTGGTATAGGGCAGGTTATTGAGGTATAGGGCAGTGTTGCATGGTATAGGGCAGGTTAGTGAGGTATAGAGCAGTTTGAGGTGGTATAGGGCAGGTTGGGGGAATATAGGGCAGTGTGGGGTGGTATAGGGCAGATTAGTGAGGTATAGGGCAGGGTAGTAGTGTATAGCGCAGTCTGGGGTGGTATAAGGCAGGTTGGGGTGGTATAGGGCAGGTTGGGGTAATATAGGGCAGGTTAGTGAGGTATAGGGCAGTTTGGGAATGTGTATGGCAGTTTGGGGTGGTATAGGGTAGGTTAGTGAGGTATACGGCAGTTTGGGATAGTATAGGGCAGGTTCGTGAGATATAGGGCAGTTTGGGGTGGTATAGGGCAGGTTGGGGTAATATAGGGCAATGTGGGGTGGTGTAGGGCAGGTTAGTGAGGTATAGGGCAGTTTGGGGTGGTATAGGGCAGGTTGGGGTGGTATAGGGCATGTTGGGGTAATATAGGGCAGTTTTGGAAGGTATAGGGCAGGCTGGGGTGGTATAGGGCAGGTTAGTGAGGTATAGGACAGGTTAGGGAGGTATAGAGCAGGTTGGGGTGGTATAGGGCAGGTTGGGATGGTATAGGGAAGGTTGGGGTAATATAGGGCAGGTTAGTGAGGTATAGGGCAGTTTGGGGAGGTATAGGGCAGTTTGGGGTGGTATTGGGCAGGTTGGGGTGGTATAGGGCAGTTTGGGGTGGTATAGGGCAGTTTGGGGTGGTATAGGGCAGGTTAGTGAGATATAGGGCAGTTTGGGGTGGTATAGGCCAGGTTGGGTGGTATAGGGCAAGTTGGGGTAATATAGGGCAGTTTGGGGTGGTATAGGGCAGGTTAGTGAGGTATAGGGCAGTTTGGGTGGTATAGGGCAGGTTAGTAAGGTATAGGGCAGTTTGGGGTGGTATAGGGCAGGTTTTCGATGTATAGGACATTTTGGGGTAATATAGGGTAGTTTGAGGTGGTATAGGGTAGGTTAATGAGGTATAGGGCGGTTTGGGGTGGTATAGAGCAGGTTAGGGATCTATGCAGTGACAGTTTGCAGTACCTCTAGGCTGCTGTGTCCTTGCCTCCTTCTCCTCCTTCAGCCGCGGGATCAGCTAAGTAAAGAAGTCTGTGGGAGGAGTGGAGGAGGCAGCCACACCCCCAGCTCCATCCACCAACCCAAGCTGAAGGAGATATTGGAGATCCCAGAGGGTTAGCTTCACTGACTGGGGAGTGTTATAGGCAGCCTCCCTCGAACCGCTCCGCTGCAGCTCTGCAAGTGCACGCAATATAGTGCACTGTGTAGCGGCGGCCCCGGTGTCACCCCTCTGGCAGTTGTCACTGGGTGCAGACCGCACCCCCCGCGCCCACCACTGATTACACTGTATGTTAAGTCATTATTGTAAACACAGAATGGAAATAAACTTTAACTGGAATCTATGAATCATGGCATTTTATAGACATACATATTAAAAATACTTGTTAATAACTGAATAATATTTGTATGGAGAGATGATTATCTGTGGACTTAACACGTGCACAAACAGGAAAAAGCATGACTATAGGTATGGTCAGATGCAATGCTTTAGTTATGCTAAAGTTTAAAATGGAAATTTGTTGCCAAGATCATTGCTATCTAGTTTATATTTTTTGTTTGTGGTAAAAAACAAGAACCCTTAAGCCTCGTACACACAATCGGGTTTTCGGCAGGGAATTGTGTGTTGACAGACTGTTCCAACCATTAGTACGCTCCATCAGACAATTGTTGTCCAACTTTCCACCAACAAATGTTGGATGGCAGGCTAGTACATTTTTGGTGGTCAACGGTCTGTTGTCAGATTTTCGTGTCGTGAGTATACAAGTCCATTACACAAAAGTCCAAAGTACAAACACGCATGCTTGGAATCAATGCTCACCATCATGACATTAGCAGAAGGTGCCCAAAGTGTGATGCTCAAGAGCTGAAATTCCACGTAGTACGTCACTATGTTCATGTTTGTTGGCCGACAATTGTGTACCATTTGTATGCAAGACAAGTTCAAGGGACACGCCCTTCGGACAAATGTCTGGCGCTTTGTTGGCCAACAATCTGATCTTGTGTACGAGGCTTTAGTGTAAAGGCTCTTTCACACAAGCTCTTTGATTTGGTCTGCCTGTCTGTTTTTCAGCCAAACCTGATTGGTAACTCCATGTTGGTCTATGGGCAGGCTGATGTAAACAAACTTGTGTCCATTTACACCTGCCTACCTCTGAGTCTGTCCAAGTCCGGAAAAATAAAGGGAAAAAGACTGCATGCTTTTTGCCATTGTCTAAATCTAAATTTGATGGATTGGAAGTAACATGATGTAAATGGACAGTTTAGATCGAGCTGCCCATAGAACCATCATGGGGCTGCCCCTGACCGCTGTAAATGTGGACACAAACTGAACTGATAAGGATGTAAAAAAACAGACATCTGTCCTGTTCGGCTCTGATGCAGCCGAGGATCTGTTCATGGATCTCCTGCTGAATGGAGGAGATCAGCACCGTGTGAAAGAGCCCTGACTTTGATTAACCTTAGATATGTAAATTTAAAAAGAACACATCTTCAATTAGCTGGGTGTGTGCTTTTTAAATAGAGTAAAATGTTTGGTATTGTTTTTTATTATGTATGCATTGTCATCAAATTTGCCTCATACAAAGCATACTCTTCTGTACCTTATACACAATGCATGAATTACTGTATCAGCTTTCTAGGTGGCACTACAGAACTATGCTCAGCCCTAACCATATTCTAGCCTTCGATCAGAGGGTTTGGGAAATTCTAAAACAAAAAGGGTACTTAAATCACATTGACAACACTTTTTTTGTGCTTGTGGAAGTGGGGGCCAAAAATGTCTGTTAGGCCCCTAACCAGATTAGATTCAATCTATTGATAGGTATCATGTATGGGAACAAGAAAAAGGATCTAGTGCTCTCTGTTTAAACCATTTATTAATTCCACATAAATGAAAGAAAAAAACTAACTTACAAGTGGCGCACTCAGAGCCGAGTTCAGGCATGTGAACAGATAAAAAGCTGTGTCAAACCAATACAATGGTGACATCATGCGTGACACCTGACCCCGTACACGTTACGTCCGTAGGCAGGACTTCCTCAGCGCGGGGCAGGGTCTACCCTAGATCCTTTTTCTTGTTCCCATACATGATACCTATCAATGGATTGAGTCTAATCTGGTTAATGGGAGAAACAGAGGATCTGTGAGCCCTGCTTTATATACATAGCTACATAGCTTTGTGACCTGTCTCAAGTCGAATATTGGAGGTGAGAGGCCATCTGTATATGTGGTGGAGGGATCACTGATTTGTCAGACCTGTATTGATGTTCGCTTCTTTCTTCACCTTCACCATTTCAGATTTTAAATGGACTGTCTTATTTAGTTTAATTTTATTTATTGCGCAGCACTGCTTTTATTGTTCTGATACCTTGAGGAATTGCTTGAATTTTGCCTTGAGTGCCTGCTTGCATTATTTAGTATTAATAAGTATATTAGCGCTAAATATTACATTCTTTTTTACTTCACCTGCTTGAGACGGGAATGGTGCCACACATGAGAGAAAGGTTGAGAGAGGTGGAAAATTGGAGGGGGGGTGTTTTTGGGGCGCAATTGTCCTGGCGACCTTACTACTTGTTTATTAGGCTCTTGAATCTTTCATTTCTTTTCTTTTTTTGCTTCTGTGGTGTAATATACTGTAATGTATACACTTTCTAAAAACCTTAAATCTTCTAAAAAAAAAAAAAAACCTTCTAAATTTTCTTAAAAAGAATAAAAAAATAAATACAAAATACATGATTTATCTACACTGAATCTCAGCAGTAAACTGATCTGCACAAGTCAGCGTTTTTGATGTACTGAGCTGCTTCACTTGAGGTACATAGGTGATAGTAAATAATTAGCAATGCTTGCCCAAAAAATCTGTTGTTTGTTGTGCTTTTGCTGTAATGTTGGTTTCTCATCAATGTTAGCATCCCCTCTGATTCAGTAATCAACTTTCAGCCTCTCTGCATCATCAAGTCAGGAGGGTGCTTCTTCAGATGAAAACCACAATGAGCAGACGGAGGCCACTGTTTTCATGTGTATTGAGGAGAAGGAAAAGGTTGAGAGCTCACAGTAACAGTATTTTAACATCAATTACAATGTACAGAGAAAAAGACACTCCAGCCAACACACACTTTGACATCTGCAGCAGGGCAGTGCTAGTTAGGGGTTGCTTCACCCAAGTACAGTCCAGTGCAGTGTATTAATGCATGTGAGTTATTATGACTGCGAGGGGGGGATTAACATAGGACTGCGAGGGGGGGAGTTGGTTGCTAAAAATAAGCAGCAGTGGGTGGCTTTTATGGGGACAAATACGTGAAGGTGGCACTGTTTTTATATTTTTGAGGGTGGCCTATATGGGGACAAATGGCTGATGGGGGCCTGTTCTTGTTTTCTTTTTTTTTATTTATGTATTTTTTGGGTCGTGGAGTGCTAGGAAGAAACAATGGGTGTCCTTTATGGGGACAAATGGCTGATGGATGGCCCATTGTTTATTTTTTATTTATTTCTTTTTGGGGGACGGCAGTGGGCAGCTCTTTTGGGGATGAATATCTGATGGTGCGCTTGTTTTTTTTGGGTGGGGTGAGAGAAAGCAGTGGTGGGTGGCCTTTATGGGGACAAATGGCTGATGGGGGTCTTTGTTGTGTGTTGTTGTTTTTTTAATATATTTTTTTGGTGGGGCATAAGGAAGTGGCGGGTGGTGATCTTTGTGGGGAAAGATTGCTGATGGGGGGAGCTGTGGTTTATCTTTGAGGGGGCGTGATAGGAAGCAGTGGTGGGTGGCCTGTATGGGGACAAAAGGATGATTGGGGCCTGCTGTATTTTTTTTTTCATTTGGGGGGGGGGGGGGGGTTGAAAGGCGGGGGCGGGGGGGGGGGGGGGGGGGGGGGGGGGGGGGGGGGGGGGGGGGGGGGGGGGGGGGGGGGGGGGGGGGGGGGGGGGGGGGGTTGACAGGCAGCAGCAGTGGGTGGCCTGTATTTATTTTATGTGGGGGCGAGAGGGAGTAGAGGTGGATGGCCTGCATTGGACAACTGTCTGATGGGGGGCCTGTTTTTGTATTTTTAGGAGTTTTTGTATATATTTATTTTTGGGTGGCGAGAAGTGGCAGTGGATGGCTTTTTTGCAGACACCTGGCTTATTTATTTATTTTTTTGTGGGGGGATAGGAAGCGGTTGTGAGTGGCCTGTACGGTGGACAACTGGTTGATGGGTGGAGCTGTTTTTTATTTTTTTATTTTTTTGGTGTGGGTGAGAGGAAGTGGTGGTGAATGGCCTTTGTGGGGACAAATGTTTGATGGAGGGCCTGTTTCTTTAATTTGTTCTAATTTTTATTTTTTTGATGAGTGATAGGAAGCGGCGAGGGTGGCCTGTATGTTGTACTAAGCCTTCAGTCTCTGACCCTCTCTTGTACAACACCAGCAGTCCACGACCCTCTCTTGTACAATGGCAGCAGTCTCTGACCCTCTCATGTACAATGCCAGATGTCTCTGACCCTCTCATGTACAATGCCAGCAGTCTCTGACCCTCTCATGTAAAATGCCAGCAGTCTCAGACCCTCTCTGTTACAACATCAGCAGTCTCTGACCCTCTCTATTACAATGCTGGCAGCCTCTGACCCTCTCTTGTACTAAGCCTTCAGTCTCTGACCCTCTCATGTACAATGTCAGCAGTCTCTGACCCTCTCTTGTACAATGCCAGTAGTCTCTGACCCTCTCATGTACAATGCCAGTAGTCTCTGACCCTCTCATGTACAATGCCAGTAGTCTCTGACCCTCTCTTGTACAATGCCAGCAGTCTCTGACCCTCTCTTGTACAATGCCAGCAGTCTCTGACCCTCTCTTGTATAATGCCAGCAGTCTCTGACCCTCTCTTGTACAATGCCAGTAGTCTCTGACCCTCTCTGTTACAACATCAGCAGTTTCTGACCCTCTCTATTACAATGCCAGCAGTCTCTGACCCTCTCTGTTACAACATCAGCAGTCTCTGACCCCCTCTATTACAATGCCAGCAGCCTCCGACCCTCTCTTGTACAACATCAGCAGTCTCTGACTCCCTCTATTACAATGCCAGCAGCCTCTGACCCTCTCTTGTACAATGCCAGCAGTCTCTGACCCTCTCTTGTACAATGCCAGCAGTCTCTGACCCTCTCTTGTACACTGCCAGAGGTCTCTGACCCTCTCTTGTACAATGCCAGTAGTCTCTAACCCTCTCATGTACAATGCCAGTAGTCTCGGACCCTCACATGTACAATACTAGCAGTCTCAGACCCTCTCATGTACAATGCCAGCAGTCTCTTACCCTCTCTTTTACAATGCGAGCAGTCTCTGACCTTCTCTGTTACAACACTAGCAGTCTCTGACCCTCTCTGTTACAATGCCAGCAGCCTCTTACCCTCTCTGTTACAACGCCAGCAGTCTCTGACCCTCTCTTGTAAAATGGCAGCCATCTCTGACTCTCTCTTGTACAATGGCAGCAGTCTCTGACCCTCACTTGTACAATGACAGCAGTCTCTGACCCTCTCATGTACAATGCCAACAGTCTCTGATCCTCTCTTGTACAATGCCAGCAGTCTCTGACCCTCTCTTTTACAAGGCCAGCAGTCTCTGACCATCTCTTGTACAACGCCAGCAGTCTCCAACCCTCTCTGTTACGCCAGCAGTCTCTGACCCTCTCATGTACAATGCCAGAAGTCTCTGACCCTCTCATGTACAATGCCAGCAGTCTCTGACCCTCTCATGTAAAATGCCAGCAGTCTCTGACCCTCTCTGTTACAACATCCGCAGTCTCTGACCCTCTCTATTACAATGCCGGCAGCCTCTGACCCTCTCTTGTACTAAGCCTTCAGTCTCTGGCCCTCTCATGTACAATGTCAGCAGTCTCTGACCCTCTCTTGTACAATGCCAGTAGTCTCTGACCCTCTCATGTACAATGCCAGTAGTCTCTGACCCTCTCATGTACAATGCCAATAGTCTCTGACCCTCTCTTGTACAATGCCAGCAGTCTCTGACCCTCTCTTGTACAATGCCAGCGGTCTCTGACCCTCACTTGTACAATGCCAGTAGTCTCTGACCCTCTCTGTTACAACATCAGCAGTTTCTGACCCTCTCTATTACAATGCCAGTAGTCTCTGACCCTGTCTGTTACAACATCAGCAGTTTCTGACCCTCTCTATTACAATGCCAGCAGTCTCGAACCCTCTCTGTTACAACATCAGCAGTCTCTGACCCCCTCTATTACAATGCCAGCAGCCTCTGACCCTCTCTTGTACTAAGCATTCAGTCTCTGACCCTCTCTTGTACAATGCCAGCAGTCTCTGACCCTCTCTTGTACAATGCCAGTAGTCTCTGACCCTCTCATGTACAATGCCAGTAGTCTCTGACCCTCACAATGCGCTTGCGCAGTACGGAGGACAAGGAGATGCTGAAAGTCTCCGAAGATGAACGGTGCCTGTGCACTGAGTCCAGGTTCAAGCCCCACCATCCAAGTGAACATAGAGTTAGAATAAAAAATTGCAGAGCGAAGCGAGGCCGTGCCCGGAGCGTGGCGAGCAAAGCGAGCCCGCGAGGGGCCCTGTTACTAAGTGCTCTTTTACATCATCTATGTCCACTTGGTGGGGTTTGAACCTGGACTCAGGGCAGAAGGTACTAGCAAGTGCGCAGGCGCGGTTCATCTTCTGATCCTCTCTTTTACAAGGCCAGCAGTCTCTGACCCTCTCTTTTACAAGGCCAGCAGTCTCTGACCATCTCTTGTACAACGCCAGCAGTTTCCAACCCTCTCTGTTACGCCAGCAGTCTCTGACCCTCTCATGTACAATGCCAGAAGTCTCTGACCCTCTCATGTACAATGCCAGCAGTCTCTGACCCTCTCATGTAAAATGCCAGCAGTCTTGGACCCTCTCTTTTACAACGCCAGCAATCTCTGACCCTCTCTGTTACAATTCTAGCAGCCTCTGGCCCTCTCTTGTACTAAACCTTCAGTATCTGACCCTCATATTTACAATGCCAGCAGTCTCTGACCCTCTCTTGTACAATGCTAGCAGTCGCTGACCCTGTCATGTACAATGCCAGTAGTCTCTGACCCTCTCATGTACAATGCCAGCAGTCTCTGACCTTCTCTGTTACAATTCCAGCAGCCTCTGACCCTCTCTGTTACAACGGCAGCAGTCTCTGGCTCTCTTTTGTACAATGGAAGCAGTCTCTGACCCTCTCTTGTACAATGCCATCAGTCTCTGACCCTCTCTTGTACAATGTAAGCAGTGTCTGACCCTCTCTTGTACAATGCCAGTAGTCTCTGACCCTCTCATGCACAATGCCAGTAATCTCTGACCCTCACATGTACAATGCTAGCAGTCTCTTACCCTCTCTTTTACAATGCCAGCAGTCTCTGACCTTCTCTGTTACAACACTAGCAGTCTCTGACCCTCTCTGTTACAATGCCAGCAGCCTCTCACCCTCTCTGTTACAACGCCAGCAGTCTCTGACCCTCGCTGTTACAACGCCAGCAGTCTCTGACCCTCTCTTGTACAATGGCAGCCATCTCTGACTCTCTCTTGTACAATGGCAGCAGTCTCTGACCCTCTATTGTACAATGACAGCAGTCTCTGACCCTCTCATGTACAATGCCAACAGTCTCTGATCCTCTCTTTTACAAGGCCAGCAGTCTCTGACCCTCTCTTTTACAAGGCCAGCAGTCTCTGACCATCTCTTGTACAACGCCAGCAGTTTCCAACCCTCTCTGTTACGCCAGCAGTCTCTGACCCTCTCATGTACAATGCCAGAAGTCTCTGACCCTCTCATGTACAATGCCAGAAGTCTCTGACCCTCTCATGTACAATGCCAGCAGTCTCTGACCCTCTCATGTAAAATGCCAGCAGTCTTGGACCCTCTCTTTTACAACGCTAGCAATCTCTGACCCTCTCTGTTACAATTCTAGCAGCCTCTGGCCCTCTCTTGTACTAAACCTTCAGTATCTGACCCTCATATTTACAATGCCAGCAGTCTCTGACCCTCTCTTGTACAATGCTAGCAGTCGCTGACCCTGTCATGTACAATGCCAGTAGTCTCTGACCCTCTCATGTACAATGCCAGCAGTCTCTGACCTTCTCTGTTACAATTCCTGCAGCCTCTGACCCTCTCTGTTACAACGGCAGCAGTCTCTGGCTCTCTTTTGTACAATGGAAGCAGTCTCTGACCCTCTCTTGTACAGTAGCAGCCGTCTCTGACCATCTCTTGTACAATGCCAGAAGTCTCTAATGCTCTCTATTACGCCAGCAGTCTCTGACCCTCTCTTGTACAATGGCAGCTGTCAAAAAAGAAAAAAACACAAGAAATAGTTTTTGACAAATCCTTTCTTACAAAGGGAAAATAGCAAAAATGAAAATGCTCAACCTCCACTGGAGGCCTCCCGCCAGCTGCTCTCTATTCGCTTTGACAGCTCTTATATAGGCAAGGGTGGGGCCCCCTTCTGACGTCATGTGACTGGAATGGATCTTGAGGGGGACCCCGTACCATTTTTTCACTATTTTTCATTTATATTGCCTGGAGCCGGTGTACTGTCAAATACTGTCCCCCGTCGGATAGTGTCTGCCCTGTACTGCGCTTGCGCAGTACGGAGGACAAGGAGATGCTGAAAGTCTCCGAAGATGAACGGTGCCTGTGCACTGAGTCCAGGTTCAAGCCCCACCATCCAAGTGAACATAGAGTTAGAATAAAAAATTGCAGAGCGAAGCGAGGCCGTGCCCGGAGCGTGGCGAGCGAAGCGTGGCGAGCAAAGCGAGCCCGCGAGGGGCCCTGTTACTAAGTGCTCTTTTACATCATCTATGTCCACTTGGTGAGGTTTGAACCTGGACTCAGGGCAGAAGGTACTAGCAAGTGCGCAGGCGCCGTTCATCTTCGGAGACTTTCGGAGTCTCCTTGTCCTCCGTACTGCGCAAGTGCTGCGCCTGCGCAGTACGGGGCGGAGACTATCCGATGGGGGGACAGTTTTTGGCAGAACATCGGCAATACATTACACCCGCAAGCAAGTTTTAATGAATTTTTTTCCTTTAGAAATGTCATTATTGCTGCGGCATGTTTTACATTGTACAGATGCGCCACTTTACAGGCAGACTAAGGGGACCTCCCAGGCACGATATTTAAAGGAATATTAATTTTTTATTCTTTCACTTTAAGCACCATTAAAATCATTGCTCCTTTAAAAATGATAGTTGTAAAACATTTTTTTTTTGCATTGATACTAGTCCCCTAGGGCAGTACCCGTGTCCCCATACAATTTTTATGGCAAAATCTTGCATATAAGCCTTTAAAATTAGGACTTTTGATTTTTCATGTTCGTGTCCTATAGACTTTAATAGGGCTCACATGTTCACTAGAACTTTTTGTCTGTTCGAGGTGTTCTTGTCAGGTCACCTGAGTCCAGATGACAGATGCACCCCGTTCGGGTCTGGAGTGCACTGCAAGGTAGTGGACCCTATGGCTGACTGCTACAGATGGAACACTGGGTGGTTCAGGAAGGCAGGTCCACTAGAGCAACAACACAGATCCCACTGGGAGCTAGAGCATAAGATTCCCCAGGGCGCGAAGTCTAAGAGCCAGCAGGTGTTCACCAGAGCCTCTAGTGGTGAGGATGGACTTTGCTGCAACTGGCTCCAGGTCGCGGCCCCCAGGGTCTCCCAGCTTACACTCACAGTAGGCTATAGGAGGACAGACAGGAAGCAGCAGTCCAGGACAACAAGGGATAGTAAGGAGATAAGCCAAAGGTCAGGGCAACTAGCAGACAGGAATAAACAGAGAACACGCCAAAAGGTCAGGGTCACAGGCAAGCAGGAATAGTCAAGAACAAGCCAACAGTATCTGGCATAGGACACAGAGCAATGAGCACATGGAAGCCAAATCACAATATTGATCAGCGAGGTTGGCTAGCAATGCACAGGTTAATATAGTGTTCCTAATTAGAGGCTGGGGTGGAGCTATGCTGTGGGAAGATTATTTAAGCAGCCAGGTGAGAGTGGCTGGCCTCTAAAGGTTATCACATGGAGGAGAGGTAAGCTGACAGACAAACATTACTGCATAACCATGACAGTTCTGGCGCAAACTGAACCGGTGGGTGTTCGGCCGCTGATATCTGCCACTATTCAATCCGATTCTGTCAGCAAAATCAAGATGGATGGCAGTCCTATTTTCCATCTGTCTATCAGATCATATCAGTTTTGATAGGATGAAAATAGACAAGCGGTCCATTTTCACACTATTTCCCCATAGAGGAGGGCGGGACTGTGTAAAAAAAAAGAGGGGGGCGGGGTCACCTGGGTATGTCACCAGGTGGCCCCGCCCTCAGTTATATAAGAACTGTCTAAGGCAATGAAGCGTCACACGGCGGATTTTTTTTTCTTTTTCGGTCCATCGGCGGAGCGATATAAGAAGATGAATGGACATTGAGGGACATTTTTATTTTTTTATTTTTTAATAAAGGACTTGTCCCAAGACCTTGTGTCTTGATTTTTTTTAACATTTTGACACTTTTTTTTTGTGAAATAGTAGGGGTACATTTGTATCCCATTACCATTTCACACAGGGTAGGAGGCCGGGATCTGGGGGTCACCTTGTTAAAGGGGGCTTCCAGATTCCGATAAGCCCCCTGCCCACAGACACCCACAACCACCGAGCAAGGGTTGTGGGGATGAGGCCCTTGTCCCCATCAACATGGGGACAAGGTGCTTTGGGGGGCTACCCCAAAGCACCCTCCCCATATTCAGGGCATGTGGCCTGGTACGGTTCAGGAAGGGGGGCGCTCTCTTGTCCCCCCTCTTTTCCTGCGGCCTGCCAGGTTACGTGCTCTGATAAGGGTCTGGTATGGATTTTGGAGGGAACCCTACGCCATTTTTTTTTAATGTTGGTGCAGGGTTCCCCTTAAAATCCACACCAGACCTAAAGGGTCTGGTATGGATTTTGGGGGGGACCCCTACGCCATGTTTTTTTTTTAATTTGGCGCAGGGTTCCCCTTAATTTCCATATCAGACCTGAAGGGTCTGGTATGGATTTTAGGGGGACCCCCACGTATTTATTTTATTTTATTTTGGTTTGGGGTTCCCCTTAATATTCATACCAGACTCAAAGGGCCTGGTAATGGACTGGGGGGGGGGGATCCCATGCTCTTTTTTTCAATGAGTTTTATCTATATTGCCGAGACCCGACAATTCATTACAGCCGCGATCAGTTTTAAATGATAATTTTTCCTTTAGAAATGTAATTTTGCTGTTCTAAACATGTGAAAAATGTCCCACTTTACAGGCATACTATAGACACCCCTCAGGCACAATATTTAAAGGAATATGTCATTTTTATTGTTTCAGTTTAAGCATTAAAAAAATCCTGAAATAACTGCAGTTTTTAAAGCGGTAGTAAACCTGCATCTTTTTTTTTTTAACAAAAAACCTGCAAGGCAAAGGCATAATGAGCTAGTATGCAGCACATACTAGCTCATTCTGAAATGCTCACCTTAGAACGAGGTGCCGTTATCTCACCCGATCCACGCCAAGGGAGCTGACATGTTGCCTCAGCGCGTCTTCCAGGTATCGCGGGTCCGGCGCTGTGAGTGGCCGAAGCCGCGATACGGCATGCGCGTGGGAGTCTTTTTCCCTGCAAGGTCTGGCAGTTCTGCCGGACCTTCAGCCGAGCTTTAACAGCGCATGCGCCGAATGATGTCAGCGGCTGCATGAAAAGTAAATATCTCCTAAACCGTACAGGTTTAGGAGATATTAATTTTACCTACAGGTAAGCCTTATTATAGGCTTACCTGTAGGTAAAAGTTCAAAAAAATTCTATACAAGCACTTTAAAAAAAATTGCATTCATTTGCATGTCCTCTGGGGCAGGACACAGGTTCCCAATCACTTTTTATGAAAATAACTTGCATATAAGCCTTTAAAATTAGCACTTTTGATTATTCATGTTCGTGTCCCATAGACTTTAACAGTGTTCGTGTGTTCTGCCAAATTTTTTGCCTGTTCGGTATGTTCTGGTGCGAACCGAACCGGGGGTGTTAGGCCCATCCCTACCGTGTGGGACATGAAACCAGCCATGAAACTGAAACAGTGGTGGCACTGTACAATTATTCAGTTAAACTAGGGAAAAGTTTTAAACATAGTTAAAAGGATTAGTAACCAGGGCCAGTGCTACCACTAGGCAAGCTAGGCAGCTGCCTAGGGCGCATTGCTGAATAGGGTGCAGCCATGGCCAGTTGTTGCTGGGTCCAAACCCCCCATCCCCAGAGTGTCCTGCCCAAATACCCAATCAGCATATCTGCTGCCACAGCCATGCCGCAAGCTGTGCAGCAATCAGAGTTGTCCCTGAATGTATGATGGCTGACAGCATCCACCACTGCCGCTGCTCTCAGCGCTAGGGTTTGGTGGCTCGGACCGCTCATGTCCTAATAACCAATCACATTATTGCCCCTCCCCCATGCCCCAGCATTCAGAGGAGGAGGAAGTTCCTCCGCCAAACCTATCCAGTTACAGTACCCAGTCTTCCAGCTTCCACCTGTTCTGAAGCCAACTGCTGCAATGAGAAGGAACTGATCCTGATGTAAGCTATAGGGTCTTCACAATATTCCCTCCTCCTCTTCCACTACCCCCAACTATTCTCTTATACTTCTACACTCTCGTTACCCCACTCTTCTCTTCTAGATTAGGGATCATATTGAAAGGGAATGGGCTGTAGGGACCATGGTGTAAGGGGGTTTTGGGGACCCTGATGTAAGGTCGCTTTAGGGACCCTTATGTAAGGGGGCTATGGGGACCCTGATGTAAGGGGGGCTCTGTTGACCCTGATGTAAAGCTGGTGACTTTGGGGATTTTAATGAAAGGGGGACTCTGATGTAAGGGGGAACTCTGATTTAAGGAGGGAAGACTCTGGGGACCCTTATGTAAGTACTCTTTAGGTGCCCTAATGTATAGGGGGCTTTAGTGACCCTGATGTATGGTCACTTTGGGGACCCTGATGTAAGGAGGGTGACTTTGGGGATCCTAATGAAAAGGCAACTCTGATGTAAGGGAGAACTTTGAGGACCCTGATGTAAGGGGAGACTTTGGGAACCCTAATGAAAATGGGATTTCTGTTGTAAGGGTGAACTCTGTGGACCCTGATGTAAGGGGGGACTCTGGGTACCCTGACATAAGGATAGGGGACTCTTGAGACCCAGATGTAAGGGGGAGAGGAACTCTGGGGACATGTATTTAAGGAGAAGTGAATCTTGGACCCTGATGTAAGGGGGAGGATGACTCTTGGGACACTGAAAGGAGGGGAGACTCTGGGGACTCTGATGTAAGGGGGGACTTTGGGGACCCTAATTAAAGGAGTAAACTCTGATGTAAGGGGGTCAGGCCCAAAGATGTGTAAGGGGCCCCAACATTTCAGCTGTATGCCCTGTTCCCCACACACTGTATGGGGAATGCATGCATACCACTGCTGGATTGGATTATGTTAGCTGGAGATGAAGCCATCTCCTGAAATCTTCAGCCAATCAATAAAGAAGAGGTATCCAGCCAATGAGGTGCCACGCAAGCCATTCTGCATGCAACATCACTTCCTCCCAGCTCCTCTGTCAGTCTCCACGTAGAGAGAAAATTGTCAAGGAGGTGAGAAAGCATCCCTGCACTAGCTGCATTTATTTTCTTAAAGAGGGGTGTGCACGTAGCTGGTCTTGCCTAGGGCGCAAAATAGTCTCGCACCGGTCCTGTTAGTAACTCTGAAATTAAGCAAGATCCCTGGGAATAATTTTTAAGGAGATGTTCACAGCAATATGGTATGGAGATGAATTCATTTGATGGAATATAGAATGTCCATTAAGGACCTGAAAGGGATGGGAAAGGAGGAAGGGAAGGAATAGGAAGTCATTATCTTCTTCTTCTACAATATCACTATTGGTTGCTTTTTTTTCTTTCTTTTGATTCACGTTATAACACATGTTTTAGGGGGCAGTTGGCAAATGATGGAGGGGGAAGAGGGGTGGAGGGTAAGATTAGATATACTCAGATTCAGGGAGACCCCACCTCTCTTGTTGTCCCCTCCCTCTTTTTTAGGGATTAAATATGGTCGCTGTAATAACTGAATTGGATTCCAGGATATACACCTTTTTATATGTATGGTATAATTTCACTTTTTTTTTTTTAATTGTCCTTTTGTAATGTATTTATTTGTAATTACCTGAAATGATTAAAGAATTCAGGAGAATAAATGTAATATCAGAATTTACATTCTAAATATATTACATTCTAAATTTAGAATATTACATTCTAAATATAGCCCTCCATCAGGAATTATCAAACTTTTCAGAATAAGGGCCACGTCATATATTTTACAAATATTTTCGTGCTGAAAAAAAAAAATCTAATTTAAAAATATACTTTATCAAATACTTGGTACCAGGTGTTATGATCTCAGATTTTTGCTTGCCCCAGTTTAAATTGGGGTTCAATTCTGCTCCCAAATATAGGCCAACCAGGTGGAGTGTCCTTGTTTGTGAAAAAACATTTCTTTTGTTGTTTTGAAAAGTCCTTTATTGCCTTATGGGAAGGTTTTTTGGGATTCGCCCACCTGGTCATAAGTTAGAAAGGGTTAGGGATAGATTTAAGTTTGTTAGCTTTAGGATAATTTGTGCCTGGTTCTGAGGAAATCATTTGAAGTATTTAACTTGTTTATTTTCCTATTAGACACATAGTTCACATACATATGTGGTAAACATATATTTAACCTCTTGGCACCGGCACCTCCTGGCCCTTTAAGGGGTTTTCGATGCTGGGAGGCGGATCGGGGTTTGTGATCATGTGACCGCCGTGATTGGCTGACACATCGGTCACATGATTGGAAAGCTCCCGATCTCAAGTAGAGATCAGGAGCTTTCCGTTAGCCGCCGGTAGCTGCTCTCGGCACAGCTCTGTTTACCTTTAGGTATGCATATAAGCAGAATCTCTGTGTTAAGGCCCTCTCACGAGAGGCTGCATATATGCATGTGGCCGGGGCCAATCAGTTAAAAACCACCAGAATTCCATGAAGAAAACAGCAATATTAACAATTTACTACAGCAGTGTATTGAACATCGGTACTGGTAAGTTTGCTATATTTCAGTAATTTGGCACCCCATTGCAGTTTGTATAATAAAACAAAGAAATATATTTAGAGCAAGCAATTTAATGTTTAATTGAGTAGAGTTAATTTAAAGCACTGTAGCAAGATGCAGGATTTAACCAATTTAAATTTGGATGTGTTGTAAGTATTTTGCAGAGAAGTAAATTAGTATCTTAGACTTTGGGCTCAATTGTGAAGTCTTCATTAATCACAGCAAAAACTTTATTTGCCCTGACAAGGATCACAGGGATCAGGACAGCAGGAGACGGGGACAACACAAGGCTTGCAAGGATTGCATGGATCTGCCGAGAAAGAAATCTTTCATTAGTAATAAATTACTGCTTAGTGTAAAATAAATATATTTTCACAATTGACTATAGGTGATGTTTATTTTTATCTAGCAGCCATGTTAAAATGTAAATAGCAAATACAATTTCCAAAATGCCTTAAATTTAGCAATGGTTTCTTTTTCAGTAGATTCATTATTCAGCTAGCAGATTTTTTTTCGATTAGTTTGCGGGAGGGACCATTTTCATGGAACCAACATCAATGGACTGTAGATAATTTGTTTTTTCACTTCTGGCAATTTCAAATCTGCAGGAGCAGATATGTGTACTCAACTCCCACGTACATGTCTAGATTTCTCTTGTTCAAATCGTAGGCTGAATGAGATAAAATCATTAGATTCCTTCATTCACACCGTATAGGCTCCATGCACACTGGCTTAAAAACTGCTGCTTCTACAGAAGTTTTGTGTTCTGCCTGTAGAAGCAGCTCAGAGTTATCCTATGTGTCCATGCATGACCTTAAGAGGCATATTTTAAGTTTAACGTTCAGAGGCAGAAAAAACGTAAAACTCTCCTAAACTTGTCTAAACTTTGTAAAAAAAATGCTCTATATGAGAGTTTACTCTCAAGAGAACAGACTTTTTTTAATCCCAGTGTACATGGAGCCTAATGCCGCGTACACGTGACCGGACTTTTTGTCAGCAAAGATCCGATGGAACGAATCCTTCAGACAATTCGATCGTGTGTGGGCTCCATCGGACATTTGCTGTCCAAAAATCTGACGGACTTTAGAAATAGAACATGTTTCAAATTTTTCCGCCGGAACTCCGCTGGACCAAGTTCCTACCGAGAAATACGTTTGTGTGTATGCTAGTCCGATGGACAAAAACCAATGCTGAGGCAGCTATTGGCTACTGGCTATGAACCTCCTTATTCTAGTCTTCTAGTCCGGTCGTCCGTCATCACGTTCGAATCCGTCGGACTTTGGTGTGATAGTGTGTGGCCAAGTCCGTTCATTCAGAAAGTCCGTTGGAACTCCGCCAAAAGTCTGTTAAAAAAGTCCGGTCGTGTGTACGCGGCATCAGTGTGGATGAAGGAGTCTGCACTACTGCATTTTAATCAATAAGCCACAGCATCCATCCCAGCTGCTTGAATACCTGAACAGTGACTACATCTGATAGAATGCATTCACTGTTCAGCCAACAATATTCCACCTCTCAATTTTGCCTTCAATTCTCTTAAACTTTTCTATTGTCATGATTGAAGACGCCAACAGGGTCACCCACAGCTCAAATTTCATCTTATTCAGCAAGAAGTGACTGAAATTTGAGTGGTGTATGTCCAGCTTTAGTCCTCATTGGGCTTTTCATTCAAGCCAGCAGACAGTTTATAACACTGGAAATGGTCACTAAAATAAAAAGCATAGATGCAAATTAATTTATTAAGAAAAAATATTATTTCATTTGTCCCAAACCTACTTGAGTGTAGAGAGGAGAATGGTTCAATGCACAGAAATAGAAGATGGATAATTACACTTTGATACATACTGTATCATGAACAGTTTAATGACCTCAATGTTTGGCCCTGAGTGGTTTATTAAAGACAAAGTTGTTTGCTATGACCAAATCCACACGGTGAGACTGGTGTTCCACAGATCAGTCATAAAGCAGTGTACATTATCTTTATTTTTCTGGCTTAATTGTAACCTTAGTAGTGATACTCCAACTGTGGATTTGGTTAGGAAACCAGTTGTTCAGCATATGCTGTAGACTAACTGGTTACAACAATGACTATGGGACTTCAGCTGCTGATATAGCAGTTATTAGATGAGTCACATATTTATCCAATTTCTGACTTTTACATGCTGATTTTGTTAGAATATATCAGGCCTATGGTTCACAAAACACCCCTGCGTTTTTAATTGTCTTTAAGGTTTGATTCACACTAATGCATTTTTTGATGCATTTTGCATTTTGCAGAAATTCAGGGAATTTTTTTAACATGGGTTCCTATGGAACATGTTCACATCAATGCATTTTTGTGCCTCTGCATTTTTGGAAAGGGTCGGGGACTTTTTTTTGCATGTAATAGAAGTCAATGGACCCGCATCCAAAATGCAAGTACCGCGTTTTTACCACAATTTTACTGCGTTTCTTTTAGTTTTTTTACACTGTATATAGCTGGTTGCTAAGCAAAAAAAAAAAAAAAAAAACAACATGCATAGATGTGAATTGAGCCTAAATCACGCTGTTTATCAATTCTGTAGCGTATTTCCTTTATCCACTTGCCTACTGGGCACTTTTAGCCCCTTTCTGCCCAGGCCAATTTTCAGCTTTCAGCACTGTCCCACTTTGAATGACAATTGTGCGATACCCATATGACATTTGTATCGTTTTATCACACAAATAGAGCTTTCTTTTGGTGGTATTTAATCACCTATGGGTTTTTTATTTTTTGCTAAATAACCGGAAAAAAACCCTGATAATTTTGAAAAAAAAAAATTGTTCATAGTTTGTTATAAAATTTATCAAAAAGGTAATTTTTCTCCTTCACTGATGTGTACTGATGAGGCTGCACTAATGGCCACTCATAGGCTGCATTAATGACCACTTATAGGCTACACTGATTAGCACTGATAAGTTGCACTGGTGAGCACTGATAAGGAGGCACTGATGAGGCTGCACTGATAGGCGGCACTGAAGGGCACTGAGAGGTGGTACTGATAGGCAGCACTGATAGGTGGCACTGATGGGCACTGATAGGCACTGGTAAGCTGCACTGATAGGCAGCACTGATAGGTGACACTGATGATGAGGCACTGATGGGCCTGATTGGCAGCACTGATGAGCACTGATAGGTGCTACTGGTGGGCACTAATTTGCAGCACTGGTGGGACTGCACTAAGAATTATAACACTGATAATCAGCGCCATGATTATCAGTGCCGATGTCCCTTTAACATAAGCCGGTTATCAGCTTTCTTCTCTCCTCATGCTGTCAGCGTGAGGGAAAAAAAGCCGATAAGCGGCTTGTGTTTACTTCCTGTGATCAGCTGTCATTGGCTGACAGCTGATCACGTGGTAAAGAGCCGATGTGATTGGCACTTTAACTTGTTCTTTGATCAGCTGAGTCTGAAGGACAGGGCAACGCTATCATGGGAGGACGTCCATGTACATCCATGTACGTCGTTTCAGCTATAGAATGGGCCGATAGTGGTTGAACAATATTTTGGCACATTAAATTGTGTTTTGTAAGCCATATTTGCAATTCTAGTAACAGTGGTAGTATGTTGGGATTATAAAAGGACTAGATTCCACCTTAAAGTAGAACTAAAGCAAAACTTTTTTTTCCATTTTGAATAGAGTAAAGGAGGATTATAACTCCTGTCAGGCCGCCTGAGAGACTATACCCAGGTCCATCTACAAAAAACATTGTAAGGCACATTTTCAGTGCATTGAGGTGCAAAGCAGAATTTACCTTGCAGCAAACATTAAACGTTTGTCAGCTAAGGTTCAGCAGCGGAAACATTATGTTACTCCTTTAAAGTGCCAGAGCACTGGAACAAGCAAGGGAAGGTGGTAGTAGAAATTAATTCTGGCAGGGATTATTTCTTTTTTAGGGGGGAGGGGGCAAACTTGGGGTCCTTCTACAGGTAATTGAGCATAAAAGTTCCAGTTTGCCACAAATTGTTTGCAACAAACAACATGTCCTCAACATGTACACTTCACTCACAGACAATTCCCAGGGTTGAGGAGTCGGGAAATGTTCCTCTTGAAGCCTGCCTCATTTCCTTCTCTTCAGCTCCAGCACCCCAACCCTCCTTTCCTAAGTATTCCTCTTCTGCCTCCTACTGCCTTTCCCTCATAGCATGTGTAAAGCATGGAATGCATACGAGGAGGATTGATGGCCTTGTGCTGCTGACTTTTCCAATTGAAGTGCTGCTCTTGCCGAGCTCTGTGTTGTTTCCTCATGCATGTGGTGCCTAACCTGATACTTTTACAATGGCTGATATTCTGTAGGCAGAGACTGCAAGCGGTGCTGCTGATAGCAGATACATTAAAAAAAGGTCCCCACTGCAGAGAAGCCTGTAATGAGAATGCACCACAAGGGAATGGTAATGCAGGGCTGGACATGACTGTGTGTATAGTTTACTATATGCAGGGTTAAATGGGGGTTGTGGTTTGCTAGGGGAGGGCTGAGCAAGCACAGGGGAGTGGCTGTATAAAGGTGGGGGCGGAGCAAAGGAAGATCAGTTTGCAGGAAGGAGAACACGAGGAGGCAGGTTTTTCCCCACCCACCCTCCCTTTTTTGTTATGGGTATTAGTTATGGAAGTTTTTTATGTAATCCTTGGAGGTACTAATTTTCTTGTCGTTTCAGGATCGTTTTGGCATTATGGTCATCACAGCAGCATGTGTGGGTGGCGTGTTGATTGTTGGTCAGTGGCGGAAGCATGTATACAGGTGGTAAGTGGGTGGGGGGCTCATCAGTAGATGGCCCCTCCTTTGTAGTACATCAAACGGTGTTGATGATTACTCTGGTTGAAGTGGGTGGGGGGCTCATCAATATATGGCCCCTCCTTTGAGTACATCAAACGTTGTTGATGTTTACTCTGGTTGTTGCACTGCGGGTAAGGTAATGGTCTCAGGGTGGTACAGAAATAGACCTACGTGGGTTCGGTAAAATCCTGCAGTGCCCCCTGGTAGTAGTTTTGGATATCTATCCATATCATGGGTGTTTGCTATATGCAAGTAGCTCCGTCACTGACCAACAGGGTGGGTTGAAACATGTTGTTTCAAATTATGTTATTGTGTATTTATATTGGTTAATTTATACGTTATTTATATTTAAATAAAATTGGAGTTTATTTTGGTTTGGTTAATAAAGTACGGCCTTGCGGCCAGTTAACTCCAATTAAAGTTGTGGTCTCTTATTTTAGGGGCTGGTATGATATAGGGGGATATTTAGCTTATGGTATTATCTAGGCTACACAGGTCAAGAGCTTTGCAGACCAGCCCAAGGAATAGCAGTGGCCTGTACATGTAGGTCAGTTCCACCAGATGAATTAGGACGGCTTGCAGAACCTCTGCCTCTCACTTTAGGCCTGTTTTACATTTTTAATAAAAGGGTATTGTCCAAATATAAGAGCAGCTATATAAATAGAGAGGAATGAATATGTGGCACTGTGGTGCACACTATACTGCACAAGTATTTATCTTGACTTATTTTAAAGAATATATCATACAGTGATATAAAGGGCAATCACGCCTTTCTCTTTTTTACCTTGTTGGCGAACATAGAGGTTGCCACGTTGACCCTGAGGTTTACATGCTGAAAAAACAAACAAACAAACATACTTAAGTAAAGAACTCCAGGCAACTATTAACAGTAATGCTATCAATAAAATATTGCAACTGTGATAAAGTCAATTTTTTTAAGTCACAGAAAAGTGCACCCTCTGACCATTAAATGCTCCCCTCATCAGGAGTTAGGTGCTTGTTTGGGGTCCGTTACTCCTCCACACATATCTCAGTATAATCCAAAAGAAAAGACACACTTTAATTATATAATGTCTTCACAGGCAAAACTTTAATCAGCCAATGAGCTTCAACAATTGGTCCAGACCCAGGCCCACCCCTCTAACATATTTACATCTTATGGGCTTAACCATAGAGAGTCCTGGGGGTGGGACCATGTGCTGAAAGTGATTGTAAATATTTTTTTTAAATAACAAACATGTTATACTTACCTGCTCTGTGCAATGGTTTTGCACAGTGCAGCCTTGATCGTACTCTTCTGAGTGCATTTTTTCTGGCTCCTCCCCCTTCTGGGTTTCCCAACAGCAAGTTCCTTGCTATGGGGGCACCCGTACGGGCTTAAACCCGAGCCGGAGTGTGTGTGTCTATTGACACACACAATGTGATTTCGGCCCCGCCCTGCACTCCCTTCTCACTGGATTTGATTGACAGCAACAGGAGCCAATGGCTCTCACTGCTGCCATCGTGTCCAGTGAAGAGAAAGAGAGTAGCTCTGCTTCTCTTTGGCACAGCGCAGGATCGAGATAAGGCTCAGGTGGGTATTTAGTGATGAATGCTCAAAATAAATGTGAAGAAGATGTATCACTTTCAACTGGCTTCCTCACTGAAGAGGGTGATTCTCACAAGATTAATTAATTTCAGGTACTTATATAGCATCTTCAATTTACGCAGCGCTTTACATATACATTGTACATTCACATCAGTCCCTGCCCTCAAGGAGCTTACAGTCTAAGGTCCCTAACTCGCATTCATACATACACATACTAGGGTCAATTTAGACAGGAGCCAATTAATCTACCAGCATGTTTTAAGGTTGTTGGAGGAAACAGGATTTTCCAGGAGAAACCCACGCATTCACAGAGAGAACATGCAAACTCCAGGCAGGTAGGGCCATGGTTGGGATTTTATCCAGCAACCCGTTTGCTGCCAGGCAAAGGTGCTAATCACTACACCACTGTGTGCCTTATCTTTATTGTTC
Organism: Lithobates sylvaticus; assembly: GCA_028564925.1. Taxonomy (NCBI): domain Eukaryota; kingdom Metazoa; phylum Chordata; class Amphibia; order Anura; family Ranidae; genus Lithobates; species Lithobates sylvaticus. The sequence continues at coordinate 150,913,183 of CM053036.1, read as the reverse complement.
TTAGGATCTCACCAGAAAGAATGTAATGCTAACCTTGCCTAGGTGCCACAAGCGGAAGTGAAATGTAAGCGGTTTTATTTGAAATCTGCTGTCCTCTGATTCCACCCCACCACCCCTGCAACCGTAATCTTCTAGTACTATGGAGGCTAATAAGAATCGAGAGATCTGTCATATTTACTCTTCAAGAGGGTTAATTATGCCCGCTCTTTCCTCCCACATCCTCCATTCATAGAACCTGTACTGTAACTTCCACAAATGAAAACGAATTGGTGAATTGAGGAGTGGACCTTTATTCATCTGCCCATGCTCCATTCATAAAGTACTTTTCATTCATGGAAGCTATAGTACAACTTAGGAGGGGGAGGGAAAGGGCAGGCATACACACTTAATGGGTGCATACGACAGATCCCTTGGATTGTAATAACCCCTGTGGCAATGGAAGATTACGGCTGCAGGGGTAGGGGGTATCAGAGGATAGAGGATTTTAACTAAACCAGACAGCATCACAAGAGACTCATCACATTGATTGTAGGTACAGTCCCTTGTGCTGTTTTTTTGGACTAAACTTAGGCCTTAATGTATGTTCTTCTGAATGGTATTAATACAGCCATGACATGATTCTGTGTTATGTAACTAACACTTTTATGAGTCGTATAGACAGCAAAAGCAAGTGGTCTTGCCACAAAGAGTAAAGCCCCTTTCACACTGGGGCGGTTTTCAGGCGGTACAGCGCTAAAAATAGCGCCTGTATACCGTCTGAAAAAAACGGTCCCATTCACTTCAGTGTGAAAGCCGGCGGGCTTTCACACTGGAGCGGTGCGCTAGCAGAACGGCAAAAAAAGTCCTGCTAGCAGCATCTTTGGAGCGGGATAGGAGCGGTGTATTCACCGCTCCTATACCGCTCCTTCCCATTGAATTGAATGGGACACCGCGGTAATACTGAGGCAATACCGCCGCAAAGCGCCGCTACGGCGGCGCTCTGCGGGGGACTTTAACCCTTTTTTGGCCACTCGCGGGGGGGGGTAAAACCGCACCGCGAGCGGCCGAATCCCGCGGGCAAAACGACGGTAAAGCAGCGCTAAATATAGCGCTGCTTTACCTTCACCGCGGCTCCCGTCCCAGTGTGAAAGGGGCCTTAATCCTGCTCTGAGCAATCCTCTTGTCTTTTTGTAGCAACATAAAAAAATGACACACATGTTTGTGTCACCACAACCCCCATTGCTGTGACTGACATCTGATTTCTTTATCTCATGAACGGCATGAGAGAGAGAGTGAGATTGTTACAATTCCAGCTTCACATCCCCCCTCCTTTCTTCTCCAGCTCTCCCAGGATTGGCTGCTCCACACCTCAGCATGATTGGACATGCTAAAGTCATGTGGTGCCTTTCCTGAGTTTTGACTGGATATTACTCAAAACTCAGGAATAGGAGAGTGTAGAGGTGGGCGGGGAGTCTTGTGACATCACGACTCTGTCCACCGAGCTCCGGAAAAGAGACCCACCCACTGATTCCGGAGCTTCTGAAGGGGGTGACATTTGCACGGTATGGATACATCCAAGGAGGCTTGGATGTATATATATATATATAATAATGTGCCATTAGTTTATACTGGGTGAGTATTGGGTTTACATTCACTTTAAGGTAAACAGTCAGAAATTGAAATTACGTTCTGCTTAACATATTTTATACATATTTTATTCCACATCTCTACAGTCTAATTCATCTTTGACTAATATTTAGAGCATAGGTGAGCGCACAGGGTGTGCCAGGTGTGCCTGGGCACACCCTAATAACCCAGTGTGGAACAGATTCCCCCCTGTTTAGACCCTTGTTAATTCCCCACAGCCCCCTAATGGGGCTCCTAAAAACAATTGAAAAAAAAAAAAATTGTAAAAAAAAATAAAAAATGTAAAAAAATTATAAAAATGTAATAATAAAAATAAAAACCACTGACGCCATCCACTGCCCTACTGACTCCCATATATATATATATATATATATATATATATATATATATATATATATATAATATATATACACACACACACGCAAATATGTTTGAGCTTTGGGGTGCACACCCTAATGCAATAGGTTTTGGGGTGCACACCTATGATGTAGAGACTATTATATTGTACAGTACAGCAAGTACTCAAAATAAAGCTATTTGCATGGTAAATAATAATGCAACTGTCATTAAAAATCAAAATGCCAATTAAAGTGTCCCCTAAAAAGAAGATTATGAATACTGTCAGTGGCATGGAACACTCCTGTAATGAAGATAAATCACTGCTTAAAATGGTTGTAAAGGCAGGACATGTTTTACCTTAATGAATTCCCTGCATCAAGGTAAAAAAAAAAAAATCCTGTATCTGTATGGACCCCTCCTGAATACCTAGTTATTTCAATCCAGCGATGTGCCCACCTGCAGTGTCTCTCTCTGCTCACAGAGGTAGCAGTGGGAGTAATTGGTTTCTACTTCACGGCTGTCAATCAAATCCCAGTGAACGGCTGGATGAGCGTTTCTCCTGGTCATTACTGGGATAGCGATTTACACTGTCCTCCCCTCACACATCTTGACATTTAAGGGCAAGCTTTCCCTGAACCAAGATGGACCCTTCTTTGCTCCCGTACCTCCCATAATGAATGCCCTATATATTGATATGACTCACTGCACGGCCCTAATCCCCATTGATAATGTCTTTTATGACGAAAAGCTTCTGGGAAGGCGTGCAGTGACGTCATCGCGTTCAGCGTCTCTGGAAGGGAGGAAGGTTCGTTTTTATTTATATGCCGGCCGGCGTTCTGTGTCCTCTCTGTTTGGAGTCCTTTTTATGCGCTTGTTATTCCTTTGGAATGTGAGTACTTTTGACAATAAAAATACTCTAAACGTTATTATATGGTCTGCCTTTCTTTCTTTTCTGGCCACGTTTGATGCACCGCTGAGTGCTAGATAAATCACTGCTTAAAATGGTTGTAAAGGCAGGACATGCACTGCATTTTTACCTTAGCAGTGAATTTCTGTGAGCAAAGAGTGGGGGGCGGGGCTGAGGAGATACTTCCTATTTGGGCCCACCAAGAAGAGGAGGAGCAGAGAGTGCCAGTGGGGGATAAGAGAAGAGGAGGATTGGAACCACACTGTGCAAAACCATTGCACAGAGCTGGTAAATATAACATGTTTGTTATTTAAATAAAAAAAAAAATCAAGCTTTACAGCCACTTTAAAGAGGGATTGTTGGTTTCCTGGTCCTCCCCTGCTGGGCTTAGTGGTTTCTACTATTATTCCCTACATCACCGCAGGACATGATAGTGATCTAGGGGCTGGTGGTAGGAACCACAGAGTGCAGCGACAGACCACAAATCCACTCCAGAAAATAGGACTCTTTAATCCTTAAGCAGCGATTTCTTTTCATTACAGTGCCATCACAGGTTGTAGAGGTACTGTAAGTATTTACAATTTTCAATACGTGCCACTTTTTTGGGCAGTTTGAATTTAGCAACAGAGGCGCTCTAATAGTAATTTCCAGCTAAAATTTATATAACTGATGCATAAGTGATAACTGATATAAGTACATATCCAGATTAAATAGCAAATTGCAAGCAAAACATAAATTTTACAATAAATGTAGTAAATAAAGTTTGTTTATAAAAGTTAGGTTTTATTTTTAAATCACTTACGGTCTTGGCATGGATCTTTGCAGACTGGGGATTTTTGGCAAGGATCTTGGCATTTGATCTTCTGGCTGGCACATTTTTTTGTTCCAGACATATCTGCTTTTAGATTTAGTTTTCCTTCTGAGAAAATATAAGAGCTTGAATAGAATTTGTTGTTTGAATATCTTTTAATGGGGCCTTTATATATACTGTATGTAAGAGGAAAACGAATGAAGGCTGGTCACATCTAATTAAGAAGGCGTTTCAACACATACCAGTTTATTATTCATGAACTGGTGCTCCTTGATGATAGGAAAATTGCATATTACATATTTCCTTATTATTATTGTTGCTCACTAATGAATTCTAAACCTCCAAATCTTGGTTATGGAGCCATATAAGATATATAAGGATGATCAGTTTAGCTGACATAATGCTATAGGTATGTGACCGTAAACTGACTATATGGACAAGCTAGTCCACTAATTTCCTTTCAGGAATGTGCTTTTTATCTTTTTATGCCACGTACACACGATCGGATTATCCGGCGTACTTAGTCCCTTAGTACTGAGGCCCGCCGGACTTTCCAAACGCGCGGACTGTGACATTATAAGGTGGCGGGGTCACCATGTGACATCAGCCGGTCCCTATATAAGGTGGCGGGGTCACCATGTGACATCAGCCGGTCCCTAAATAAGTGGCCGCGCATGTTGAGGGCACGCGGACTGGTACGGCTCAGGAGGGGGGGCACTCGCTTGTCCCCACCCCCTTTCTTGACCGGCCGGGCTGCTCTGATATGGATTTTGGGGGGGACCCCGCAATGTTTTTTCGGCATAGGGATTTCCCTTTAAATCCATACCAGGCGACGGGGCTCACGAGGTGTCAATCTTGCCGATCGAGGCAGCGGCATTGACTTCCTTCGCTAGTCCTGTCTACCTGGAGTCACGTTCAAAATGAACAGACTTTACTCCGTGTGTGGGCAAGTCTGTTCATTTCAAAAGTCCGGCGGTCTAGCACACAGACGGCCGGATAATTTTGAGTCAAAACTTCTTTCTAAGTCCACCGAACTTTTGGGAAGAAAAAGTCCGCCGGAGCCCACACACAGGCAGATTGTCCGGCGGACCCTGGTCCGCCGGACCAAGTCCGCCGGATAGTCCGATCATGTGTACGCAGCATTAGAAGATAATTATGCTCCAGTGGGGTTGAGTTGGCCATTCCTTACACACAAATCCTGTATTACCACAGCCAAAATGTAAATGATCTCTATCTCGTTTCAGAGTTGCCATTAAGCATGTGTCTGAACCTGGTCATCGGCCACGCCATCATGGGCAGGACTCTGTGGCGAAACATAATCTTTATTTAAGTATTCTTGTCATATTTCCTAATATTGAGCTCCATCCACAGAATGAACCCACATGAGATATTTAGGTGTGAGGACATATTTTGCCTAAATATCACAATGATCCTGAAACTGTTGATTCACTAGACTGTTTTGCGGTATTTATCACAAACCACTTGGTAAATACTGCATGAAAAGATGTTAAACACAATTCACAGATGGTAATAAATAATGAAATGCATGCAGTAATTAAGTAGTGGTCCAGGCATGCAGTATTTAAGGAATGTAAATATATAATAGGCAGTTTTGAGCAGTTTTTGCCTTTTTGGATCAGTTCTCTCAACAGTAAAGCATAGAAACCTAAATATGGAAATCATTGGGGTTTTGATTGAAAATGTATACTTTATTTTTCAAGAAAATATACAAAAAACAAATACTTTGAACAGGGTACATTCATCATCAATCATACATTAAATTACATTCATCCTGCGGTATGATGCCTGATGTGTTGCGCAGAGTACTGATACCCCGAAACATCACATCATGCATGACGCCGCATTACCCTGTAAGCATTACATCAATAACATTTAACGGTTTTCTTCATCTGTCATCTTCAGTCAGTGGCAATTCAATAGGCAATGGGTGTGATGTGGGGGGGGGGTAGGGGTGGGGGTGGGTGGTGAGGGGGAGAAGAGTTCACAGGCCCGAAGCTTTATTGAACTGCCCATGGATACATAGAGTGGGAGAGGGTGGGGGGGAAGGGGGGGAACAAAAAATTCAGTCCTCCTCTTCCTCCTTGAAGTCCATCAGGTAATAGTCTCTGAGCAGGCTGTGAACCAGTCTGCGACAGTCCTCGATGGACATCCTCTCCCGCTGGTGGGTGAGGCGCTTTCTGGCGCACCAAACAGCGTCCTTTAAGCAACACAGCACCCGCCAGGCACTGTCAATGTCTTCCTGTGAGTGAGTCCCACAGAATAGTCCGTTCAGCACACCGAAGTGTGTGATTGCAGTCTGTGGTACAAAGTCTTTGAGATCAGGTTCCAGGACCCTCAACAGGCCCTGTGCAAAGGGGCACTCCCAGAAAACATGCAAAGCAGTTTCCTCCTGGATGATGCAAAAGGGGCAGTGTCTGTATCTGCACAGGTTTCTGGCATGCATAAATGTCCTGAGTGGCAACCCCCCTTGGATTGCCATCCATGCCAGATCTTTGTGCCTGTTGGTGAGTCTCTTTGAAGAAACGTTCCTCCAGACCACTTTACAAGTGGCTGAAGGGAGGCCTGGAATGGTCTCGACGATGTCCGATGCTCTGATCAACTTGTGGATAGTTTTTGGCTTCCACAAGTCGGGCTTCACTCCATGTAGCCCTAGCTCCTTAATAAACTTGAAAGTATCCAAGTAGTACCAAGGAGTGTCCCAGTTGTAGGGGATGGAGCTGTCCCATTTGTCCCATCCAAGGGTCCTCCAGAGAGGCAGGAGGAAAAAACGGGACATGGAGTTACCGCCAGAGTCTACAGTTCTGTCAATCAGCGTTCTGCGGATGCAGTTACAGGCAAAGAAGACCCTCAGTAAAGTGGCGATGTCAGGCACGCCCTTACCGCCTTTGAGGGGTTCCTTGAACATAACCGCTCTCTTCACTCTGTCCATTTTGGAGCTCCAGATGAAGTGAAACACCGCCCTGGTGATGGCCTTGCAGGTGTTAACCCGGGGGGGCCAGGCCTGGGCGAGGTATTGCAACACAGGGAGAATCTCGCTGCGGAGTACCAGTGTTTTCCCTTCGATGGTAAGTTCTCTGAGGCTCCAAAGTCCAATGGGGGGTTGATTTACTTAAAGTATAACTAAAGGATTTTTTTTTTACTTTTGGATAAAGTGGAGGTGGATTAGAACACTTGTCAGACTTTTTTTGCTGTCTATCCCCATTAGGGAGATTCACCCTCTCCATTTGTCCTGTTTACCATTGTCATTGAAAGTGAAATGAAAATAAAATCTCAACAAAAAGTCTTGCTTAGGGCGCAAAATAGTCTAGCACCGGCCCTGGGTATGCACATAGTTGCACATTTTCAAATTAGGTACTTGGCTTTATATGGGGCTCTGTTTATTCAGAAGTACGCAATCAAAAGAATCAGCACCCTGATTCTTTTGTTTACTCTATTCACATTCACTATTTAGTGGTCAGGATTGACCCACAATCATACTAGCTTCAATTTTAACACTTCACAATCACTTTATGTGTTCTTTTGTATTCCACTATATAAAACATCGTCAGAGGTGAACTGTGTGCATATGTCATCTGAACACCAAATCGTATTTTGGCTATATAACACCACAAAAAAGAGAGGGAGCTTTGGATACTACTCCCAAACTTAAATACAAACGTCAAAATGTATAACAATAACATAGAAAATGAACATAAAAATACTTATGACTGAGTAAAAAACAAAACGTTATCAGCCATTTATCCTCTAGAATAGGGATGGGCCCGGTGTTCGATTCGAACCCATGTTCGAATCGAACATCGGGCGTTCGCCCGTTCGGCGAGCCCAGAACTATTTGGGCCGCTCGCATCACATTCGTGTGATGCGAGCGGCCCGCAATGCATTGCGCCAGTCGCAGTGCAATGCTGGCTGATGATTGGCCAAGCATGCACTGTGACCCCGCATGCTTGGCCAATCACAGCGCCGGCATCGAGGAGAGCCATAATTGGCTACAGGCAGGATGCCTGTAGCCAATTATAGCTCTGGGGCTTTAGTACACTGAAACATGCTTGTGTTTCAGTGTCAGCGTGTCAGTGTGCTGCTGACTGCTGACATTATGTGCTATATTTCTGGGGATTTGTGTGTGCGTGCTGTTAGTACAGCATTGCAGTATCATATCTGGGGGGTGTCTATAGGTTGCCTGTGAAGGGGGGCATGTTTCCTGTGCTTAGAACTGTCCCTGCAAAAAGTGCCCTTTTTGCAGGGAAAAAAGCTATTTAAAAGCACTCGTGGCTAATGAATTGATGGCTCCCGTAACACAGAGAACTGTCATTCATTGATAAAAAAAATAAAAATAAAGCGTGGGGGTCCCCCCAAATTCAATAACCAGGCCCTTCAGGTCTGGGATGGATATTAAGGGGGACCCCAGCCAAAAAAAAAAAATGGCGTAGGGTCCCCCTTAATATCCATCCCAGACCCTTGAGGTCTGGGATGGATTTTAAGGGGAACCCCAGCCAAAAGAAATGGCGTGGGGTCCCCCTCAAAATCCATACCAGACCCTTATCTGAGCACGCAACCTGGCAGGCCGCAGGAAAAGAGGGGGGGACGAGAGCGGCCCCCGTCCCGCCTGAACCATACCAGGCCACATGCCCTCAACATTGGGAGGATGCTTTGGGGGTCTGAGACCCCCAAAGCACCTTGTCCCCATGTTGATGAGGACAAGGGCCTCTTCCCCACAACCCTGGCCGGTGGTTGTGGGGGTCTGCGGGTGGGGGGCTTATCGGAATCTGGAAGCCCTCTTTAACAAGGGGACCCCCAGATCCCGCCCCCCCTGTGTGAAATGGTAAGGGGTACTTGTACCCCTACCATTTCACCAAAAAAGTGTCAAAAATGGTAAAAATGACAGGAGACGGTCTTTGACAATTCCTTTATTAAAATCTTCTTTCTTCTTTCTTCTGGTCTTCCTTTCTTCATCCTTCGGTTTCTTCATCTTTTCCTTCCGGCATCTTCTTCCATCTTCTTCTTCCATCATCTTCTTCCTCCGATCTGCTTCTTCTTGCGCTGGTCTTCTCGTCCTTCTCGTCAGGCATCTTCTTCCATGGCGTCGGCGTCTGTTCTTCTGTCGGGCCACTCCTCACAATGGGAGGCTCCCGCTGTGTGAGGCTTCGCTCCGTCTGACAGGTCTTTTATAACATTAGCCGCGAGTGATTTTAAATAGCTTTTTTTCTTGCAAAAATGACACTTTTTGCAGGGACAGTTCTAAGCACAGGAAACATGCGCCCCTTCACAGGCATACTATAGACACCCCCCAGGTACGAAATTTAAAGGAATATTACACTTTATTGTTTCAATTTAAGCATTATTAAAATCACTGCTTCTGAAAAAACAGCCGTTTTAAAAAAAAAAAAAAAATTGCATTGATACATGTCCCCTGGGGCAGGACCCAGGTCCCCAAACACTTTTTATGACAATAACATGCATATTAGCCTTTAAAATTAGCACTTTTGATTTCACATCCATTATAACTAATAGGGTTCTAAAGCTCGCATGGACTTTAGGTCCGTTCGCGGGTTCTGGAGCGAGCCGAACGGGGGGGGTGTTCGGCTCATCCCTACTCTAGAACCCCTCTAAGAACAAAACATTAAAAAAAGCAGCATTAGTTATAGATGACAATTATTCACTTAAGGACCGACAGGATTTTCCCACTTAATGACAGGCCATTTTTTGCGATACGGCACTGCGTCACTTTAACTGACAATTGCGTGGTCGTGCAACGCTGCACCCAAACAAAAGTGACGTCCTTTTTTCCCCACAAATAGACCTTTCTTTTGGTGGTATTTTATTACCTCTGCATTTTTTTTTTGTGCGCTATAAACAAACAAAAAAGAGCGATGAATCAAGATTATAATTATAGTAAAAAGTGTGGGACTTTTGAGGCACAGCATTTTAGTAAAAAATATAGCATTTTATTTAATTTCCTTAAAATTGGACATATAATAATGACAGACTTATACTAAAATGCAATTATAAAACAGTCAATTCCAACCACTGCAGTAATTTATACAACAGTCTTTCTGCTCAACGCATTTCTTGGACATTTCTTGGCATTCTCTTCATCAGGAGCTAAAAGACTTTTTTTGCTGCCATCTAAATAGAAGGACAAGATTTATTTTAAATGAGTAGTCATATGAATATAACATAATTTCACATATCATGCAAAGACCCCTCCCCCAGAGACTGTGACATGCACCCAGGTATTCCCTCATGGTTCAACTGTATAAAGCAAGGAAGTCCCAGATGGGGGCCCTCTCCCCCTTATCCTACTCCTCCTCCAACCTCCAACCTTAAATATAGTTTGTCCACTTATCTGTTTATTAATTTCACTGATTGCCTTAATTTACATGTACTATAAGTACTACCTAGAGGCATAAGCATTATTTATCATTTATATTGCATTAACTCTTGAATGTTTGGCAGGTTTCAAAAATGAATTAATATTATTAAGGGGTAGTAATATCCTATGTATAGAAGAGGGGGGTGGGGGGCCACTATTAATGGTTGTGCTACCTCTCCCCTTCACCCACCCGTATATGTAATAGTCCATCTGTATGCCCACTGTCTATATAACTAGAGATTCATATACCTCCCTCCCCGAGGGTTACATCAAGAGCTAGAAATGCACATACCTTAATCATAGACATAGGCCATAATTTACATATAATACTTACCTTCTAATTTGCAGCCATGACAATTGATTAAACATTTAAATAATTCCTGCTATCCTGATGAAACAGGGAGGTGATCCATTAGGCAAATAGTTGATAAGTAAACTCATTTCATAGGTTTAATTTAGGTTCCTCACATTGAGTATATAAGGTAATAACAGTTTAAGTTAAATTTAAGTTCTTCACATTAAGTCTATAGAAAGACCATAAAAGGCCAGAAACAATTATAATGATAGTACTGTAATAATAATAACGGTAATAATAATAATGTTGACAATAGTAGTAAAATTAGTAACACAAAGTAACATTGTTTTACCAAACTTCATTACCTTTATATAGGGATTTATTAGCCAATATTAAAATTAACCTACCTCAGAGAAAGGTAAGGGGAAGGTGATGCTGGTTATAACTATTTAACCACTTTCCGACCCAACCATTTTGCTGGCTTAAGACCAGACCACTTTTTGCGATTCGGCACTGCGTCGCTTTAACTGACAATTGCGCAGTCGTGCAAGGTGGCTCCCAAACAAAATTGACGTCCTTTTTTTTCCCACAAATAGAGCTTTCTTTTGGTGGTATTTGATCGCCCCTGCGGTTTATATTTTTTGCGCTATAAACAAAAAAAGAGCAACAATTTTGAAAAAAATTCATTATTTTTTACATTTTGCTATAATAAATATCCCCCAAAAATATATATAAAAAAATTTTTTTTTCCTCAGTTTAGGCCGATACAAATTCTTCAACATATTTTTGGTAAAAAAATATTGCAATAAGCGATTATTGATTGGTTTTCTGCAGAAGTTATAGCGTTTACAAAATAGAGGATAGTTTTATAGGATTTTTATTAATATTTTTTTTTTTTACTAGTAATGGCTGCGATCAGCGATTTTTATTGGGACTGCGACATTATGGCGGACACATCGGACATTTTTGACACATTTTTGGGACCATTGTCATCTATACAGCAATCAGTACTATTTAAATGCACTGATTCCTGTGTAAATTACACTGGCAGTGAAGGGGTTAACCACTAGGTGGCAGTGTAGGGGTTAAGTGTTCCTAGGGGCGTGTTACTAACTGTGGGGGGCCTGCGGCGTGCACGCGATGGCATGGCTGCAATCTTAAAGGGGACGTACCTGTACGCCCTTTTGCCTGTCCGTGCCATTCTGTCGATGTACATCGTCAGCGCCAGTCGGGAAACGGTTAAAACACAGAAATTTCCAAGATTAACGATCATTTGCTCTCTCATTTAAGCAGAGGTTAGCACAGTTTGCAAAAAGGACGAAGGAATAGATCAACTATCAAATTAAATGGCTTTTGTTGCTTAAAAAGGCACCCTTTCAGAAAAAAATTGTCATACCTGTAATGGTTTGCTGCTGCCAAACAATAAACTTGTGCACAACGGAAAATTTTGTTTTATTTAGGATCGTTGTCATTCGTAAAATACATCATTTTGTTCTGTTATATTCGTTATGTTATGTTAATAAGTTTTCGGATAATTCGTTATTTCAGTGTGTTCAGAGTGTCAATATTCGTTATACTGAATCTCGAATCATGTCGAATTCATTTGTTATATGCGCTATAATTTCCTTCGTATTCGTTGAAATTCGATATTTATATATGTATATATATTCGTGATAATGATTGGTAGTTTGGAAAATCGTTTGTTTATTGAATCTTCTAACACACACAATGACAATATCTCTTCTCCTCTGCTCAAATACAATACAACACCCTTCTCACTCAGTTCTCAGGAATGCACTTTGTCAGTAATCCAATCTCCAGTACAAAATTAATCAGCTGATTGGACTGTAATTATACAATTAATTTGTTGTATCCTATATATATATATATATATATATATTGTGAACTTTGGGGACAATAGCTCCACGGGATTAAGTGCATAGACCGTCAGTTTTATAATAAAAGACATTTATTTGTAAGAAAAAATCAAAAATAAGGCTTTCTTCAGCGCACAGGAAAAATACAAAAACAAAGTCCGCTTATCTTCAGCATAACAGAAAATCAGCTTATCTTCAGCACAAAAATAAAGTTAAGGAAAACACATACAGTTTTGCAGCAGGTTCTTTTAGCAGCCTCCAGACATCCACACAGCTCAACCAACAGGTGTAATCACCTACTCCTCCTCACACCAACTCTTCCCTACTTCCTGTCTTATGTGCTGTCTTCCTGGAGGCCCTTAACCCCCTGTGCGCTGAATCATTGTGGTCAGGGAGGGAGGCTCTTTTCCCACCCGAATATCTCTTCAGAGCCTCCCAAGTTCCGGGTCCCAAATAACTTATTATTAACCTAGAGAGGACTGCGAGTCAGTCCTCTCCTGCTCGGCTACTCCCGGAACCCCTCACCCATTTTGGGTGACCCCCTGAGCAACGCTGCAACTCCTTTAAAGGGACCACAGCCCAAATACTGGTGCTATATAGCACCCGTCCAGGACCCAACCTTGGCGTCCTGTACAATATATATATATATATACCCATAATTTCTTTCGTATTCGTTGAAATTTGTCCGAATTTCGATTAGTTACGAAACGAATTGCACAAGCCTACCAAACAATACACCAGCCTATTTGCATGCTATAGAGGAGGGAGAAAGAGACTCTGGGACTATGCACACCATATATAAGAGCCTAATTTTTCTCCCAATTGGTCCCAGCTGAGGCCAGGCAGACAGAATTTACCATCCGGATGCCTGACCCTTTCCAAGATGGCTGTGGCGGCTTCAGATGGAACGGCACATGCACCGTGATGTAAGTGCGCATCAGAGATGGGCGTTACTCACTGCTCAGCGCTCTAGCATACCAGGAGCAAGGAGGAGGGACGGGCAAGATTCCACCCACTCCCGCATGACAAATCAGGCGTGCGTGTTTGCACATGAGGACGGAGGAGGTGGAGGGCGTAGCCAGCTGTATCAGCCTATGTCATAGCCTGCCATCTTGAGAGAGGGCAATGCCCATACCTGAGTGGGGGAGGAAGAATATACATGCATGATATGATGCAGGCCATTATTTAAAGTGTAATTCAACCTATGATTAGTTGAGTATTGTCACAAATTGAAAATTGAGAAGGTCATGCACTAGCCCAAGTCCTCTCCCTTTGTTAGATCCCCTCTTTAGGTGTAGAAAACGTTTTACTGTTCCCCCTCTTCAGGGTTTCTGGGATTGTTGGGAAATATGAATATAATATGGTTTTCTCTGCTTTTGCAGTCTCTCATTCTTTTTTGGTCTCTTTCTCTCGGTCAGGGAGGCTGGAATCTAGAAAAGACACCTAGATTTTTTTTTTGTAACAAAAAGTCATGGACACTGTTCATTGCTCATTGGCCAGGGAGGGAATGGTCCTATCCCTCTGCTCTGGGGGACCCCCCACCAAGGGGCTTTTGGACATATTTGGACATGCTTAAAAATGTCTGTGTTCCTCAATGAATGATAAAATAACATTTCCAAACTTACTTTAAAGTCTTTTTCTTGAAGTCCATTGAGAAACAAAGCTTTTGCCAATCTTTGCCCCCCACACCTCATAATTACTGCTTGCTGACGAATCAGAGACATGATAATTAGAGACCAGTGTTCCAAACCCCTGTAGGCAGTAATATAACCTGACTGTTTAATAATGCACACATTTCTGTGTGCCTCAATGCATTTCAAGAACATTTTTACAGCAAGTGCAAAAATATTACTTTAAAATACAGTAATAATAACCGATTCAAAAAAGTGTGAAAAGGGATATGACAATGTGAAGAATCAGTGGCAGTAAAGAAGATAACCAAAAAATACAGTACCTAGAAATATATTTACATGTATTATGGTATAGAGGTATATATGGTATATACATCCAGGGTTGGAGTAAGCACAGCTGGAATGGAATCTATGAATCATGCAGTGGCATAGATATACATAATAACAATATATATTAGTAACTGAATAGTATTTTTACAGAGAGATGATTATCTGTAGTAGACTTAACATGTGCACAAACAGGGAAAAAAAACTCATGCTTTAGTTATGCTAATCATTAGCATTGGAATACATTGCTATCTAGTTTATATATATATATATATATTTTTATGGTAAGAAACATGACTCCTTAGTGTAAGGGACATTGAACTTGGGATTTCCAAACAGGTTTGCCTGACTGTTTTTCTTTTTTTTTTTTTTTTTGAAAAATCTTTTTTATTGAGTTTTCAGTCACATTCACAGCAAAACTAGCCCACGCAGGGGCCAAACATTGATTGCCCACGCAGGGGCAATTCTTGTGTCACAGCAACGGGCCGTAACCTTAAAACAATGTACCACTTAACATGTACATCTAAACTACTACCCCAATGGGGGGGGGGGGAGGTTCCAGTTAAGGAGGATCTGTGCTCAAGCTGGTGATAGCAGGGTGCTAAAATAGAAGAGTATCTGGGTTAATGTACCTGAATACTATAGTCTTGATCTAGGTCTTTCTAACTTAATCACTTGCTGTGGTGTCATCATCTAGCCAGCATGTCCATACTTTATCAAACTTTTGTGGGCAGCCTCTGTTCGAATAGGTGGCCCTGTATAAGGGCAAGCTGGCATTTATCAGGCTTTTCCAAAATCTAACAGAGGGGGGGGATGATTGTTTCCAGGTCATCGTGATGGCCTTGCGAGCGTAATACAGCAGTAGGGATATGAGTACTTTTCGCGCTCTAATCACTGGCATTTGTTCAACCAACCCCAGCAGACAGTGTTTGGGATCATAAGGAACATGGGTCTTGGAGACGTGCACAATTACCTGAATTACCTCCTGCCAATAACGCTGAATTTCTGGGCAGCTCCAAAAAATGTGAAAAAACTCTCCGGGCTGGTGTGAGCAACGCCAACACAACGGAGAATATGCTGCAGACATCCTGTGGAGCCTGTGGGGTGTGTAGTGAGCTCTGTGCAAAATTTTGTACTGGACCAGTTTATCTCTTGCTGATACCAGATGGGAGAAGGGAAAGTCCCAAATCTCCCTCCAGTCATCATCATCCAGCTCTGGGATGTCCCCCACCCATTTCCTGCGGAGGGAGGACAGCTCAGGACTAGCAGCAACCAGGAGGGACCCATAGAGCTGGGATGTGGGCTTCTCCAGGTCTTTCACCCGAAGGGTAGATTCAAGCTCTGAGTATGACAACTCAACTGGTTGGCCCAGGAACTGACACCTATAGGCATGCGCAATTTGAAGGTATCTAAAATGTGCATGTGCGGGTACATTAAATTTAGTGCGTAGAACGTGAAAAGGGGTTAGTTCTTTATTTGTGATAATGTGTTCTAATTTCACTATTTTATATTTAGCCCAGGCCTGCGGATCTGGTATGGTGTTGAACTGCGGGAGGTTTGGGTTCATCCAAAGTGGGGTGTGGGGAGACCAGGATTTTAGTTGGGGTGTCCTCAGGGCCTCACTCACCCTCCATGCTTGTATGGTGGTGCGCATTGAAGGAGTAAGGTGGTGTATGGTTTTGGTTCCCCTGAACAGTAGCCCCTGCAAGGCCTCCAGAGATCCAACTATGGCAGCCTCCAGCACAGTTGCAGAGTTGGTCAAGTCCGGCTGCAACCACCAATGGGCGGTCACAAGCTGGGTGGCCAAGTAATACTTGCGACAATCAGGAAGAGCCAGCCCCCCATTGTTCACAGGCCTGGTTAGGGTGCTATACTTGAATCTTGGCGGTTTGGGCCCCCAAATGAAGGAGGTGAAAAGTTGTTTAATGGAATTAAAGAACGTCTTGGTCAACCATTGAGGGGAGTTTCTAAAAATGTATGTGAATTTAGGAAGGACTTTCATTTTTAGCAGATTGATGCGGCCAATGAGGGGAAGGGGTAGGTTGCTCCATGCCTTAAGTTTGGTTTTTACTCCAGTCAACACAGGGTCAAGATTAAGCCGCACAAAATCTTTGCTTTGTTTTGAAATGACTATACCCAAATAAGTGAAATGGTCAACCCATTGCAGCGGGAGAGAGGGGGGTGAGGAGGACCTAGCCCCCTCATCCACTGGAAAGAGTTGGGACTTGTGCCAATTCACTCTCAGACCCGTGAAGGTGGAGAAGGTGTCCATGATTTGGAGGGCGCCCTGCAGAGAAGCCCCAGCATCGTTTAGAAAAAGAAGCAGGTCATCTGCGTAGAGAGCCACTCTCTCCTCCAGCCATCCCACCCGGAGTCCACGGACCTCAGCCGAGCACCTGAGAGCCTCAGCTATGGGCTCCATGGCCAGGGCGAATAGGGCCGGGGAGAGAGGGCAACCCTGTCTGGTGCCCCTCTGCAGGGGAAATGGAGCAGACAAAGATCCATTTAGCCTAATACGTGCCGAGGGTCCAGTGTATATTGTACGTATCCAATCAATAAATTTTAATGGGAATCCCATTCTTCGCAACACCTCCCAGAGATACACCCATTCCACTGTATCAAATGCCTTTTCCATATCCAGGGTGGCAATAGTTCTAGTACCTTGGTTGATGTGCGGGGCATGGATATTAGCAAATAATCTGCGGATATTGATGTCCGTGGACCTACCAGGCATAAAGCCTGTTTGATCAGTATCAATGAGAGATTTTATAACTTTATTTAGTCTAGTGGCCAGTACTTTAGTGAGTATCTGTAGGTCGCAGTTAAGGAGTGCGATCGGTCTGTAGGAGGCGCACAACTTAGGGTCCTTGTCGGGCTTGGGGATAAGAATAATGTGTGCTTCTCTCATGGAGGGAGGTAGAGAACCCGTTTGTAAACAGGTATGGAACAGCAATGCCAATCTAGGGGCAAGCAATTCGGTGTGGGCTCTATAGTATTCCAGGGGCAGACCATCTGGCCCCGGGGCTTTACCTGCCGGAAAAGACTGTATGGCAATTGTGATTTCCTCTGGGGTTATGTCTTTGACTAGGAGGTTCCTTTCAGTGTCAGTGTCAGAGAGCCATCCCAGTGCCAGGGTGTCCAGCATAGAGATCATAGGTGCAGGGTCAAAATTTCCCGGTAGTGAAGAATTGTACAGTGTGGTATAGAATGTGGTGAATTCGTTTAGGATATCCTCCTGCGTGGTGACCAATGTGCCACGCGAGGATTTCAGAGACAACTGCAAGGGGCCTATCCTGCTGTGCCAGTAGCGCTAGTAGTCTGCTATTTTTGTCTCCATGTTCAAAATACTCCTGTCTGCTGGATTGTATGCCAAGCCTAGTGAGTTCAGAAACTTGAAGATGCAATTCTCTCCTACGCGAGGAGAGATGTTCGAAGTTTGGGACTGTAGCCGAGGCCGAGTATTGGCTCAAGGCCTCATCAACCTTGCGCTGCAGTTCTGAGACCGTGTCCACAAGCTCCGCCTTCATAGCAGCCACAGCGGAGATATATTGTCCCCTGCCGTGAGCCTTGAAGGCGTCCCAAATCATCTGTGGAGAGGCTGACTCAGCATTGTGTGCCCAGAACTCTTGTAGCCGAGGGGAGATTCTGTCATGGACCGTCTCATTATTAATCCAGAGGGGCTGTAACCTCCAAAGGGCTTGGTTACGCGACCTGGTAGTCCTAATGGACACCTTATGGTCAGAGAGGCCAGAGGGGAGGTAACTTGCCTCTAGAACGTCATTCAGGAGGGCTGCATTGGCAAAAGCCAAGTCAATACGGGAGGAGGTTTTAAAGGTAGTTGAGAAGCAGGAGTACGTTCTATCCTGGGGGTGCAACCATCTCCATATCTCAGTAAATTCAGTGGCTTGAGCCCAGGTACCCAATTCTGGGCTAAAATTGGATGAGGGGGTAGGTCTATCCAGGTCGCGTGATAATGTAGCATTAAAGTCCCCCATGAACAGAATGCGGGCTGGGCAATGCTGAGCCAGCCTCTCGTACAACGAGTACAGGATCTGTATCTGACTAGAAGGGGGTAGGTATATATTAACAATAATATACTTCACATTATAGATGGTTAGCACTAACATAATATATTTCCCCTGGGGGTCCAGATGAACATCTTGAAACACACATGCTATACGTTTGCTAATCAGGATAGACACCCCACGGGAGTATGAGGAGTAAGTCGCATGGAGCGCTCTCTGCACCCATGGCCTCCTGAGAGCCTGGACCCTGCTGCCTATCAGGTGCGTCTCCTGCAACAACACTATGTGAGGGTTATGCATTTTTAAATATTGGAACAGCAATGATCTTTTATACTTGGAGTTGAGCCCCCTGACATTCCATGACAGAATGGTCAGGGATTCAGTATCCGCATTAGCCATCATGGAACATCAGGAGGGAACAAAAGTAGGATGGAAACAGCTGGCCATTGCACGTGAAGATACCCATTGACGTATAAACAGTCATCTGAGACTCGAATTTGAGTCTTGAGTGGACAGAGCGCTTGAGCAGCAGACAATATATGTAGGGTTTTAAACCAAAATATATAAAATACCTCTCCCCTAAAAACATAACGCCCTACCCATACACCATATAAACCAAGCCTAGTGGCCAAAAAAGGAGGCCAAGAAGCCCAAAAAGTTGATGTAGGGCTTTTTCCCATAACAGAAAAGTTAAACCTTTAGGTCGCTAGGACCCCTGAATGCCCTGAGCACAGGGCAGTGGTAGAAGAAGCCCCAGCCGGGCTTGTGGTTGCTCCCTGATTTAACACCAGGTGAGGGTGGGAGGACGTGAGTCTTGTCACATCCGGCAGGAAACCAGGTGTTCGGTAGATGCCCAACGTGGGCACAGGGTTCTCCGAAAGGTGTGTTGATTCATCTTGCTGTAGCTCCAGTTAGGTAGGATCATATAGGAACAGGAGAGTATATAACCCCAATTGAGGGGGCGAAGGGGCCCGCTGTAAGACCCCAGTGGCAACAGGAGTTAACAAGGGAAAACCTCAACCATAGCAGGACTGTAGAATGGAGAACAAGGACTAGGGAAACTTCAAAGAAAGCAGCCATGTGTCCGCTTCATCGGGGGATTCAAAAAATTTCACCGAACCTCCATGTTGAACTCGAAGACGACTTGGGTAGAGCATGGAGTATTTGATGTCGCGTTCTCGGAGTCGTCTTCTGACATCAGTGAAGGTTTTGCGGCGTCTTTGCAGTTCCGCGGAGAAGTCAGGGTAAAGATGCACCACTGTATGTGCAAAAGGGAGGGTGGGGTGTTTGCGGGCTTCACGTATGATACGATCACGGTCCCTGTAGTTGAGAAACCTCACCAGGAAGGGCCTTGGTGGACCCCCAGGGGTGCCCCGACCAGTCGGAACTCTGTGGGCCCTTTCCACGACATAGGTTGGGGGGACCTCGGTCAGATCAAGAAGGGTCTTGAAGAACGCCTCCGCAAACTCAGCTGGGTGGTCTCCTTCAGCCCCCTCCGGAAGACCCAGGACCCTGACATTGTTTCTCCTGAGGCGATTTTCCGCGTCGTCAGATTTAGCCACCAGGGATTGGACGGTGCGTTGCAGTGTGTGGAGGGCATCGCCATGGCGGGCGGTGAGGTCCTCTGTAGCAGAGATTCGCATCTCAGTCTCAGAGAGTCTGCCCCTGAATTTGTCCGATCTGCCCTGATGAGGTTACATTCCTCAGCCAGGTGGTCAATACGGACCAGTAAGGAGGTTCTGCTCTGCTCTATGGCCGCAAGGATAACAGTGGTGTCGTTTGTTTGTGGCGGCGCCTGTGAAGGTGGAGAGGTTGGTGAGTGTGCTGCCTGTTCCATGTCCGTCAATAGTGCTTTAAACTGTTCCAGAATGGCACTGGAACTCTGGGCAGGCTGGGCAGGCTCTGCAGGCGCCTTTTGCTCGCTGTCTTACTTTTAGAGGGCATGAGCAGGCAATCTAGGGCTTTGCAGAGTATATTGCAGAGTGATGGTTGTGTCCCCTTTAAGAGATTTCGTTTAGCTAGGCAGAGTGCTTCACAAGCAGGTGCAGCAGACACTTCCAGCTTGTGTGAGCCTGTGCTGTGCTGTGGCTACTTGGATCCGGTTGTCAGCCCCAGAGCGCTGCTCTATCGTTATGACCCCCTCAAGGATGCTGTCACTGGGGTAGGATTAGGAGTGTGGCAAGGATGCAGCAGGCCCGGTAGGCCTCAAGATGGCGGCGGCCATGGAGGAGAAGGGCCAGCCGATCGGGACTCCCTGGAACCCCTCACGCTGGTCTCTCACCCAGCTCCCTACAGAGATGGCACTACAGGTGGGTCAGCGTGTGGTGTGGGGTCCGGACCCGCGATCGTTTTGCGGGAGGGCGGTGGGATCCGGAGGCTCTGTAGGCCTCAAAATGGCGGCCGGCTCGGTATGATGAAGGGGGCCACGGGCCTTGTATCTCCCCACTCTGATGGCCCCGCTCCGGGATTTAGACTGGGATCGAGGCAGGGGGTACCCAGGGACAGATGGGGTGATGTTTATGGCTCACCAGGGTGTAGGATTAGCAGGATGGGTGCGGATAGATAACAGGATGAGCGGAGCGCTTTTCCAGCACGTCCTCTTCGGCTCACATCCGGACACGCCACCTGCCTGACTGTTTTTCAGGTGGACCCGGCTAGAAGCTCCATGTTGGTCTATGGGCAGGCTGATGTAAAGGAACTTGTGTCTGTTTACACCCACCTACCTCTGAGTCCCTCCAGGTCTAGAAAAAAAAGGAATAAGAGTGCATCCTTTTCTAATTTTATGGAGGTAGCCTGATGTAAATAGACACAAGTCCATTTACATCTGGCTGCCCATAGATCAATCATAGGTCTGCCCCTGTCTGCTGTGCAAATGTGGACACACTGTCAAAAAACTGATATCCATCCCATTCAGCTCCAATTCAGCAGAGGATCTGTGGAGATTTACAATTATCTGGGTGTCCTTTGTAAAGAAAGCAAAATGTTTGATATTAGTTTAATTATAGTATATATTTAGTGTTGTCAAGATTGCCTCATTAAAAGCATACTCCACTGAACCTTATACAAAATGCATGAATTATCTACAATAAATCTCAGCACATAAAGTTTAAATGGCGTGTTATGTTGTACAGCTGTAATGTATTAGTGGGTGAACTGACCTGCACAAGTCAGAGCTTTTGATGTACTGGCTGCTTCACTTCAGGCAAGTGGTAGTAGATAATTAGAAATTCTGTTGTCACATATGTTTTTGTATATGTTGGTTGTTATGTTGGTTTCTCATCAATGCTAGCATCCCCTCTGATCCACAAAAAGGCTTTCACTCTTTCTGCATCAACAATGGAGTAGCAATGAATTGAAAGGGTGCTCCTTCAGGCAAAAAAACACAATGAGAAGGCAGAGGATACTGTTTTCATAAGATGTAGGGGGTGTAGATTAGAAACTTTTGGGCCACCATGACTATGATTAGACATGTAGAAATGACTGTTGATACTATTTGGACAATATTTATTAGCCTATGTTAAAAGTGTGACGTTTTTTACCCAGTTCCCCCATTTCATTCAACCCTTATATTATCTATATATGCTCCCTGTAATTTAACACCAGTGTCCACAGCTTCTGCCTGGCTGGGTCGCTTTCAAGATATTTGCAATCTGAGAATTCACAGCAGGTAGTGTCGTTATTTGTATACAATTCATGTTGTCTATTTAATGTGTATGATATAATGCTCATTACTCTGTAATCTTAGAAAACTCATGCCAATTCTCTCTGAGAAAGCGGGCATTGTCCTGTAAAATACGCTAGGGATATCCAGATGCGAAGCCCTTATGATCATCGGGAGGGGGGCTTGAAAATTTATCATTGGCAAATATGTAACTGTATTGTTCACTATTATTACCTGTGTTAGGGTTTGCATTTTAAACCTTACTAATGTTTGTAAAATAAAATATTTTTTTAATATACGTATTTGTTGGTGTGGTACCTTAAAAGTCCTATTAGTTTTTTCTTTTAGGGATTTGATTTATTTTTCAGCCACTGTTTTCATGTGTATTGTGGAGTAGCAAAAGGTTGAGAACGGACAGTAGCTCTCTGTTTTGTGTATTTTAGCATCAGTTACAATGTACAGACAAAATGACACCCCAGCCAGCACACTCCCCATCAGGGCAGTACTGGTTAAGAGCCACTTCACTCCCCTACAGTTCAATGCTGTCTTTTAATGCACATAGTTACATGGTTACATAGTAACTATGTAACCTAGTTAACCCAGATAATCGGAGGTGTATTTATTATAAATCTACACGGACAGTATGTAAAGCGTTTATGAAAACGCAGAAAATGCTATTGGGGAAAAAAAAACACAGCAAAATTTAATTTTTTTAGCAATGTTTTTGCAATATCAGAATACTATGTGGGGAAAAAAAAAAAAGCAACATTAAATTTTTATGCAATGTTTTTCCAATAGCAGAATACACACAGACTATGGTGTATCTTTTAGTATATGCAGTGTTGGTCCTAATGGGCACTGAGCTTGCAGGTAAAACTTTTATATTTTGTCTGGCACTGGCCTCATGGCACTGTTAAAAGACTGTGCACTGCACCCCAGCCAGGGTAGAATCTCTTCAATAATTCTCTCTCTGCCTCTTTCTTTTGCTTAATAATAAAGAAACTCCCTACTCTAGCTATCTAGATCGCTCACTGATCTAACTAATTAGAAGCAAAGTTAAGGAATGCTGACTGCCTGACTGACTGAATCACACTAACCTCCTAAAATCCCTCTCAAGCAGCCACAGAACCTGACTATAACCCTGTCTAATGGGATCAGAATGACCGCGTATGGCGTGTGTCTGACCTTTATATAGAGGCGGGGTCCACATGCTGCAACTGGCCCAATCACAGCCATGCCATTAGTAGGCATGGCTGTGATGGCTTCTAAGGGCACACTAGAGAAACGATCGTCGATTTGGCCTGCCCTGCAGCTGTTAAAAAGGCGCGCCAATACAAAGCGCCGAACACCCGGAAACGCCGAACCCGAACTTAACAGCCAATAGTTCGGGTTCGGGTCAACAAATACCCACCCAAGAATACACCCAAAAGAAGTCCATTACGGGACCCGAACTTTACAGTTCGGGTTCGCTCAAAAATAACCCTAGACAGTAGCTCTCGTTTTTGTGTAATTTAGCCATCAGTTACAATGTACAGACAAAATGAGACTCCAGCCGCACACTTCCCGCCATCAGTCAGTACTGTTAAGAGCCACTTCACTCCCCTAAGTTCGATGCTGTTCTTTTAAATGCCCATTGTTAACATGGTTTTTTTTTTTTTTTTTTTTTTTTTTTTATTTTTTTTTTTTTTTTTTTTTTTTTTTTTTTTTTTTTTTTTATTTTTTTTTTTTTTTTTTTTTTTTTTTTTTTTCCCTTTTTTTTTTTTTTTTTTTTTTTTTTTTTTTTTTTTTTTTTTTTTTTTTTTTTTTTTTTTTTTTTTTTTTTTTTTTTTTTTGTTTTTTTTTTTTTTTTTTTTTTTTTTTTTTTTTTTTTTTTTTTTTTTTTTTTTTTTTTTTTTTTTTTTTTTTTTTTTTTTTTTTTTTTATTTTTTTTTTTTTTTTTTTTTTTTTTTTTTTATTTTTTTTTTTTTTTTTTTTATTTTGTTTTTTTTTTTTTTTTTTTTTTTTTTTTTTTTTTTTTTTTTTTTTTTTTTTTTTTTTTTTTTTTTTTTTTTTTTTTTTTTTTATTTTTTTTTTTTTTTTTTTTTTTTTTTTTTTTTTTTTTTTTTTTTTTTTTTTTTTTTTTTTTTACCCAAATTTTTTTTTTTTTTTTTTTTTTTTTTTTTTTTTTTTTTTTTTTTTTTTTTTTTTTTTTTTTTTTTTTTTTTTTTTTTTTTTTTTTTTTTTTTTTTTTTTTTTTTTTTTTTTTTTTTTTTTTTTTTTTTTTTTTTTTTTTTTTTTTTATTTTTTTTTTTTTTTTTTTTTTTTTTTTTTTTTTTTTTTTTTTTTTTTTTTTTTTTTTTTTTTTTTTTTTTTTTTTTTTTTATTTTTTTATTTTTTTTTTTTTTTTTTTTTTTTTTTTTTTTTTTTTTTTTTTTTTTTTTTTTTTTTTTTTTTTTTTTTTTTCTTTTTTTTTTTTTTTTTTTTTTTTTTTTTTTTTTTTTTTTTTTTTTTTTTTTTTTTTTTTTTTTTTTTGTTTTTTTTTTTTTTTTTTTTTTTTTGTTTTTTTCTTTTTTTTTTTTTTTTTTTTTTTTTTTTTTTTTTTTTTTTTTTTTTTTTTTTTTTTTTTTTTTTTTTTTTTTTTTTTTTTTTTTTTTTTTTTTTTTTTTTATTTATTATAAATCTACATATCTCCACAGATCCCCTGCTAAATTGGAGGAGAATGGGATGTATATCTGTCTTTTAACAGTACATTTGCACAGCAGACAGGGGCAGACCTATGATTGCTCTATGGGCAGCCGGATATAAATGGACTTGTGTCTATGTACATCAGGCTACCTCCATAAACTTGGAAAAGGATGCACTCCTATTCCTTTTTTTTCTGGACCTGGAGGGACCAGGAGGTAGGTGGGTGTAAACGGACGCAAGTTCCTTTACATCAACCTGCCCATAGACTCACATGGAGCTTCTAGTCAGGTCCACTTGAAAAACAGTCAGGCAAACCTGTTTTGAAATCCCGTGTTCAAGGGCCCTTACACTAATGCCCCGTACACAATTCAGACGGAAAATGTCCTATCGGACCATGTTGTCGGAAAATCCGACCGTGTGTGAGCTCCATCGGACTTTTTCCGTCGTAATTTCCGACGGAAAAAATTTGAGATCCTGCTCTCAAATTTTCCGACAATAAAATCCGATCAGACTTTTTCCGATCGTGTGTAGAGAATTCCGACGGACAAAGTTCCACGCATGCTCAGATCACATTAGGAGACCAAACCTATTGGCTAATAGCCTCTACGTAGTTCCGTCGTACACAACAAACGTCACCATGTTCAGAATGATCGGATTTTCTGACAACTTTGTCCGACCATGTGTATGCCAGCCCAGTGTCAGACAAAATCCGTCGGAAAAAGTCCGACGGATTTTGTGGTCGGAATTTCCGACCGTGTGTACGGGGCATAAGGGGTCATGTTTCTTACCATTTCAATGGTAATACATCAATACAATTATGAACTAGATAGCAATGTATTCCCATGCTAAAGATTAGCATAA
Source organism: Lithobates sylvaticus (assembly GCA_028564925.1). NCBI lineage: Eukaryota > Metazoa > Chordata > Amphibia > Anura > Ranidae > Lithobates > Lithobates sylvaticus. The sequence continues at coordinate 150,887,768 of CM053036.1, read as the reverse complement.
CTAAAGCATTATGTGTAACCATACCTATACTCATGAGTTTTTTTTCCTGTTTGTGCACGTGTTAGGTCTACTACAGATAATCATCTCTCTGTACAAATACTATTCAGTTATTTATATGCTTTATGTCTAGGCCACTCCATGATTCATGGATTCCATTTCAGCTGTACATTATTTTGAGGAACCAAAAACATTCTGTGTTTACATTAATAACTTAACGTATAATGTGATTTTAATTATTATCAATCCTGTTTACATTAATAGCCTAACGTATACGGTAATGTAATTTTAATTATTATCAACCCCGGATGTATATGCCATATATATCTCTATACCATAATACATGTAAATACACATAAATATCTTTACTACAACTGATTTTTCACATTGTCATATCCTTTTTAACAATTTTTTGAATCGGTTACTATTACTGTACTTTAAAGTAATATTTTTGCACTTACTGTAAAAAAAAAAATAATAATTTAATGCATTGAGGCACACAGAAATGAGTGCATTCTTAAACAGGCAGGTTATATTACTCCCTACAGGGATTTGGAACACTGGTAACATGTGTTAATATGCGTTACGTTAAAGCAATCTATTTAGCCTGTAGCATTGTAATGGACCTACAATGACACCTGTCTTATGTTTTCAACACAACGCATTAAAAAGCACAGTAGTGCTTTACTGTATGCTGTGGTGTGCTGCAATGCTGGTTTGTTGAAGCTGCAAAGTTTCAGTGCATTGGGGTATACTGATATAAATACTCCTGCGCTACCAAATTCGTTGTGTGAATATTAAAAGTGTGGATTAGTGCTTTACAAAATGAATACTTCAAACTCAAATCTCTGGTTGTGTTCCTACAAACAAAAAGGGTATTCTCGCTAGTGTGTAGTGCTACGCTGCTATAAAGTGCACATTTCTGATTGTGCTAATTATATATAGCTTAATGCTTCATGTACCAACATAAAAAATATTGTCACAATTAAAAATAATAAGTGTAAAAATGTAATTAATATTTTTTTTATAAATTAAACAACAAGTGTCAATACACAGTGGGGGTAATTTACTAAGATGAATGCACTGCGCCGGTTCATACCTTAATTTGTGCGCCAGATAAATTATTAATTGAGCGTATGAACCGGCGCACGCATAAGCGCAACACATAATATGCCGGCGCACGCGATAATAATATGCCATTGATAATAGCGCACGCCGTTATCATTAACAGTCCATTCACACAGGGGCAACACGACTTCCAGAGCGACTTGGGGCGACTTACATCACAACTTGGGGCGACTTACAACATGACTTTAAGTCGCCCCCAGGCCAGGCGACTTTAATTTAAAAAAAGAAACGGCATGGGTTCCCCTCCAAGAGCATACTAGGCCCTTCAGGTCTGGTATGAATATTAAGGGGAACCTTAATGTGTGGGGGTCCCCCTCAAAATCCATACCAGACCCTTATCCGAGCATGCAACCTGGCAGGCCCCCCTCCTGAACCGTACCAGGCCACATGCCCTCATCATTGGCCCCCCAAAGCACCTTGTCCACATGTTGATGAGAACAAGGGCCTCATCCCCACAACCCTGGCCGGTGGTTGTGGGGGTCTGCGGGCTGGGGGCTTATCGGAATCGGGAAGCCTCCTTTAACAAGGGGACCCCCAGATCCCGGCCTCCCCCCCTGTGTGAAATGGTAAGGGGGTACAAAAGTACCCCTACCATTTCATCAAAAAAGTGACAAAAGTGTTAAAAAAAGGCAGGAGACGGTCTTTGACAAGTCCTTTGTTAAAGTCTTCTTTCATCTTCTTTCTTCTAGTCTTCTTCCTTCTTCCTTTCTTCATCCTTCAGTTTCTTCCTCTTCTTCCTCCATCTTCTTCTTCTTCCTCCGATCTGCTTCTTCTTGCTCCGGTGTTCTCGTCCGGCATCTTCCTCCACGGCGTCTCTTCTTCGTCCTCGGGCCGATCCGCGCAATGGGAGGCTTCCGCTGTATGACACTTCTCTTCTTCTGACAGGTCTTATATAATGGAGGGCGGGGCCTACCACGTTACTTCTGGTCCGCGTCAGCCTCTCCTCTCGCCCTACGCGTTACGTCATTCCCCACTTCATCGTGGGGGGAAGAGGCCAGCTGACAGAGTGTACTTTTTATAATACATGCAATTGAAAGGGACGGCTGCCCTTTTGTTGGAGTCTACTCTTGTACATTCCTTCGGCCATTAACCCTTAGTATTTCTATTTGTATTACGGTGGCTATGTTTTTGTATATTCTTAATGTTTAAAATAGGCAGCCATTTTAATGGGGACATTAGATCAAAAGTGCTTTTATCCATATTCTAATTGATTATATTCAGGACATCATAAACTGACGCATTACATGTAAATACACAAGGCAATCAATACTGTCCTATTCTTATATAACACTAATATCTCTATCTACATACAGTGGTGTGAAAAAGTGTTTGCCCCCTTCCTCATTTCCTGTTCCTTTGCATGTTTGTCACACTTAAGTGTTTCGGAACATCAAACCAATTTAAACAATAGTCAAGGACAACACAAGTAAACACAAAATGCAATTTGTAAATGAAGGTGTTTATTATTAAAGGTGAAAAAAAAAATCCAAACCATCATGGCCCTGTGTGAAAAAGTGATTGCCCCCCTTGTTAAAACATACTATAACTGTGGTTGTCCACACCTGAGTTCAATTTCTCTAGCCACACCCAGGCCTGATTATTGCCACACCTGTTCACAATCAAGGCATCACTTAAATAGGAGCTGCTTGACACAGTAAGGTCCACCAGAAGATCCTTAAAAGCTACACATCATGCCGAGACCCAAAGAAATTCAGGAACAATTGAGAAAGAAAGTAATTGAGATCTATCAGTCTGGAAAGGGTTATAAAGCCATTTCCAAAGCTTTGGGAATCCAGCGAACCACAGTGAGAGCCATTATCCACAAATGGCGAAGACATGGAACAGTGGTGAACCTTCCCAGGAGTGGCCGGCCGCCCAAAATTACCCCAAGAGCGCAGCGACGACTCATCCAAGAGGTCACAAAAGACCCCACAACAACGTCCAAGGAACTGCAGGCCTCACTTGCCTCAGTTAAGGTCAGCGTTCATGCCTCCACCATCAGGAAAAGACTGGGCAAAAATGGCCTGCATGGCAGAGTTCCAAGGAGAAAACCACTGCTGAGCAAAAAGAACATCAAAGCTCGTCTCAATTTCTCCACAACACATCTTGATGATCCCCAAGACTTTTGGGACAACATTCTGTGGACCGATGAGACAAAAGTGGAACTCTTTGGAAGGTGTGTGTCCAAGTATATCTGGCGTAGAAGGAACACTGCATTTCAGAAAAAGAACATTATACCAACAGTAAAATATGGTGGTGGTAGTGTGATGGTCTGGGCTGTTTTGCTGCTTCAGGACCTGGAAGACTTGCCGTGATAAAAGGAACTATGAATTCTGCTGTCTACCAAGAGATCCTGAAGGAGAATGTCCGACCATCTGTTCGTGTACTCAAGCTGAAACGAACTTGGGTTCTGCAGCAGGACAATGATCCTAAACACACCAGCAAGTCCACCACCGAATGGCTGAAGAAAAACAAAATGAAGACTTTGGAGTGGCCTAGCCAAAGTCCTGACCTGAATCCTATTGAGATGTTGTGGTATGACCTTAAAAAGGCCGTTCATGCTCGAAAACCCTCTAATGTAACTGAATTAGGACAATTCTGCAAAGATGAGTGGGCCAAAATTCCTCCAGGACGCTGTAAAAGCCTCATTGCACGTTATCGCAAACGCTTGGTTGCAGTTGTTGCTGCTAAGGGTGGCCCAACCAGTTATTAGGTTCAGGGGGCAATCACTTTTTCACACAGGGCCATGATGGTTTGGATTTTTTTTCACCTTTAATAATAAACACCTTCATTTACAAATTGCATTTTGTGTTTACTTGTGTTGTCCTTGACTATTGTTTAAATTGGTTTGATGTTCCGAAACACTTAAGTGTGACAAACATGCAAAGGAACAGGAAATGAGGAAGGGGGCAAACACTTTTTCACACCACTGTACATGCTGTTAGGTACCTGGTAGTAGAGCCCGACTTGTAGGAGAAGACCCCTCTTACAACGCTGGTTCAGGAGCCGCTGGAATGGTAACAGTGGTCTCGTGAGCACAGTGGGTAGGAGTGCCTGATGGAAGTTGTAGTGGCCAGCACAGGAACAGATTGGAGATCCTCCAGGGATGGCTGGACTGCAGATGACAGTAGGCAGAAGCAGTCAGCGAGCTGGATGGCAGAATATGCAGATACAGCGAAAGCTGGATGAAAAGGCTGGAACACAGCAACACAAGACAGCAGGCAGTAGGCAGAGTTAGACAGTCCGGGTCGGCAGGCAATAGGCAGAGGCACACAGCAGAACAAATAGCAAGGTCAGACGGTCTGGGTTGGCAGGTGATCAGACGGATGAGGATGGCAGACAATAGCAGAGTCGGTAAGGCAGGCAGAAGTCTGCAACAGTTCCTAGCAGAGATTAGGCAGAGTCAGGCAGGCCGGGTCAGATTGGAGAAGGTAGAGAAGTCAGATGGAGCCGGGTCAATACACGATCAGCAAGACGAATTCAGATAACACTGGTACAGAGTTGCAGACAAAACAGCACCACACAAGTGTAACTAAGGTACTTTTAAAAGTTCCTCTGCGCCAAACAGCGTGCGCGCCCGGGGCATGCTACGGCGCATACTGGTGGGCAAACATTGCTGCATAGTTCAGAAAGGGGCCCGTGGGCCCCTGATCGGTACTGGCATGCAATAATAATCTCTGTTCCATGTACACTGAGTTGGGGTGCCTTGTGGCACGGTAACGCACCAATTGAATTGCAGCAACACGTAGGTTTGAAGCAGGCCTTAACCTGAAAGGCAATCTAATACCATTTGTTTAGACAGATATTTCACACCTTTGGATGTATAGTGAAAATATATTTAAAACTACATTTTCCACAGATGCCTTTAGTCTTTGAGTTCAAGTAGGTGGCAAGAGAGAACAGCTGATGTTCTGCTTTTAGTGTCATTTCTAATTTTTCTCTGTGCCTTTCTTGTTTTAAAAACTGTAGTTAACTCTGCATCTCAAACTTTCACTTATCACTGCAGTGCCAGCGCCTTTGCTATATTGCTAATAGAGTATTCTGCAAGACTCATGCCAATGTTTTACCTTTATCGTACAGTACAGGACACTGGGTTCGATTCATAGACCATGGGTTATTTGCTGCTTCTTTCAGGTGAATGGATACTGGCAAAAGCTTTGCTCTGTCTGCTCTCTAGTGTATTCATATGACCATGCACCCTTGGTGAGGCTCCAATTTTTTTTGCTAGTGTCCTTAGGTGATGGACTTCTTCTATTCTTTGCCAAATTAATTTTACCTCCTTAGACTTCTATCAAGATCCGGCTGCTTATTGCCTTCATGCCTCACTAGTAGTTTCTGCATCAGTTACCATTGAGTTCACCTTTAGAACCTTCTTGGACCCTGCGGCAGTGGAGCCAGTCTGTAATGCTTGGTTTGGGCACTGGATCCTGTATTTAGCACACAGCTTGACATGTGGTGCAATGAGTGTAGTTGGTCGCACATTGCCATACAGGTCCAAGACTTGGTTCAATCCTATGACACCCTGACCCTGAAGACCTCTTTGGGGGCATGCCCACTGTGATGGGCAAAGCCTGGATGCGGAACAAAGCTAGCATTATGGACAAGGTAAGACAGGGCTTTCCTGTACCCTTACACATACTGGTTCCTGTTCTGTTGGTTTTGTAGCATAGACTATACCCTCATCCCAAAATACATACTACAGTGCCATGTACACAAGGAGTTTATGGGGCACAGGTGTGTGGGGGGGGGGGGGGGGAGTATACACTAGAGATGGGCCAAAAAAAAAAAAAACCCATTGAAGTCTATGGGACCTGAATTTAAAAAATCAAAAGTCCCCATTTTGAAGGCTTATATGCAAGTTATTGGCCATAAAAAGGGTATGGGGCCCGTGTACTGCCCTGGGGGCATGTGACAATGCAAAAAAAAGATGATTTTTAAAGGAGCAGTGATTTTATGCAAATGATACAAATAATACAAATGAAAAGTTCCTTTAAATTGTAGTGCCTGGGGGGTCCCCTTAGTCTGCCTGTAAGGTGGAGCATCCATATCACGTATAGAACATGCTAGAGCAAAACTGAAATTGTTTAACTACTTAAGGACTCTATGCCGTAGTTATACATTGCTACTTTGACGCTAAATACCGTTGTTATGGCAGCAGCTAGCTGCCATAACCCCGATATTTTTCAAAGTGACCGGCGGTCTCAATGGCAGATGGCGGTCTCAAGTGGTCTCAATGGCAGATTCGCCACAAGATCACTTTTATCGGGGATGGGAGAGGGCCCCCCTCCCACGTGCTTCGGTTATCTCTGCCGCTTATCGGAGCTGTCGGCAGAGGCGGAGACGATCGCGTCTGCTCCCCTCCCAGCCTGAGTGGGGGAAAGATGGCCCCCATAGCATTGGATGGCGGAAGCGACGTCAAACGTCACTTCTGCCCAATGCTCTTAAAGGGGAATTTTTTTTTGTAAAAAAAAATGTCATTTATTTATTTTTTATTGCATTTTAGTGTAAATATGAGATCTGAGGTCTTTTTGACACCAGATCTCACAGAGGCCCTGTCATGCTTTTTTTTTTTCTATTAATATAAAAAATGTAGCGCTAAAATAAACCCACTTTAGAAGGTGAGTGACATGTAAACCAAGAACATGTGTAAAGGTAAACACGATGTAAGATGAATATCATAAATATTATGACATATATGACATGTGCTAGTGAAACCACAATAAAAAGTATTTATATAAATCAGTGAATTAATATAATGTAAAGTCCGAATCAAGTAGACCACTGATGCCAGCGGATCCTTAAAGTTGACTCAAGAATGGGAGAAGACTGCATAAGGATGATTAAACAGCTTGCCAGAAGATATAGAAGGATTGGGTACTCTTACCGCAAAAGTTGGATGCAGCTGCCATACGACATGTGCATCAAGTAGGCTTGTGCGCTAGACCTCTTGCGCCAAAAGGGTACCGAATCAGGCAGGCGGGAACCAGGAGGCAGACACCACGTCAGGTAGGAACCAAACAGCAGAAACCACGACCGATGAACCTCATAAGGTCAAGTTGTAAAATCCCAAGGCAGTCAACTCAATGCGATCCCAAAAACCAGGGAGAAAAGAGAAAATGGAAGCTACTCCAATGGTGCAGGTCAAAAATATTTAAAATTTATTCACATTTGCATGTGACAATAAAATCTCGAGAATGTAAAAAGAAAAGGGTCAGCAATGTGAGAAGTGCGAGATACCTGGCCCGACACGTTTCGACACAAATCGGTCGTCTACTGGGGCATATCTCTGATCAGATCAGTGGGTTTACGTTATTAATCGGTTTTGCCTGAGCTGAAGCCATCAGGAAATGGCCTGAAACTTTCCGTTTCATTCAATCCTGGAGGGGTTGTGGCATCTAAATGCCTAATCCAGCGCATTTCACGCTGTAAGAGCATTTTGTTCCAGTCCCCTCCTCGCATTGGTATGTGTATCCGGTCTATTACAGTAAAGTTAATAGAGGGCATCCTATAGTCATGTCGTTTGGCCACATGTCTCCCTAATGGGAGATAAAGATTGCAGATCTTCATGCTGAAGAGATGTTTACTAACCCGCTGACCTAGTTCTTGTTTGGTCTTCCCAATGTAGAAGGCTCCACATTCGCATTGGAGTAGATAAACCACTCCTTTGATTTCTCTGATTTCTCTTGCCATTAATTGTTCAAGTTAGTGTGTAGTGCTGCGCTGCATGTGCTAAGTATACATAACTTATTGCTTCATGTGGCAATATAAAAAATATTGTCACAATAAAAAATAAGAACTGTAAAAAATTAAATTAATATTCCTTATGAATAAATTAATCAACAAGTGTCAATACACAATGGTTAATCGTGATAATAGTCCATATTATCCTAAAAGATCCACAGTGTTCAAATATATTCCTCGTGTTTAAAATTCCCATGTTGCTCCCTTCACCCTCCACCAATGGGTTAAACCATAAAGTACATAAAATACCACGTGCTGTTTATAGGCTCCCAGGACTCTCACCTCAAATATAAAGAAATAGCGCCTATGTTGACTACGTACTCACTCACTCCTTCCATCCACAGGGGTCCCTCTCCAGATCACTTTATTATGCCGGGCGTGTATATGGCTCCCTTAAATTCAACTATAAATTTATGCATAGCTCTCAACAAAGTGAAAATACAGGGCTCCCATAGTGTAGTATATTAAACTGGGATCCATCTATTAGGTTGTTATACACTCACATTTACAAAGATAAAACCCTACATAACTGAAAATCCAGAGTGTCCTACTGCATCACATCCGGTCCATATCAGCCTCTCCTCACGCTCTACGCGTTATGTCACGCTCACGTGACTTCATCGGGGGGGGGGGCAACTGACAAAGTGTCCTTTTATAATACATGCAATTGAATGGGATGGGGGCCCTATTGTTGGAGTCTGCTTTTGTACATCCGATCTGCCATTTTGCGTTGGTCCTTCTATTTGTATTACAGTGGCCATGTTTTTGTATATTCTTAATGTTTAACATAGACGGCCATTTTAATGGGGACCTTAGATCGAAAGGACTTTTATCCATTTTCTAATTGATTGTATTCAGGCCATCATAAACTAACGTATCACATGTAAATACACAAGGTAATCTATACTGTCCTATTCTTATATAACACTAACATATCTAGCTACATTCATGACATGCAATGATAATCTCTGTTCCAATGACACTGCATTGGGGTGCCTTGTGGCACGGTAACGCACCAATTGAATTACTGCAACACGTAAGTTGGAAGCAGGCCTTAACATTAAAGGCAATCTAATGCCATTTGTTTAGACAGACACTGCACACCTTCTTTGGATGTATAGTGAAAATGTATTTAAAACTATATTTTCCACAGAAGCCTTTAGTCTTTGAGTTCAAGTAGGTGGCAAGAGAGAACAGCTGATGTTCTGCTTTTAGTGTCATTTCTATTTTTTCTCTGTGCCTTTCTTATTTTAAAAACTGTAGTTAACTCTGCATCTCAAACTTTCACTTTTCACTGCAGTGCCAGTGCCTTTGCTATATTGCTAAAAGAGTATTCTGCAAGACTCATGCCAATGTTTTACCTTTATCATACAGTACAGGACACTGGGTTCGATTCATAGATCATGGGTTATTTGCTGCTTCTTTCAGGTGAATGGACACTGGCAAAAGCTTTGCTCGGTCTGCTCTCTAGTGTATTCATATGACCATGCACCCTTGGTGAGGCTCCAATTTTTTGCTAGTGTCCTTAAGTGATGGACTTCTTCTATTCTTTGCCAAATTAATTTTACCTCCTTAGACTTCTATCAAGATCCGACTGCTTATTGCCTTCATGCCTCACTAGTAGTTTCTGCATCAGTTACCTTTGAGTTCACCTTTAGAACCTTCTTGGACCCTGCGGCAGTGGAGCCAGTCTGTAAGGTTTGGTTTGGGCACTGTATTTAGCACACACCTTGACATGTGGTGCCATGAGTGTAGTTGGTCGCACTTTGCTATACAGATCCAGGACTGTGGTTCAATCCTATGACACCCTGACCCTGAAGACCTCTTTGGGGGCATGCCCACTGGATGCAGAACAAAGCCAGCATTATGGACAAGGTAAGACAGAGCTTTCCTGTACCCTTATACACTATGGTTCCTGCATTTGCATGTTCTGTTGGCTTTGTAGCATACACTACATCCTCATCCCAAAATACATTCCAAAATACATACCACAGTGCCATGCACACAAGCAGTTTATGGAGCACAGATGAGTGTGTGTGTGGGGGGGTCTACACTAGAGATGGGCTGAACACCCCCACTCCGGTTCGGTTCATGCCAGAACTTGAGCATCACAAAAATTCAGACCCGAACCGCAAACCCTATTAAAGTCTATAGTCCATTTTGAAGGCTTATATGCAAGTTATTGGCCATAAAAATGGTATGGGGGCCCAGGTACTGCCCTGGGGGACATGTACCAATGCAAAAAGAACTTTAAAAAAAGATAAGTTTTAAAGGAGCAGTGATTTTATTGATGCTTAAAGTCAAAAAATAAAAATGAAAAATTCCTTTTTCTTTTTTGAGCTCCAGTTGATATCAGGATGCTTCTAATAACTCCTGAGTCTTATTTATCTTAAAATATTGTTCTAATTCTTTCTTTTATTTTTTCTATTATTTCATGATCTTGTATTAGTGTCTCATTTAGTCTTCAAATATTTGTCTTATTCTGTACCTCCTGTAATCTCCATTTCCATTGTCACTGGTGCATGATCAGATTAAGTGATTGCTTCAATAGATGTTTTACCTATTATTTCTAATAATGTGCTACTAGTATATAATACAATCTTGAATATGACCCATGCGCCGAGGAGCAGAATGTGTAATCTCTCTCTCTAGGATTTTGGATTCTCCAGCTATCTATCAATTGACATCGGTATAACATTCTTTTAAGTGACTTAAGTTGCAATGCTTCACTTCTCCGGGCCTGGGTCTAAATATTAACTGCTTACCGACCGCCTCATGCAGATATATTGCGGCAGAAGGGCACGTACAGGCAGATTAACGTACCTGTACATGCCCTTTAAGAGGCGGCTTGCGGGCGCGTGCCTGCCGGGAGCATGCCCACTGGGAGCTCCGTGAGCAGGATCACGGTGAAGAAGAACGGGGAGATGCTAATGTAAACAAGCATCTCAAAGGTTCTGCGTAATGACACACTCGCTGATCACAGCTCCTTGTAATCGAACATGGGGGACTTCATTTTAAAGTGTTTTAGGTGATGCATTTCCTGTTGGGAGGAGCCTTATGTGGTGTCTTGGAAGATGACTTGGACAAAAAAATTAACATTTTACTCTATTACAGTAAATGGGGTTTTTGAACTTCATTTTGAAGGTTTTTTTTAAACCTAAGATAAAAAAAATATATTTGTATAAAGCTCCTTGTGACATTTTTACATATAATTATTAAAAATAGAGTTGTCTGTGTTTTTTAATTTAAGTCCCCAAACTTTCTTTTCTTTATGTTTTTGGTAGCATGTGGAAGTATTAGAACCTTTGCCTTGTGCTATTTGGGTAGCCATTGGTGATTTTCCTTACATCCTGTGTGGCTACTGAGATGGAAAGTGAGCAAAACTCCCAAACAAGGGTACAGACAATAATAAAACTGTTTAAAAAACAAGTTACAGTATCTACAAAATAGGGGATAGATTTATGACATTTTTATTATTATTTTTTTTTTACTAGTAATGGAGGCGATCTGTGATTTTTATCGGGACTGTAATATTCTGGCGGACAGATCGGACACTTTTGACACATTTTTGGGACCATTGACACTTATATAGCAATCAGTGCTACAAAAATGCACTGATTATTGTGTAAATGTCACTGGCAGGGAAGGGGTTAACACTAGGGAGCGATCAAGGGGTTAAACATGTTCCCTCAGTGTGTGTTCTAACTGTTCCTATAGACCAGGAACAACAGATCAGTCTCCTCACCCCTGACAGAATGTTTACACACACAAATCCCCATTATCGCTCTGTCAGGGACGTGGCGGGCACGCGTCCACTATACTCCTTAAAATGTCCGCCGTACACCTACGGCGATTCGAGCAGGAGTGCCATTCTGCTGCCGTTAATCAACAGTGGGCAGTCGGCAAGCTGTTAAACTGGCACGTCGGCTATTATATTACAAAGTTCAGTATATAAAACCCCCCTCCATTGATTCCTGCTTTTATCTCTCGTGTGGGAGTTTCAGCTTCAAACACACACACATCCATGTGAACTGGTCATCCACTCTCAGCTGCTGCAATCCTTTACCTTCTCACCCTGCTCCATTGAAGTGTCTCTTTCTCTGCTGCAGTTCAATCCCATCAGCCACATCAAGCCTCTTCTCCCTATGTGCACAGTCTCAGGCAGGGGGGGCTTGCAGTTTTCAAGAGGGATTATGCAGTAGCAAGGAGGAGGGCATGCGGGTTGTTAGCCCACCATGACAGGGAGCTCCTCGGTGCTCTTAGCAAACACAGCTAGTCGACGCCATGTTCAGGCCCCTCCCTCTGACAGGAAGTCAGATCCAGCCAGTATTAGCTTCACAGGGATGCACAGGTAGCAGTAGCTGCATGGGAATAGGCAGATGTTCTGTGCATTCCTGTGCAGGCAGCCCCAACAATATCAATTGGGATGCAGCAGCTGCATGGACACAGCCACTGTTCCCAACTTGAAATCCATGTAGGTGCATATCCCTGAACTCACACTGTCTAAGTTTGGGGCCATGGACCTACACACCTACACATGCATGGATGTCAGACCTGTCCTTGCAGCTGCTCCATCCAAACTGACATGAATAGGACTGCCTGTGAGGGAACACATGCCCATATATGGTGGCACTGTCCATTTATTCAGTTATACTGGGGAAACGTTTTAAACGTAATTAAGATGATTAGTAACTCTGAAATGAAGCAAGATCCCTGGCAATGTTTATTTTAGAGAAAGAGAAGTAGATAAAACCAGATAAATGGAAGAGTTGATACATTTACAAAATGATTCCAATACCAAATTTTATGAAATCTGGAGAAGTTGGATTGAGTTTAAACAGTCTTTGGTTCATATAAGATATATAGGTAATGAAAATGCATCGGGGGAGCCGAGAGAGGCAAAGGTGCTAGAATCCCCATATTTATGGGAAAAAGAGTGTGGATGAGAAAAGGAGAGATTGGCTTGGACACTCCCCCACCCTTCTTTTTCCCTTTAAAAATGTATTAAGGCTATTGACTATTCCATCTTTTCAATGCTGAGGGTCTCCCCCTCCCTTCAATCTTCTATCCTTTTGGCATGGGATAAATGGGTGGGAGGAAATCATTTTTAAGGAGATGTTCACAGCAATATGGTATAGGGATGAATACATTTGACGGACTATAGAATGTCCAATTAGGGGCTTGAAATGGATGGGAAAGGAGGAAGAGAAGGAATAGGGAGAATTCATTTTCTTCTCCTTCCTCTCCTATATAACTATTGGTTGCATTTTTTCTTCTCTTTTGATTCACATTATAACATTGGTTGGCAGATGATGGACGGGGTGGATGGTAATGACGCGAGAGGTGAGGTATAGGTGAAGGGGCCACGTAGTCACTTTTCTGGCGAAGATCAGTAGGATAAGATATACTCAGATTCAGGGAGACCCCACCTCTCTTGTTGTCCCCTCCATTCTTTTTAGGGATTAAATATGGTCACTATAATAACTGAAATGGATTCCAGGATATACACCCTTTTATATGTCTAGTATTATTTTACTTTTTTTTTAATTGTCCTTTTGTAATGTATTTATTTGTAATTACCTAAAAAATATAAAAAGAATTCAGGAGAATAAATGTGATATCTAGAATATTACATTCTAAATATACCCCTCCATCAAGAGTTATAAAACTTTTCAGAATAAGGGCCGCGTCACATATTTTTCAAATATTTTAAATATACTGTCAAAAACTTGGTACCAGGTGTTAGAATCTCAGATTTTTCCCTGCCCCAGTTTAAACTGGGGTTCAATTCTGCTCCCAAATATAGGCCCACCAGATGGAGTATCCTTGTTTGTGAAAAACCATTTCTTTGTTGTTGTGAAAAGCCATTTATTGCCTTATAGGAATAGAGTTTTTTTTGGGAGTCCCCCACCTGGCCATGGGTTAGAAAGGGTTAGGTATGGGTTTAAGTTTATTAGCTTTAGAATAATTTGTGCCTGGTTCTGAGGAAATCATTTGAAATATTTAACTTGGTCATTTTCCTATTATGCCCTGTACACACGGTCGGAAATTCCGACCACAAAATCCGTCTGATTTTTTCAGACGGATTTTGTCCGACACTGGTGTTGCATACACACGGTCGGACAAAGTTGTCGGAAAATACGATCATTCTGAACGTGGTGACGTTCATTGCGTACAACGGAACTACGCAGAGGCTAGTAGCCAATAGCTTTGGTCTTGTAATGTGATCTGAGCATGCGTGGCACTTTGTCCGTCAGAATTCGCTACACACGATCGGAAAATGTTGTCGGAAAATTTGAGAGCAGGATCTCAAATTTTTTCAGTCGGAAATTCCGACGGAAAAATCAGATAGAGCCCACACACGGTCGGATTTTCCGACAACATGGTCCGATAGGACATTTTCCGTCGTAAATTCCGACCGTGTGTACGAGGTATAAGACACATAGTTCACATACACATGTGGTGAACATATATTTAACCTATTGGTGCCATCACCTCCCGGGGTTTGTGATCATGTAACCGTCGTGATTGGCTGACACAGCGGTCACATGATTGTAAAGCTCCCGATCGCCAGTAGAGATCAGGAGCTTTCCATTAGCCACCGGTAGCTGCTCTCAGCACAGCTCTGTTTACCTTTAGGTATGCATATAAGCAGCTTCTCGGCGTTAAGGCCCTCCTGCCAAGAGGCTGCATATATCCAGGTGGCCGGGGCCAATCAGGTAAAAACCACCAGGATTCCATGAAGAAAACAGCAATATTAACGAATTACTACAGCAGTGTATTAAACATCAGTACTGGTAAGTTTGCTATATTTCAATAATTTGGCACCTCTATGCAGTTTGTATAATAAAACAAAAAAATATATTTAGAGCAAGCAATTTAAAGTTTAATTGAGCAGAGTTAATTAACGAGCTGTAACAAGATGCAGGATTTAGCCAAATTAAACTTGGATGTGTTGTAGGTAATTTGCAGAGAAGTAAATTAGTATCTCAGAGTTTGGGCTCAAGCATGATATCTTCATTAATCACAGCAAAAACTTCATTTGCCCTGACAAGGATTATAGGGATCAGGACAGCAGGAGACGGGGACAACACAAGGCTTGCAAGGATTGCATGGATCTGCCAAGAAAGAAATCTTTAATTAGTAATAAATTACTGCTTAGTGTAAAATATATTTTCACAATTGACTACAGGTGATGTTTATTTTTATCTAGCAGCCATGTTAAAATGTAGATAGCAAATAAAATTACCAAAATGCCTTAAAGCCATGGTTTCTTTTTCTGTGTGTATGTATTTAGCTAGCAGATTAGGTTTTTAGCCAAATTTTTTTTTCGATCAGTTTCCGGGAGGGAGCATTTTCTTGGAACCAACATCAATGGGTTGTAGATAATTGCAGATAATAATTTTTTTCACTTCTGGCAATTTCCAGTCTGCAGCAGCATATATGTGTACTCTACGCCCACGTACATGTCTAGATTTCTCTTGTTCAAAGATTCCTCCATTTGCAATGTTTAATGTGGATGGAGGAGTCTACACTTCTGCATTGTAATCGATAAGTCACAGCATCCATCCCAGCTGCTTGAATACCTGAACAGTGACTACATCTGATAGAATGCAATCACTGTTCAGCCAACAATTTTTGACCTCTCAATCTTGCCTTCAATTCTCTTAAACATTTCTATTGTCAAGCTTGAAGATGCCAACAGGGTCACCCACAGCTTAAATTTCATCTTATTCAGCAAGAAGTGACTGAAATTTGAGCGGTATATGTCCAGCTTTAGTCCTCATTGGGCTTTTCATTCAAGCCAGCAGACAGTTTATAACACTGGAAATGGTCACTAAAATAAAAAGAATAGATGCAAATTAATTTATTGAAGAAAAAATATTATTTAATTTGTCCCAAACCTACTTGGGTGTAGAGAGGAGAATGGTTCAATGTACAGAAATTGAAGATAATTACACTTTGTGACTTTGATACATACTGTATTATGGACAGTTTAATGACCTCAATGTTTGGTCCTGAGTGGTTTATTAAAGACAACGTTGTTTTCTATGACCAAAGCCACACAAGGTGTGTCTTAATTGTAACCTTAGTAGTGATACTCCAACTGTGTATTTGGTTAGGAAACCAGTTGTACAGCATGTGCTGTAGACTAACTGGTTACAACAATGATAGTCAGCTGTCGATATAGAAGTTATTAGATGAGTCACATATTTATCTGATTCCTGACTTTTACATGCTGATTTTGTTAGAATACATTAGGCCTATGGTTCAAAAAACACCCCTTTGTTTTTAATTGTCTTTAAATCCCACTGTTTATCAATTCTGTAGTGTATTTCCTTTATCCACTTGCCTACTGGGCACTTTACCCTTTTCCTGCCCAGGCCAATTTTCAGCTTTCAGTGCTGTCTCACTTTGAATGACAATTGCCTTATATCCATATGAAATTTGTATCATTTTTTTCACACAAATAGAGCTTTCTTTTGGTGGTATTTAATTACCTCTGGGTTTAACATTTTTTGCTAAATCAACGGAAAAAAAAATTAATTTTGAAAAAAATAAAAAAAATAAAAATAAAATAAATTGTTCACAGTTTGCTATAAAATTTAGAAAATGGGTAATTTTTCTCCTTCACTGATCTGCACTGATGAGGCTGCACTAATGGGCACAGATAGGCTGCACTGATAGGCACTGATAGGTGGCACTGGTGGGCACTGATTAGGAGGCACTGATGAGGCTGCACTGATAGGTGGTACTGATGGGCACTGATAGGCGGCACTGAAGGGCACTGATAGGCAGCACTGATAGGTGGCACTTATAGGCACTGGTAGGCGTCACTGATAGGAAGCACTGATAGGTGACACTGATGGGCACTGATTGGCAGCATTGGTGGGCAATTATTGGCAGCACTGGGGGGGCACTGCACTAATAATCAAAACACTGATAATCAGTTCCCTGATGATCAGTGCCGTTGTCCCTTTAACATAAGCTTGTTATCAGCTTTCTTCTCTCCTCATGCTGTCAGCACGAGGGGAAAAAAGTGGCTAAGCGGCTTGTGTTTACATCTTGTGATCAGCTATCATTGGCTGACACCTGGGCACTTGCGCACGATACGAACATTGAGGTCCAGAGCAGGATTTACCTTTCAGCAAACATTAAACGTTTGTCAGCTAAGGTCCAGCAGCAGAAACATTATGTTACTCCTTTGAAGTGCCAGAGCACTGGAACAAGCAAGGCAAAGTGGTAGGAGCTATTAATTGTGGCAGGGATTATTATTTATTTTTTAGGGGGGAGGGGGCAAACTTGGGGTCCTTCTACAGGTAATTGATCATAAAGTCCCAGTTTGCCACACTGTTTGTCACTGAGGACAACACTGTCCTCAACAATTACACTTCACCCACAGACAATTCGCAGGGTTGAGGAGTCTGGAAATGTTCCTCTTGAAGCCTGCCCCATTTCCTTCTCTTCAGCTCCAGCACCCCAACCCTCCTTTCTTAAGTATTTATTTTCTGCCTTCTACTGTCTTTGCCTCATAGCATGTGTAAAGTATGGAATGAATATGAGGAGGATTGATAGCCTTTTGCTGCTGACTTGTCCTAGTAAAGTGCTGCTCTCGCCGAGCTCTATGTTGCAGAGTCATGTGTTTCCTCATGCATGTGGTGCCTAACCTGATACTTTTACAATGGCTGATATTCTGTAGGCAGAGACTGCAAGTGGTGCTGCTGATAGCAGATACATTAAAAAAGTCCACACTGCAGAGCTCTGCGGACCAGCCCCAGGAATAGCAGTGGCCTGTACATGTAGGGCAGTGCCACCAGATGGATAAGGACGGCTTGCAGATCCTCTGCCTCTCACTTTAGGTCTATTTTACATTTTTAATAAAAGGGTATTGTCCAAATATAAGAGCAGCTATAAAAATAGAGAGGAACTGTGGTGCACACTTTACTGCACAAGTATTTAATCTTGACTTATTTTAAAGAATATATCATACAGTGTTACCTTGTTGGCGAACATAGAGGTTGCCACGTTGACCCTGAGGTTTACATGCTGAAAAAACAAACAAACATACTTTAGTAAAGAACTCCAGGCAACTATTAACAGTAATGCTATCAATAAAATATTGCAACTGTGATAAAGTCTATTTTGTAAAGTCAAAGAAAAGTGTACCCCTCTGACCCTTAAATGCTCCACTCATCGGAAGTTAGGTGCTGGTTTGGAGTCCATTACTCCTCCATACATATCTCAGTATAATCCAAAAGAAAAGCCACACTATGTCTTCACAGGCAAAACTTTAATCAACCAATAAGCTTCAACAATTGGTCCTGTTCCAAGTCCACCCCTCTAACATGTTTACACCTGATGGGCTTAACCATAGAGGGTCCTGGGGGTGGAACTATGTGCTGAAAGTGATTATAAATATATATTTTTTAAATAACAAACATGTTATACTTACCTGCTCTGATCAATGGTTTTGCACAGTGCAGCCTCGATCGACCTCTAATGGAGTTCCCTGTGCATTGTTTTTTGCTCCCCCCAGCAAGCAAATTGCTTGCTATGTGGGCTTGAACTCGAGCCAGAAAGTGTGCGTCTATTGACACACACAACGCGACTCTGCACTGGCCTGCACTCTCTTCTAACTGGATTTGATTGGCAGCAGCAGGAGCCAATTGGCTCTTACTGCTGCCTCCCTGTCCAGTGAGGAGAAAGAGAGTAGCTCTGCTTCTCTTGGGCACAGCGCAGAATCAAGATCTGGCCCAGGTGGGTATTTAGTGAGGGCTGGGGCAGTAACTGATCACAGAAGTTTTTTTTTTTTTTTTTTTTTACCTTAATGCAGAAAATGCATTAAGGTAAAAAAAAACTTCAACCACTTAAAGCTTGTTAACTGCTAAAAGTTTTACCTGTGAAGACATTGTCGGTGCATGACGTTTCCCTTGAATTATGCCAAGCTATGTATTAAAAGTCACTTAAAGTGGACCTTGTACTGTTTTTTTTGGACTAAACTTAGACTTCAATGTATGTTCTTCTGAATGGTATTAATACAGCCATGACATGATTCTGTGTTATGTAACTAACACTTTTATGTGTCGGAGAGACAGCAAAAGCAAGTGGTAAGCTAAGTCAGAATTCTTGACCTCAATTTCACTTGCTTAAAGTGGATGTAAACCTGATTTTTTTTTTTTTTTAATGAAGACTTCTACCTGGTACAGTAGAAAATGTCAAGTCATGTGTGCCCAGTGTTGCCACGGAGAGTTAATCCTGCTCTGAGCAATGATCTTGTCTTTTTGTAGCAACATAAAAAACGACACAGATAAGTTTGTGTCTCCACGTTCCCCACTCCTGTGACTGACATCTGATTTCTTTATCTCATGAACGGCATTAGAGAGTGTTACGATTCCAGCTTCACATCCCCCCTCTTTTCTTCTCCAGCTCTTCCATGACTGTCTGCTCCACACCTCAGCATGATTGGACATGCTGAAGTCATGTGGTGCCTTTCCTGCGTTTTGACTGGATGTTACTCAAAACTCAGGAACAGGAGAGTGTAGAGGTGGGTGGGGATTCTTGTGACATCACAACTCCGCCCACCAAGCTGCGGCAAAGAGACCCACCTACTGATTTCACAGTTTTGTTATACGGGTGAGTGGTGGGTTTACAGCCTGGGCACACCCTAATAACCCAGTGTGGAACAGATTCCCCCTGTTTAAACCCCTCTTGTTTCACCACAGCCCCCTAATGGGGCTCCTAAACCAATTGAAAAAAAGATTGTAAAAAAAGTATTAAAAATAAAATAATAAAAATAAAAACTACTGACACCGTCCACTGCCCTACCGACTCCCTCATTATATATATATATATATATATATTCATATATATCCAAATGTGTTTGAGCTTTGGGGTGCACACCCTAATGATGTAGAAACTATTATATTGTACAGTAAGTACTCGAAATATGTCCCTGTTCACACCCTAATAACCTGGTGTGGCACAGATTCCCCCCTGTTTAAACCCCTGTTATTTCACCACACTGACTCCCTCATTCATATATATATATATATATATATATATATATATATTCATATGCACACACACACAAATTTGTTTGAGCTTTGGGGTGCACACCCTAATGCAATAGGCTTTGGGGTGCCCACCTATGATATAGAGACTATTATATTGTAGAGTACAGTAAGTACTCGAAATATAGCAATTTGCATGCTAACTAATAAAGCAACTTTGTCATTAAAAATTAAAATGCCAATTAAATTATCCCCTAAAAAGAAGATTATGAATACTGGCCATGGCATCAAACACTCCTGCAATGAAGATAAATCACTGCTTAAAATGGTTGTAAAGGCTGGACATGTTTTACCTTAATGCATTCTCTGTATTAAGGTAAAAAATGTTCCTGTATTGTATGGACCCCTCCTGAATACTTACCTGAGTTCTTTCGATCCAGCGATGTTCCCATCTGCTGTGGCTCTGTCCCCTCTCTCTGCTCACAGAGGTAGCAGTGGGAGTAATTGGCTTCTACTGCTGTCAATCAAATTCTGTGCGCAAAGAGTGGGGGACGGGGCTGAGCCGCACTGTCTGTGTCCAAGGATGTAGAAGCATGGTTCAGGAGAGACTTCCTATGGGGGCCCACCAAGAAGAGGAGGAGCAGAGAGTGCCAGTGGGGGACCCGAGAAGAGGAACATTGGAGCCACACTATGCAAAACCATTGCACATAGCAGGTAAGTATAACATGGTTGTTATTTAACTAAAAAAATCAAGCTTTACAGACACTTTAAAGAGAGATTGTTGGTTTCCTGGTCCTCCCCTGCTGGGCTTAGTGGTTTCTCCTATTATCCCCTACATCACCGCAAGACATGATAGTGATCTAGGGGCTGGTGGTAGGAACCCCAGAGTGCAGTGACAGACCACAAATCCACTCAAGAAAATATGACTCTCTTTAATCTTCAAGCAGTGATTTCTTTTCATTACAGTGCCATCACAGGTTGCGGAGGTAAGTATTTACAATTTTCAATGCGGGGCACTTCATTTAGCAGTTTGAATTTAGCAACAGAGTCGCTCTAATAGTAATTTTCAGCTAAAATTTATATAATTGATGCATAAGTGATAACTGATATAAGTACATATTCAGACTTAATAGCAAATTGCAAGAAAAACATTAATTTTACAATAAATGTAGTACATAAAGCCTAGTACAAGTGTTATAAAAGTTAGGTTGCATTTTTAAATCACTTACGGTCTTGGCATGGATCTTTGCAGACTGGGGCTTTTTGGCAAGGATCTTGGCATTTGATCTTCTGGCTGGCACATTTCTTTGTTCCAGACATATCTGCTTTTAGATTTTGTTTTCCTTCTTAGAAGATATAGGAGTTTGAAGAGAATTTGTTGTTTGAATAGCTTTCAATGGGGCCTTTATATATACTGTATGTAAGAGGAAATAGAATGAGGGCAAATTCTTCCCCTGGCTGGTCACAACAAATTAAGAAGGCATTTTAACACATACCATTCACGTTTATTATTCATGAACTGGTGCTAATTGCTTATAGGGAAATTGCATATTACATATTTCCGTATTATTGAGGCTCACTATAGAATTCTAAGCCTCCAAATCTTGGTTAAGGGACCATACAAGACATATAAGGATGACCACTTTAGCTGATGTAATGCTATAGGTATGTGATTGTAAATTGACTACAAGCGGTCCCCTAGGTACAAACATCCGGCTTACAAATGACTCCTACTTACAAATGGAGGGAGACAACAGGAAGTGAGAGGAAATCAACCCCTAGGAAGGGAAATTCACACCTGTAAGAGTTATTATAATAAGAAAAAGGTGTCTTCACTGATGCTTTATCAGCAAGACAACAACCCAAAATTTTCAAAATCCAATTGTCATTGGGACAGAAAGTGAGGGGAAATCTTCTGAACAGGGGCACAGACAGCAAAACAAACGTTACAGAGGTGTTAACCCTTCCCTATGCTATCCAAAAAGCTTAAAAAAATTTTTTTGGGCTAGAGCTACACTTAAAAAATTTACCTGTTCCGACTTACAAACAGATTCAACTTAAGAACAAACCTACAGACCCTATCTTGTTTTTTAACCTGGGGACCGACTGTATATGGACAAACTAGCCTACTAATTTCCTTTCAGGAATGTGCTTTTTTCCTTTGAAGGTCATTTTGCTCCAGTGGGGGGTGAGTTGGCCATTCCTTACACACAAATCCTGTATTACCACAGCCAAAACTTAAAAGATCTCTATCTCATATCAGAGCTGCCATTAAGCATGTGTCTGAACCTGATCATCTGCCACGCCATCATGGGCAGGACATAATCTTTAGTTAAGTATTCTTGTCATATTTCTTAATATTGAGCTCCATTCACAAAATGAACCCGCAGGAGATATTTAGGTGTGAGGAAACATTTTGCATAAATATCACATACGATCCTGAAACTGTCAATTCACTAGACCGTTTTCAGTATTTACCACAAAACACTTGGTAAATACCACATGAAAAGGTGTTAAACTCAATTCACAGACAGTAATAAATAATTAAATACATGCAGTTTTAAGTAGTGGTCAATGCATGTGGTATTTAAGGAATGTAAATATATAATAGGCAGCTTTGAGCAGTTTTTGCCTTTTTTGGATCAGTTCTCTCAACAGTGATGCATAAAATGGAAAATCTGGAAAATCTGGAATATGGAAATCATTGGGGTTGATTTACTTAAAGTAT
Source organism: Lithobates sylvaticus (assembly GCA_028564925.1). Lineage (NCBI taxonomy): Eukaryota > Metazoa > Chordata > Amphibia > Anura > Ranidae > Lithobates > Lithobates sylvaticus. Next base: position 150,865,163 of record CM053036.1, on the reverse strand, counting down.
AAGGAAAGGACTTTTTTTTTTTACTTTTGGATAAAGTGGAGGTGGATTAGAACACTTGTCAGACTTTTATTGCTGTCTGTCCCCATTAGGGGGACTATTTGTCCTGTTTACCATTGTCATTGAAAGTGAAATCAAAATAAAATCTCAATGAAAGGTCTTGCTTAGGGCCCGAAATAGTCAGGCACCGGCCCTGGGTATGCATATAGTTGCACATTTTCAAATGAGGTACTTGGCTGTATATGGGGCTCTGTTTATTCAGAAGTACACAATAAAATGATTATGCACCCTGATTCCTTTGTTTACTCTATTCACATTCACTGTTTAGTGGTCAGGATTGACTCAAAATCATACTAGCTTTAAGTTTAACACTTCACGACCACCTCATGTATTCTTTTGTATTTCACTATATAAAACATTGTCAGAGTTGAGTTGTGTGCATATGTAATCTGAACACCAAATGGTATTTTGGATATATAACACCACAAAAAAGAGAGGGAGCTTTGGATACTGCTCCCACACTTAAATACAAACGTCATATGTATAACAATAACATAGAAAATCAACATAAAAATACTTATGGAAAGTCAAGGGTAGCTTCAGGTGCAAAAATAGGTACCAGGTGCAAACCACAGCTAACCACCGTCCACAATGAATAATAAACAAAAAATGGACACACACTGGAAGTCCAAAATCTTGTTTGAATATATTCTTTATTGTCAAAAGTTTGTGAGACAAATACAGGAATTGCAGTTGATGCGTTTCACAAGTGTGTAGCTTGCTTGGTTGTGAACAAGCAAGCTACACACTTGCGAAACCCATCAACTGCAATCCCTTTATTTGTCTGACAAACTTTTGACAATAAAGAATATATTCAAGCAAGATTTTGGACTTCCAGTGTGTGAACATTTTTCATTTATTATAAAAATACTTATGACTGAATAAAAAACAAAACTTTATTAGACATTTATCCTCTAGAACCCCTCTAAGAACAAAACATACAAAAAAAGCAGCATTAGTCATAGATGACCATTAAATACGAAATATAATGGTTATACATGCTTTAACCTCAGTTTTTTTAGATCAATAATGTCAAACATAGAAATTGTCAAGTAAGATGCACCGCTAAATTCCCACTGCACACCGTAGTAAATAAATGATCCGTTTACCCCTAATGATGAGTGTGGGATGCAGTAAATAAACCTGCCACAGTAATATAGTCACTAGATAAATTATCCTTAGAATGGAGCACACATAGAGGAATCCAAAGAAATAAGTTATAGGGGACCCTCCAGGGGGTCTAACCCCAGAAGACAAAAGGATCAACGTGGTAATCCTCTGAGGGTTGGCAGTTATTACACAATCCTTATGAAGATACATGCAAATCTTGGCTGATTTATGTACTGGATAAACTTAAAGAAGAATTACTATTAATAATATAGTCCACAGTTGTCAGCAATGATAACAAAACAAAATAGGCTTATGTGTTTTAAACATCCTGAAATTATATATCATGGGTATCCGATTTTGTTTAACAAGCCCACGAAGTTCCGATGTTCAAAAATATAGGGAACACCATTTGTTGAAAACATCAGTCTGTTACACAATATAAGTACATGATATCTAATCTCACTCATTGTAGTAGAAGTTCAGCAAAGTGCCAGAAATAATACCAACTCCATGTAACTTCAATTGTGATGTTCAGTGTACATAAACTGAGGGATCATATTAGAATGCATAATGTACCATTAGAAAAGTACTTCACTGAAGTTCAGAAGTCACTGCAGACAGTGAATGGCCCATCTAGTTGGCATATAAATTCATAGGTATTTAAGAAGGAAAAATCCAGCCAGCTCATAAAACTCCATTCATAGGCGACTTTCTCAAGCAAATTGGTGTCATCCACACACAGCCCCCTCTTTTAGCATCTCATGTCCATGGTAACACTCCTGTCTGCTCAACATACAATACAAGCTTAGTAGTCCAGCATTGTATGCGATGATGCAGAGGGATCACTGACAGGCCAAAGTTTTGGGAAGGAGAGAACACCAGAAATGGCCAGAGTGGAGTTGTAAAAAAGTAAAAATGCCTGCTACTGTACCCCTAGATATAATAAGCATTAAACCCTTTCAGTGTGTGTGTGATGGGGGAAGGGGGGGGGGGGCTGCTGGGTTAATTTTTTCTAATTTCTGAAGTTGGTTAAGAAATATTAATTGGCATAAAAATAATCTGTTTCTGATCATTTCTTACATTTAGTTTTTGGCATATTTGTTTCAGATTGCCCGATAACTCCTTGCTGTGCTCTGTTATTATTGAGTGTAAAAAACTGCACATGTAGAACAACTTTCTTTTACTTGTTGGTGTCATGAAAAAAAAGTGTTGACAGATGAAGGTGTGGTCTGTATCTCTGTCTAAGGTAAAGCAGAGCTTCACTCTGCAAATTGACTTAAAGCTGATATCCAGGTTTCGTTTAACTTTAAATAGTTACAGTAAATGGCGCTATGTTTTTGGTAGTATGATGAGACTTTCCCATCCCACTCCCTGAACAAAATCAGGATGAGCGTTGCTCAGCCATTCAGAGGAAGCTTTGTATTCTATGAATACAACGCTTCCTCTGATTGGCGGAGAGGTGGGTTGATGATGTCACAAACTCCTCCCCAGCCAATCAGAGGAAGCTTTGCATATATTCATAGATAACAAAGCTTTCTATGAATTGCTGAGCAGCACTCAGTCTGACTCGATTTTGTTTCGGGAGCAGGACAGGAAGTTCTCATTCCGCTACCATAACACAGCTCTGTGTACTGTATGTAGCTGAGGCTACATACAATTTATACAATGCTTCCAGTCGCTGCATCTGTGAGTAAAGTAATTATTTCATTTGGACCAAAGTTAAAATAATATATAGTGCTGCAGTATCCCTACATCCACATGTTATTCTATATAATATATTCACTTAACACTTTATATTGAATAATAATTATGATAAACAAAAATAAATAACTAAAGTGAAAAAAATATTCAAAAAACATGCTAAAATGAATGTCCTTCTGCGTACTGCTTCAAAAAATACAAGTCCATCACTGTAAATCCTTTGTAAACTTCTTAGTGTTATTTGTGCAAAAAGTGCCCCACATATAATCAAAGGGTCACCACTCTTGTGCTTCCCCCATGGTAATATCCTCATCTCAGGATATGTGACCTCAAACTTAAGTGATGGTGTACTCACCTTTCAGGTTTTTACTGACAGACAGTTAGACCCTCTACTTAGGACGCTGGTTGAATTAACTGCAGTAACTCTCCATTCCCTGTTGGAGGTGACTTTTATTTGTGAAACCATGTCACTATAGCTCAAATTCTTTAAAGAGAACAGCATCATAACAAGGGCAAGCCCTGTGTCATAGAGCATTTGGATACTCCATTCTCCACCTGTAGCTTTCTCTCCAGGCCCCTGAGTGAGGCACCTTTTGCAGGTGGCCATCTTCACCTTTTTGGTATTGCTGCACCCCGTTGGACATCTTCACAGGTTTGTTTGGTTCCTAATTCCTTAAGAATGATGTAACCATGAAAATAATATCCCACTCAAATTCAGTTTCCTCCCCACTTAGAAGTAATTTTCCCTCACAGATTGTTGCACCCCTTGAGATGTTTGAATCACCTCAGCCTTATCCCTATCCTGAGGGGCTTCTTGACCTTCAAGGTTAACAGGTCTGGCTTCCTTCCCTACCAATGACATAACTCTTTTATACTCCCTTATAATTTCTGAACACTTTTCAGAACTCTACACCCTATCCACCCTGTTTTCTTTTTCTAGCATCCTTACTATAAAAAGGAGGACCTCCCTAAAGTCACTTTTTTGGATTCTTGCAATGCAAACAGTACCAAGAGGTCTATCACATGCAAACATTAACTACATTTGAATTACCAGTTATCTAGTGCTAGTAATTTTGAGTTGCCCTTTATCAGGAATCAAGTACTCACCGAGGCCAAGATGCCGAGAGCGGTTGCCCTTGCGGCTCAGCGCCCACTGCCCCTGGAGATGATACAGAAGGCAGTTGGCACCAAGAGGCACAAGCCACCTGTTGGTGATGGCTAGGCGGGGGCCTGGATGCTGAAGACAGGAGAGGTGCTGGAAACTGGGATCCTGGCTGAGGCTCAAACACTGGTAGGCAGGCTGGAGGTAAAACACAGCAGATTAGTCAGGCACAAGCTAGGGGGTCAAACACGGGTAGACAAGTCCAGAACGAGGTAACCAGGCGGAGAGATAAGGCAGGGTCAAAGGCAGGCAGAGGGTCAGGTACTGGCAGCAAGAAGCAGATATCCGAAGTACAGGCCGAGGGTCAAACACTGGAGACAAGTGGGAAGTCCGGTAGGCAAGCCAAGGGTCAAGGTTTAGAGAGAAGCAGGATGGTCAAGGTGATCCGGGTCGGCAGCGGGTAGTCAATCAAGGAAGCAAACAGCAGGTACAGGTACAAGGAACAAGGACAGCTGAGAGACGAACCAGCATTGTTTTGGTGTGAAGGCCTCTCTTTTATAGGCCAGCTGGTTGGTCACATGGGGCGCACGCTAGTGCGCATGCGCGCGCGCCGCTCAGTGGAGCCGCGAGCGCGCGTGCACCGCCGCAGCATTACCCCATCTCTTCCTGTGCGCCGGAGCGCCAGCCCCGTGCGCATGCGCACTACAGCGCGCAACGGATGAGGTCCCTGATACCCTTAAGTGGAACTGTCCCTCTGCTCCGGGGGAAGCCCCCCCTCCACAAAGCGGCTTTTGGACATTTTGACTGCTTAGAACCTCCAGTGTTCCTCAATGGATGATAACAAAAACATTTGTATACTTCCCTTAAAAACTTTTTCTTGAAGTCTATTGAGGAAGACATTTTTTTGCCAATCCTTGCCCCCCAAACCTGACTGTTGAAGAATGCACACATTTCTGTGTGCCTCAATGCATTTCAAGAAAAGATTTATAGTAAAGGCAAAAATATTACTTTACAGTACAGTAATAGTAACAGATTCAAAAAAGTGTGAAGAAGGATATGACAATGTTAAGAATCAGTGGCAGTAAAGAAGATAACCAAAAAATACAGTGCCTAGAAATATATTTACATGCATTATGGTTTAGAGGTATATATGGTATATACAGTACATCCAGGGTTGATAATTAAAATGACATTATACGTTAAGTTATTAATGTAAACACAGATGTTTTTGGTTCCTTAAAATAAAGTACAGCTAGAATGGAATCTATGAATCATGCAGTGGCATAGACATACATAATAGTAATGCATATTAATAACTGAATAGTATTTGTACAGAGAGATGATTATCTGTAGTAGACTTAACACATGCACAAACAGGAAAAAAAACTTATGAGAATAGGTATGGTCACATGTAATGCTTTAGTTATGCTAATCTTTAGCATGGGAATATATTGCGGTAATCATTGCTATCCAGTTTATAATTTTTTTTTTGTTGTTAGAAATATGACCCCTTAGTGTAAGGGCCCTTGAACACTGGATATCCAAACAGGTTTGCCTGACTGTTTTTCAGGTGGACCTGACTAGAAGCTCCATGTGGGTCTATGGGCAGGTTGATGTAAAGGAACTTGCGTCCGTTTACGCTCACCTACCTCCGAGTCCCTCCAGAGCATACATCCGAGCTTTATATTCAAACCCAACAGCGCAAGTTCGTGTTAATGGCCACCTGTCAAACGCCTTCAACTTATGCAACGGCACGAGACAGGGATGCCCCTTATCTCCTTTGTTGTTCATCCTTATGCTGAAACCGCTATTGAACAAAATCAGATCCAACCCAGACATTAAGGGAATAGAAATCCAAAATCATACGTATAAAGTTGCAGCATTCGCTGATGATATGCTTCTCTTTCTATCAGAACCTCATATCTCCCTACCCCACCTTGTACAAGACCTAGAATTCTTCAAATTACTATCAAATCTAAAAATCAACCATTCAAAATCTAACGCTCTCGACATCACATTACCTCCAAGCTCAGTAGAATTATTGTAAAAAAAACTCCCCCTTCTCATAGGCCAAACAAAACATAACATACCTAGGAATTGAAATCCCTACAAATTTAAACAATCTCTTCAAACTCAATTACATACCCATCCTAAAAGAAACACATGACGATCTATAAAGATGGAACTCTTTAAACGTATCAAGGTTTGGCAGAGCTTCATTAATTAAGATGACGATCCTGAATGAATGATTTGTATAGCGCTGCAACTGCGAACTGAATCGCCTCGAGGCGCTTGATCCGACCTGTGTTGATTCCTTTTTAGAAGAGGTAGGTCTTGAGTTTTTTCCTGAAGGCCCGATGGTCTTTTTCCTACCCCGCTTTCTCTAAGTCATGCAAACAATCCCCATTCGATTACCAACATCATTCTTCGTATCCTTCCGTAGAGTTTGCTCAACCTTCATATGGAGAAGCAAACCTCCTAGAGTCAAATATACTAGACTAAATTTACCCAAAAACAAAGGTAGAATTTCGCTTCCTGACCTACGCAATTATCAGGCGGCCCTCCTAGCATGAATTGTAGACTGGAATATTCATTAAGCATTTGGGTGACCTTAGAGCACATACATCTCCCAACAGGTAAAATCTCTCCCATGGATACATCCAAAACATCACTCAAAAGCTACTAAATCTTACCCCCTCATAGGTCCCACACTAGAGATCTTCCACATCACCATTAAAGCTAATAACCCATCTCCATGGCTTAGCCCACTCACCCCACTAAGAAACAATCCAGACTTTCCCCCAGGTCTAGAGCAAAACTTCCTTGCAAATACTTGGCCACACAAAGAAATCCTGACCAAACATTTCTTTAAGAAAGGAAAACTTCTATCTAGAGACAAAATAAACAAGGACATTAACCCAAACTTAATCCCACAATGGAACTATATATGCAAATCAGACATTATTTGACCAGAAGAGAAACAGCCTACGATGTTAGAAGACCTATGTACAAAAAAAACCCCCACAAAGACATATAATTTCTACTCTTTACATCTCGCTATTTGAGGGTAAAATGGACTTCTCCAGTTCGTCATGTCAAGCTTGGGCGCAAGACCTTGATATAAATCTAACAGAAGAGAACTGGGAAACAATTTATATGTATGCACATAAAGGATCTCTAAATGTAGCTACCCAAGAATATGGTTTCAAGATCATTACAAGATGGTATAAAACTCCCACCCTACTACATAAATTTTCTCCCCAAATCTCTGATAGATACTGGAGATGCAAACATGAGAAAGGCTTGATGCTACATAACTGGTGGTCCTGCCCTCTAATCCAGAGTTTCTGGATAATTGTACATGAAACTACTCTCAATCACTTCAGAAAACCTAAGATTTAATCCAGCACAATACCATCTACATTACAACTCGATCCCTAAAAAACAATATCTAAAATCCCTGTCTATCTTCATGATAAATGCAGCAAGACATTATATTCCCTGCCACTGGCATTCGAATATTATCCCAACGAAAAAAGTTTTGGTTTTGGAGAATAAATAACATAGAAAAAATATAAGAACTCATCTGCATATCACAGGAAAAAATAACCAAATTCACATCAATATGGTACAACTGGATAGAATTCAAAAACTCCCTGGCCTATAAACCAGTTAATACTAACTGAAACCAATCACAATAAATAAACCCCATAAGAATGTGGAAGAAATTATAAAAATAACCTCACCTTATCTACTCATATTCCTCAACCCCCCTTTTTTTTGTTAAACTCCCCAATGTGTTCCCTTTTCCATTCATAATTAACACGTCCATATAGAAATGTTTAGATATTTGCTAAGTACCGTATATACTCGAGTATAAGCCGACCCGAATATAAGCCGAGGCACCTAATTTTACCACAAACAACTGGAAAAACGTATTGACTCTAGTATAAGCCTAGGGTGAGAAATGCGCAGCTACTGCAAGTGGAAAAGAGGGTCAACAATGACCATTTGCAGCCTCACTGTGCCCATTTGCAGCCTCACTGTGCCCATTTGCAGCCATAGGTCCCCCAAACTTCAAACTTGGTAGTTAAGGGTTCCTAAATGTACCCTAGCTGCAGACAAAATGGGGTCTCTGGACCCATAGGGTCCCGAAATGTCATTGCTTCAGATAGACACAGTTGACCGACTTTGGGGCCCCGTATCTCGGGGGTATCATAAACAAAGCCTTTTTTAGTTCCTATCTTTAAAAGATTATAGAAGATTAAAGAAATAAAGTTTAACTGGATTCTATGAATCATACCGTTTTATAGTTATATGCATAAATAATTGGATAATGTTTATATGAAGAGATGATTATCTGTAGGCACATATCACTACACGTGCAGAAACAGGAAACAACATGCCCATGCATATGGTCACACACAATACTTTAGTTAATCTAAACTTCAGTCTAGGAGTTTATTTCTAAAATCATTACTATCTAGTTTTTGTTTTTTTTGTGGTAAGAAACATGACCCTTTAGTGTAATTTGGGTAATCCTCAGATATGTGGTGTACTTTTATATTAAAAACACCTCCAATTTGCTGGCTGTGTGCTTTGCTAATATAATAAACATTTAGCAAGCACCCCCTAGGGACACATTTAACCCTTTGATCGCCCCTGATGTTAACACCTTCCTGCCAGTGTCATTAGTACAGTGACAGTGCATATTTTTCGCACTGATCACTGTATTAGAGTCACTGGTCCCCAAAAAGTATAAAAATTGTCACTTAGTGTCCGATTTGCCTCCCGCAATGTCGTAGTCTTGCTATAAGTCGCTGATCGCCGCCATTACTAGTAAAAAATAAATAAATAAATATTTCATAAAAATATCCCATAGTTTGTAGACACTATTGCCCTGTACACACGATAGGATTTTCGATAGAAAATGTGTGATAGGACCTTGTTGTCAGAAATTCCGACTGTGTGTAGGCTCCAACACACATTTTCCATCGGAATTTCCATCACACAAAATTTGAGAACTGGCTCTCAAATTTTCCGCCAACGAAATGCGTTGTCGGAAATTCTAAGCGTGTGTACACAATTCCGACGCACAAACTGCCACGCATGCTCGAAATCAAGCAGAAGAGCAGCACTGGCTATTGAACTTAGTTTTTCTCGGCTGGTCGTATGTGTGGTACGTCACCGCGTTCTTGACGTTCGGAATTTCCGACCAACTTTGTGTGACCGTGTATATGCAAGCCAAGTTTGAGCCAACATCCGTCGGAAAAAATCCCATGGATTTTTTTGTCGGAAAATCCTATCGTGTGTACAGGGCATATAACTTTTGCGCAAACCAATCAATATTCGCTTATTGGGATTTTTTTTAACCAAAAACATGTAGCAGAATACATATTGGCCTAAATTAATGAAGACATTTTGTTAAAAAAAAAAAAAAAATTGCAGAGGTGATCAAATACCACCAAAAGAAAGCTCTATTTGTGGAAATATTTCATTTGGGTACAGCATCGCACGACTGCGCAATTGTCAGTTAAAGTAACGCAGTGCCGTATCACAAAAAATGGCCTGGTCATGAAGGGTGGTAAACCTTCCGAAGCTGAAGCGGTTAATATATACACTGTGTCAAGTTTCCTTTATGCATAGCATACTCCACTGAGCCTTATAAAAAATGCATGAGTTATCTACACAATTATCTACACTGCAACTCAGAACTTAAATTCTTTTAATACTGTGTTTTACGCTGTAAGGTATTGGTGAGTGAAATGATCTGCACAAATCAAAGTTTTTGGCAAACTGGGCTGCTTCACTTGAGGCAGTCGGTGGCAGATAATTTAATAATGCTTGCCACTGTGATTTGTGTGATTTGGTTGTCACATATTAATGCGTAGAGGTGCTATTCAGAAGGAATGATACTGCAACACGCTGATCAAATTACCACAATACACAGGAGTGAAGCCAGCCTTACCCCATTAACCACTTTAAGTTTTATTACTATAGGGCGGCTCTCCTGTGCAGAATCACGTACTGTGTATATATCCGTGATTCTGCACTTCCGCCTGCAGGGAGCGTGTGTGATTATTCACAGCAGAAGCCGATCTGCAGGTGACGGGCGCTGGATGTCTGCCAGCACCTGCTGATTGTTGGTAATACACACAAAACTGAAATCTGCCTATGTAAACTAGGTGGATCTCAGTTCTGACAGCGGGGAAGGAATGGATTTTGTGTTCCTGCAAAGGAGGGAACAAAATCGATTTCTTCCCTTAGTAAAAAACACAGTACACAAAAACACTGGCTAGGCACAGAGTTAACCCTCTGATTGCCCTAGAAGTTTAACTCCTTCCCAGCCAGTGTCATTAGTACAGTGACCGTGCATATTTTTCACACTCTATGCCCCCATACACACGGTCGGAAATTCTGACCACAAAATCCGTTGGATTTTTTCCGACAGATTTTGTCCGACACTGGTGTTGCATACACACGGTCGGACAAAGTTGTCGGAAAATCCGATCATTCCGAACGTGGTGACGTTCGTTGCGTAAAACGGAACTACGTAGAGGCTAGTAGCCAATAGCTTTGGTCTCGTAATTTCATCTGAGCATGCGTGGCACTTTGTCCAACGGAATTCTCGACACACAATCGGAAAAAGTCCGATCAAATTTTGTTGTCGGAAAATTTGAGATCCTGCTCTCCAATTTTTTCCGTCGTAAATTCTGATGGAAAAAGCCCGCTAGAGCCCACACACGATCAGATTTTCCGACAACATAATCCGATCAGACTTTTTCCATTGGAATATCCGACCAGGTGTATGGGGCATTTTAGTGTCACTGGTTTCCACAAACTGTCAAAAGTATCAGTTAAGGTCTGCTGCAATTGTCCGATTGTCCGCTGCAATATCCCAGTACCACTATAAGTCTCTGATCACAATTACTAGTATAAAAAAATACTCTTGTCCGACCGCACCTGGAGTATGCTGTCCAGTTCTGGGCACCAGTCCTCAGGAAGGATGTACTGGAAATGGAGTACAAAGAAGGGCAACACAGCTAATAAAGTGTCTGGAGGATATTAGTTATGAGGAAAGGTTGCGAGCACTGAACTTATTCTCTTTGGAGAAGAGACGCTTGAGAAGAGATATGATTTCAATTTACAAATACCGTACTGGTTACCCCACAATAGGGATAAAACTTTTCTGCGGAAGGAAGTTTAAGACACATGGCCACTTATTAAGATTAGAAGAAAAGAGGTTTAACCTTAAACTACGTAGAGGGTTCTTTACTGTAAGAGAAGCAAGGATGTGAAATTCCCTTCCACAGGTCTCAGCGAGGGGCATCAATAGTTTCAAGAAACTATTAGATAAGCACCTGAACGACCGCAACATACAGGGATATACAATGTAATACTGACATATAATCACACACATAGGCTGGACTTGATGGACTTTTGTCTTTTTTTGACCTCACCTACTATGTATCCTGACTATGTATGTATCAGTGCCAACTAGTGATGCCTATTAGTGCCACCATATCAGTGCCCATCAGTGCTGCCATTTACTGCCCATGAACGCTGTCAATCAGTGTTGCCAAACAGTGCAGCCTATCAATGCCAATCAGTGCAGCAAGTCAGAGTCAATCAGTGCCCACCAGTGCTGCCTATCAGTGCAGACCCCCCCTACAGTACAGAACCCCCCCACAGTAAAGACCCCACCCATAATGTACCTCATTGGAGAGTCCGAGGCAGTGGCATTGTGAGGGGAGGTGCGAGCCGCACCCCAGTGACACCTGTCGGCAGTGACCCGGGACCCGGCGCAACGATCACCTTCTCTCAGTGGTCATGGCTCTGATCAGTCTCGGCAGCGCCGCGGCAGTCACAACCGAGCAGAGTGAAGCCGCCTCCCATTCCTCCTTTATGTCTACACAGTGCTGTGCATGCAGGAGGAGGGGGAGGCGGCTTCACTCTGCTCGGCTATGACACCCGCTGCCGAGACTGATCAGAACCGTCCGCGACCACAGAGAGACGGGGATAGTTGCGCGGGGTCACTGTGCCGACAGGTGCCACTCAGGTGCGGCTCGCACCCCCCCCAATGCCTAAGCCTCAGGTGAGAGGTGCCGCTGCCTAACCCGCAGCGCTGTCTCCTATTCAGTCTCGGAGGGGGAGGGCGCTGGCCTGACACCCCTCCAGTGTGTGGCACCCAGGGCAGCCCACCCCCCCGCCCCCCACTTAGTACGCCACTGCTCCCGCTCCTTGTAATTACAGCCGATGCTGTTTTATCCATGGCAGCCAGTGACAATAGATGGGACAGGACAGAGGTGTCAGTCACTCAGGTCAGCAGATCCCACATTTTTGGACAGATCGTGCCACGGTCAGGGAAGTGGAGCGATGGACTGAAGCGGTTATGAGGGAGACATCAGAGAGAGATAGGGAGACAGCTGACAATACAAAGTATGGCCCAAACTTTGCATTATCTGCTGTCCGACTCCTCAGGGACAGATCTGATCCAGCGATCCCACTGTATGGTGATCTCCCATCCAGGGACAGCAGACAATGGCATCATTGGCATTGATCATTTGATTCAGATTTTGAAACTGACCTGCTGACAAGGTGTATTGCTTGCTTGACCACGGACGGGATCTGATGGCCGCAGGGAAGATGCTGCTGTGACCTGCTGCTTGCTGGACCGATCTGATGGCTGCGAGATGTGGGTGTAGGTCAAATGTCTATTTACACCTGGGATGCAGACACCCCCCCCCCCCCCCCCTTATCAGACCAGCTCATCTACCTGGGTTGTGAACACAGCAACATCACCCCCCCCCCTTAAGTTCACAGCTTAGCTACCTCAGGTGGGTGGTGGTCACACAGCAATATACAGCACGCATCTGGATTGGATTCTGCACCCTTTATATAGCACATATCTGCATTCTTCTGCAACCTGTAAATTGCACATAACTGCATTCTGCAACCCCCCCCCCCCCCCCCCCCCCAATCAGGTCAGCTACACTATACACATGGCAGGGGGTGGTGGACACAGCAATAACCCTGACCCCCCCCCCAGACCAGCATAGGGGTAGACACAATCCTGCAGCCTCTTCTTACATCAACCCCCCCCCCCCCCCAATCAGGTCAGACAGTTACAGAATACACATGGCAGGGGGAGGGGGTGGTGGACATAGCAATCACACTGACCCCCCACATTAGACCAGCACAGGGGTAGGCACAAGACAATCCTGGCAGCCTCTTCTTACATCAACCCCCCCCCCCCCCCGCTCACCACCTCGGGCTCCCAGTCTCAGCTAGGGAGGACTCTGGAACGCACCCCCGTAGCAAAGTCACTCGGTCACTGACACCCCCCAAAATGTGGCACCTGGGGCGGACCGCCCCCCCGCCCCACTAATGGTACGCCCCTGCCATGGCTAGGCGGCTTCCCTGTGCAAAATCACACACAGGCACGTGATTTTGCACACAAAAAACTGCTGCTGCTCCCTCAATGTTATTATTTTTTTTTTTTTTTTATTTACTTTATGATTTAAAACTCAAAATCAGTTTGCACATCCATCTTCAGTTCAGTTTATGCCTGTTTACATAAGTTTGTATATCTGTTTTAACACGTTGTGTTTTTTTTTTTTTCATTGTTGATTAAAGAATAGTACTTTGGAAATTCCCAAGGGTCTTTGCTTTCCTCCAGATTGCACTGTGCTTCCTTTGTTACATTGAGGGAGCAATGAGTGACTCAGTGGTTGTCACAAGTCCTTGCTTTTTTCTGCATGTGAGCCATGGCTTTAGTCACATTTTGAAATTACTTCTTTCTCATGTTTGCATATGTGAGAGGTTCAGAGAGAATGAGCATTCCTGAGAGGAGACCTCACAGCTAGTGGACACATCCAATGCTTCTAAAAAGGCCATGTGAGGGATTTGTGGCACTGTACCATGCGGACTTGAGAATTTATCCCATGAAGTTGATTGTAAAACAAACCATTTAGTTTAAAATAGAAATGAAAGGCAAACACTTTTTATAGATGTAGCACCCTGGTCCTAAATAGGGATGAGCCGAACACCCCCCCGTTCGGCTCGCACCAGAACCCGCGAACGGACCTAAAGTCCGTGCAAGCTTTAGAACCCTATTAGTTATAATGGATGCGAACGTTCAAAATCAAAAGTGCTAATTTTAAAGGCTAATATGCATGTTAATGTCATAAAAAGTGTTTGGGGACCTGGTCCTGCCCCAGGGGACATGTATCAATGCAATTTTTTTTTTTAAAAAACGGCCGTTTTTTTCAGGAGCAGTGATTTTAATAATGCTTAAATTGAAACAATAAAACTGTAATATTCCTTTAAATTTCGTACCTGGGGGGTGTCTAAAGTATGCATGTAAAGGGGCGCATGTTTGCTGTGCTTAGAACTGTCCCTGCAAAAAGTGTCAATTTTGCAAGAAAAAAAGCTATTTAAAATCACTCGCGGCTAATGTGAATTGACGGCTCCCGTAATACAGAGAACAGTCATTCATTGAAAGTCATTCATAAAAAAAAAGTCATTCATAAAAAATAAAAAAAATGAAAAAAATAAAAACCGTGGGGGTCCCCCCAAATTCAATAACCAGGCCTTTCAGGTCTGGGATGGATATTAAGGGGAACCCCAGCCAAAAAAAAAAATGGCGTAGGGTCCCCCTCAAAATCCATACCAGACCCTTGAGGTCTGGGATGGATTTTAAGGGGAACCCTAGCCAAAAAAAATGGCGTGGGGTCCCCCTCAAAATCCATACCAGACCCTTATCCGAGCACGCAACCTGGCAGGCCGCAGGAAAAGAGGGGGGGGGGGCAAGAGCGGCCCCCCTCCCACCTGAACCGTACCAGGCCACATGCCCTCAACATTGGGAGGATGCTTTGGGGGTCTAAGACCCCCAAAGCACCTTGTCCCCATGTTGATGAGGACAAGGGCCTCGTCCCCACAACCGTGCCCGGTGGTTGTTGGGGGTCTGCGGGCGGGGGGCTTATCGGAATCTGGAAGCCCCCTTTAACAAGGGGACCCCCAGATCCCGCCCCCCCCTGTGTGAAATGGTAAGGGGGTACAAAAGTACCCCTACCATTTCACCAAAAAAGTGTCAAAAATTGAAAAAATGACAGGAGACGGTCTTTGACAATTCCTTTATTAAAATCTTCTTTCTTCTTTCTTCATCCTTCGGTTTCTTCATCTTCTCCTTCCGTCATCTTCTTCCATCTTCTTCTTCCATTTTCTTCTTCCTCCGATCGCTTCTTCTTGCGCTGGTCTTCTCGTCCTTCTCGTCCGGTATCTTCTTCCATGGCGTCGGCATCTGTTCTTCTGTTGGGCCGCTCCTCGCAATGGGAGGCTCCGCTGTGTGAGGCTTCGCTCCGTCTGACAGGTCTTTTATAACGGAGGGCACCTGGTGACCCCGCCCCCCTCTGACATCATGGGGAAAGCCATAGGGAATTCCCCATGACGTCCCCGTGCGTCAGAGGGGGCGGGGTCACCAGGTGCCCTCCATTATAAAAGACCTGTCAGACGCAGTGAAGCCTCACACAGCGGGAGCCTCCCATTGCGAGGAGTGGCCCAAGAAAAGACACCGACACCGACGCCATGGAAGAAGATGCCGGACGAGAAGGACGAGAAGACCAGCGCAAGAAGAAGCGGATCGGAGGAAGAAGAAAATGGAAGAAGAAGATGGAAGAAGATGACGGAAGGAGAAGATGAAGAAACCGAAGGATGAAGAAAGAAGAAAGAAGATTTTAATAAAGGAATTGTCAAAGACCGTCACCTGTAATTTTTTAAATTTTTGACACTTTTTTGGTGAAATGGTAGGGGTACTTTTGTACCCCCTTACCATTTCACACAGGGGGGGCGGGATCTGGGGGTCCCCTTGTTAAAGGGGGCTTCCAGATTCTGATAAGCCCCCCGCCCGCAGACCCCCACAACCACCGGGCACGGTTGTGGGGACGAGGCCCTTGTCCTCATCAACATGGGGACAAGGTGCTTTGGGGGTCTCAGACCCCCAAAGCATCCTCCCAATGTTGAGGGCATGTGGCCTGGTACGGTTCAGGCGGGAGGGGGGCCGCTCTCGTCCCCCCTCTTTTCCTGCGGCCTGCCAGGTTGCGTGCTCGGATAAGGGTCTGGTATGGATTTTGAGGGGGACCCCACGCCATTTTTTTTGGCTAGGGTTCCCCTTAAAATCCATCCCAGACCTCAAGGGTCTGGTATGGATTTTGAGGGGGACCCTACGCCATTTTTTTTTTTTTGGCTTGGGTTCCCCTTAATATCCATCCCAGACCTGAAGGGCCTGGTTATTGAATTTGGGGGGACCCCCACGCTTTTTTTTTTGTTTTTTTATCAATGAATGACAGTTCTCTGTGTTACAGGAGCCATCAATTCATTAGCCGCGAGTGCTTTTAAATAGCTTTTTTCCTGCAAAAATTACACTTTTTGCAGGGACAGTTCTAAGCACAGGAAACCTGCCCCCTTTCACAGGTCACCTATAGACACCCCCCAGATGTGATACTGCAATGCTGTACTAACAGCACGCACACACAAATCCCCAGAAATAGAGCACATATTCTCACTTTCTCAGCAGTCAGCAGCACACTGACACGCTGACACTGAAACATAATATGCAAGGCCGCCGCCGCGGCGGCCTCTTATACCGTGGGGCGTGTACTAAAGCCCCTGAGCTATAATTGGCTACAGGCATCCTGCCTGTAGCCAATTATGGCTCTCCTCGCTGCCGGCGCTGTGATTGGCCAAGCATGCGGGGTCACAGTGCATGCTTGGCCAATCATCAGCCAGCATTGCACTGCGACTGGCGCAATGCATTGCGGGCCGCTTGCATCACACGAATTTGATGCGAGTGGCCCAAATAGTTCTCGGCTCGCCGAACAGGCGAATGCCCGATGTTTGATTCGAACATGGGTTCGAATCGAACACTGGGCCCATCCCTAGTCCTAAACAGGGCTGCTAATAAATCTAATTATGCTAGATGGTAACTAGCCTGACTAATCATGTATGTAAGACCTATCCAGTAGCTCAGGATTCTCCAAAGGAGGAGCAGCAAAGGTTAAGCCCAAAGCCTGGGGCTCTACCACGTGTGTTAGAGGTTCATCCTAAGGGGAGCCTGATCGTTGCTGAGGTAAAGGAAAAGCAGTTGCCACAAAGGGACAACCACTCCTGTTTTGAAGAGATGAAGTTCTGAAGGAGTACCAGAGCAGCCGCTTCACTAGCCGGGGACGCTGAAGTAAGTGGGAAAGATTCAGTGGAGGCTCATCCAGGAATACAGCGGGTAGCTGTGAGTAAAGCTTGAAGGTGTATGGCGGGTAGCTGTGAGTAAAGCTTGAAGATAAGTACAGCAGTTAGCTGTGGGTGAAGCTCGAGGGATCCAGCAGGTAGCTGAGAGTCCAAGAAGTCTAGTGAGAGACAGCGAGCTGAGCTTAAGGATCTACAGTGGGATACTGTGAGTTAAGCTGGAAGATCTACAGTAGGATACTGTGAGAGAATGCGTACAGGGGGGAGACCAAATGCGCAAACCACCAAGGGGGAATCAATATAAAAGGTCTAGATAAAAATAATTGCCGCAGCCACCATTAAACTGTTCCCACACCAATAGTAAATGAAAAAGTAAGAAATGTGGCGCTTGCAAGATAAATGAACAATAACAAAGATAACACTACAGTTAAAATGCAATAAAATTAAATTAGTGTGATAAAATAGATATTGGTAAAAATAATGGCATATATATACAAAATATATAAAGATCGAGCACTTAGAACAATTATTTATAAGTTAAAATAAAAAAATCCTGATAAAAATATATTCATAAAATTTCTATGGAAAAAAGTGTGGCGCTTTCATCCAGGCCAAGGAACCAATCCTAAGGGGGAAGGAGACTCCAAAGAATGGTTCCACAGAAGCGTCTACTTATTAATGTCAATATTCCAGTATGTATAGCAGCAACGTATTGGACCGTGCTATATCAATACGTATGAGATAATTCAAATAAATCAATCCAAAGTGAGGAAATAACACATAAATAAATTCATGAAATGAATGAATGAAATAAACATGTAACGATAAATGATGAAGTGTGTAAATAAATATACGTGGTAAAAACGCCCAGCAAGATGCGTGAATCAATAAAAATTAATTTTTGTGAACAGTACGTAAATAACTAAGTACTAAGAAATGTGCAAAATGCAGTTAGTGCAAAAAATGCGATTAATGCAAAAAATATAAAAGGTGCAAAAAAAAAAAGAGAATTATTCCAATTAATGCAAAAAGATGCAGAAATAGCGAGAAAAGCGTGCAAACAAGCATGTGAAAAAAATAAACACAACCATATAAAAATGTGAAAATCCAAAAAGTGACTGTGTTCATAAATAAACGTCCAGTGTACTCTAAATTAGTATGCTAACATAAAGTGTCCAGTGCAATCAGAGTTGCCATTAGCAATTAAACTCCCATACACGATGCAATCGACAACTCCTGTGTAGTGGTTCCTCCTACTCAGAGTGCACTCTTTGTGTGGTGGTAGTGATCTCTTCCATGCAAGAAAGTGCAGGTCCAAAATGTTTTCCCCAGCCTCTTACCTTTAGGCAAGAGGGTAACAGCCTTTCAATGACAGGAAAAAAGACAGATCACCTCCGTTGGATTTCTCCAGATAAGTATCCTTACTGCCCTCTTAGACTCTCTCCATAGGTGCCACAGACATGGGGGCAGAAAGAGGGAGACATTCCATTGTGCAGTATTCAGAAACAAATTTTATTAAGGATAAAATAAACTTACAGTTGGTGTATACAAATACAAGCAGCGGTATTACAGAGCACGACCCCGGCCGAGATCGCACTTAGGTCACCTGACTCTGACTCCTCACGCGTATCGCCACGCCCACGTGGCTTTCTCCTTTGAGAAAGCCACGTGGGCGTGGCGATACGCGTGAGGAGTCAGAGTCAGGTGACCTAAGTGCGATCTCGGCCGGGGTCGTGCTCTGTAATACCGCTGCACTTTGAGAAAGCCACGTGGGCGTGGCGATACGCGTGAGGAGTCAGGTGACCTAAGTGCGATCTCGGCCGGGGTCGTGCTCTGTAATACCGCTGCTTGTATTTGTATACACCAACTGTAAGTTTATTTTATCCTTAATAAAATTTGTTTCTGAATACTGCACAATGGAATGTCTCCCTCTTTCTGCCCCCATGTCTGTGGCACCTATGGAGAGAGTCTAAGAGGGCAGTAAGGATACTTATCTGGAGAAATCCAACGGAGGTGATCTGTCATTTTTCCTGTCATTGAAAGGCTGTTACCCTCTTGCCTAAAGGTAAGAGGCTGGGGAAAACATTTTGGACCGGCACTTTCTTGCAGGGAAGAGATCACTACCACCACACAAAGAGTGCACTCTGAGTAGGAGGAACCACTACACAGGAGTTGTCGATTGCATCGTGTATGGGAGTTTAATTGCTAATGGCAACTCTGATTGCACTGGACACTTTATGTTAGCATACTAATTTAGAGTACACTGGACGTTTATTTATTAACACAGTCACTTTTTGGATTTTCACATTTTTATATGGTTGTGTTTATTTTTTTCACATGCTTGTTTGCATGTTTTTCTCGCTATTTCTGCATCTTTTTGCATTAATTGGAATAATTCTCTTTTTTTTTGCACCTTTTATATTTTTTGCATTAATCGCATTTTTTGCACTAATTGCATTTTGCACATTTCTTAGTACTTAGTTATTTACGTACTGTTCACAAAAATTAATTTTTATTGATTCACGCATCTTGCTGGGCGTTTTTACCACGTATATTTATTTACACACTTCATCATTTATCGTTACATGTTTAATTCATTCATTCATTTCATGAATTTATTTATGTGTTATTTCCTCACTTTGGATTGATTTATTTGAATTATCTCATACGTATTGATATAGCACGGTCCAATACGTTGCTGCTATACATACTGGAATATTGACATTAATAAGTAGACGCTTCTGTGGAACCATTCTTTGGAGTCTCCTTCTCCCTTAGGATTGGTTCCTTGGCCTGGATGAAAGCGCCACACTTTTTTCCATAGAAATGTTATGAATATATTTTTATCAGGATTTTTTTATTTTAACTTATAAATAATTGTTCTAAGCGCTCGATCTTTATATATTTTGTATATATATGCCATTATTTTTACCAATATCTATTTTATCACACTAATTAAATTTTATTGCATTTTAACTGTAGTGTTATCTTTGTTATTGTTCATTTATCTTGCAAGCGCCACATTTCTTACTTTTTCATATACTGTGAGAGAAGTTGTTGCTGTAGGAGACAACAGTTGCTACAAAATACAGATTCAGCTTAAAGGCTATTTTCTGTATGGCTGTCCGCCTAGTTCTATTTTTGTCTGCGGAGTTTGCCTGATTGCTATTGCATTTGCTTAAGGGTGTCCTGAGACCTAACCCTCTCTCCCACCATTCCTGTTAGGAGAAATAAAACTCTCTTTGTTAATTTTTTCAAAAAGTGACTGGTGCTCAATCTTTTCACCTTGCAACCCACCCACTATGCCTAGTTACCTGCACCCGAGGAGAAATGTCAGTTCTCCCTGGCTCTGGGGGTCACCATCAGGCCCTTTGAAGTCAAGGAGACCGCTACATAGATATAAAAAAACATTATAAATACCTTTTTTTTCCCTCTTCTATAAGTGATCACATTCCCTCTGTTCTCAGCTGCATAAGAGCTGAGGGGAGGAGAAGCAGCAGCACACTGAGCTTCGCAGTGAAAGGCTGTGTAAAGGGGGGGGGGGGGCATGTCAGGACAAGTCTGATTGTTGGCAATGGGTAAATTAAACTTTCCTGTTTATTGCGTCATTATTAATTAACCCTATATATCGTCAGTGTTTTTCAAACATATATTATTAACCACTGCAATACCGGGCACTTTCACCCCCTTCCTGCCCAGGCCAATTTCCATCTTTCAGCGCTGTTGCACTTTGAGTGTCAATTGCATGGTCATGCAACACTGTATCCGTATGCAATTTTTATCATTTTTCTTTTTACACAAATAGAGCTTTCTTTTGGTGGTATTTAATCACCACTGGGTTTTTATTTTTTTTACTAAATAAACGGGAACATTTTTTCAAAAATAAAACCGGCATTATTCTTAGTTTCTGTTATAAAATGTTGCAAATAAATAGTCCTTCTACATAAATTTAGCCCAAAATGTAATCGGCTACATTTCTTTGGTAAAGAGAGTCTACAAACTATGGTATATACAGTATCTGAAAATTGATCAATCCTGATGTACTGGTGGCCTCTCATTTCGTGAGGCCTGAAAATGCCAGGACAGTACAAAAATCCTCCAAATTACGCCTTTTTGGAAAGTAGACATTGGAAAGTGCATATTTTTAGCACTGATCACTGTGTTAGTGTCACTAGTCCCAAAAAAGTGTCAAAAGTATCAGTTGTCAGTCTTTTTTGTTTATAGTGCATAAAAAAATGCAGAGGTCACATGCCCGGTCATGAAGTGGGGCAAATCTTTCGGAGGTCAAGTGGTTAATGTGTCCTTAAACCCATAATGTATAAAAATACCATTGCATTAAAGCGGAGTGCCACCCAAAAGTGGAAGCTCCACTAATCTGACTCCTCCCCCCGACATTGCTACATTTGGCACCTTTGGGGGGAGTAAGGGGGAGGGGGTACCTGTTTTTGACAGATACCTGTCCCTACTTCCAGGAGATCGTATTGCAGTGCGATCACTCGGAAGTTCGGGCCCCTTCCCCCGCCACCAGACCACATCACGCTTTATGCATACGTTGTAGGGAACTGGCTGTGAAGCCGCAAAGCTTCACTGCTGGTTTCCCCTACAGACAATGGCCGAGAGCCGATGTAAACATTGACTGTGTTGCCGACATCGCTGGATTCCAGGACAGGTAAGTGTCCTAATATTAAAAGTCAGCAGCAGACATTCCAACCTGCAAAAACTCATTTCATGAAGGTGTCGCTTTGCGCCCGCAACCCCCCGCTGAAAAATATTTTTTAAATCACCTTTTTAATATTTTTCCACAGTGCTTCTGGGGAAGGGGATGGGGGGTATGTGACAGTGGACGGTGTCAGTAGTTTTTTTATTTTTAATAATTTTTTTTTTCTACAATTGAATTTGTTTCTTCATTTTGTTTCACAATGCTTTCAAATTCAAAAAAATTTAAAAGTGTAAAAAAAATATTACAAAAAGAAAATTGCGCTGGACAAAAAATGAATGAAAAAATTAATTAAAATAAGAGCAGCAACCGAGATGTGATAAGCATATAAAAGTAAAATTGGAAGAGGCTGCGCTGTATTAAATATAAATAAACAGCAATGGTAGTGCTAAAACGTGATAACAGTGTCAGTGCATATATCTCACTTGTTAAAAGTGCAAAAGTGACTAATGAAAATAATAAATGAGATTACTAAGTATCCATAGCGGTCATAGCAATCAGATAGTCCACCAAAAGACCATACAA
The DNA here is from genome assembly GCA_028564925.1 of Lithobates sylvaticus. Lineage (NCBI taxonomy): Eukaryota > Metazoa > Chordata > Amphibia > Anura > Ranidae > Lithobates > Lithobates sylvaticus. The sequence goes on along the minus strand of CM053036.1, from coordinate 150,842,712 downwards.
AATCGGTTATATAGTATCAACAGAATTCAGTGAACTTAGTATCCAAACAAAGTAAAAATGTGATATACAGTACAAAGAATTATTCAAGTGGGCTGTGTGATAACCCAACAAACGTTGGTGAGTAATGGGCTTAATAACCCAACAAGTTATCAAATTATATTATACCGTGCATTAATAAATGTCCAGATAAACTAGTATAATGACCCAAAATGAAAATGAAAAACAAAGTCCAAATATGCTGCGAGATCAATCAAATCCAGCAATAAATGGCTTCCGCGTGTTGAAAGATGGTGACTTTGTGTAGATTAAAATTTAAAGTGACACGTGCTTGTGGAAATCCCTCCACCAGAAAAATTGCAGGCTTACCAGACTGTGGAGGGAAATTCGCATGTGGCTAATACCCAGCCAGGGCCTTGACTTCCACCGTAGCTCGCTTACACCCCTCGCGGTGTCCAGAAAGGCTGCTCGCTTCAAATGCAGGTAAACGCGGGGCTCACCGCTGGTAATAGTGGGTCGTAGCCTCTAGGTTGCATAAGCTACTTTTATGGATCTCCAAAAAGGTTGGCCCAAAAAGAAAAGAGGGGGACACACCATGGGTGGAATCCAAAGGATTTATTTGATAAAAAGTGCCAATAAGCACAAAAAACAGGATACATAAAAAAGTTATAGATACTCTTAAAATTATGCGGCCGGCCGGCAGCAGTACTCGTCCGTGCTAGGACGTAAGACGCGATGACGTCAGCACGTCGCTCCTCCCTACGCGTTTCGTCAGAGAGTGACGTAATCATGGGACACGGACGGCGTACTGACGCACCGCTTAAATACATAGCAAGAAGCCTCGATCTGGATGGCAAGGCATCAGACTTACGGTCTCCATCTTGGAGTCTGGCAAATCGAAGGGAAAAGCCCTTATATAACAGGGCATTAATATTTAACTATATAATATCAAGACATATAATCCATTATCCTGTATGAGAACTTACTGAGAAGTCCCTTAAAAATTGTACATTAACAAGTAATGTACAGGCATACCTAATCTTACGGCTATGGATTAACACATAAAACTACATTACCCATCACCCTACCTGGTATAACCCTGTTGCGTCTCACATCCTCCAAGACAGGGGGAGGGGGGGACGGGCAAATCAGGGTGGGAACCAAAAGGTAAACACCAATAAGGTCATCACCCTTAAATCCTACGTCAAAAGTGGGGATGGATCAAAATCAAGTGTTAATGAAAGATATCAATATTAAGTCTATATAGACCACAGGGCAGAAAAATTGACAGAGATTACAAAGAAACGCCACAGAATCGTCTGGTCACTCAAAACCATATAGACCATACAAAAAGAGATTGCAATGATTGTCCATCATATATTACAACCAGGTGGTTGGACAGCTAAACAAAAATGTATGAATATAAAAAAGGGCTGACATGCCTAACATCCTCCTAACGTCTTGATGTGGCTTGTGCCACAAGTCGGTCAGAGGGGCAAGATGGTAGGTAAACCTATAACTAAGGCACCTAAGGTAGGCAGTCTCCCTAGGGTGGTAAAAATCGCGAGACTACAGTGTAAGGTATATCTGCCTATACTAGCATATTAACGTGCTAGTACCTACAGGAGTTCGTCTCATCCATGGGAGATAATCTCCATAGGGCAGCAGAGATCTCAGGTTAAAATGTAGAGTCCGCACCATCCTCCACCCGTACTAGCCCATTAAAGTGCTAGCACGAGTTTGAATGGAATATGCAAAAAATATAAAAATATTAATGGAAAAATTAAATTTAAACCCTAAACTAAAGAAAAAGGAGCGACAAGTGTGTCACCTCACCTATTTATAAAAAGTAGCGGGGGCTATACAGCCTTTCGGTACCTATGCTGGAAGAAGGTAATTGATATAGTACCAAAAGTAATTTATTCTGGGTATATAAGTATTGTGGATAAACAAACAAAACTAAGCCGTTCCCAATCCTCAAAGGGAGTGTCTCCTTGATATGTCAAAGATGTATTCGTAAGGGCCGTGTAACTACATCTAATACCTGCGATCCAGATCGAGTATACAGCATCCCAACATACCAATACATATTTGCTCGAAAAGGCAACAAACAGAATATAATCTAGGCATTATCTATGAATGCATTCACATCTACATTGATGTTTAACCCTTGAGGAGTGTGTGTTTTTAATCTATGCACCCATGACATCTCAGATCTAGAGATGCTTCTGACGAGGTTACTTCCTCTCCAGTGTGGACTAAACTTCTCTATCCCCAAAAATAGAGTGTTGGAGGGGTCCCTATTGTGTACAGTCAGATAATGCTTTGAAACCGAGTGTTTAGTGTAACCCCTTCGGATGTTATTTATATGTTCATTGAGTCGGACCCTGAGAGGACGTTTGGTCCTGCCCACATACTGTAGGCCACATGGGCACTCCAGCAGGTAGACAAGCCCCTCAGTAGTACACGTGATGAAAGACTCAATTTTATAGCTTTTAGATGTTACAGTAGAGGAAAAACTGGTAGTTCGCCTGGTCCTGCAGCTATTAATAGAACACACTTGACATCTGTTACATTTATAGTATCCGATCAGCTCTCCAAAGAATTGGGGAGCTCCACTAGGAGGATTCAGGATGTTCGGTGCTATTTTGTCCCTAAGCGATGGAGCACCCCTGAACACCACCCGTGGACGATCGGGAAGAATGGTGCCCAGAAGTGCATCATTCCCTAAGATGTGCCAGTGTTTTTGTATGATACGGCTAATGTTGTAATATTGATTAGAGTAATTGGTGATAAAAGGAACTCCTGCCGTATCCCTCACATCATTAGTTGGCACTTTGACTGCCAACAGAGATGACCTATCCATCAAAGACACCTGGTGGAGGGTGTCCTGAAGGGCCAAAGGGTCATAACCTTTATCTACAAACTTAGAGGTGAGGGTTTTGGCCTGTATTAGGAATTTGTCGTGTTCAGTGCAGTTACGTCTTAAGCGCATATATTGGCTCTTGGGGACAGAGCTCAGCCAAGAGGGGTGATGGCAACTCCCCTTAGGGATGTAGGAATTCCTATCTGTAGATTTAAAGAAAGTAGAGGTAACAAACCGACTATCCTTAATCTCTATCCTCAAATCCAAAAAATGTATCGCTTCCTGGCTCGCCTCAAATGACAGATGTATACCTCTGTTGTTATTATTTAGCTCAGCCATGAAGGTGTCCAAGGAAGACTTGGTACCTTGCCACAGGAGGAGGACGTCATCTATATAACGTGCCCAAAGGACGATCTCAGATCTCGATTGGGAATAGATGACGTCCTCCTCCCACTGGGCCATGAACAGATTCGCCAGGCTAGGGGCGTACTTGGCCCCCATGGCCACGCCCCTGTCCTGGCGAAAATACTGTCCATTATGCCAAAAAAAGTTATGTGTAGCCGCAAATTGTAGCAACTCCATAATGTAATCAATCTGTGCTGGAATAAGTGGGGAACTCTTATACAAAAAATACTTCACTGCTCCCAGACCAAGATGGTGTGGGATAATGGTGTAAAGCGACGTAACGTCGGCCGTAACTAGCCACATACCATCCAATGGGTCAAGGTCGGTCAGTAGGTTAATGACCTGGCGAGTGTCCTTAATAAAGGAAGGCAGCATTTGTACCACAGGTTGCAAATAATAGTCTATGTACTTGCCCACCCGAGACGTCACAGAATCGATTCTGCTCACTATAGGACGTCCCGGGGGGCAAGTTAAACTCTTGTGTATTTTTGGTAGGTAGTAGATTATTGGTACCCTAGGAGCCTTGGGGACCAAAAACGACCTTTCTTTTGTATTTAGAATGCCCAAATTAACACCTTTAGATACCAAATCCTCTAGAGCGCATTTATATCTCATATTAGGATTTGAGGATAAAGGGGTATAGGTATCTCTATCCCCTACTATCCGGTCCATTTCTAGCAAGTAATCACTTTTATTGAGCAGAATGATGCCCCCACCCTTATCAGCAGGGCGTATCACTAGTTCCTTATTATCACATAAGGACTGTATACCTTCTTCCAGACTCCTTCTAATTCTAGCATGTTTTAATTCTAAATTGTCCAGATCCTTCAAAACAATGTCTCTAAACACCTTGATGGAGGGGGCAAGAGCACCTGGAGGGTTAAACAGGGAAGCATTAGCCAATCCAGAGTGTTGAAACTCCGTAGCAACATATCTATTAGTATTGATGGGGTTCGACAGGAAATGTCTTTTTATATTCAGTTTGCGCACATACCTGTGCACATCCATATAGGTCTGAAATTTGCTCAGACCTTTCGGTGGAGCAAATTTCAGACCCCTATCGAGCACTTGTAGTTCAGGATCTGTAAGAACGTGGGAGCTTAGATTAAAAATGCCCTCACCACTTACACCTTTTTCCTTTTGGGAGTGGCTACGCCTCCCCCCTCTAGTTCCTCTTTTCTTTCTACGGCTCGTTTGACACCTTGGCTTGGTCTGTGAAAATCCCACCCTTGATGGCTGCGTTCAGCAGGAGCATTAAACTCCTGTCTGCCCGTATTCATTGGGTAGATGGTGCTATTAGCCCCACCAAAACCAAAGTTGTCCCCATTATTTCCATCTCTCAGAGGGAAGAATTGGTTGTGGGTAGGGATGTTGTAGCCAGAGTTGTTACCTCCATATCCTTCGTTGTAATGAGAAACATGGCTATATGTATCTCCACCATAGTTAGAGGGATGGTTTTGACCTCCTCTCTGCCCCATAGTGGGAGGGTAGGTAAGCTGTGGTGGAGGGCCTGACCCTAGATGAGGAGGGTAGCCACCCCCCATATTTGGGGGTCCTAAAGACCACCCATTCTGGTTGCCCCATAAGGGTCCAAAGCTTGGATAGGGAGGATATCCACACCCTGCCCCCGGTTTCTGATTATAGCTGGTATTATTCTTGTTCCTAGAATTAACGGGGGGCCTATGTGGGGACTGGGACGAGGTATCTTTAGGTTTTTTAGGGACTCGGTTGTTGGAAAAAGGTATCTGTTGAGATCTCGGTGGACCCCCTCCCATATTCCCTGGAGGTCTTATAGGTCCTGCCCCTATACCACCAGTAGCCTGTGGAATAGTATCCATGTCTGTAGGGGGGGTGGTGGTAGATTCCTGTTCTGCTAACAGTTTCTTTTGCCACTCAAATACACTTTGTGTCTGATAATCAGACAGATCTCGATTATATTTCTTTTTCTTTTTGATTTTTTGTTCTCTGTCTTCTTTTTCTAATAATTTTTGAAGGGTCTTAGATCTTTCACTATACTCTTCACTCTTATTGAAGGGGTTAAGCTTTTCCTTAATGACTTTTATTTCCTCGTCTATTAATGAGAGTTTATAAGTCTTTCTCTCCACGAGGAATTTAATCAGATTAACACCGGCGTCATTAAAATACTTGTACCACACCTCCAGTTGGGATTCTCCCCTTTGGGGGCATACTTCCCACCTTAAACTCCGAGGAACCATGTGGTGTTTAATATAGGTTTCAAGGAAGGCGATGTCCCATTGGGTATGGGTTTCAGACACCGTGAGATTTTTTAACCTGATGAATAGGCCTCCCAAGTCCCCATCGCCCTCCTTGAATGCCTCAAACACTCCCTCTGTGTTGACCACCCGAGAGGCCCTATAATCAAAGAAATCCATCAGAACCAACGAATTATAACCAAATAAAGGTATAAAGGTGTGGTAGGAATGGAATATACCAAGAAAAATATTATTAACTACACACGTCCTGCTGCAATAATGGATATCAGACACAAACAGTACAAAAAGAAAATTGCGCTGGACAAAAAATGAATGAAAAAATTAATTAAAATAAGAGCAGCAACCGAGATGTGATAAGCATATAAAAGTAAAATTGGAAGAGGCTGCGCTGTATTAAATATAAATAAACAGCAATGGTAGTGCTAAAATGTGATAACAGTGTCAGTGCATATATCTCACTTGTTAAAAGTGCAAAAGTGACTAATGAAAATAATAAATGAGATTACTAAGTATCCATAGCGGTCATAGCAATCAGATAGTCCACCAAAAGACCATACAAAATCGGTTATATAGTATCAACAGAATTCAGTGAACTTAGTATCCAAACAAAGTAAAAATGTGATATACAGTACAAAGAATTATTCAAGTGGGCTGTGTGATAACCCAACAAACGTTGGTGAGTAATGGGCTTAATAACCCAACAAGTTATCAAATTATATTATACCGTGCATTAATAAATGTCCAGATAAACTAGTATAATGACCCAAAATGAAAATGAAAAACAAAGTCCAAATATGCTGCGAGATCAATCAAATCCAGCAATAAATGGCTTCCGCGTGTTGAAAGATGGTGACTTTGTGTAGATTCAAATTTAAAGTGACACGTGCTTGTGGAAATCCCTCCACCAGAAAAATTGCAGGCTTACCAGACTGTGGAGGGAAATTCGCATGTGGCTAATACCCAGCCAGGGCCTTGACTTCCACCGTAGCTCGCTTACACCCCTCGCGGTGTCCAGAAAGGCTGCTCGCTTCAAATGCAGGTAAACGCGGGGCTCACCGCTGGTAATAGTGGGTCGTAGCCTCTAGGTTGCATAAGCTACTTTTATGGATCTCCAAAAAGGTTGGCCCAAAAAGAAAAGAGGGGGACACACCATGGGTGGAATCCAAAGGATTTATTTGATAAAAAGTGCCAATAAGCACAAAAAACAGGATACATAAAAAAGTTATAGATACTCTTAAAACGTTTGTTGGGTTATCACACAGCCCACTTGAATAATTCTTTGTACTATATATCACATTTTTACTTTGTTTGGATACTAAGTTCACTGAATTCTGTTGATACTATATAACCGATTTTGTATGGTCTTTTGGTGGACTATCTGATTGCTATGACCGCTATGGATACTTAGTAATCTCATTTATTATTTTCATTAGTCACTTTTCCACTTTTAACAAGTGAGATATATGCACTGACACTGTTATCACGTTTTAGCACTACCATTGCTGTTTATTTATATTTAATACAGCGCAGCCTCTTCCAATTTTAAAAAAAATATTGTCCACTGCCCCAACACGGGGCAGTGGACATTATTTTTTTACACTTTGACATTTTTTAGAATTTTTTTTTGTCCAATGTAAGGAGGTGTTTTTTTTAGGAAAATGGAGACTCAACAAGAAGAACGTTCTCTAGCGTTTGAGAATTCTCCCATTAAAATCAATGCAATTTGGTCCACTAGAAAATGGCAGCTGGAGCCCTAATTACAAGGACAGATAGTTTAGTGTTGATGGGGATGCTAGGAGTGGAAGCTGTTTGCAGAGACGTCTGCGGGGACAGAGACTTTCTTCACAGCTGTTCCCCGCACCGATCATTCCCGGGAGATCGGGAGGCGATTGCAGGTGTGCAGGAGTTTCCAGTGTGCAGGAGCTTTTCAGTAATGATAACTCCTTCCCTGTGTCACCGCTTTTGCATCTGCTCCTTTGGAGCTGCCATTGCCATCAGTGTCTATGCTTGCTTGCTTACTTGCTTAGATCGGATCCCACATACCCTGTTTCCCCGAAAATAAGACCTAGCGTGATTGTCGGTGATGGCTGAAATATAAGCCCTACACCCCAATTAAGCCTTACCCTGTTTCCCCCAAAATAAGCCCTACCCTGAAAATAAGACCTACAAGGACTTTAACTAGGGCTTATTTGAGGGGTAGGGCTTATATTGCAGCCATCACCGACAATCACACTAGGTCTTATTTTCAGGGAAACAGGGTATCTTTCCCTGCGGATGAGAACAAGCAGGGAAAAATCATATGACTTCTGTAGAATACACGGCAAAAAAGGTATTTACATGCTATTTTGCAGCGGTTCATTGCCTTTGATTATTATTATAGCAATCAATAGCAGTGAATCACTGTGTTTTAATATCACTTTAAGACACAATGAGCACAAATGAACCTTAGATATTCTTACTAATATATATTATTATAATCTATTTAGTCATCTAAATAATTAAATGCAAATTATTTTGTTTGATGAGAATCATTTTATGACATTTAATATATAGGTCACTGATAATGAGAATGACTTTTCACAGCTTTAAAATATAAATGCTCAGTCACTATTAAATTTGTTGTAGTGTAATAATGATTGAATATTTTTTTTTTTCTTTTTTTTTTTTCGTTTTATTTGGCGCTGTTCCCCTTTTTCTAATAATGAGGCTGTGTTACTGACTCTGGCTGCAACATTGGATTCCTGTAAAAATTAGGCTGTTTGACATTGCCTTGCCTTTCAACATTAAAATAATTCTATGGGCACAGCATACACTTTCAGTTTAAACCATCAGCATAGCAATACAAAAAACTGTTATTTTGACAATCCAATGTAGCACTACCCCCGGAGGAGCTGCTTAAGTATGTTTGATTCCGTACTCTGCCTCTCAACTCTAAGAACAATCTCAGCCCCCTCTGGCACACATGGCTATAATTAGGGATGGGCCCGGTGTTCGATTCGAACCCATGTTCGAATCGAACATCGGGCGTTCGCCCGCTCGGCGAGCTCAGAACTAATTGGGCCGCTCGCATCAAATTCGTGTGATGCGAGCGGCCCGCAATGTATTGCGCTAGTCGCAGTGCAATGCTGGCTGATGATTGGCCAAGCATGCACTGTGACCCCGCATGCTTGGCCAATCACAGCGCCGGCAGCGAGGAGAGCCATAATTCAATAACCAGGCCCTTCAGGTCTGGGATGGATATTAAGGGGAACCCCAGCCAAAAAAAAAAAAATGATGTAGGGTCCCCCTCAAAATCCATACCAGACCCTTGAGGTCTGGGATGGATTTTAAGGGGAACCCTAGCCAAAAAAAATGGCGTGGGGTCCCCCTCAAAATCCATACCAGACCCTTATCCGAGCAAGCAACCTGGCAGGCCGCAGGAAAAGAGGGGGGGACGAGAGCGGCCCCCCCCTCCCGCCTGAACCGTACCAGGCCACATGCCCTCAACATTGGGAGGATGCTTTGGGGTCCCCCCCAAAGCACCTTGTCCCCATGTTGATGAGCACAAGGGCCTCTTCCCCACAACCCTGGCCATTGGTTGTGGGGGTCTGCGGGCGGGGGGCTTATCAGATCCCGGCCCCCCCCTGTGTGAAATGGTACCCCTACCATTTCACTAAAAAAGTGTCAAAAATGGTAAAAATGACAGGAGACGGTCTTTGACAATTCCTTTATTAAAATTTTCTTTCTTCTTTCTTCATCCTTTGGTTTCTTCATCTTCTCCTTCCGTCATCTTCTTCCATCTTCTTCTTCCATTTTCTTCTTCCTCCGATCCGCTTTTTCTTGCGCTGGTCTTCTCGTCCGGCATCTTCTTCCGTCGGCGTCGGTGTCGGTGTCTCTTCTTGGGCCGCTCCTCGCAATGGGAGGCTCCCGCTGTGTGAGGCTTCGCTGCGTCTGACAGGTCTTTTATAATGGAGGGCACCTGGTGACCCCACCCCCTCTGACGCACGGGGACGTCATGGGGAATTCCCTATGGCTTTCCCCATGACGTCAGAGGGGGGCGGGGTCACCAGGTGCCCTCCGTTATAAAAGACCTGTCAGACGAAGCGGAGCCTCACACAGCGGGAGCCTCCCATTGCGAGGAGCGGCCGACAGAAGAACAGATGCCGACGCCATGGAAGAAGATGCCGGACGAGAAGGACGAGAAGACCAGCGCAAGAAGAAGCGGATCAGAGGAAGAAGAAAATGGAAGAAGAAGATGGAAGAAGATGACGGAAGGAGAAGATGAAGAAACCGAAGGATGAAGAAAGAAGAAAGAAGATTTTAATAAAGGAATTGTCAAAGATCGTCTCCTGTCATTTTTACAATTTTTGACACTTTTTTGGTGAAATGGTAGGGGTACCCCTTACCATTTCACACAGGGGGGGGCGGGATATGGGGGTCCCCTTGTTAAAGGGGGCTTCCAGATTCCGATAAGCCCCCTGCCCGCAGACCCCCACAACCAATGGCCAGGGTTGTGGGGAAGAGGCCCTTGTCCTCATCAACATGGGGACAAGGTGCTTTGGGGGGGACCCCAAAGCATCCTCCCAATGTTGAGGGCATGTGGCCTGGTACGGTTCAGGCGGGGGGGGGGGCCGCTCTCGTCCCCCCCTCTTTTCCTGCGGCCTGCCAGGTTGCGTGCTCGGATAAGGGTCTGGTATGGATTTTTAGGGGGACCCCACGCCATTTTTTTTGGCTAGGGTTTCCCTTAAAATCCATCCCAGACCTCAAGGGTCTGGTATGGATTTTGAGGGGGACCCTACGCCATTTTTTTTTGGCTGGGGTTCCCCTTAATATCCATCCCAGACCTGAAGGGCCTGGTTATTGAATTTGGGGGGACCCCCACTCTTTTTTATTTTTAATTTTTTTTATTTTTTATCAATTACTTTTTTTTTATGAATTACTTTCAGTTTCAATGAATGACTGTTCTCTGTATTACGGGAGCCGTCAATTCACATTAGCCGCGAGTGATTTTAAATAGCTTTTTTACTTGCAAAAATGACACTTTTTGCAGAGACAGTTCTAAACACGGGAAACATGCGCCCCTTTACATGCATACTATAGACACCCTCCAGGTACGAAATTTAAAGGAATATTACACTTTTATTGTTTCAATTTAAGCATTATTAAAATCACTGCTCCTGAAAAAACGGCCGTTTTTAAAAAAAATGTTTGCATTGATACATGTCCCCTGGGGCAGGACCCAGGTCCCCAAACACTTTTTATGACATTAACATGCATATTAGCCTTTAAAATTAGCACTTTTAATTTCGAACGTTCTCATCCATTAAAACTAATAGGGTTCTAAAGCTCACACGGACTTTAGGTCCGTTCGCGGGTTCTGGTGCGAGCCGAACGGGGGGGTGTTCGGCTCATCTCTAGCTATAATGTAAGTGCAAGGACCAATGAGAAACACACACGTTATGATAAAACACAAAAATTGTCTTTACTGCAATATTTCTGAGGAAAACAAACAGTAACCATATATATTCAAGTAGGGCAATTGGAGACCATTAAGAGATTAAGAGCAATACAGCGCAATACCATATTCCAGCGGCTTTCAGGGATTCAAAACCTGAGAATGACCCCCAAGAGCAGAGGCAAACACTTCAATAACAATAAATCACAATATGGCAATCTGTACCAGATTGGTTACCTTTACTCAGGTTGGCTCTACGAGTCCAGGCAGGAGGAGAGCAGAGGAATGACCCTCTTACGTCAGGTCTCTTTGTTCTGTCCCCTGATACCACAGGCCCAACTTTACACACTTTATTCAAATCAACATGTAATGGCTTAACTTCCTAGATAAACTGTCCCACACACACCCACTGCATATAGAGAGCCCTGAATATGTGTGTGCGGGTCCGGTCCATATGGCAATAATAGCTTCAGTCCTTTTGAAGAAAAGATAAGACTTTGTGTCTTCAGCTAGCCACTTTCGTTGGTGCACTTAAACTCCAGAATAGAAGGGCCAAACAACACAATTGGCCTGGATTGTCAAGTGAGGAAGGCATAATCTTTCTCAGCAAGGTGAAAGGACAATAGTGTCTGTATACAGTGTCCCTGGGAATGGATGACCTTAACCTTTAGCCCTGTGGCACTATAAGTGTCAGCAAGATGAATAACAACAGCAATGATGTCTGTATACAGTGTCTATTTAACTTCTTCTGTGGTGCAGTTTCCCTGTTTCCTGCACATGAGCAAAAGCCCCCTCACCAAATCCTGCGGTCAAGGCCTAAACAAATGTCCTGGACCAAGCAGGCTCTCCTGGTGATCCGACTGGTCACCTCACACTGGAACACTTCAGGGTCAGTGCAGGTGCGCCTGGATGTGCACCTGGGATCCCCCTCTCTCAGGCTGGATGTCCCGACTGGCGACGGAGGCCAAAAGTGCGCAGTGAAATCACCTAGGAGGCAGTACCTCTCCCTTAGGTCTGATCACTTTTCCACGTACACACGATCGGACTTTTCGGCTGGACTATCCGCCGGACTTTCCGAACGTGCGGACATGCCCACATACGCCCGGAATTTTCCGGCGGAGTTTTGGCGGAGGTCCGCCAGACTTTTGCACGGAGTAAAGTCTGTTCATTTAGAATGTGACTCCAGGTAGATGGGACTAGCAAAGGAAGTCAATGCCACCGCCTCCATCGGGGAGATTGATACCTCGCTAGCCCCGTCACCTGGTATGGATTTAAAGGGGAATCTCTACACTGAAAAAACGGCGTGGGGGTCACCCCCAAATCCATCTCAGACCCTTATCCGAGCACGCAGCCCGGCCGGTCAGGAAAGGGGTTGGGGACAAGCAAACATCTTATACCCCTCCTGAGCTGTACCAGGCCGCGTTCCATCAACATGGGGGGGTGCCTTGGGGAAAGGGGGGCCCTGCGGCCCCCCACCCCAAAGCATCTTGTTCCTATGTTGATGAGGACAAGGGCCTCTTCCCAACAACCCTGGCCGTTGGTTGTCGGGGTTTGCGGGTGGGGGGCTTATCGGAATCCGGGAGCCCCCTTCAATAAGGGAGCCCACAGATTCCGGCCCCCCACCCTATGTGAATGAGTATGGGGTACGATGTTCACCTGGTGATAACAGTGTAAATAAAAACACAACACAAGTTTTTAAAATACTTTATTACACAGCTCCGGGGGTCTTCTTCCGTCTTGGGGGGTCTTCTCGGCGGACTCCTCCGCTATCTTCTGCTAGCTCTTTTACTAGTGGAGGAGTCCGGCTTTCTCCTTCGTCGCTGCCGCCGTCTGGGGGTCTTGTTCCGACTTTGGGGTTCTTGTCCCGCTCTTCTTTTCTTCTTGCCGGGCCTCCGCTTTCTTCTTCCAGCTCCTTTACTAGCGGTGGACTGGGCTTCTGTTGCCGTCGCCGTCGCTGTCGCTGCCGCCTTCTGCTTCTTGTTCTTCTTTCTTCATTAGATGTTGACACAACGCTCTCTCTGGCCGTAATGGCAGAAACACGTTGTGCTGTGACTTATATAGGAACAGGGGGTGGGGCCACGTCTCATGTCACATGGTGACCCCGCCTCCCTATGATGTCACAGTCCCGGAGGATGCTGGTACTGTGACATCATAAGGGGGTGGGGTCACCATGTGACATGAGCCTGGTGGCCCCGCCCCTTGTCCCTATATAAGTTACAGCACAACGCGTCTGGGCCATTAGAAGCGGAGACAGCATTGTGTCAACATCGGATGAAGAAAGAAGAACAAGAAGCAGAAGGCAGCGGCGACAGCAACGGCGACGGCAACAGAAGCCCGGGCCACCGCTAGTAAAAGAGCTGGAAGAAGAAAGCGGAGGCCCGGCAAGAAGAACAGAAGAGCGGGACAAGACCTCAGAAGTCGGAACAAGGCTCCTCCGCTAGTAAAAGAGCTAGCAGAAGATAGCGGAGGAGTCTGGCGAGAAGACCCCCCAAGACGGAAGAAGACCCCCGGAGCTGTGTAATAAAGTATTTTAAAAACTTGTGTTGTGTTTTTATTTACACTTTTTTCACCAGGTGAATGGGTAGGGGTAGCCCCCCGCCCGCAGACCCCGACAACCAATGGCCAGGGTTGTCGGGAAGAGGCCCTTGTCCTCACCAACATGGGGACAAGGTGCTTTGGGGTGGGGGGCCGCAGGGCCCCCCTTTCCCCAAGGCACCCCCCATGTTAAGGGCACGCGGCCTGGTACGGCACGGGCTGTGTGCTCGGATAAGGGTCTGATATGGATTTGGGGGGACCCCCACAACGTTTTTTTGGCGTAGGGATTCCCCTTTAAATCCATACCAGGTGACGGGGCTAGCGAGGTGTCAATCTCGCCGATCAAGGCGGTGGCATTGACTTACTTCGCTAGTGCCGCCTACCTGGAGTCATGTTCTAAATGAATGGGCTTTACTCATTTCAAAAGTCCCGCGGACTAGCACACAGACAGCCGGATTGTCCGCCGGACTGCTAAGTCCGGCGGACAATTTTAAGTCAAAACTTCTTACTAAGCCCGCCGGACTTTTGGAAAGAAAAAGTCTGCCGGAGCCCACACACGGGCAGATTGTCCGGCGGACTCTAGTCCGGCTGACAATGCCGCCGGATAGTCCGCTCGTGTGTGCGCGGCAATTCTCTGCCTCGTGCTGTCTGAAAATCCCTCAGCAAAGCAAGATGGAGTCTTTAGTTCCTCTTCCCCAGAGCATGCTGGCTCTTGCAGTTCCATACAGTTCATTCTGAATGTGAAACTTGAGTGCTGAAACTACCACTCCCTTTATCCTTTGATCCCTGGTGGTGATCACTCTGCTGACAGGATGTGATGACACAAAGTCTTAGCTGGCACTACAGGGAAACAGTCTCACTGCAACAATGTTGCAGAGTGTCTTCTGATACTGCAGGTAACATAGACAGCTCCCTGCTACACCAATATACAGTGCCTTGCAAAAGTATTCACCCCCCTTGGCTTTTTAACTATTTTGTTACATTACAGCCTTTAGTTCAATGTTCAATTTTTAATCTGAATCATATGTGATGGATCAGAACACAATAGTCTAATTTGGTGAAGTAAAATTTGAAAAATATATACATAAAACTATTTTTCAGAAATAAAAAAATGATAATTGGCATGTGCGTATGTATTCACCCCCTTTGTTATGAAGCCCAATCGAAGTGTCACATGATCTGTCATTACACCTTTTTGAAAGGCCCCAGAGGCTGTAACACCTAAGCAAGAGGCACCACTAACCAACAATGAAGACCAAGGAACTCTCCAAACAAGTAAGGGACAATGTTGTTGAGAAGTACAAGTCAGGGTTAGGTTATAACAATAATAAAAAAAAAACATCTTCAAAGTTGTGGGCATGTTCTATAAATTAAATGATATAAATCCTCAAACAATCCATGTTAATTCCAGGTTGTGAGGCAACAAAACACAAAAAATGCCAAGGGGGTGAATACTTTTGCAAGGCACTGTAAGCTTACTTTAAAAATCACTGTTTATGTTGGGAGTGCTACCTGTCTGGTGGCCATCTCTTTCTACAACTTCCTATATTCCCTACATGCTTTGCAGCTTCTCCTATACTGTTTACTATCAAATTTCTAAAGACTATAGATCTCATGATATCTTGCTGTGTACAAGCAGCAATTCCTGTATTGACACAGTTCCAAAAAATTGTGAGAAAAAACAACTTAAAAAAAAAACTCACCATGCCTTTTACTAAATACCTTGGACTGGAAATCACTAATAAAGTAATCCAGGTGCCAGGTGATCGTTGGTGGAGTGGTGAGTCCTTATAAATTCATGGCAGCTTGGCAGTGTTTTTGTGTTGTTATGTACCTTGTTTTCTCTTGTATGGTAGTTTGCTGGTGTCTGTACTGGATGCTGGCGCTTCTGCGTTCCAGCAGCTGCTCTCTCCTATTTCCAGGTATCGCGGTGCGTTCTGCGCATGCGCGGACCCGTTTCGAAAGCGAGGCTTGGTTTCGCGCATGCATGCGAGCATAACGCTATCCATGACGTCACGGGCGCCACTTTTAAAAGCTGTAGGAAAACTTCCTGGGGCTATTATCGTGGTGGATAAGGTAGAAACAAACTCTATGGCTAGAGATTGGTTTCTTTTAGGCAGACTGGGGTTTTGTTTATCTCTGCAGTTTCTTATTGAGCGTGACACTATGGATTCCTCACTGCCCCCTAGTGGCCAGCCCACTTGTAGCAGGTAGGTCCAAGCCTGATTTCTGTCTATTTTTTAGGAGAGAGTTGAGCATAGGATACTAGCTGACTTCTATCTATTCCTTTCTGTCTATTTCTGTTTCACAGCCCTTCTAGGTCTGATCCACAGCATAGTTGTCATAGATGTAGTGGATCGTCAAAATCACACCACCGACAATCCTCCTCAAGATCTAGCCATCATAGGTCTTCTTCCAGATCTGAACAGTGCAGTAAATATGTTCCTCGCCCCCCTTCTTCCCAGGCCAGAAAAGCCATGTAGGATGCCTGTTCCAATAGACAAATCTCTCTGTGATCACTGCTTCTCTAAAGCCGCAGATGAGATGTTTGGTGCAGACCAGTGTTTAGAATATATGGTGAGACGGGTTGTGAAGGAGTCTCTACAGGAAAAAGAAGCTCAACAGCCCCGTGATTCCCCTTCAGACCCATTATGCCCTCCAGTGGGAGAAGGTTTGTTGCAAGAGACATGGGAATCCTCCCAACCAAGTCGCCACTCTGCTCCTGTCTCGGACAGCGAATCGGATCTGGAATGGGATTTGAATATGGGTTGGTTCCTTCCTTGGTCAAGGCAGTGAGAGAGGCTCTGAAGTGGGAAGACCCTGTTACTTCCCCCCCAAAACAGAGAAAATTTTTCAAACAGCTCAATAAGGAGCGACAATATTTTCCTTTTCTTTCTGAATTGGGTGACATAATTTCTGATGAATGGAGCAAGATGGACAAAAAGAGTTCAATGCAGTCAAAAATCTTGAAACTGTATCCTTTCAAGGAAGAGGAAGTAAAACACCTTGAGTCAGCTCCATTGGTGGATGCAGCGCTCATGCGATTAGTAAGATTAGTTAGATACATAACTCTTCCCTTAGACACTGTATCTTTTAAAGATCCTTTGGAAAGACGGATTGATTCGGATTTAAAAAGGATTTATCTGACATCTGGAATGACATGGAAGCCAGTACTTGCGATAGCGGCAGTTTCCAAGGCCATAGAATCCTGGGCTGACAATATTGATGAATTCCTAAGAGGTATTTCCAGTGAAACAGCTAAAGATTCTCCTATCCAGGAAATCAGGCTGGCATCTGCTTTTCTTGGGGAGGCCTCTATTGATGTCATCCGCCTGATGTCCCGGGCTATGTTGGCAGCTGTTTCAGCACGCCGTGCATTATGGCTCCGTCCATGGTTGGCGGATCCAGCGTTACAACATGCTTGGTGCCGTATTCCCTTTGAGGGAACATCTTTATTTGGCAATAAACTCGATAGTGCTATAACCCGGGCCACAGGTGGGAAATGTGTTTTTCTCCCTCAAGAGAGACGCCTACAGAACCAGAAACGTTCATTTCGGAGGAGACAAAATTCTGATCGCGCTAGGGAAGCGCGCAGCTATAGGCCTGGCCGGGAGTTTTCAAGATCCTGGAAGTCCTGACAATCTTCCTTCAAAAAAGCCACAAAAGGTGGTTCCTCTGGCAACCAGGATTCCACTAAATCCTTTCGAAATTGGGCCCGCTCAAACATGTCAGGTTTCTCTTCATCCTTCTCCATGGTAAAAACAAGGGAATGCAAGCTTCGGTCAGATCAATTTCTTCCTGGATTGTACAGACCATTCAGAGGGCATACAGAGCAAAGGGCTTGGCTCCTCCTGAGCCAGGAGTATCTCGACCTTGTGGGCAGCCTCTCGGCATGTCGTGCCTGAAATCATTTGTAGAGCGGCTTCTTGGTCTTGGTCCAGCTGCTCTGTCATCCATTAATTTTGGTTTACAAATATTGTCGGTTGACAATGTTAAATAAATTTTGGTTTCTTTGCTTAACATTTTGCCCACCGGGTGTGTTTGGCGAGTTATTTCCCATACTTATGCTGCCATGGAGCCTGTCAGGAAAACGGAAAATTTATATCAAATACTTACCGTAATTTTCCTTTCCTGATAGGCTCCATTGCAACAGGAGTTCCCTCACAAATGTCTGGAGTAGGCTAGTTATGGAGGCGGGGCTAACTCACACGTATGCTGCCATGTAGCCTATCAGGGAAGGAAAATGACGGTAAGTATTTGAAATAAATTTTCAGTTTTTTTTTAAATTTATATAGCAACAAGTAAAAAATCCAGCGGTGATTAAATACAGCCAAAAGAAAGTTCTATCTGTCTCCAAAAAAATTAGAACAATTTAATTTGAGTACAGTGTTGCCTGACTGAATAATTCTCATTCAAAGTATGACCGTGCTGGATTTGATATGGTTAATAGGCAGGGTCGTATGTGAAGTACTGTATATGCCCCTCACATTACTCCCTCTTAGCCCTGCTCCAGCTGACTCTCTACTGTAAATATGTTTTGTAATCTTTACTATATTAAAAAATCCAAATGGAGTTTATAGAATTTGGATGCTCAGCAATAAATTATTGAGCAGACATGCTCTCTTTTTGAATAGACATTTGTGCTCTGATTTATGGAATGCATTTTGCCATGTCATTATATTCAGTTTCCTTTTTTGTAATTGGAAATAACAGACAAGAGGGGTAAGACAAATAACTAAAGATGTTCGTATAATTATATAAAAGGAAAAAATTGCGCTGGACAAAAACTAAATTAAATAAAGATTGGAAAGCTGCAACCAAAATGTGATAAACATATACAAATAAAATTAAAAAAAAATCTAAAAATACTTACTTGTGAGAGTGAGTAGTGACTAATGAAGCTAAATATGATTGCTAAATACCAGGAATGGTTATACCAGTCAAGTGTAACAAATTATAATGCACCTATTATCAAATTATATAAAAATAACATACAATGCAAAAATTCAGATGGGCTGCATGGTAACCCAACGCATAAAAAGTATAAATGTGAAAAAGGAATATGAATCCAACAATTTATCGGGTTATATAATACAGATGAACCGTATGGTAACCCAACACATTAATAGGTAGAAAAAAATATGAATCCAACAATGTATTTTGTTAAATTATGCCGTGCAAATATACATGTCAAATTAGACTGATGTAGTGACCCAAAAACACGAAAATAAAAATAAAAATAAAAATAAAAATAAAGATTGAAATTTAAAGTCCAAAGCCGACTATGAAGTTGATCTAGTCCAACAATAGAGAGGCTTCCACGTGTTGAAAGATGGTGACTTATGTGAATTCAAAATATAAGGTGACAAGTGCTTGTAGAAATCCCTCCACCGGGAAGATTGCAGGCTTACCAGACTGTGGAGAAAACTCGCATGTGGCTAATACCCAGCCAGGGCCTTGACTTCCACTACAGCTCGTCAGCGCCCCTCGCGGTATCCGGAAAAGCTGTTAACTTCAGATGCAGCAAAGCGTTGGACTCGCCACCAATAATAGGTTGTGGCCTATGTATAGCATAAGCTCATATTATGGATCTCCAGAGGTTGGCCCAAAAAAGAGAAGAAAAGGGGGACACACCATGGGTAGAATCCAAAGGATTTATTCAGTAAAACGTGCCAATAAGCACAAAGGCAAAAATGCATAAAACGGTTGAAAAAACTTTTAAAATGTGCGGCCGGCCGGCAGCAGTACTCGTCCGTGCTAGGACGTAAGACGCGGTGACGTCAGCACGTCGCTCCTCCCTACGCGTTTCGTCAGAGAGTGACGTAATCATGGGACACGGACGGCGTACTGACGCACCGCTTAAATACACAACAAGAAGCCTCGATCTGGATGGCAAAACATCAGACTTCCGGTCTCCATCTTAGAGTCTGGCAAATCAAGGAGAAGGCGCCCTCATAGCAGAGCGTTGCTATTAACTATATAATAACAAAAACATGTAGTTCGTTATCCTATATGAGAACTAGCCAAAATCACATAAAGGTTATACGCTGATGGATAATAAGCACATATGTCTCAAGCGTACAACCGCAAATTGACCTATGAACTACATTACCCATCACCCTATCTGGTAAATGCTGTTGCGTCACACCTCCCTCACCAAAGTGAGGGGGGGACGGGCAAGACAGGGTGGGAACTAAAAATTGACAACCAGTGAGTCAACATCTCTAGATCCTCTGTCATGAGTGAGGGTGGGATGAAGCAAATGGTATTAGTAGTAAGACTATGTAGGCCATAGACCGAAATGGGATATTAAACAAACCGCACAGGGTCATCTGATCTCTTAAATTGGTATGAACTATGCAGATACAAATCAAAAAGATTGTTCGTCATAAATCACAACGGGGTAACATAGCAAATATTTATAAATGTAAATAAAGAGAGTAAAGCTGTACCCACCTGTATTCACACCCCAACTTGTTCATACTTATTGGGGTTCATCTCGTCTATGCAAGATAATCAGTAGAGACCACCGGTTATCGCATAGAGTTCGTGACATCATCAACCGCACTAGCCCATTATAGTGCTAGTACTAGTTTAGATGGAATACAAAGCTGTGCAAAAAATCTAATATAAACTATAAACAAAACGAAAACAAAAAAGGAGGGGGGAAGGATAAATATGTCACCTCGCCTATTTATAAAGAGAATAGGGACTAAACAACCAGTCGGTACCTCTGCTGGAAGAAGGTATTGGAATAGTACCGAAAGGTCTCTCCCCTGGAATGGGGATTATACACCCAATCTGTACCTCTGCTGGAAGAAGGTATTGGGATAATATCGAAAAGGTCTTGCCCCAGATCTTAATTCAACCTAACATAGGGACGTCTAAATAAGTAGTCTCCGTAGGGTGAAAAAAGTTCGCAAGTCTACAGTGTAGGTATATCCGCCTATACTAGCGCATCAATAGGTTAGTACCTACAGAGATCTATCTCATTCACAGGAGATAGTCTCCATAGGTCAGCCGAAATCCTAGATTGGACCGCAAAGCCCACGTCATCCTTCACTCATACTAGCCCATTAAAGTGCTAGCGCGGATTTGGATGGAATGTCCAAAATGTATAAAAGTGTTGTTTCAAAAATTTCTTAGGTTCAAATTTATAACTGTAAAAAGGGGGGGACAAATGTCACCACAGCTCATTGTAAACAAAAAGAAGAATTGCAACCACTCCGTATCTCTAATAGAAGGAGGTAGTTAAATTAGTACCAAAAGTGATTTGTTCAAAATTTGGTAGATATTGTGAATAGACAGATCAGGGCTGTACCATTCCCGTTCTCCAGAAGGGAGTGTTTCTTTCATGCATCAAAACTATGCCAAGAAATGCCAAACTTATATATTCAAGAGGGCCATAGGTTGCATCCAATACCTGCGATCCAGATCGAGTATACAGCATCTCAACATGTCAATACATATTTGTACAGGCAGTAAACAAGATATAATCTAGGCATTATCTATAAATGCGTTCACATCTACATCGATGTTTAACCCCTGAGGGGTGTGTGTTTTTAGTCTATGCACCCATGACATCTCTGATCTCGAGATGCTTCTGACCAGGTTACTTCCTCTCCAGTGCGGGCTAAACTTCTCTATCCCCAGGAAAAGGGTATTAGAGGGGTCCCTATTATGTACTGTCAAATAATGCTTTGAAACCGAGTGTTTGGTATAACCCCTCCTGATGTTATTTATATGTTCATTGAGTCGCACCCTGAGAGGACGTTTGGTCCTGCCCACATACTGCAGGCCACATGGGCACTGCAGCAGGTAGACAAGCCCCTCAGTAGTGCACGTGATAAAGGACTCAATTTTGTAACTTTTAGACGTTACGGTGGAGGAAAAACTGATGGTTCGCCTGGTCCTACAGCTGTTGAATAGACATTTGTGCTCTGATTTATGGAATGCATTTTGCCATGTCATTATATTCAGTTTCCTTTTTTGTAATTGGAAATAACAGACAAGAGGGGTAAGACAAATAACTAAAGATGTTCGTATAATTATATTTAGCACAGTAGGAAACAGTTGACCACTGCCTGACACTTTCAACAATGGGGACCCTACTGTGTCCAGAAAGAACCAGGGTGAAAAAAGCTCTGTAAGAAGCCAGAGGCAAGGTTATACCATAGTGGGCAAAGTGATGCCAGGTGGTCCATTGCACCCGTTAGCGAGGATTGAATCTTGGGTGGATCCTTTGAGGATGTGGATGGTAGTAATGTGGTGCTGCTTGTATTGAAAATAGGTCCTGCGAGGCAGGTGGATCTGGAATGATGCCCCAGGCATGCAGTTGTGGAAACCATTTTGGAGAGAGGAGATAACATGTTTGGAACCTTGATAGGTGACCAGGAGTTTGGCTGGGTTCGCCCATTGGTACGAGATTTAATGGTTGCATAAAGCTTTAGTAATAGTATTCAATTGCCTGCTGTGTTGTAGAGAGTGTTGCGATAGATTAGCAAAAAGTTGTAAATTTGCGTAAGGCTCAGGTTCCTGCAGCTTTAGCTTTCGCAATGAGTTGGTCTTTGGTGTGATAAAAATGAATGCGCATGATGACATCCCTAGGTATTGGATCAGGCAGATGCTTAGGTTTGGGGAGTCTATGGATGCAGTCTATTACCAACTTAATATTTTTGAGTTCTGGGAGGAGTGTTTTGATAAAACCACATACATAAGTGCACTCTGCCATTCTGGACAGGCATCATATGATGTCCTCTGCTTCACGCCGCTACTGTGGGCCCCCTGAACAATCCCTCGGACACAGCCCATCCCAGATCAATGTAAAGAGCCAATAAAATGTTTCTCTTTACCACGTGACCGTAAGGAATTAAATTATATGTGTAATTTATGCTCCTAGAACACCTGAAGGTACTACTTCAATGTTGGATCTCTCTATGTGGCCAGGCTGTGTACAAGTCTCACACATGTGGTATCGCCATACTCAGGAGGAGTAGCAGAATGTATTTTGGGGTGTCATTTTTGCTATGTATATGCTGTGTGTTAGAAATATCATATAAATTGACAACTTTATGTAAAAAAAATTACGTTTTAATTTTCTTTCAACGTTTTCCAAAGACTTGTGGAAAAAATTAACCGTTCAAAAGACTCATTATGCTTCATGGATGATACTTTGGGGTGTTTGCTTTCCAAAATGGGGTCATTTTGTGGGTAATTCCATTGTCCTGGTGCTCCAGGGCTTTCAAAAATGTAATAGGTTGTTAGGAAATGTTATGTGTAATTTATGCTCCTAGAACGCCTGACAGTGCTCCCTGCATGTAGGACCTCTCTATGTGGCCAGGCTGTGAAAAAGTCTCACACATGTGGTATCGGCATACTCGAGAGGAGTAGCAGAATGTATTTAAAGGTGTAATTTGTAGTATGCATATGCTGCTTGTGAGAAATAACTTGTTTTTATGACAATTTTGTGTAAAAAAAAATAAAAAAAATAATAATTTCTTAATTTTCCCAAGAATTGTGGGAAAAAATTACAACTTCAAAAAACTCACTATGACTCTTACTAAATACATTGGACTGTCTACTTTTTAAAAAGGGGTGATCTAGGGGGTATTTGTACTGTCCTGACATTTCAGGGCCTCAAGAAATGAGGTAGGCCGTCAGGTGTGATCAATTTTCAATGATTTGCACCATAGCTTGTAGACTCTATTTTTGTTTTTTTCAAAAATCTGAAACCCAGTGGTGATTAAATCCCACCAAAAGCAAGCTCTATTTGTGTGAAAAAAATGATAAAAATGTTGTTTGGGTACAGTGTTTCATGACTAAGTAATTGGCATTCAAAATGCGAGAGCACTAAAACCTGAAAATTGGTCTGGGCAGGAAGGGTGTATAAGTTCCTTGTTTTGAAGTGGTTACTCCAAATTTGTTCCTCAGATTGTGCTTCTTATGCCGTGTACACACGAGCAAACTTTTCGACGGACTAGGTCCGATGGAACGAATCCGCCGGACAATTCGATCGTGTGTGGGCTTCATCGGACCTTTGCTGTCGAAAAATCAGACGGACTTTAGATTCAGAACATGTTTCGAATCTTTCCGACGGACTCCAGTCCGGTCGAAAAATCAGTTCGTCTGTATGCTAGTCCGATGGATGAAAACCGATGCTAGGGCAGCTATTGGCTACTGGCTATGAACTTCCTTACTCTAGTCAGGTTGTAAGTCATTGTGGCCGAATCCGTTGGTCTTTGGTGTGATTGTGTGTAGACAAGTCTGATTCAAAGGAAGTCCGTCGAAAGTCAGTCAAAAGTCTGTCAAAAAGTCTGATGGAATTCAGTCTGTCAAAGTCCGGTCGTGTGTACACGGCATTAGACATCAATTACATAATTTATATTGTTTGCATAGTGCCCCATCTTTGTCTCTATGTGTTCTACCCTGTTCCCTAGTGTGGAAACATCCTGTTAAACTGCTGCATAAGAGGGAGCATGTCAGCTTGTAAGGAACTGCGGAGTGACAGTAGCATATCCTTGAGGGTAGAGTCTAGCACTGGCTGGTTGGATGTAGGAAACATGGAAATGGTGTCAGGGGGAGCTGATTGTAACTCAGAAGAAGGAGAAGAGTAGCTCACCTCATGAGGATTGGCAGCAGGGGGGTCAAGCCTTATTTTTGCTTTGGCAGGACTGCTTGAGATCGGCGTGTGAGAGGAAGAGCTGCCTGGGTTTCTTGTTTGAAGCTGCATCTCCATGCTGTTGTCTTCAGCAGGAGACACGGCCGCTGAGTGATGTGGAGTCAGGATGGCAGAGGAGCAGCTCGTGGAAGGCAGGGAGTGGGCGCCATCTTGCCAGCATCTCTCCACTGGCTGGAAGAGAAAGGCTTCTGTGTGTGCCACCGCTCGTCTTTTCACTTTGTCGCCATGTTACAGGGGTGGACAGAGATTAGAGGAATCCGCCATGTACTGTAGGTGCAGGCGCTACTGGAAGCAGGGAATAGTCGATGATGCCAAGTCTGGTGTAGAGAGCCTCAGAGACCAGCATCCATCTTGGTCTCTGGCAGGCCACGCCCCTCCCCTTTTGTAATTGATTTGTATGTATAATGCACAATACTTATGGGTCTGCTGCAGTAACATAGGCAGGACCAAGCTGTTTCTTAATTTATAGACTGGATTTAGTATTAGGTTATTCCAAACTTTTTTTTTATTAATAAAATCTAGTAGCCCTTTGCTTGGCAATAGCTGCCTGTTACTTGATCTATAGAGTAGAGTCTCACCAGAAAAGTGTAAAATATATAACCATTAAAATTAGATAGTTGGTGTTATTAAATCTGTTAGAGTTTTAAATAAGCTCATCAGAAATAGTCATGTGTTTCCAATTACTACTAATATATGTATGGTGCTTTTCTCCAGCTGACAGTTCACTCTCAGGGAAAAGCTATTCAGCTGTAACACATTTGCTGCCATCTACTGCCATCTGCTGTCATTTATGCAACATTGTGTAAATTGATTATGTACCCTTTCCTAATTTGATCTCAAGACATTACATTATTATATCTATCATTAGAGAGTTCTCTGTTAACATGTTTTTCTTTCACATCAAAGGTTCATATACAGTAAATAGAAAGTAAGACTATCTATTGCCAGGTGTCAGAAGGGTCTCTTCACATGGTTTAGCTCAGAGTTATACAAACTTTGGCCATCCAGCCTTTGGAAAATAACCAAAAGTTCCATCATGCCTCTGGGAATCATGTGAGAGTTTTCCAATGTCTCAATGGACTTGTAGTTCTGCAACAGCTGGGAAGCCAAAGTATGCTTACCCCGGGAAAGTAAAGAGTATATATATAGTTGCTGTGCTGTAAGATGCTACGAAACTTGATAATGAGGGGCGTTTTCTGAATGCAAGATCATAAGTTTGGCCCCCTTCAACAAGGGACGGCCATATGACACTCCAGCGACCTACATGTATATTTTTAACACCCTCGTCCTATATAACATACACTCTGTAGCAGTAAAGCAGCATGCTCAGCACACTGCTCCACTACCAGATTGTAACCAGATTGCACTAACAGTGGAAGGGTCTTAAAGAGGCACAGTTAAATAAAAGCGTTTAACAGCCACATACACCACTAAGCATACTTATTTAGAAAAATGAAACTTTTCCCATTAAATATGCTTTTCAGCCTACCTACAGAAGAACTTTATAAAATCAGTCTCTGCTAACATCAGAGTCTCCCCTTACATCAGTGTTCCACTTAAATCAGTATCCACCTTACATCAATGCCTCCTCTTTACCTCAGTCCCCCCTTACATCAGAATACCCTCTAACATCCAAGTCCTCCGTTACATCAGTGTGCCATTGTAAAACAGTGTCCCCCTAACATCATTGTCCCATTTTACATCAGTGTTCCCCCTCCATCAGAGTTCTCCTTTAAATCAGTGTCTCCTTTACATCAGATTCCCCCCTTACATCAGTGCCATCCTTTACATCAGTGTCCCCCTTACATCTGAGTACCTCCATTTACATCAATGTCCCCTCATACATCAGAGTACCCCCCTACATGAGAAACCTTCTTTATATCAGTGTTACCCTTACATCAGAGCCAAGCCTTACATCAGTGTCCCCTCTTACATCAGTGTCCCCTCTTACATCAGTGTCCCCTCTTTTATCAGTTTCCCATTTACGTCAGTGTCCCTGTTTACATCAGTGCCCCCTTACATCAGAGTCTTCCCTTACATAAGTGTCCCCCCTTACATCAGAGTTCCCCTTGCATCAAAGTACCCCCTATACCTCAGTATCCCCCTTACATCAGAGTTACATAAGAGTATCCCTTTTCATCAGACAGAGTCCCCCTTACATAAGAGCACCCCCCACATCAGAGTACCTACCCCCTTACATAAGTGCCTCCTTACTTCAGAGTACACCCAGACATTAGTGCCCTCTTTACATTGGAGTACCCCCTTGCATCAGTGCCCCTTTTACATCAGAAAACAATCTTCCATCAGAGTCCCCCCCTTACATCAGTGTGCCCCCTTACACCAGAGTCTTCCCTTACTTAAGAGTTCCCCCCGTACATCAGAGTTCCCCTTGCATCACAGGACCCCCTATACATCAGAGTTACATAAGAGTATCCCTTTGCATCCGAGCCCCCCTTATATAAGAGAATTCCCTTACATAAGAGCGCCCTCCACATCAGAGTACTCCCTTATATAAGTGCCCCCTTACATCAGAGTACACCCACAAATTAGTGCCCTCTTTACATTGGAGTATCCCCTTACATCAGTGCCCCTTTTACATCAGAATACAATCTTCCATCAGAATCCCCTTAAATCAGAGGTCCTCTTACATCAGTGTGCCCCCTAACATCAGAAGATCCCCTATACATCAGTAACCCCCATATCAGTGCCCCCTTACATCAGAGTTACATCAGAATACCCCTGTATTTTACAGCCCCCTTACATAAGCGTACCCTCTTTACATCAGTGCCCCTCTTACATTAGAGTACCCTCTAACATCAGTGCCCCCTTTACATTGGTGTCTCCCTTACATCAGAATACCCCCTTATATCAGAGTACCCCTGTACACCAATATGCTCCCTCACATCAGATTCCCCCCCTACATCAGTGTTTCCTTTACATCAGTGTACCTTTTACATCAGTATTTCCCTTACATCAGTGTACCTTTTAGACATGTGCACAACAAAAAAATTTGTTTATTTTCGTTTCGTTTTTTTCGTTTCCGTTGATTCGTAACGATTCGTAAATTCGTAAGCCGTCGTGTTCGTATTCGTAATGATTCGTAAATTCATAAGTCGTCTGTGTTCGTATTCGTAACGATTCGTATTTTCGTAAGAGTTATTTTTTCGTTGATTTGTATTTCCGTTAGTTTAATTTTAGTTTATTCATTTATTCGAAATTCGGACGCATTCGTATTTATTCGTACATTCGTAACATTCGTAGATTCGTAATCGGAGCATAATTCATAATGTTATGTAATGTGTATGCTATTATTACATTTTAAGGGACACGGAAAATTACAAATCGAAAAAAAAAAGTTACGAATGTACGAATTTTTTTGTTCAATCCATTCGAAGCACATTAAGCAACGCCAGTGTAAGAGACACGGAAAATTACGAATCGACGAAAAAAAAAAAAAAGTTATGAATTTACGAATTTTTTCGTTCAATCCATTCGAAGCACGTTAACCACTTTCAGACCGGACTAATTTGCAGCCAAAGGACCAGGCCCCTTTTTGCGATTCGGCACTGCGTCGCTTTAACTGACAATTGCGCGGTCGTGCGACGTGGCTCCCAAAAAAAATTGACGTCCTTTTTTTCCCACAAATAGAGCTTTCTTTTGGTGGTATTTGATCGCCCCTGCGGTTTTTATTTTTTGCGCTATAAACAAACTTAGAGCGACAATTTTGAAAAAAATGCATTATTTTTTACTTTTTGCTATAATATATATCCCCAAAAAATATATAAAAAAATTTTTTTTTCCTCAGTTTAGGCCGATACGTATTCTTCTACATATTTTTGGTAAAAAAAATCGCAATAAGCGATTATTGATCGGTTTGCGCAGAAGTTATAGCGTTTACAAGATAGGGGATAGTTTTATAGCATTTTTATTAATAATTTTTTTTTTATTAGTAATGGCGGCGATCTGCGATTTTTTTTGTGACTATGACATTATGGCGGACACATCGGAAATTTTTGACACATTTTTGGGACCATTGTCATTTATACAGCAATCAATGCTATTTAAATGCATTGATTCCTGTATAAATGACACTGGCAGTGAAGGGGTTAACCACAAGGGGGCAGTGTAAGGGTTAAGTATGCCTAGGGGTGTGTTTCTTACTGTGGGGGGCGTGGCTGTCAACTAGTGAATGTTGATCTCTGCTCCAATCACAGGGAGCAGAGATCGGCGTCACTAGTTGCTAGGCAGAACGGGGAGATGCTGTTTATCTCGGCATTTCCCCGTTCAGCCTTCCCGTGAGACGATCGCGGGGGCCCCCGCGGCGATCGAGTCCGCGGGGACCGCGACCGGACTCACGGGGGTCCCGACCGGCGCGGGAGCGCACGGATTCCGGCGCGCTCCCGATGGCACGGACAGGCTTAAAGGAGGGACTTATATATACACCCTCCTGCCTGTACGTGCCATTCTGCCGACGTATATAGTCGTGCGCCGGTCGGCAAGTGGTTAAGCAACGCCATTGTAAGAGATACGGAAAATTAATAATCGAAAAAAAAAAAAAGTTACGAATTTACAAATTTTTTTGTTCAATCCATTCGAGGTACGTTAAGCAGCACCATTGTAAGGGACACAGAAAATTACCAATTCAACAAAAAAAAAAGGTACGAATGTACTAATTTTTTCGTTCTTTTTGATTTTCTTTGTTCCTGTTTTTGTTTTTCGGATTTTCTTCTTTCGTACATTCGTTGTTTCTAATTAGTTTTTTTTTTTTCGTTGTTTTCGGATTCGGTCGGTTCGAACGATTCGTTAAAAATTTTAGCGAATCGTTCGTTCATTCGTACGTAAAAAAATCAGTGTCCCCCTTACATCAGTCCCTCTTACATCAAGAAAGAGAGGGCCGGACCGGGATGCAGCACAGCAAAGGTAGGGCAGGCCTGGCCATGACAGTGTGTCTAGGACACACATTTACAATTGTAAGGGGTGTGGCTTAGCGCAGCGGGCCAATCAGGAGACGGGAGGAGCGGCCATATAAAAAGGGGGCGTGGCTAGGACGGACATTCGGCGGGCAGTAACACACGAGGAGGCAGGTTTTTTACTCTGCTCCTCGTTTTCTAAATCCAAGATGGCGGACGTCCGTGACCTCGTGGTCCAATTGAGAGCAGCGGCGGCATCCCGGGGACCAGACTGGCTTCAGGAACAAGTCACAGCCGTGCTGGCTTAACAAGGAAGGCGAGGGGAGACCACGCGGGCGGCGGTGGAGCGGCGATCGATCGACGGACGGCGATCGGCGGTCGACAGGAGCCAGGCGGGCGGCAGGATTTCCAGGCCGCCTGCAAGGTACTCTCCGGGGGCGAATGCTGGGCCATCCAGGGTCACTAGGAGCCCGAGGGGGGAGTACTCGACCCCCCCGGCAAAAAGGGCGCAGAAGGAACAGACAGGAGGGCCTAGGAAGGCACTGGCCAAGTCAGCGGACAGACGGAGGCATGATACGTCCAGGAGTCCCTCCCCAGAGGGACTGCCGCTTTTGTTCCGACAGGAGGTTGAGAGCAGGTCGGAAGGAGAAATTTCAGAGGAAGAGGAGCTGGAACCCAGTCGTCCACAAGCACCGGTGGTAATTGGAACAGCAACGGAGCGAGGGGTGCCCGGTCGGCCCGGTAAGTCATGTGACAATTTAGCATTTACAGCTGTATTACAGAACTTAATGGGGGTTGTATCTGGTGGGGGGGGGGGGGGGGGCTGCCCCTCCGGCACCGCTGTTGGCAGACACATACCAACCGCAGGCAGGGAGCGGGCCTACAGTGGGGTTCGGCGGTCAGATACAGGAATTGCTAGAGGGCCTACGGGCGTTGGTGGGACGGATTGAAGGAGGACAGTCGTCCGCAGGGGGGTCAGGTGAAGGCACCGTGGGTACAGCACAAGTAGCAGGGCCGGTCGCAGCAGCTACGGCAGTGCCACAGGACACCGTAGCAGGTGAAGTGGCAGAGAAGGTGAGTACAACGGAAAAAGGGGGGACAGAGGCGACTGTCAGAGCGGACATTGTGCGGTTGGCAGACGCTGCAAAATGTGAGGTGTATGTTTGCTTCGAGGGACCCCTAGGCGCTCACCTGAAGCAGGAAACGAGAGAGAAGATATGGAAGGGCGAGTATGTAGAGATTTTCTCCCTATTGCCCTTAGAAAAATTTAATCTGGACAGGGTAAAACCAGATGATACAAAGAAGGAGGACGAGGAGAAGCGGAGATACCGTTTGATTCCCAGGACGTTTGCCAATTGGCTGCAAGCGTTCGCCATTTTGGCAGGTGTAATAGGTGAAAAGAACCCCGAAAACTGTTCGGCGTTATTTTGCTATATGGACGCTATTGGGGAGGCATATAGGGTATACGGGGGCACGGCGTGGCTACGTTACGACGAGCAATTCAGGCAGCGCAGGGCGGTGTGTCCCGCACTGCGGTGGGATCACAAAGACATCAGTCTTTGGATGCGACTTATGGCATCAGCAAAAACGCCAGCACAGCCATTTCATGGGGGGGCCGGAGGTAGTAACTCCTCGGGATCGCCGGCCGGTAGGAAGTGGGGAGTCTGTTGGCAGTTTAACGAGGGATCATGTAAGTATGGGGGATCTTGCAAGTTTAAACATGAATGTTCCGGGTGCGGGGGGGCGCATACGCATGCCAAGTGTTTCAAAAAAGGAAAACGGGGCAGAGAGGCTGGTAACAAAAGGGATGACTCCGGTGATGGGGGAAAGGATGCTTCCTTTTGTAAATAGATACCCAGACAGGGCGGCGGCGTTGTTACTAGAGGAAGGTTTTAAGCACGGTTTTCATATTCCGTGCACATTAACAGTCGTCCCTCCTATGGCCAATAATTTGAGATCGGCATTGCAGCACCCGGGAGTGGTATCCGAAAAATTGGCCAAGGAGGTGGCTTTGGGTAGGATGGCGGGGCCATTTGAGGTGAAACCAATAGAAGATTTAGTAGTATCCCCGTTGGGGGTGGTCCCTAAGAAAGAACCAAACAAATTTCGTTTGATTCATCATCTATCGTTTCCCAAAGGGGGATCGGTAAATGATTTAATTGACCCAGAAACCTGTACGGTTTCGTACACGTCTTTTGACGCGGTTGTACGCTGGGTGCGACGTTATGGAAAAGGGGCATTGATGGCTAAATCGGATGTGGAGTCGGCGTTTAGACTTCTCCCGGTTCACCCGGCCAGTTTCAGGTTGCTGGGTTGCCATTGGGAGGAACAGTTTTACGTTGATAAATGTTTGCCCATGGGCTGTTCTATATCATGTGCACTGTTTGAAACATTTAGCTCCTTTTTAGAATGGGTGGTCAGGGACGTTGCGGGTATTGAATCCATCATCCATTATTTGGATGACTTTCTCTGCGTGGGCCCTCCTTCTTCCAATGTGTGTGCGATACTGTTGTCCACGTTGCAACACATTGCGGAGAGATTTCGGGTGCCTCTGGCAGCTGATAAGACGGAGGGTCCACGGACAGAGCTGAGCTTCTTAGGTATAGTTATTGATTCCATGAAAATGGAATGCAGGTTACCTGAAGAGAAGCTCAGGGATTTACAAAAGGAGATCAGGGAGATACATGGGTGCAAGAAAGTGCAGCTGCATACGTTGCAATCCCCGTTAGGAAAATTGAATTTTGCATGCAGGATTATTCCCACGGGGCGAATATTTTGCCGTCGGATGTCTTCAGCTACGGCTGGGGTGAAGGCTCCCACGCATTACATTAGGCTGCGGAAGGAACATAGGGATGACCTGCAGGTATGGTATCAATTTTTAGCAGAGTTTAATGGAAGGTCGGTGTGGATGTCTGGTCCGGTAAGTAACTTTGACGTGGAGTTGGTGAAAGACGCCGCAGGATCTACGGGTTATGGGGCGTACTTCCAAGGCCGGTGGAGTGCGGAAACGTGGCCACGGGCTTGGGTGGAGGCTGGGTTTTTGCGTAACCTGGTGCTCCTGGAACTCTTTCCGGTGGTACTAGCGATGGAACTGTGGGGCGAGTCATGTCGAAATTTGAAATTGCCTTTGAATTGTGACAACATGGGGGTAGTGCAGGTCATCAATAGCATGTCGGCGGCTTCGCCACCTGTCATTCGGCTGATGCGACAGTGGGTGTTGCGCTGCTTGTGATTGAATGTGTTTTTATATGCTGTACATATCCCGGGGGTGGAGAATACACTGGCTGACTCTTTATCTCGGTTCCAGTGGGACAAATTCAGGGCTCTGGCGCCGGAGGCACAGAAGGTGGGAGTTCCTTGCCCCGCCTGGATATGGGATTTGGCATTAGAATAGCGGCAGGATGGATACAGAAGTCGGTGAGTACGTCCACATGGGCAGGGTACCAGAAGGTGTGGAGAGAGTGGGGAGAACTGATGCAAGAAGCAGGTGTGGGTGAGTATGGGTCGTCAGGTCGCCTGTTGGTGCTATATTTGGTATCCAGGAACATGGAAAGGGGGCGATCGGTATCGGCTATTGAGAAGAAAATGGCGGCTTTGGCCTTTTTGTTCAAATTACAAAAGAAAGAAAGTAGATTGGACAAAGGATTTTTGGGTGAAACAGGCCATTAAGGGTTACAGGAAAGAAAACAGGACTAAGGACACGAGACGGCCGATTACATTCAAAAACTTATTGGATTTGGGGATACAGTTGGGATCGGTTTGCAGGGATAGTTATGAGCGTTTATTGTGTACAACCGCTTTTTCATTGGCGTTTTTTGGGGCATTTCGTATAGGGGAATTGGTCAGCCCAGCAAAAGGAAGGGCGGGCGGTTTACTGCGGAGAGATGTAGTAGTCCTGGAGGACAGGGTGTCCGTGAGGTTGCGGAAGTCAAAAACGGACCAAAAAGGTGTGGGGGTACAGATATCGCTGTATGCAGTAGAGGGTTGTGCAATGTACCCGGTAAAAACGGTAAGGGATTTTGCGGGCATAATGCCGGGTGGGGATGGCTCCTTTTTGGTACACGAGGATGGAGCTAATTTGTCCAGGTTCCAGTTTGTTGCTGTTTTGCGTAAGTGTTTAAAGGGATTGGGGATGGATAGTTCCGCCTACGCCTCACACTCCTTCCGCCTCGGGGCGGCCACTGAGGCCGCTAGGTACGGGCTGGATGAGGTGGATGTGCGACGGATGGGGAGATGGGAGTCCAGGCGATTCCGCACCTATATTCGGCCTCAGTTAGTGTGGGAAGGTAATAATTAAAAAAAAAGGTGGGGTGTTAAGATGTTGTTGTTGTGCATATCTGCTTACAAAGGGGTAACCTGGTCAAGGGTCCTGGGGGTGCAAGTCCTTTACACTATGTTTGTCATTTCAGACGCAGTGCTCCCACGCCTTCTCTGGATTCTTGGACACTCGTATGTGTGTTGGGGCGCACGGAGAGGGGACGCGAGACCAGGTGGGAGGCAGTTGGGGATTTCAAGAAGGGAGGCAACCATAAGATGGTTGGGTAAACCGGGAATGATGTGGGGCAGGGTAGTCCCAGAGGCTGAGAGGTTTGCGTGGTTGGACAGGCCGCCAGCAGTGCTTGTCGTCCATGCTGGGGGGAACGATCTGGGGGTCCGCGCGGTCAGGGATCTGATCGCGGACATTAAAAATGACTGGATTTATCTGCGAACGAAATTCCCAGACACGTTGTTAGTCTGGTCGGACATAGTGGCAAGGACAACATGGCGTACGGCCAGGTCCGTTTATCGGATCAACAAAGCCAGAATTAGGGTGAATAAGGTGGTTGGGAGGTTTGTGACATGGCATGGGGGGTTGGTGGTACGTCACAGGGAATTAGAGAAGAATGTGGGCCTCTATTTGAGGAGGGACGGGGTCCATTTAACTGATGTGGGCATCAACCTGTGGTCGTTGGGTCTCCAGGAGGGGATTCAGTCGGCCCTGCGGGTGTGGAGGTGCCTGCAAGGATGAGGTGTCAACCTTTTAGGCTATGGCGTGTTTGTTCGTTGGTCAGTGACGGAGCAGTTATGTAGGTGGTAAGTGTGTGTGGGGGGCTCATCATTAGATGGCCCCTCCGGTTTGTGGGGGGCTCATCATTAGATGGCCCCTCCGGTTTGTGGGGGGCTCATCAGTAGATGGCCCCTCCTGGTAGTACATCAAATTATATATTTGATGATTACTCGTGCACTGCGGGATAGGTGTTTGTCTCCGGGCGGCACAGATGGAGGCCAGTTGGTTATGTTTTGTCCCGCAGTGCCCCCCGGAGGTGTTATATATATATACAGATACAGTAGTTATATATATGTTTTATAGTACTTAGCTCCGTCACTGACCAATTAACAGGGTGTAACTGATTGTTTACAGTTCTTGATGTTTGTTTACTGGTTATGTGTTGATATGTTATTTATCACTATGGTTATTTATATGTGTTTTTCAGTTATTGGAGTTATGTTTTAATAAAAGGCTGTTGCGGCCATTTACTCCATAAAAGAAGGTGTGGTCTATTATTTAATTTAAAGTAAGGGGAAGTATTTGGCTGTATCAGCTGGTGGGTAATATCTAGGCTACACTAGTCAAGAGAGGGCCGGACCGGGATGCAGCACAGCAAAGGTAGGGCAGGCCTGGCCATGACAGTGTGTCTAGGACACACATTTACAATTGTAAGGGGTGTGGCTTAGCGCAGCGGGCCAATCAGGAGATGGGGGGAGCGGCCATATAAAAAGGGGGCGTGGCTAGGACGGACATTCGGCGGGCAGTAACACACGAGGAGGCAGGCTTTTTCCCACCCACCCTCCCTAATATAAGGCATTGTTTTGGAGGTTTTAATGTTTTTGTTGTCGTTTCAGGAATCGGAAGCAGAGGGTTCATCATATGAAAAGGGGTGGCGTGTTTGTTCGTTGGTCAGTGACGGAGCAGTTATGTAGGTGGTAAGTGTGTGTGGGGGGCTCATCATTAGATGGCCCCTCCGGTTTGTGGGGGGCTCATCATTAGATGGCCCCTCCGGTTTGTGGGGGGCTCATCAGTAGATGGCCCCTCCTGGTAGTACATCAAATTATATATTTGATGATTACTCGTGCACTGCGGGATAGGTGTTTGTCTCCGGGCGGCACAGATGGAGGCCAGTTGGTTATGTTTATCCCGCAGTGCCCCCCGGAAGTGTTATATATATATACAGATACAGTAGTTATATATATGTTTTATAGTACTTAGCTCCGTCACTGACCAATTAACAGGGTGTAACTGATTGTTTACAGTTCTTGATGTTTGTTTACTGGTTATGTGTTGATATGTTATTTATCACTATGGTTATTTATATGTGTTTTTCAGTTATTGGAGTTATGTTTTAATAAAAGGCTGTTGCGGCCATTTACTCCATAAAAGAAGGTGTGGTCTATTATTTAATTTATTTGGCTGTATCAGCTGGTGGGTAATATCTAGGCTACACTAGTCATGTCCTTGATGACTCCCTCTGGTAGGGGTGAAACCCATTCCGTGACCTAAGACATTACTTCCGCCCTCCGTGGAATGCACGCCAAGCTGCGGCGAACCCGGAAGAGCCTCGTATTTTGTCTTGATGCCCGTTGTTTACAGCGATCCTGTAAGTGTATTTTTTTCATGGCACAAATAAAGTGTTTTTACAGTACTTCACTATGAGCTCCTTTCTTTTTCTTTGAGCCTGGTGGATATTTCGGCTGCTTGTAATAACAGCATTCTGGAGACCTTATTAACCACTTGCCGACCAGCCGCCGTAGTTATACTGCAGCAGGTTGGCACGGCTGCGCAAACCGCCGTAGGTGTACGTCGGCCACTTTAAGAGCTATAGGGGGCTACAGCCGGACGCCAGAGCAGATGCACGCGGCCGGCGACCGTGATGTCAGAGAGACAGAACGGAGATCTCTCAAAGTAAACAGACAGATCCCCATTCTGTCAGGGAAATAGAGAGAGATCTGCTGTTCCTAGTAATCAGGAACAGTGATCTCTCTCTACTCCCTGTCAATATACTCCCCCCAGTTAGAAACACCTCCCTAGGGAACACTTAACCCCTTGATCACCCCTAGTGTTAACCCCTTCCCTGCCACAGTAATCAGTGGCTATTTATAGCACTGATCTCTGTATTGATGTCAATGGTCCCAAAAAAGTGTCAAACATGTCCGATCTGTCCGCTGCAATGTCCCACAATAAATCGCTGATCACTGCCATTACTAGTAAAAAAAAAATTATAATAAAAATGCCATAAATATATCCCTATTTTGTGGACGCTATAACTTTTGCGAAAACCAATCGTTATACACTTATTGCGATTTTCTTTACCAAAAATATGTAGAAGAATACATATTGGCCTAAAGTGATTAGGATTTTTTTTTAATTTTTGGGATATTTATTATAGCAAAAAGTAAAAGATATCATTTTTTTTTCAAAATTGTCAACCTTTTTTGGTTTATAGCACACAAAATAAAAACCGCACAGGTGATCAAATATCACCAAAAGAAAGCTCTATTTGTGGGAAAAAAGGGGACATACATTTCGTTTGTATATAATGCCTCATGACCGCGCGATTGTTTGTTCGACGCAGTGCCGTAACGCAAAAAAGGGCCTGGTCATTAAGAGGGCAAATCCTTCCAGGGCTGAAGTCGGTAAGGAAGCCTGACAGACCTGCAATTACCAACACCAGATATAAGCGTGTCTGACCCACAGACTGAAAAGCCGAGGGTCCATTTTTTTCTGGTAAGTGGGGTTGCGAGAGGGAAGTCCATTTTTTTCTGAGGATTTTGGAGCACCGAGCTCTTTATATAAGATTTTGGACTTTATATTATTTTCATATGTTTGTCACTGTTAGTCACTGTTATGCATTTCTGACTGCAAGTGCTGTATTGTTGTTATGTGTTTTATGAGTGGTTTGGCACTTTGTGGGCAGCAGCTGCAGCAGTTTAAATCATTTGTTGTTTATTCATTTAATTTATTCCACATAGCGCAAGTATTTATATATTTATATTCCCATAGACACATTCCTAAACCTTGTGGACAGCCTTCCCAGAAGAGTTGAAGCTGTTATAGGGTGGGCCAACTCAATATTGAACCCTACAGATTAATGCCGCGTACACACAAGCGTATTTTTCATCGGAAAAATCTTGGATGGTTTTTCCAACGGAATTCCGCTCAAGCTTGCATACACACAGTCAGAAAAAAGTTTGCTGAACTTTCGACCGTTAAGAACGCAGTGACGTACAATACTACGACGAGCCAAGAAAATGAAGTTCAATGCTTCCGAGCATGCGTTAAATTGTTTCCGAGCATGCGTAGGAATTTTGCGCGTCGGAATTGCTACAGGAATCCGTCGGAAAAATTGAGAACATGCTCTCAAACTTTTGCTGGCGGAAATTCCGATGGAGCATACACACAGTCCCATTTTCCGACGAAAAGCTCTTATCAGTCTTTTGCTGGCCGAAATTCCGATTGTGTGTATGCAGCATAAGACTGGGATGCCATTAAAGTTTATGTTTGTGTTAGACCCCTTTCACACTGAAGCGATTTGCAGGCGCTATAGCTTTAAAAATCACGCCTGCAAAGCACCCTGAAAAAGCAGCTCCATTCACACTGGAGAAGTGCGCTGGCAGGGCGTCAGAAAAAGTCCTGCCAGCAGCTTCTTCGGAGCGGTGAACTCACCGCTCCTCCCCATTGAAATCAATGGGGCAGCGCTGCTATTCCGTCGGCAAAACGCCAATACGGTGGCTTGTTGCGGGCGCATTTAACCCCTTTTCACATGCTAGCGGGGGTTAAAACCACCCCCCGTTAGTGGCCGAATAACGCCGCTAAAACGACGGTGCTTTACCGCTGACGCCCGGAAGCCGGCAGTGTGAAAGGGGTCTAAAGGCAGGTGTCCCAATACTTTTGTTAATATAGTGTGTATATTAGATTGGGGTTATCAGACTCAAACGGTAGGTGCGTTTTCCAGTGAGTACGCCAGTACAAAACTGTATTTTTAAGGGCCTGGTAGCCCTTAAGTACGGAAAAGTTTACAAAGACATCAGTACCCACGCAGGGGGGTTCCACCATTACTGTATCTTGCACACTCAATACTTTAGCCTCCTGGCTTACATTGTTCCCATACGGCTGATTCAGGCCTTTAGCCTAGGCCTTAGGTCTGCTCCTCAGACCCAAAAGAGTTTCCTAGAGTTAAGCTCTCTCCTAGCTCACTCCTGATCAGCGCCTTGCTGCTCTGTCACCAAGTACGTGTGCCTCTTGCAGACATGCATACTCTGGCTGCCCCCTGCAGCCTCTGACTCCTCTCAGAGAAATGGGAGTCCACCTGACTCCCATGCACAGACTTCCTGTCTGTTGGGTGGAACACTGAGCCATAGCCAGGTCACAACTAAATAGCCCAGCACACAGCTGTGCAATCAGCGTGCTTTTCCCTCCACAATCTGGTGTAAACCAGCAATCTTCCAGGTAGCACAGGGTTCTACTGCCACATATTCTCCCCCCTTGTTTCGAACCGGAGGGAGGAACACATAAACCCGTCACTATGAATGGGACACCTCTGTGCCAGCCATTAGCTGCGTAGGCCCATTTCTTTTTCCGGTTATGTTTCCACCAGCACTTCACCTTGGCACCTCTGTGCCAAATATCAGCAGCAGGAGTCCTAATCTACCCAACCTTTCTTCTAAAGGGGCACTCCACCCACATCTTCTTCCGGGTGTGTTTCCACCAGCACTTCTTCCTAAACCATGGGCTCACAATAAATGTTCGATGGGAGCTTGTTGTCGGAAAT
The DNA here is from genome assembly GCA_028564925.1 of Lithobates sylvaticus. Taxonomy (NCBI): domain Eukaryota; kingdom Metazoa; phylum Chordata; class Amphibia; order Anura; family Ranidae; genus Lithobates; species Lithobates sylvaticus. Next base: position 150,803,847 of record CM053036.1, on the reverse strand, counting down.
TCCGACCATGTGTAGGCTCCATCGGACATTTTTTTCTGAATTTCCGACAACAAAAATTTGAGAGCTGGTTCTCAAATTTTCCAACAACAAAATCCGTTGTCGGAAATTCCAATCGTGTGTACACAATTACGACACCCAAAATTCCACGCATGCTCGGAATCAAGCAGAAGAGCAGCACTGGCTATTGAACTTCATTTTTCTCGGCTCGTTGACGTTCTTGACGATCAGAGTTTCTGACAACATTTGTGCGACCGTGTGTATGCAAGACAAGTTTGAGCCAATATCCGTCGGAAATAAATCCCAGGATTTTCGCTGTTGGAATGTCCGATCGTGTGTACGTGGCATAAGTGTATTTGACTCCATAAGCCGCCTTTCCCTCAGCTTTAGGTTTTTAGTCTTTTCAATAGACTGGTATCTAATAATTTCATCATGTACAGGTCCAAATCTGCAGGGTGCTGCTAACTGTCTCGGTTCAGCAAAATCTGCTGCTAAAGCATTTGTGGCTGGTTTAAATTACTGTTCCTTGTGCTCTAGCTGTGTATAAATAATCTGCTCCCAGACTTGAGAAAAGCCTACAGCCTTCTGAACCTAATGGGTTAAGCAGCAAGGTCCTCTCTCTCTCTCAGGTGAACCCCCATCTAAGCCAGAGGCTAGTACGTAGACTAAAAATCGTTCATACAAGAGATGCCAGGGCACTGTCGGATGCTATATACATTTCTCTGGAGAAGGCACACAGGGTTCAAGTGTTTCCTCATTGCCATTGTTGTATCTCAGCAATGCAGAGAGACCAAAGCTCCCAACTGTCCCTGATTTTGAGGGACTGTCCCTGGTTTGGAGGGACTGTCCCTGATTTTAACAATGTCCCTCTGTCCCTCTTTCTTCCTCATTTGTCCCTCAGTTTGGTCTGATCTATATAGTTGTATATAAAATGCACTACTTCTTTATCAAAAAGTGTTTCCCAGTGCTAAAGCTTTCATCCAAATGCTAAATTACTGCATTTGTAAGTTTCATAAGCCAGTATAAAGGAAGAGTTGTGGTAAAAAAAACTTAACACTTAACGCTTAACTAATATTTTCTTTTATTTAATTCTAATTATTTTTCTTTTGTTTAACCATTTACAGACCAGAAGATTTTCCTGCTTAATGACCAAGCCATTTTTTGCGATAAGGCAACTAACAATTACACGGTCGTGCGAGGCTGTACCCAAACAAAATTAACGTGCTTTTCTCCCACAAATAGAGCTTTCTTTTGGTGTTATTTTATCACCTCTACATTTTTATTTTTTTGTGCTATAAACAAAAAAATTGTGACAATTTTGAAAAAAAAAAACAATATTTTTTACTTTTTAAAATAAATATCCCCATTTTTTTTTTAAAAAAAAAAAACAAATTTCTTTATAAGTTTAGGCCAATATATATTCATCTACATATTTTTTGAGAAAAAAAAAAATCGCAATAAGCTTATATTGATTGGTTTGCGCAAAATTTATAGTGTCTACAAACTATAAGAAAGATTTATGGCAATTTTATGGCATTTTTATTCTTTTTTTTATTAGTAATGGCGGTGATCTGTGATTTTTAGCGGTACTGCGACATTGCGGTGGACAGATCGGACACTTTTGACACATTTTTGGGACCATTGACATTTATACAGGAATTAGTGCGATAGAAAATGCAATGCAATATAATGTCACTGGTAGGGAAGGGGTTAACACTAGCGGGTGATCAAGGGGTTAAATGTGTGAGTGTTTCTTACTGTGGGGAGATGGGACTGACTGGGGGTGGAGACACATTGCTGTTCCTACTTACTAGGAACAAACGATCTGTCTCCTCTCCCCTGACAGAACAGGGTTTTGTGTGTTTCTGGCTCTCGTGCCCGCGATCGCCACTGGCCCCCTGCTGCCAGGTGCATCGGGTCCCCCGCCTCCAGGGGCTCTTAAAGGGGATGATGTACCCATACGTCGTTTTTCGGGAACGTGCCACTTTGCCAACGTATATCGCATTAGCTGGTCGGCAAGTGTTTAATTCTCCTTTAAGGGTGTGTGGCAGGGGGTGTGTCCTTTGCTTAACCGCTTCAGCACCGGGCAATTTTGTCCCCTTCCTTACCAGAGCACTTTTTGCGATTCGGCACTGCGTCGCTTTAACTGACAATTGCGCTGTCATGCAATGTTGCACCCAAACAAAATTGACGTCCTTTTTTTCCCACAAATAGAGCTTTCTTTTGGTGGTATTTGATCACCTCTGCGGTTTTTATTTTTTGCGCCATAAACAAAAGAAGAGCGACAATTTTGAAAAAAAAAACACAATATTTTTTACTTTTTGCTACAATAAATATCCAATTTAAAAAAAAAAAAAATTATTTTTTTCCTCGGTTTAGGCCGATAACCTATTTTTGTACATATTTTTGGTAAAAAAAATCGCAATAAGCGTTTATTGATTGGTTTGCACAAATGTTATAGCGTTTACAAAATAGGGGATAGATTTATTGCATTGTAATTTTTTATTTTTCTTTACTAGTAATGGCGGCGATCTGCAATTTTTTTTGTGACTGCGACTTTGCGGCGGTCACTTCGGACACTTTTGACACATTTTTGGGACCATTCACATTTACACAGTGATCGTTGCTATAAAATTGCACTGATTACTGTGTAAATGTGACTGTCAGGGAAGGGGTTAACACTAGGGGGCGCTGCAGGGGTTAATATGTTCCCTGAGTGAGTGATTCTAACTGTGGGGGGAGGGGACTCACAAGGGGAGGAGACCGATCGGTGTTCCTCTGTACTTGGAACACACCATCGGTCTCCTCGCCAGTGACAGGACGTGGAGCTGTGTGTTTACACACACAGCTCCACGGTCCCGCTGTTTTCCCGGGCAATCGCGGGTGCCCGGCGGACATCGCAGCCGCCGGGCACACGCACCGGGTCCCGAGTGACGCCGCCGGGCGCGTGCCGTGGGTGGCGCGCGTGCGCCCCCTAGACGGCCGGGAATAGGAGGACGTCATATGACGTCCACCAAGGATGGCAGAGCCACCTTGTGGCCGTCATATGTCGTTGCGCGGTATTGAAGTGGTTAATACTTTTGCTAATAGGTATCCCTCATTTCCATCTCAAAAAGTTGGATGGTATAGACAGACTGTAAATAGGTCAACATCTTTATTAAAGGATAAGTTCACTTTAAAAAAAGAAAATAATGCACATTTTTTTTCAGATAAGAAAATGTGCAATTACAATTTTTTTTTTTGAAGGAGCACGGAAAGCATTGCACCCACGATCAGCAGATCAAGGGTGCCATGCAAAACTCCTACAGACTGTCGTGTAAGCTGTCTGCCTGTACATCATACAGGCAGGCAATTTCACACTGACAGGAAGAATCAATAAACAACCAGAGCACACAGCAGCGCCCTGGTAGTTCATTGAGAACTACAAGCCTACAGCCGTAAAGGCTGTAGTTTTCATATTCACAGAACTCTGAGAATAAATGAATGAATGACGAGACTGAGTGGGCGGAGCCCTGCATGGCTGTGCTTTTTCTTTTAATTTGTGACAGCGAAAGCGGGATCAGGGGGTGCAGGAGTCGATTCTACAGTAACATGTTACATGTTATACCCTGAATAAGGGTGTAACATGTTACGAAAGGTGAACTTATCCTTTAATGACCCAAACTTTCTGCTCGAACTCCTCCTACTATGCTATACAATTTTCTTAAAATGGCAATACATCGAAGTTAACAAATACGCAGTAAGTGTGAGTTCATCTCTGGTTGAAAATTTTATAATTCAATGGTATTTGTACAGTACTGCAGAATTTGCCTGTCCTTAATTAAATTTACAAATAGTAACTTTGGCTTAAAATGAAATTGGAATGTCAACTCGATTGTAATTATCATTGTGATATTAAAGAGGAAGTAAACCCTCGTTTACAACTTTAGCTTACAGGTAAGCCTATATTAAGGCTTACCTGTAGCTAACAAGGATATCTCCTAAACCTGCACGGTTTAGGAGATATACCTGTATTTGCATGTGCCAACGTCATGCGGCACATGCGCACTCGCGACAACTGAAGCAACGGCGCTATATGCCGATGCTTCAGTTATTATATGCCGCTCTCGTGCGCATGTGCGTGATGGCATCACGGCTCTGGCAAATCACAGCGCCGGAGCCGCGATACCCGGAAGTCACTCCGGGAGAACATGTCGGCGGTCGGAAGGGGAGAAGAGGACCGATGCCGGGGCTTCGATCTCAGGTAAGTGATACATAATTAGCTAGTATGCTATGCATACTAGCTAATTATGCCTTTGTCTTGCAGGTTTTTTTTTTTCCGTTTTTTATAAGAGGGTTTACTTCCTCTTTAAGCTAGAAATATCAAGTTCCTTATTTTTTTTTGCAATTTGAATTTAATATTACACACCTTACAGACTAATATTTTATAATTTACACAGAGCGTTGTAAAATAGAATACATATATGTTAATAGAAAAATTGATGCCCATCAATAAAAAAAATTAACAATTATTTAATTTATTATAATAACCTAACTTACTATGATGCCAACTTGTCCTAAGTACATTAAGTTACATTATTGTAGATCCAGCATATGTATCCTGTTTCCCAAAGTTCCCTATAGTCTGCTATCCCACTAGTGATGTCTCCTGGTAGACACTGGGGCTGAAATAAAAAAAACGGCTTGGGGCCCTCCCCAAAATCCATACCAGACCCTTATCCGAGCACGCAACTTGGCAGGCCGCAGAAAAAGAGGGGGGACGAGAGAGCGCCCCCCCCTCCTGAACTGTACCAGGCCACATGCCCTCAACATTGGGAGGGTGCTTTGGGTGTAACAAGGGTCTCATCCCCACAACCATTGCCCGGTGGTTGTGGGGGTCTGCGGGCAGGGGGCTTATCGCAATCTGGAAGCCCCCTTTAACAAGGGGACCCCCAGATCCCGGCCCCCTGTCTGTTTTAAATGGTAAGGGGGTACTTGTACCCCTACCATTTCACAAAAAAGTGTCAAAAATGTTAAAAATGACAAGAGCCAGTTTTTGACAATTCTTTTACTTAAAGTCTTCTTCTTTCCATCTTCTTCGGGTTTTCTTCCTTCCTTCATCCTTCAGTTTCTTCCTCCATCTTCTTCTTCCTCTGCTTCTTCCTCCGATCCTCTGCTTCTTGCTCTGGTGTTCTCGTCCGGCATCTTCCTCCATGGCGTCTTCTTCCCCGCTTCGTTCTTGGGCCGCTCCGCATCAATGGGAGGCTGCCGCTGTGTGACGCTTCTCTTCTTCTGACACTTAGAAGCGGGGAAGAAGACGATGTGGAGGAAGATGCTCTGGAGCAAGAAGCAGAGGATAGGAGGAAGAAGCAGAGGAAGAAGAAGATGAAGGAAGAAACCGAAGGATGAAGGAAGGAGGAAGACACGAAGAAGAAAAAACTGGCTCTTGTAATTTTTAAAAATTTTTGACACTTTTTTTGTGAAATGGTAGAGGTACTTTTGTACCCCCTTACCATTTCACACAGGGGGTCGGGATCTGGGGGTCCCCTTGTTGAAGGGGGCTTCCAGATTCTGATAAGCCCCCCCGCCCGCAGACCCCTACAACCACCGGGCAAGGGTTGTGGGGATGAGGCCCTTGTCCCCATTAACATGGGGACAATGTGCTTTGGGTGGCTACCCCCAAAGCACCCTCCCAATGTTGAGGGCATGTGGCCTGGTAAGGTTCAGGAGGGGGGGGGCACTCTCTCATCCCCCTCTTTTCCTGCGGCCTGCCAGGTTGCGTGCTCGGATAAGGGTCTGGTATGGATTTTGAGGGGGACCCCCACATCCCTTTTTTTTTTGGCGCGGGGTTCCCCTTAATATCCATACCAGGCCTGGTATGCTCTTGGAGGGGAACCCACCCCGTTTTTTTATTAAAAATTTAAGTCGCCTGGCCTTGGGGCAACTTAAAGTTGTGTTGTAAGTCGCCCCAATTCGTGTTTAAGTTGCCCCAAGTCGCGCTGTAATTCATACTCAAGTCGTGTCCAAGTTGCCTCCCAAAGTCGTGCTGGAAGTCGTATTGCCCCTGTGTGAATGAACTCTTAATGATACGGCGTGCGCTATTATCAATGGCATATTATTATTGCTGTTGCGCATATGAGTGCGCCGGTTCACACACTCAATTAATGATTTATCTGGTGCACCAATTAAGGTATGAACTGGCGCAGCGCATTCATTTTAGTAAATGACCCCCACTGTGTCTTATGCATGTATTCTAAACACCCTTGCCACAGTTACTTAATTTATTTTTATTTTTTCCATAATGTTTTATTGAGAATATAAGAGAACAAGCATATTAAAATGTATTACAGAAACACAGATTACCAAATAAATGGTATAAGACGTAGTTCAATGCACTCAAAACAAAAAATATAACCATAACAGTATGGTAAAAGTATGGTATGGTAAAAGTAGAGATCGTTTGAGTGGGTACCCTAATAGGGCTTGTAACTCTTTCAATGAGTTAGGAAAGCACTAGTATCAAGAAGTTTTATTTGCTGGTGATGAAGTCTGAGAATGGGGATTTGTGTGTGACTTATATGGTCTGAGGAGTGAGTTGTAGTGGTTGTTTCAGGTAGTTTCTATTTTAAGGTTGATCATATTTGCATTTTGTAGGTTGGCTATAATTAAGATAATTTTAGAGATTGTTTTGGGTGTGTGGGATTTTACATAGACTGGGTTGAAATAGGGGTACTAGTAATTGTGGTTTTGTCTAAATCAATCAGGGTACCGTGAATTGAGTTTGCATCTGGAATTGTAGTAGGGTCAGGAGGTAGTTCTCTGTATGATAAGAAGAGCGAAGGGAGAAGAGAAAAAAGTATAAGATGGAGGCTGTTGCGGAGAGGGAAAGAGGGTAGTTGAGGCCAATAAAGGGGGGTGAAGTGGATGGAGGGTGGAGCGGGTAAATAAATGGGTTTATAGGTGTGGCAGTTTGGTTTGTATTAATGATACCACATAGTATCTGTAGTGGTAGGTATATAAAGGTAATAGTGTTCAGAGCTATATGAGAAGCAGTTCAGATTGGAGCGTTAGAGTGGTGGAATCTGAACTAGGTTATAGAGGTGATAAGATCATTGTACTCTGCAGTTGTCTGGAAATGAATCCAGTAATACCATTTGGTTGAAAATTTGGTAGGTGTATCATGAGTAATGCTAATGAGGCGCTCCATTTCTGCTATTTTGGTAATTCTTGCTAGCCATTCTTTGGCTGAGAAGGTGTGTGAGGTGCCCCAGTGGACTGGTATGCATTGCTTTGCAACATTTCCCATATGCATGGCTAGAGATTTAGAATAAATACCTCTTGATAGGGAAGAGTGATGCAAAAGTAATTACGCTGGAGAGAAGTTGAGTGAATAGGTGGTCACTTTAGTAATAATACTGTGTACTTAGGACCAGATGGTTTGGATATAAGGGCAGTTTCACTATATGTGTAAGAAGGTCCCCTGGTCAAGTTGGCATATCCAGCAGGTGTCAGAGAGATCTGGGTAGAATTTATGACTGAGGGTGGGGGTGCGATACCATTGGGCTTGAATGTTATAGCCATTTTTCTGCGTAGATACATTTACTAAATTTTTATATAGAGGGGGTTGGGTTGGGTGTTCAGAGGGTGACCCGATTAACCTTCCTATAGGCCCCAATTAAGCCTACTCTGGGGCATGTAAAATATAGTTACAACCTTCAATGGACTCCAAGACAACAAAAGACACAGAACATGGTGCCAAAAATGTATATTTTATTTGTTATTTTAATATATACTAGAACTTTGATTTTAGAAGAAATTCATATGCATAGGCTATGATAGATAAAGCTTAGCAAACAAGCTTGGGAAAGCTCTTCAAGCAGCATAGGATTAGATGTGATATCTTCACTATTTACAGCAGCAAGTTCCTTTGCATCGGCAGGGTTTTGGGCAACAAGGATTGCATGGATCTGCAGACAGTGGGAAACCTATGCATTAGAAGATTATACATCAAACAATTGGACATTTATATGCACTCATTTAGACAGGTAGCAGAAGTTCTCAGACTTGGTTCAGCTTTTTTCAATAAAACATTGCACTACCCCTGACAATCAATGAGTATCCATATTGAAGTTGTCTGGCTTTGATATTGTGAATTCTGAATGGTTGCTATGGATCGCTCTGCTTTTCACATCTAGGTGTTAAACAAGACTGCTTTGTATTTGAAAATGTGTTTGTGTGTATACAGTATATATATATATATATATATATATATATATATATATATATATATATATATATATATATATATATATATATATATATATATATATATATATATATATATATATATATATATATATATATATATATATATATATATATATATATATATATATATATATATATATATATATATATATATATATATATATATATACATATGCCTTTGTATCTAATCTGATGCATTTTTCAGTATCCAATAAATAGTTTATTAACTGCTTTTAAAAATAAATCTGAAGTTAGATAAATACAGGGTGGGGACAGTCAGTGCTGTCTTCTGAAAATGCTTTTTCCATGGCTGTGTCTGGGTTGAGTAGTTTCTGAGTAACTTTCTCTTGACATATGTTCTAAAGTGAGGTCAGAGTTCCTCATCTGCATATTGCAATTAATCACAAACCCAAAAAGTATTGAACATTTTTATTTAGCATGAGAGCCAGGACACTAGCATATTAGAAGGAAGGGTCAGCTATGCCATCCTCCATACTACCTCAGCACAAGTATAATTTTAAGTACATTTTGGTTTGATGAAACAGTAATGCCATCTGGTAGCTTGGGTAAACTTTCTGCCATGTTTTTGACCAGTAGAGGATAAAAAGAAGCCACTTGCAGTCATGGCAGTTGGCACGTTTGCCTCCTTCGATTTTGAGAGTTTTGTGACACTTACTTATCTGAAATAAATAAACTTTAACCACTTGAGTATTGGCCTATACAGTATAAAGTTCTCCATTACAAGGCCATTTTTCAGTTCTGTGATAGTTTTACTGACAATTACTTAGTAATGCAACACTGTACCCAAATAAATGTTATATCATATTTTGAAACACAGACAGAGCTTTCTGTTGGTTGTATTTAACAACTAATGTTTTTTTTTTACATTTCCATAAAAATAAAGGAAAAGAGAACATTTAAAAAAAAAAAAAAAAAAAAAGATTTTTCATGTTTCTTGAGGCCCTAAAATGCCCCCCCAAATAGTTTAACTTTAGGCTATGTTAACACTGTTGTGCTTCAATCACTCTCATTTTCAGTACAAGAGTGTGCATTGTGTTAAGGGAGCTCATTCATTTGAATGGGCTGCCTACTGTACAAATTCACACCAAAAAAAAAGGTGTGATTCGTAATGCAGGTAACCACAACTAATGGTAATGTATCATTATGTGTTGTGGTGTGCAGCACATTTGTTAAGGTGCCATTTTAAGTTTGCACTTTCCGCTAATGTGTGCTTTCCCACAGTGCAAAGATGTAAATTGAGTCTAATGCCCCGTACACACAGTCGGATAGTCCAATGGAAAAAGTCTGATCGGATTATGTTTTCTGACAACAAAATTCGATCTGACTTTTTACGATCGTGTGTAGAGAATTCCGACGCACAAAGTGCCACGCATGCTCAGAAGAAATTTGGAGACGAAAGCTATTGGCTACTGGCCTCTACGTAGTCCCATTGTACGTTTTATACGTCATCTCCTTCGGAACGATCGGATTTTCCGACCACTTTGTCCGACCATGTGTGTGCAACACAAGTTTTCGGACAAAATCCGTCTGAAAAAATCCAACGGATTTTGTGGTCAGAATGTCCGACCGTGTGTACGGGGCATAAGGCAAGCCATAGATGACTCAATTTTTCTCCTTCCATGGGTATCAGAAAAAAATAAATTGCTTGATTATCCTGTCAACATAGTCAGACAGTTGATGGGGGATTCCCTCCTGAAGTGCCATTGTGCTATAGCCACTGAAAGTAATCACATGTAAAAAATCTAAGTCGACCTATGGATTGACTTGGGTACAACCAGCCTGCCCATAGACAGATTTAATCTCGGCCGGTCCTTGCTGAACCAGCCAAGATTCAATCCATATATGGCTGGCTTAAGACATAGTGTGTATAGTGCAGCAGTCAGAATGCAGAGATCAGGAATATGTAATGCACAGAACAGCTTGCAGATTTCAAGAGTTAGTGCCCCTCATGTTGGTGCTCGGTGGTAAGTGACCCTTTTAATGTTAGTGGTCAATGGGTTATGTCCCCTTAAATGTTGGTGATCAATAGTGAGTGCCCCATATGTGTCGGTTGGTGTTTTCCCACATAACATTGGTGGTCAGTGGTATTTTTCTCCCCTAACTTTGTAGGGAAGTGTATACCTCTTAGTCCATATGCCCTGTGTACCTACTTTCTGTGCTGGTCAGTGTGCCCCCTTTCATTGCTGATCAGTGGGAGCAGTGTTGCTCACAGGATCCAAAGGAGAGTCACTCAGAAAAGAGGAAAGCAGAGAATTAGGAGAATCAATGGAAGTGAAGGAAGGGGTAGGCTCTCATATGTAATCACAATCTTTGTTGGCCACCACAGTGATCACAGGACAAAGCCACTCAGATCTCTGTGCCTTTGGTCTGAGATCAGATCAGTCTAATAATGGCTTGATCAGAGACATTATATTGGCATTTTGGCTACCCAAGCATTATTTCTGCAATAAAGTTAATAAAGGGCACTCCAGAAACAGACATCCCTTTCCTTTATTTTGTATATACTACAGCTGTAGAGAAGTGGTTAAGTAACATAGCATTAAACAAATATACCTTGATACACTAAAGAAACTCTAGTAGTTGTAACAGATAAAATAGGACTTTGTTCAAGATTTGATAATGCTCTTTACCTTTTTGGACATGGTGGTGATGTTGGCCATGGTGATGATGTTGTTGACTAGGTTTACATGCTAAAGAAACAATAGATTGGATCATTTAGTCAGGCTGAATAGAACATGTTCATGAATGCAAGCCATCCGGCAACAAGAAGTTGCTAGATTACAAGATAGCAAAAAGTGGAAATCTTGTTTTCTTTTTCCATTGAATAAACATTTTCAAAATCGTACTTTAGTTTAAATCATTCAGTCCTAATATGACAATAGCTAAAGTTCACTTTGAAAAAAGTGGAGATAAATTTAAAAATATATTACCTGACTAAGCTAGAAATTGACATCTAACACACATAACACAGATTAAAATCAAAATTTAGTGTTGACATTTATGTAATATCACAGCAAACTGAAATTTTAGTTCTGTACCTAGATAGTTAGGTGAGAAATACAGATGGGAAATTTTAATAATATTAAATATTATAAGGGTTATTGGTTGGCTCATGCTAAAATATATCGTAAACTGCCTCAAAAATTCCTTTCTTGCCATTTCCTACTTTACCAGCAATATGCCAAATAATGGCATGCATGTAGATTCGGCATTTAGTACCAGTACCAGTATACAGAAACTGCCATGGTTTGAGGAGAGTTACAGAACCAGGTCTAGTTACTGGCCTGCAAGTTAACAAAAAAAATTGAAAAGTATATATATATATATATATATATATATATATATATATATATATATATATATATATATATATATATATATATATATATATATATATATATATATGTAGTTTTACCATTTCTGTATACCAGCCTTTTTCAACCAGGGTGTCCAGGTACCCTGGTGTGCCTTGAGGTTTCTTCAGGGGTGCCTTGACAAAATGTCTAAAAATTGCCCAAAAATTATATACTAGCCGGTTTGTGAAGCCTGCCTTTTAGTTACACAAAGCCAAAGGTTTTCATTGTGCACCATTACAACCTTCTAGCTGCCGTCATCCTAACAACCAAAGGCATCATCAGTTGATAATGAAGATGTCAGTTGCCTGCATAGCATCCTTGTTTGTCCCTCCCCTGCCCCTCTCCATCAGCGATGGGGTCACATTAGCTAAGTGATGGAGAAAAACTCAGGAGAAGAGAAACATTGAAATACTAGTCAGTACCAGTTTGCAAAAGTATATTTGCTTTGGAAGAATAAATCACCTCTAACGTTGGGTGTCCTACTTGTGTGGCTGTTGATGCATCATGCAAAACTATTAGAATCATATTTACATTTTAGAATGGGATGCCTCAAGACAGTCAATGATTTTTAAAGTGTACCTTGAGATTATCCATAATTTTTAAAGGGTGCTTTGACTGAAAAAAGGTTGAAAAACACTGCTCTAGACTATAATAAATAAAGAATTTAGCAAGTCACTTACGGTCTTGGCAAGGATTGCAACAGACAGGTGGCTTTTGGCAAGGGTCTTTGCAGGGATCCTGACACTGGATCTTCTGGCTGCAGGATCCACCTTTAACTCCAGACATTGCTGATGCAAGTTTGGCTGCGTCTATCCCTCAGGACCAAAAAATGAAGCCTAGATAGCTCTTTGAAGCTGTTGAGTTTCCATGGGTTTGGTCTTTTTATATAGTGGAGTTAGAATTGGTGCAAATTCTTATTCCAAATGGTCATGGTTAGTTTTACAAGAAAAATAAATATATACCTTCCCACAATAAAATATACACTATATTATTAGCCTTTTGTTGCAATTTTGTACTAAGCTGTAATAAGCGTGGAAAGTTTTATTAATTATGTGACATAGGTATCCTGATAAATAACGTGTATATTTTGATAATGTCACATGCACAGGGGTTATGCTGACAGTATTTTATGTCTGATTAAAATGTAATTGCTTCTAGTAAAAAGTTAATAGTTTGGCATACTGGTTACATTTGTAATGTAAACAATTAGCAAAACACTTTATATCTCGCCACCTTTTCAAAGGAGTCACGTGTTTTATATTCAACAAAGGCTGCGAAAGGTAGGCTACTAAGGCTCCATTCAGACTATCGCAAATTTCTGATGTGGCTTCAGTAGCACAGAATCACATGAAAAAGGAAATCACATTTTTATCAATGGTGCCCGTGCCCGTTCACATTAATGGGACTCGGCATGCTGCGATTTTGGAAGAGGTTCCTGTACTACTTTGGTGCAACTTACCATGCCACAAAGAATATGCAAAAAGACAAACAAGTCCCATCAAAGTCTCATTAAAATCAAATTACATCGCTCTGAAAATTGCACCAAAATTGCATCGCAGCCCAAAGGCAAAAACTAAGCAAATATAGTCTGATACAACCATTTTTGACAGTTGCTACTGTGAATATTTTATGTATAATTTATATATTAGTGGTATCAAAATACCAACCAGGTTCTCAGACAAATTAAAAAAAAACATCACTTTATTACTACATTTTAAAATGACATAAAAACATTTTTGTAGGTTGCTGTCACAAAGCAATTATTGACTTCAGTCTGTGGCCATCCTTTATAGTACTCTTCACAGTACTGTAAAGCTTTTTAATGTTCATTCAAAGTAAGTAGCAACCTTGTGAAATCATATTCCTGAACAAAACTCAATCCAGCTTCCATAACATGGTAGGAGCACTTAGAGATGGCGTAAGGAGTACCTATAGCCATCACATGAACCCCATAAGAGATCCTCTATGGTAAATCATTGGTCCGTCTGTTGGTCAGCAAAATCTGCTCCCAAACTGTTCCATTCTATAAGGTGGGTACCTGCTCCAAATACACTCATCCAAACATAGGTATTCTGCAAGTTAATGTCATATTAAAATCTCTTATTCATCTAGATGTCAATGACAAAAGTGGAATAAAGATACAGTAGCTCAAAATCTAAGCATATCTTAAAGAATAACTAAAGCAATACTTTTTTTTTTTTAGTTTTGGATAGAAGGCAGGTGGATTAGAACACCTGTTAGTTTTTATTGCTGTTTGTGACCCCATTAGGGAGATTCTCCCTCTCTATTTGTCCTATTTCATTATCATTGAAAGTAAAAGAAAATCCCAAATTTTGGGTTGTTCCCCAGAAAAGTAATACAGGGGAAATCTTCCAATGGGGACATTAGTTCTGGTGGTCTGGGGGTCCCAGAGATTCCCTTAATTTGCAGGGATTTTCAATCACTTCCTGTTTGGCTATGGAACAGGAGGGGAAGGTAAAGCCTTGTACACACTATAAGAAAATCATGCGAACATTTTCATTCGAGGAACTTTCATACGATTTTTCATATAGTGTGTACACAACTTTTTACAGACGATTCCGACTTTTCGTTCAAGAATTCCCAGGGAAGGGACAAACGTCAAAATTTTTCTCGTACAGGAACAGAATGAATGTTTTTTGTTTAATGTGTACCACTTTCGTATAATTTTTGTACAAGAAAAATCAGAAAAGAAAGACTGCGGATGATCAGAAATATTAAACAACAAAAAAAAAAGCCTTTGTTGTACGAGAATTTTCGTATGAATTTTCCTTCATCTGTTCCAATTTGCTGTGAAACAACCTATATCTCCCTAATGGGACAAAGATGGCAGGGGTTATAACCCTCCCTTACTCTATCCAAAATTAAAAGTGTTGCCTATAGTTCTATTTTAAGCATTTCTTTGGGGTATAATGACCATGTACAGTGGTGTGAAAAAGTGTTTGCCCCCTTCCTCATTTCCTGTTCCTTTGCATGTTTGTCACACTTAAGTGTTTCGGAACATCAAACCAATTTAAACAATAGTCAAGGACAACACAAGTAAACACAAAATGCAATTTGTAAATGAAGGTGTTTAATATTAAAGGTGAAAAAAAATCCAAACCATCATGGCCCTGTGTGAAAAAGTGATTGCCCCCTAAACCTAATAACTGGTTGGGCCACCCTTAGCAGCAACAACTGCAACCAAGTGTTTGCGATAACGTGCAATGAGGCTTTTACAGCGTCCTGGAGGAATTTTGGCCTACTCATCTTTGCAGAATTGTCCTAATTCAGTTACATTAGAGGGTTTTCGAGCATGAACAGCCTTTTTAAGGTCATACCACAACATCTCAATAGGATTCAGGTCAGGACTTTGGCTAGGCCACTCCAAAGTCTTCATTTTGTTTTTCTTCAGCCATTCGGTGGTGGACTTGCTGGTGTGTTTAGGATCATTGTCCTGCTGCAGAACCCAAGTTCGTTTCAGCTTGAGTACACGAACAGATGGTCGGACATTCTCCTTCAGGATCTCTTGGTAGACAGCAGAATTCATAGTTCCTTTTATAACGGCAAGTCTTCCAGGTCCTGAAGCAGCAAAACAGCCCCAGACCATCACACTACCACCACCATATTTTACTGTTGGTATAATGTTCTTTTTCTGAAATGCAGTGTTCCTTCTACGCCAGATATACTTGGACACACACCTTCCAAAGAGTTCCACTTTTGTCTCATCGGTCCACAGAATGTTGTCCCAAAAGTCTTGGGGATCATCAAGATGTGTTGTGGAGAAATTGAGACGAGCTTTGATGTTCTTTTTGCTCAGCAGTGGTTTTCTCCTTGGAACTCTGCCATGCAGGCCATTTTTGCCCAGTCTTTTCCTGATGGTGGAGGCATGAACGCTGACCTTAACTGAGGCAAGTGAGGCCTGCAGTTCCTTGGACGTTGTTGTGGGGTCTTTTGTGACCTCTTGGATGAGTCGTCGCTGCGCTCTTGGGGTAATTTTGGGCGGCCGGCCACTCCTGGGAAGGTTCACCACTGTTCCATGTCTTCGCCATTTGTGGATAATGGCTCTCACTGTGGTTCGCTGGATTCCCAAAGCTTTGGAAATGGCTTTATAACCCTTTCCAGACTGATAGATCTCAATTACTTTCTTTCTCAATTGTTCCTGAATTTCTTTGGGTCTCGGCATGATGTGTAGCTTTTAAGGATCTTCTGGTGGACCTTACTGTGTCAAGCAGCTCCTATTTAAGTGATGCCTTGATTGTGAACAGGTGTGGCAATAATCAGGCCTGGGTGTGGCTAGAGAAATTGAACTCAGGTGTGGACAACCACAGTTATAGTATGTTTTAACAAGGGGGGCAATCACTTTTTCACACAGGGCCATGATGGTTTGGATTTTTTTTCACCTTTAATAATAAACACCTTCATTTACAAATTGCATTTTGTGTTTACTTGTGTTGTCCTTGACTATTGTTTAAATTGGTTTGATGTTCCGAAACACTTAAGTGTGACAAACATGCAAAGGAACAGGAAATGAGGAAGGGGGCAAACACTTTTTCACACCACTGTATTAGTGATCCATTTATGATTCCAAATAACAAACAGCAGCAGATTTATGGTGAGGGGTTGCGTTTGTGAGATTGTTTTATAACACTTTCACTTCCTTCCTTTCCAGTACATTTCCCTTTCTATAAAAAAAAAAGCCATCCATCATCACCATTAGGCTGTGTCAGAACGCTGCCCGCTAATTTTTGTTATCATTATAGTAATCTCCCTGCCACTCATGAAGTTCTAATAGAATCTGTAGGCTTTTTTCATCAGTCAGTGAGGTCACTAGCTTCTGTTGGCTACTTCAGTGCTGTCTTGAAATGGCTCTAACCTCTTTTGCCACCAGCCTATAGCATAGCTCCCAACTGTCCCTGATTTCGAGGGACTGTCCCTGATTTGGAACAATGTCTCTCTGTCCCTCTTTCCCTTCTCATTTATCCCACATTTATCCCTGAAGGGTCTGGTATGGATATTTAGGGGGAACCCCACGTCATTTTTTTTAAATTTGAAGCGGGGTTCCCCTTAATATCCATAGCAGACCTGAAGGGCCTGGTAATTGAATTTGGGGGAACCCCCAAGCTTTTTTTTTTTTTTTTTTTTATCAATGACTTTTTTTTTTATCAATGACTTTCAATGAATGACTGTTCTCTGTGTTACGGGAGCTGGCAATTCATTAGCCGCGAGTGATTTTAAATAGCTTTTTTTCCTGTAAAAATTACACTTTGTGCAGGGACAGTTCTAAGCACGGGAAACATGCGCCCCTTCAGACATACTATAGAGACCCCCCAGGTGCGAAATTTAAAGGAATATTACACTTTTATTGTTTCACTTTAAGCATTATTAAAATCACTGCTCCTGAAAAAAAGGCTGTTTAAAAAAAAATTTTTTTGCATTGATACATGTCCCCTGGGGCAGGAGCCAGGTCCCCAAACACTTTTTATGACAATAACTTGCATATAAGCCTTTAAAATTAGAACTTTTGATTTTAAATGTTCGAGTCCCATAGACTTTAATAGGGTTCTAAAGTTCACACGAGCTTTAAGTCTGTTTGCAGGTTCTGGTGCGAACCGAACAGGGGGTGTTCAGCTCATCCCTACTTGATAGTAGGGATGAGCCCGGTGTTCGATTCGAACCCATGTTCGAATCGAACATCGGGCGTTCGTCCGTTCGACGAGTCCAGAACTCTGCGGGCCGTTCGCATCAAATTTGTGTGATACGAACGGCCCACAATGCACTGCGCCAGTCGCAGTGCATTGCTGGCTGATGATTGGCCAAGCGTGCACTGTGACCCTGCATGCTTGGCCAATCACAGTGCCAGCAGCGAGGAGAGCCATAATTGGCCACAGGCATTCTGCCTGTGGCCAATTATAGCTCAGGGGCTTTAGTACACGCCCCACACTATATAAGGCCGCCAGCGCGGCGGCCTTGTGTAGTGTGTTCTGGCGTGCAGGGAAAGAGCATTGATAGGCAGGGACAGTGTGTTCTTTATTACCAGGCATTTGCAGGACTTAGTGTGTGTGTTGTGTGAGTCCAGCACAGCACAGTATACACCTGCACCTGTATCTGCCCTTCTTTGCTGGTGTCATCTGATCCAGCCATCTGCAGTAGTTAGTGTGTGTGTTGTGTGACTCCAGCACAATATACAATACCCAGTTGCTGTTTTTCCCATCTCCCTGCAGGCCATTACAATGTCTGGAAGGCCAACAAGGAGAGGCAGACAGTCACGAGCCAATAAAAGAGGACAAGCAGGCTCTGTGTCTAAAGACAACAGTGCTGGTCATGGACGCAGTGCATCGTCATCAGCAGGTGGCCATGGGACACGCTTGTCCTTATTTTCAGCAGCTGGACATGTTGAGCCGCATCATGCCGAAGACTTAGTAGAGTGTATCATCAAGCCCTCCTCATCCTCCTCATCCTCTCTCACCCAGGCTCAGGGTACTGGCAAAGCAGCTGCCAACGCGTACTCTTCCCTTGTCTCAATGTCATCAGTCATTCCTTCCCTAGACCCACCATGTCCTCCTGAGGAGTCCCCCGAACTGTTTGACCACAGTGTTGAGTACATGCTCCAGGAGGATGCCCAGCGTTTTGAAGGCTCTGATGATGATACCCAGCTAGAGGAAGGCAGTAGCGTGAGCACAAAGAGAGAGGATGCTCAAGGACAGCAATCTGGCAGTCATGTTCCACCAGCTGCAGCATACTGCCAGGTTTGCTCCAGTGGTGAAGAGGGAGGGGATGATGAGGTCACTGACTCCACGTGGGTGCCTGATCGGAGAGAGGAGGAGGAGGAGGCTGCACATCTCCAACGAGGCAGGGGGCGAGCTTAAGGGCAGCACACCAACTGAATCACACCGCAGAGCTCCGCATATGCAGGGGGCTGCCTCTGCGCGTTATTACAAAAGTTCTTTGGTGTGGGCCGTTTTTGAGACGAGTGCATCAGATCGCACCGCTGCTATTTGCAACATATGTCTCAAGCGTATCTCGCGTGGCCAAAACATCAGCCGCTTGGGCACCACAAGCATGACCTGACATATGTTGACCTGCCATGCAGCTCGTTGGCGTACCTTAAAGACCCACACCAAAGAACAACGCGGACCTCTCCTTGCTTCTCATCAGCTGGGATCTCCAACCCCACTATACCTTCAGTCCTCTCTGAAAGCTGCACTGAGAGGAATGAAGGTGTAGAATTAGGTGTGTCACAGCCAAGTACTTGCGGCACTCTGTGCTCGCAGTACACCGATGTCCGATTGTACCAGGCAAATTTCCCTGCCCGAGCTGCTGGGCCATCGAAAGAAGTTCACTGCCAGCCATCCATATGCCCAGCGGTTGAATGCTAGCTTGGCTAAATTGCTAGAACTTCAACTGCTGCCTTTTCAGTTGGTGTGCAATGTGCGGTTCCTCAGTGGCAGGTTCCCAAACGCCACTTTTTCTCATGGAAGGCGATTCCGTCTCTCTACCGGCATGTGGAAGGCAATGTCCATGCCTCGCTGGACAGGGCGGTCAGCGGTAAGGTGCATATTACCGCTGACTTATGGTCCAGCAGGCATGGACAGGGACGTTACCTATCTTTCACGGCCCATTAGGTCACTATTTTGGCAGCTGGGAAGGATGCAGGACAAGGTGCAGTAGTGTTGGAGGTTGTTCCGCCACCACACCTCCAAAATGCTACTACTGGTTGTGACACACCACTCTCCTCCACCCCCTCCTCTTCTTCTTCCTCCATGGCCTCTTCCTGTCCTTTGTCCTCGGAACCAGCGGTGCTCTGTAGGCGTGCAGCATGTGTCTGGCCACTCTCTCCCTTCACTTCCTGTAAGACATCCACATATATAGCCTTGAGGGGTTTCCTGACCCTTAAGCAGGGGCAGGAAACAACCTCTTAACAGGAAGAATATGTTTGTAATAAGAACCCTATGGTGTGTACCAGACATGAATGTAAACAACCTCACAGACAGTGTACAAAAGAACACATCCCTACACCTCTTTTGCAGAAAAGAAAACGATTTCAATATGTCCTAGGACACGCTTTACCTAAGCCTCCAGTTTGATGTGTAAAAACTCCTCCATTACTTCCTGCTACCCATTCCTTAGGTTGGGAAAACTGTTAAGATACAGGAAGGATTTCACTTGCTGACCTGTCAGAGAAATGGCCAAAGAATTGGCAATCTTACCAACACCCATCATGGCCACATCAGGCACGCTCCCGTGCATATTGGCATACGCAGATGCACGGCTGCACGAACTTGCGTATGCAGATGAGCAATAATGCTAACGGGAATATTCAGATGCACGACGGCACTAACAGGCATACGCAGATACACAATGGTGCCTCCTGGCCTATATAAACCTGATGCTGAGACCTGTGCATTGTTGGATTATCGTCAGCTCCCCTGTGTTCCTATGCTCCTGTGTTTCCTGATCTTTAACCTCCCGTTACCGACCCGGCTTGCTTAACCTGTTTTCCTGATCTCCTGGTTTGACCTCTGGCTTGTACTACTGACCCTGCTCTTGTCTGCTCCACTGTGTTTGATCTTGGCTTGGCTCACCGATTCTGCTGCAACCTGTCTCACCGTATATGACCCCGGCTTGTTCCAGTTCTGCTACCTGAATCTCACATTGACTGATTTACCATGCATGGACCCTGGCCTGGCTCCTGGTTCGGATTCCAGATTGTCCATCTGCCAAGTTCACCTGGTACTCTGCAAGTACACCTGCCCTACAGCGCATCCTGCTTATTCCAGCAACCTTCCGGTGATCAGCACATCAAACCACAGCAACTTGCAAATTGTGCTTCTTTGGGCACTGCACTCCCTGTACCACTTCCAGGGGTGCACTGCACTTAGTCACAAGGGGAGCCCTCTCAGCACCTCGGCCTTGCACCTGGTACGTGACATGACCTCATTAACACACATTCTGCACTGTCCTCTTCCTCCAGGAGATTGCTCCCACCCCCCTCTGTACTCACATACAATCAATGAATGCCATTCTCACTGAATACACAGCCAGGGTCTTTCTCGTTTTGTACCTTACCTTCTTCTTGCATCATCAATCAGTCATTTGGTAGAGTGTGCAGGAGTTGATAGTGACCACATAACAGTACTGAAGGCAGGAGAAGTGTATCCCTAGAAGTCTGTAAAGCTCACCATACACTATACATTCTGATTGTACAATCTCCTTTAGATCTACCATCACCTGTAGTGCAAGGGTCTGCCTGATTTGATACAGAGTGATTGAATAGATAGGTGTGTCCTCCTATTATATAGTTTTGGTAAATCTAAAGGAGATTTACAGAAATTGTAAAATCAGATTGCATAGTGTATGGCCACCTTTATACACCTAAAATTAACTTGTTGCACTTTCACCCCAAACACAGAAGTAAATGCACATTTGCCACGTTAAAAAGCAAGCTGCAAACTCAGCAAATTTTGCAGTAAAACTGTTGTTCCTTGCTGGGCTTGTTCACACTTATGGTAGCCCTTGCCACCCCCTTTGAAAAGCAATTCACAGTGGAACACTTTTTGGAAGGCTGTTGCCAGAAGATCTGGAGGCATGTCACATGACACTCACAAGGAGGAAGTAGGTCACTAATGCCACTCTGTATCTGAGGTCTGTAAACTCAGGGAGGGGCAGAAAGACCTGGGGGAGGCATGATTGTACTTGGGGACAGACTGATCTGGGGGATAGACAGACTGACCTGGGGGAATGTTTATAGCGCAAAAAAATAAAAACCAAAGAGGTGATCAAATACCACCAAAAGAAAGCTCTATGTGCGAAAAAAAGGAAATACATTTTATTTGGGTACAGTGTTGCACGACTACACAATTGTCAGTTAAAATGGCCTGGTCATAAAGGGGGGTAAACCTTCCAGAGCTGAAGTTAATGAATAACATCCTTCAAGCGCTGTTGTAGCTATTATTCATCTTGTGCAATACTGTCCAATAAAGTGCTCCGTGCAAAATGTCTATAAAGGCGATAAAGGGCTCCACTAGTCTAAAAAAAAAATTGTAATTTAGGCAACTGACATATACAACTTTAACCACTTCCATACCGGCCTATTCTGTCACTCCTCTCCTACATGTAAAAATCATTGGGGGGGGGGGTGGCCTAGCACTGGAGGAAGATGGCAACATAGACAGATAGCTCCGCCATCTAGAACTCCTGTTTTGCCTATCATCAGCGGGACAAACTTAACTCTACTGTGCGAAGGTGACCGGGAGGAGCGCGTCAGCCACCCAGTCCCAGCAGGACCCATCTACACAGCATAGCCGGAATATACCGGCGATGTTCTGCACACAGCATGCTGATCCACAGGCTGCCTCTCAAGCCTCGGACTGGAGTGCTGCGACTTATGCCGCCACTGCTGCCTCCCCTGGAACCTCTGCTGCAGGTACGCTTACCTCACACCCCTCTCTCCTATTGTGTTTAGCCAATCTCCAGCAGGTTGCCATGGACATCAAAAACACCTTGTCCGCTGCAATCTCAGATCTGAAAACTGACATTAGAGCAGTAGCCTCTCATTTGGAACAAATGGAGTCAGTGGCCATGACACATGGGGTGGCCATCCAGCAAGTCCAAAGAGTTACCAGTGTTCATGCTCAGCACCTAATAGACTTGCACCTACGCATGGAGGACCTGGACAATAGAGGCCGCAGGCACAATTTGCGCGTTAGAAGAATATCAGAATCAGTGGAAGGGCCCCAATTACAATCAGTTGTCTGGGCTATCTTTAATACTCTACTGGGTAGGTCGCCTGATGCCCCTGTTGAAATGAAAAGGTGCCACAGAGCTCTCTGACCAAGGGGTAGGGACACTGATCCCCCCAGAGATGCTGTGTGCTGTCTGGTCAACTTTACCCAGAAGGAAGACATTTTACGAGTAGCACGTAACCATGATCCCTTGGAACATGAGAGTGCACGCATTCAACTGTTTCAGGATCTTTCGGCCCTTACCCTCCAGCACAGGAGAGACCTACGTCCACTTCTTCATGTACTACAGGACAGACGCATTACTTACCCTTAGAAATTCCCCTTCTGCCTAAAAGCAACTGCTGGTAATCGCACGGCATTGCTGAGAACACTGGCAGACCTACAGCCTTTTTGTGACACTCTAGGCATTCCGGTGGTCGATGTTCCGGATTGTGCTTTCTTGCAACCGGATCCCTGGATCCCCACTCAGCCTGATGCCACTCCTCGGTCGCAAAGAAGCAGACAAAGGCGTCATAGACCCTCAACCAACTCTCCATCGAGAATTTGTGGAGACATGGAGACTGGTGAGAGCCCACAAGTTTCTCCATAGTCTGTCTGACGCAGGACAGATCATTGACTACACAGCTGAAGGTTGGGTGTGGTGATTTGTGCTCTTTCTACGTCTTTCCCCCTAATTTCGGGAAATCTATAATTATTGTTTATGGCTACTCTGCTATCATTGAACCTTAGCCCATGGTCAGCTTGTATACCATGGTTGCCAGGTCCTGAAGGCCACACCTAAGGCTTTCCCTACATTGATTTGTGACTCACATCTTCTTGCACCTGAGAGCTCAGGTAACTCTCCCAAGCCTGGGGAGGTTGTTTTCACGTTGACCTGACATAATAATGGAAACCGGTGAGCTGACAGGTTTCCACTTTGCAGGGCTTTGTGTCAACAAAGAGCAGAGGTACACTTCTTCTTTAGGGCTTCCGAACTCTGTTTGCCATATGTACTGCTCCAGTTATGTTCCAAAAGAGATTGCAATGACCAAAGTCACAGTTAAACTTATGGGAGATGCGTGTGCTCCCCCAACTTGGCCCTCTGAGATGCTGAACATTTGCTGTGTGATATCTTGTTTTTTTCTTTCATCACCGCAGACGTCCCTACCCAACCTTGTGTCAGTTCTAGAACAATTTAAAGGTATTTCAAATTAAAAAATCAACTACTCAAAATCCTTTGCACTGAATATCTCTTTACCGGCCAACCTAGTATAACAATGCCAGACAAATTGTCCTTTTAAATGGAAAGCAGATGCCATCACATATCTGGGTATTCAACTCCCTGGTAAACTAGAAGTCTTATATGATAAAAAAACTTTTTATCAGAACTGAAAGCTATACAACAGGATCTTCAAAAGTGGTATGTGCCCACTGTTTCTTGGTTTGGACAGGCCTCTATCTTAAAGATATTGGTTTCACCCTGCCTATTATACAAAATACAGACTATCCCGATCCGCTTACCTCCCTCCTTTTTTTGCGGCCTACAAGAGGATGTGTAGGTCCTTCCTTGGGGGACTAAATCGGAACGCATCGGGTGGGCGAAGCTAGTATTATCAAAATCTAAGGGTGGAATTGGCCTCCCTGATCTACAGTGCTATAATGGGGCAGTCCATCTGACTAGGGTTGTAGATTGGAGGATTCATACACGTTGCAAGGGCTGGGTGGATCTTGAGCAATTGATTTTGGGATCTAATTCTCAATTCCCTGGTTCTCCAAAAAGCATGTACCACCTACCCTTCACACACACATCCCCTTATTGGGGCAACTCTTCATGCCTTCAACATGGTCTGTAAAGTCCATACGCTTTCGGACATGGAATGTTCGATTACCCCTATTAGAGGTAATCTGGACTTTCCTCCAGGTTTGGCTAAAACCTACCTATCAAAGGAATGGCCATATGCAGAGATGTAAGTGGAACACTTCTTTCGCAGGGGCAAGTTCATACAGCAGCATAAGCTTGCAGCATTATCGAATACTAAATCTTTCCCTTTTTGGTCCTATAGTCAACTAAAACATTATCTAGATCCGGTGAGCAGAGAAAGATACACGATAGCACCTACTGTATTCGAATCACTGTGTTCTAGCTTGTCTCCTCAGAGTTGTGTGATCTCAATGCTATACACCTCCATGTTTGGGGAACAATACGCTTCTTTACACTTGGTTAATGTATTCTGGGAATCCGTGTTGGACACAGAAATAGAGGACACTAGCTGGGACTGCATTGACTTGTTTATTCACAAAGGTTCTCTAAATGTGAACAAGCAGGAAAATGTTTATAAAATGAAAACAAGATAATATAGGACACCAGAGTAGCTTCATAGGTTTTTTCCGACAGTACCAGATCATTGTTGGAGATGTGAAAAGGAAATAGGCACTTTTCTCCACATTTGGTGGACGTGTCCACTGATTCAGCCGTATTGGAGTAAGATTCATGAAGTGACGACGGCCATCTCTTCGCTCCCATTGGAGTTTTCACCAGCACATTACCTCCTTCATCTCTCTAAATTACCCCAAAAAAGATACTATAAGTCAGTAGCTATGCATATGATTAACACTGCTAGGCTTTGTGAACCAGTACATTGGAGGTCCGCATCGCCTCCTCCAATCAAAGAATGGGCATTATGTATCAACCGCGTAGCAGTGAGGAGGAGCTGATATACACCTCACAAGATAGAAACTCCAGCTTCTCAGCTACGTGGGAGGCTTGGATCACTTATAGAAATTATCAGCTGTTTTAAGAATTGATACAAAACAGTGATTGACCTATTATCACGATGCATTGTTCTTTCTGATGTTGCATCTGGTGAACATGGTGGACCCCGTATGATGTATATTCTAGCCAGAAGTAGATGGAGGGGAGCTGATAGATGAGCTGCTAGAATTGTCACCAGTGGGGGTTATCACATGAGCACCTTGCATCTCGTCCATTGAAGCACTTATTTGGACACTCTGTGTAGTTCTATCATCTATTATTATTATGAACTTTATGGACTTTATTATTCCAACATAATTTATTATGAGTATTTGTGTTTTTTGCGCTGCACCGCTGTATAAATGTCACTGATCCCCAAAAAATTTCAAAAGTGTCCGATCTGTCCACCGCAATGTCGCAGTCCCGCTAAAAATCGCAGATCGCCGCAATTACTAGTAATAAATAAATAATATAAATGCCATAAATCTATCCCCTATTTTGTAGACACTATAACTTTTGCGCAAACCAATATATGCTTATTGCGATTTTCTTCCCAAAAATAGGTAGAAGAATACATATTTGCCTAAACTGATTTTTACATTTTTTGGGGGGATATTTATTACAGCAAAAAGTAAAACATATTGTTTTTTTTTTTTCAAAATTGATGCTCACCGCAGAGGTGATCAAATACAAAGAAAACTCTATTTGTGGGAAAAATAGGTGATCAATTTTGTTTGGGTACAATTTTGTACAGTGCCGTATCGCAAAAAATGCCTGGTCATAAAGGGGGCAAATCCTTCCGGTCCTTAAGTGGTTAAGGTAGACTCAGACAAAGTTAGCCCTTTATTTTCAGTGTATACAAAAGCATATGTAAGTTAAGAGTTCAATTTTTAAAAAAAAAACTATTGTACTGAGATGTACACATGTCTGTGAGACTCTGACTTGTTGCACAGCAATCAAAGCATATTTTATGGGTACAAGAAGGCTTTTGCTTTATTTTATTTTGTTTTGTTTTAAGCTCCTCCCATTGTTAATGCAATTCAGCCACACCCACTGTTCACCAGAGAGCACTATGCGCACCTCATTACCGCTCTCCTTGAGGTGTCCAAAGGTACCCCAGGTCTTTTATAATTTAAGCAAGCACCAGGGTGGTAAAAACTGTAGCCTGTTTTTTACTGCTTTTCAGCAGCCCATATACGCTCCATATACATGTATCTTTTTTTATTAATGTATGTTGATTTTTTTCATCTTTAAATCAGAAAATATCTCCTTTTCACCTTTTATTGTTGTAAATGTGCCAATTTTAGTAGACAACTGCAGAGAAACTTTTGGTCTTGGTAAATATACCATTGAACAAATTTTGTTATATCGGTTTCATAAGTGTAAAAAATACCTGTTTATCTCAACAGAAATGTAGTTTGTTTTTTAGTTTTTATAGGAACCTGTCAATGCTGCTCCAAAACCTTAAACAATGAGCCCTGTCTGAGTACTCTTTGTGATCCACAGAACAACTCCTTTCTATGTTATTGAGATGAGCCCTGTCTGAGTACTCTTTGTGATCCACAGAACAACTCCTTTCTATGTTATTGAGATAAAGAGAGGGGAAGGTGTTCTGTCGGTCTAACCATCTCCTAAGGAGAGTTGAGGTAAAAGTTTTCCAGCATGGTAACTCAATGCAAATTTATGAAAACTAAGCTTTTGTGTGACCCAAATGTCTAACCTTCTTTTGGCTCTCCTCCTGGCAAACATCTGACCTCCTTTCTAAGTTGCATTAACCTGCTCTGTGCTGTTTTGCAAGCTTTTTAACTTGCATAGGGAGAGGAGTAGTTCTGATGCACATAAAAGCCTGTCTACACAGGCTCTGAATCATTTATGTGTTTTTGACTGATGCGGCTGATATTTCAGAATCAACTTTATGGCCGTATTGAAACATTTTAACAAGTGAGTTTCTAAAAAAAAAAATTTTTCTAAATAAAAGTGCTTAGTCGGCCCATTTCTTTCATATCTGAAACCTATTTCTAATTGGCAGTCAAAATACACTGTATTACCTGTTACACAAGATTTGTAACCTGTGATTTAGTCAATTTTTTTTTTTTACTTTTAAAAGAGCTTTATTAGTGAATAAAGAGAACAATAAGACAAAGTATCACCCACGCAGGGGTGTAGTAGGGTATAAGTCAGAAAGATGACATATGTCAAAGTTTTTACCATGCGAATAAAGCATAGGTCATCAACTTTATGTAAGACAGGTATAAAGAAGAACTTTCGATAGTTTGTTGATGTTTCAAATAAAACATATAACAAAGCATAACATATAACAAAACAAAACTGTTGTGTCATACACTGTACAATATGACGTTTTCAAAGTACTGACATTCCGTGTTGTGTTAAATATTGTTCAAAAGGAGAGTCAATGAACAGAACAGAACAAGGCTAGATATGAGAGCTGTTCCTCTGATCCCCGGTCACCCCATCTGGGTGCAAGCTGTGACCGGGGGGGGGGGGGGGGGAGAAACAGGTCTCTAGTGTTCAGGCCCACAGATGTAAGTAAGTAGAATACCAACTGAGGTCTAGGTGTCTATTATCCCCTGACTGTGATATTCTTACAGAAAAGAGACAAGAGATGAAGGTGTAGGAAACCGATGTTGCCGACTCTCCGGAGCAATCCAGGCCCCCCACACCAACTATTTTATGCTCACTTTGGAACAGTGGATGCGCCAGGTACAGGTGGTCAGAGCAACATAAGCAATCATAAAATCTACTGCATCATTATTTCTTAGCTGGACCATAGATACCACTCTGCTTGTTTGGAGCTAAGACAGCCTTTGCTTGACGCAAATAAACATTCATAGCTGCTATGTAGCTGGGTAATTTAGTAAATTTTTTAATGTCCGCTCCAGATTTGCCATTTTTCTCCTCAACTCCAAGGCTCACTTAGGTGCAGAAAGCCCTGGGAGCCCGCTTTTGCTCCATGAACGAGACGCACACCAATGACATCTTGGAACTCTAGTCAAGTTTTTTGGGAGTACAAACTGCATACCTTCCACCTAAATCCAAACTCTAACATGTTTCACCCATAGCAGGGCTTAATCATAGGGATGATTTAGTCACTTAAAAGTTAAACTTTTTCATTTGGTGTTTTTGACACCTGTCCACCTTCTGTATATACAGAGTGAGAAGGTCAGTGGTTATATTAAAAAGCATTCTCAGTGCTAAGTACATGTTCCAGATATATTGAAAGTACATAGCTCTTTTGGTTTGCTCATACAATTGTATTATGCCATTAATATGGCATTCATGCATGAAGGGTCTAATATATATATATATATATATATAGTAGCAGGGTGACCCCATGCTACTGTTTAAACTGGTGATTTATGCCAGGTTTATTGGGTAAAAAGCACACTAACGATGCAGGTGTGTGCTGCATTTATATTAGAGCCAGAGAGAGTGCTTAGAGCCCCTCCTGCCTGAGGGAGGTCAGTGTGTGTAATGGGAGCCGTGTTAGATGCTGCCAGGCATCAAAGGTGTCCAGGACAGAGGAAGGCCTGAGCCTGAGAGAAAGTCCATGAGGGTCAAGAGAGAGTCCATGTGGGACAGAAGCAGCAAGGGAACCATACAGAGAGAGTCCAGGAGGGACACAAAGTTAGGAAGATGCAGAGCTCAGGTGCAGTGTCTGTGCATAAACACTGGGATGTATTTCATGGTCAAGTGGACCAAAAAAGGTACTAAAGTTTAGGAGGAACCCTAAAGAGGTACTTGGAGCAGTAAATCTACCACAAGATAGTATGGTAGGAGAGGTGTGTATTTGAAACATGTGGTCGGGTGTTTGTCCCATCTGGGCAGTGTCGCTCCTCTTGAGTGTTTTGAAGTGAAGAGTCAAAATAGTAGCAGGATAGGATGAGTCGATTAGTCAGGTTGCTAGTCAGTCCCTCTGAGGCTTTGTCCCTCGTCAGATTATCTAAATGTATTCCATAACTGCCACGTCTTGGAATATGCCTCCTGTTTGTGTTGATTAGTGAGGATCAGATCCTCCATCCGGCTAATCTCGTCTACTTTTTGAGGCCATTGAGCAATAGTCGGTGGGTGTGGGGACTTCCAGTTGAGTGGGATGCAGGCCTTGGCTGCGTATAGGAGATGTCGGATCACAGATTTTTTGTATACTCATGCCAGTGTTTCCGTCACGTGTAGGAGAAAGTAGGCCGGTTCGTCTGGCACCGTTCGGTCTGTGAATATTTGGGTTATACTTCGGACTTCTCCCTAGAAATTTCGCAGTCGTGGACATGACCAGAATATGTGTAGGAGGGTGCCCTCCTCTGTTTGACACCGCCAGCAATGGTCCGGAGTTGTTAGGAAGAATTTGTGTAATAGGGCAGGGGTCCTGTACCAGCATGTAAGGATCTTGTAGTTTTTTCCTGGGTTCTGGCGCATAGGGAGGATTGGTGGGTGAATTTGATTATGTGTAGTTTTTTATCGTCAGTGAAGTGGCAGTTTAGGTCTCTTTCCCACTTGGTAAGGGATTGGGGTTGGTAGTCTCGCGGCAGCTCGATCAGGATGGCATACGTTACGGAGAGTGTATGTGTGATCACAACAGTCTCCATGCAGAGCTCCTCCAGGGTCATGAGGCATTGTTGTGAGTCGTTGGGGGGGGCGGGAGTCGGCTGAGAAAGTGGCTGAGTTGTAAGGCTCTCATGAAGTCTAAAGTGGGATGCTTGATAGAGTCCTGCAACTCGAAGATCATGGAACTTCTTGTCGTGCAAGCCCGGTTCAAACTGAGGATGGCCGATGACAGGTCTTAAGGGGGAGTTGCAAGTTGAGAGGCAGGATTTTGACATTAGTTGCAAGCATATATTAGCTGTGTTGCCTATCAGGGGGTGAGGTTTGAGCTTGGGTGGTAGAGTGGTGTGGCACCAGGGGGCTCTGTGGAGGGGTATGTCACATTGGTATTGTTCCAGTTGCATTCATAACTTGGTGTCTTTATGTCGGCACCAGTCCAGCAGTCTACTAAGGTGGGCTGCCTGGTAGTATGTGCGGACTTCTGGCATTGCCAGGCCCCGTGTACTTTTGGTAGGGAAAGTCATGTTCTATTTAGACCTGGGTGTTTCCCTGCCCAGAGAAATCGAGTAAATGTGGAGTGAACTTATTTAAAATAGTCATATATATATAGTATATGAATTAGCAGGGCTTGGAGGAGGTAGAGGAATTTGGGGAGTATTGACATTTTGAGGATGTTGCAGCGGCCGAGCCATGAGTGGAGGCCATCGCCCCATTTGTCAAGTAGTTTTTGAACTGTTTTCAGCAGGGAGGGAAGTTGAGCTTAAACAGTTGGGATATTGAGGTGTGTATGTAAGTGCCTAGGTACTTCAGGGCCGAGTCAGTCCATTTCAGGTTAAAGCTGTCTGTTTAAGCTGGTGTTTCGGTATCCCTATGCCCATAGCCTCTGATTTGGTAAAGTTGATCTTCAAATTAGAGAGGTGGCCGTAAATGTCGAATTCTCGTAGGAGGTGTGGTAGGGAGGTTGAGGGGTTTGAAAGGGAGAACATGAGGTCGTCAATATATGCAGACACTTTGTACCGTGTTTCATTAGCTCCTATTCCGGCAATGTCTGGGTTCAGTTGGATGTGGCACAAGAAGGGTTCTAGGGTCAGGGCGAATAATAAGGGTGAAAGGGGGCATAGTGAAATCTTTTAAAGGGCTAAGATTATGTTACTGGAATCTCATGTTCCTAACTTTTCAGTAAACAAAGCTCAATTATTTCACTTAAATTGCGTGTGTGTGTCTCTAATTATCTTGATTATCACCTAAAATGTCTGAACCCAGGGTGTCAGAAGTGTCAGAGGACTTGCAGGGTCGGGGTCACCAGTGGGGTACAGATTTAGCAAGCGGCCCTCACCGGGGTAGCGATACACATAATATATATATATATTATTATTTGTTTCACTGTTTGTTTTTCACCTTTTTGTGAACAAACATATCCCACTCAAGTTCTTTATTACCGTTTACAGGTATAGTCATACCAGTCACTGTAGGATCCTAGCTTGGGATTTCTAAAAAGGGGCAGCAGCTAATGAGGTCACATCCCTACTGATGCTGTCCTTATCCTGTAAACATATTAGCTCTAAGAAACAGAGCCCAAATTGGTTCCTAGAGCTGACCTATCTGTCTGCGTGCTGTTGTGTATAGACTGATACCAAGTTACATTCTAACTCTATGAAAAAAATAATGTAACCATTTTTTAATGATCATTAGAATGGATCAAATAGTTATTATATCTGTCCAGAGTTCAGATTTAAGGTAAAGAAAAAAGCCAACAAATCTGCAATAAATTAAGATTTATTTGTGTCTTAGATAAGTTAGGTGATTTGTCTGATGATCAAAGGCTCTGTTTCCTTCAATTTTTTTAAGTTGTCCAAAATCTTCTTTTTCATTTGTTCATATTCTAGAACAAGAAAACAAACAATTCAGAAAACTCAGACGTATAGAGTAGATTAAAATGCTTTGTCGAAGAATCAGTCAGTTCATATTTTCAATGTCATAAACTCAAATTAGCACATTTAAACTCACATCTGCTTAATTGTTCAGAGAATAACTCAGGTATTGATGTACCAAAACTGGTGCACACAAAATCTGGTACATATGTGCATAGTAACCAATCAGCTTCCAGGTTTTATTTTCAGTTAGAAGCTGATTGGCTACTATGCACAGCTGCACCAGATTCTGTGCATGCGAGTTTTAGTAAATCTCAGTACCTCTTTTTTTATACCACATTTTTAAACATGTACAACATTGTGTTACATGTCACACAAGTTAAAAACCATGCATTGGCCTTTAAACAAATGGAGTATAAATATAATTATTGACTGGAATGCCTATTTGTAAAGTCATTCTCGCAAAAAAAAAAAAACACTGTTATTAAAAGTCCATTTGATGTTTGACTACTAGTTTACTAATGAATTTACAATAGGGGAAAGATGTGTAACCATGATCCATGCTGTGAAGCTGGCAACATTGAGATTTAAAATCTCATTGAGGACATCGACTATGTATTGCAATAGTTTAATATGTTGAATATACAGTAAGTTGAATAAATTGCTTAAGTTGGCATAAGTACTACATACAGTAGGTGTGGGCAAGTCTAAAATCATATTGTATGATGTGGGATTGTACAATCATATTGTAGCATTTATGGCCAGTTTTAGCATAGAATCAGGAATAGTCCGCACTCTAGACAGATAGACATAGTACTTGTCTACAGTTTGGGCTAACTACAGTAGCCAATAATTGATGGTCTAAAACTGATTATAAATCATAAAATTCAATACTGAAAAACTCTGCATAGTAGCATTAACATTGCAGTCAATGATTGTGTTGGGCTTACTGCTTTTTTTTTTAAATGTGTGCACCCATGAAACTGCAAAAAAATACAATGCGCAAGGTTTTCTATAGATGATGTAAAACACTGTTTCTAAATGTATTAGTATCACCGCCCTGCCATTCTGGGGCCTCCTTGACTTTTACCCTGAGCGGTAAATTGGGTTTGTGGTACTATGCAAAAATAGTTACCCTGAATCTTATTAGAGATTAAGCATTTTTACATAAAATTAAAAGCCTAAGCAACGTCATTGTTAATGCTAAGGAGGTTATAACTTGTAATTGTCCAATATAGTCACAGTTTCAAAAGAACTAATGATGAAGGTGATTTAAAGGGATTCTTGTCAGTATATACTAAAAAAACTGTATTTTTTGTAAAACAATATACCAAATTTATGTTGCATATGTATTTAAAGCTTAAGTTGTGGATGCCCCTCTACTTGTATACTAAAGCTGGCCATCCATAGTTTTTTTTTTTTTTAATTCAGCCAACAGGAAGATGGTGGAGGAGTCGGAGGAATTCCTGGCGGGACATTGTATTCTGACAGTGACAACTGCCTATGTTAGAATACACTGATTGTCTGAAGATGCCGATTAAGAAACGTGTTGTTCCTTCAACAGAAGTCCATCAAACAATTGACTTATGTTAAGCAGTGATGGCCACACATTAATCAAAATTTGACCGATCACTGCTGAATCAGATGAATTTCAATGCATAGCCAGTTTAAGAGTCTATTGCTCATTTAATCCAGGGAAATATGTTTATCTGTATCATTGCTTCCACGGTGAACTTTATAAGTAGCCCAGAGCTCAACTTTAACAGAATGCATTAGCTATGCAAATTAGTCAAATAGTGTCAAGTTAACCGACACATGATGGCACTAATAAATTTGGACTGGACATCTAGGCATCAATGACCTTTGGTCATGAAAGAGTTAAAGCGTTCAGCATTCTTATTAAAGGTTACAGACACATTACTGTGAATGAAATGGCCCTTTTCTCCCTTCCTGGCTGCAGCTTAAAAATTGCCCTATACTCCAAGAGTATAAGTAATAATTTCACATAGTGCTCCAAAAACGAATGCAGTAAAATTCTATAGCTTGCAAAATATTAGTCGATTTAGACAACTTAATCTGTGTGTTAAAAGCCACTGTTTTTTTTTTTAGATACCTATGGCTTAAAATAATTGTTTTTATCAGTTTTTCAAAAAATCTCCCTGTGTTGACTTCTGTTTCCTACAGAAGTCTGTTTCCTACATGAACCATAAAGACAACACTGTACGTTTGTTTATGTGTCTTTATGTGCTATATTTGTAATAGTTCTGTGAATACTGAAAGTTGGGGAAAAAATGTATGCTCTCTTCTGCCACAGTACCCACTCTTGTTTCCTCGTTGCTTTACATAATAATATGAGAGCTGTACCATTATATTTTTTTTTACAGCTGTGTGCTTTTAAAGCTACAACAAATGGTACTTACAATTTCAGTGTCCTCCTTGACCATGGTGTCCCTGGTTTCCTTGACCTTGACCACCATGGTGTCCCTGGTGTCCTTGACCTTGCCCACCATGGTGTCCCTGGTGTCCTTGACCTTGCCCACCATGACCTCCATGGCCCCCTTGACCTCCATGACCTCCATGACTACCATGATTACCCTGGTTGCCATGCTGCCCTGATTGACCGTGATCACCATGGCCTCCTTGTTGTCCTTGCTGACACTGCTGGGCTTGAGTCTGACATTGCTGAGTTTGGGTTTGGCACTGCTGAGTTTGACACTGCTGGATCTGCTGACCGTGACCTCCTTTTACTCCAGTCATGATTATTCTGTGAGTTGTTGAGGGTAGTGGATGCAAGAGGCTCTAGGAAACGATCTGTCTCTTTGCAGTCTAAGAATGTGCTTTTTATACAAAAACACTGAACTTTATGACAATGCGATGTGTGATAATTGGACAATTTATGTGTGATGCACACAAACTGTGTGCATTTAGGTAAACATTAACTATGAGCAATACACTTTTAAGAGGCTTGAAAACTGAGAGATTTTTTTTACATTCATGAAGCATTCTTTGATGTTTGTCTGTAAGTATTACTAAGCCTGTCATGAAAGGTTAATCCATTAAAAAGTATTGTTGTACAGAAAACTCATATGTATAGCATAGCCCATATACACTTTGATGTTCTTACTGAAAAGAATCCTGCTGAGGTTATTTTAATCAGTAAAGTTTATGTAAATATAGTGTTTATCCAAGGTCATAAGGTTTGGTAAAGATGTGTTTTTAGCTATACAGTACATAGACACATTGTTGCATCACTGAGGTAATGAGAGTTTGGACAGGAAGAAACAAGACATCTAAATCTCTGTATCCCTTTGCTGAAATTTCCCATCCCACTGCTTAAACAGAACTGTATACTGTATGTAGCTGAGGATACATCCAGTTTATACAGAGCACACAGCAGGCACATTTAGTAGTGAAGGTCAAAGTTTGTTTGGGCAAGCTTGGTCCAAATAAACTATTTAACCACTTCAATACCGGCCACTGTCATATGACGTCCACTAGGTGGATCTCCCATCCTGGGTGGACGTCATATGACGTCCTCCTATTCCCGGCCGTCTAGGGGGCGCGCGCGCACCCGCGGCGTCACTCGGGACCCGGTGCGCATGCGCGGCGGCCGCGATGTCTGCCAGGCACCCGCGATTGCCCAGGAAAACAGCGGGACCGTGGAGCTGTGTGTGTAAACACACAGCTCCATGTCCTGTCACCGGAGAGGAGACCGATGGTGTACAGAGGAACACCGATCGGTCTCCTCCCCTTGTGAGTCCCCTCCTTCCTGCAGCGCCCCCTAGTGTTAACCCCTTCCCTGCCAGTCACATTTACACAGTAATCAGTGCAATTTTATAGCAACGATCGCTGTGTAAATGTGAATGGTCCCAAAAATGTGTCAAAAGTGTCCGCAGTCACGAAAAAAATCGCAGATCGCCGACATTACTAGTTAAAAAAATAAAAATAAAAATGCAATAAATCTATCTCCTATTTTGTAAACGCTATAACTTTTGCGCAAACCAATCAATAAACGCTTATAGCAATTTTTTTTTACCAAAAATATGTAGAAGAATACGTATCGGCCTAAACTGAGTAAAAAATTTTGTTTTTTTTGTTTTTTTTTAATTGGATATTTATTATAGCAAAAAGTAAAAAATATTGTGTTTTTTTTTTTTTAAATTGTCGCTCTTTTTTTGTTTATGGCGCAAAAAATAAAAACCGCAGAGATGATCAAATACCACCAAAAGAAAGCTCTATTTGTGGGGAAAAAAGGACGTCAATTTTGTTTGGGTGCAACGTCGCACGACTGCGCAATTGTCAGTTAAAGCGACGCAGTGCCGAATCGCAAAAAGTGCTCTGGTAAGGAAAGGGGTAAAATCGTCCGGGGCTGAAGCGGTTAAACTTCACTAGAGATCATATCATAAATGTCTAAATTATTCATCTTATAGAGTAGGTCATAGAAAGAATTTACAAAAAAAAATAACATTATGGGTGTAGGCATTGAAACAGACATGTATAGATAGATTTTTTTTTAATTAATTAGGATAGATTCACATCTGGGCCTTTGTGGGAGGATAACCAGTTGGCCCATACCTCACATTATGAATTAATTGCAAACAAATAAAATATTTTAAAAAAGAGACAGATAAAATTAGGGACATTTATAAATTCTGTCACACGGCAAAGCAATGCTAAACTGGAGCAGTGAGACATATTGTGGGACAAATTGAATACAAAGTTACAGTTTTAGTCATATATTCCTTCCTCTACTGCTCTAGAATAGAATAGTATGGGCAGAATGAAATAAATTAAACCTGGCCCTGACCACTTCTTCATTACGCATCTATTTATAGTGAAAATCCATCTAGTTTACGGCAATAAATCTGTCTCAGAACTTTGCAAACTGTCGTACTTGACTGCCGAGGAATACAGATGCATAGTGAACCTATTACAGATACTATGTTGAACAAGAGACAGTCACATTTGTGACTGTGGATGTGCTCAAGGTTTAGTTTGAACACAAGTTTGGACCGAACCTTGGCTGTTCTCCATTGCTGTCAATGGTTTTTAAGGACACCTGTGGATGCAGGCACTGCCGAGTCAGGGGTGTCACAGGCTTCAGGCTCCATTCACTTACATGGCTAAGAATCCGGCCATGTAAGCAAAGAAGCCGGGGATATAATAAAATGGCATTGGGGTTCTTCCATACCTTCAGGCCTGGTATGAATTTTAGGGGTCCCCACAAAAAAAAGTGCCGTGAAGTTCCCTCAAAAATCCATGCCTATCCAGGAAATGGAGTGACTAGCATGCACTAGCATGCACTCCAATCCTAAACCATACCAGGTAATGTGCTCTCAACATGGTAGAGTAGTAGGAGAACACCACCCCCCCCCAACTGGCAAAGCACATTTTCCCCATGTTAATGAGGACAAGAGCCACTTCCCCCATAAGCCTGGCATGACGGTTTTGGGATTGGGGAGGGGGAGGTCTGCGAGCAGGGGATTTAAGGAAAATCTGGAATACCCCTTAACAGTAAGGGGGGCCCATATACTACATTATGACACCCCATGTAAATGAGTAAAAAATAGAATAACTGAAATTTATTAAAATTAATAAAAAAAAGATAAAAAAAGGGGTGCTCCCATACGGTTAACGTTATTGGTAATGTAAAGGGAGCTTCCGGGTTAAAAAAAAAACCCTGTACACAGGCCCCTATAGCCACTGGTCCATAGACCTCAAGATTACAAAGGCATTGCTTCAAGTCACATCAAAATCGTGGCAAAGAAATTGGACGTCTGCAGATCTTTTCATTGGCTCTCAGTGCTGTCAATCAAAGCCAGTGAAAAGGGAGCAGGGGGCGGGGCTGAGTCCCACTGTCTGTGTCAATGGATGCAGCAGAGGGACTCGGTTGCAAGCACACACGAGTGCCCCCATGGGAAGCAGCTTTCCATGAGGGCACTGGCCAGACAGGAGGGGCCAAGAGCATTGGCAGGGGACCCAAAAAGAGGAGGATCCCAGCCGTAGGTAAGTATAGACATGTTTGTTATTTAAAAAAAAAAAGTACCTTTACAACCCCTTTAAGTGAAGAGTACAGTATATAAAGAGCTACTTGCAATTAAAGCGGAAGTAAACCCATCGATTTAACAGTTAAAAAAAAATAAGGCATGCCGGGAATGCTAACTGCACATTGGCTGTGCTCCCAACCAAACTGTCAAACCATCCAATGGCTGGTGTCATAACGGATCACATGTGCAGCACCGTGGCAGTTGAAGATTAAACAGAGGCAAAGATGGCGGCTTCCTTGGCTGAAAATGATAGGGGGGTTTACTTCCACTTTAACCTATCCAAAAGCATCTCTCACAGTGAAGTCCTGGATACACAGGTGAGCAACTGTTGAGGGATCACTGAGCTTGCACAACAGGCGAGTAGCTGGAGGAGTCCTGGGGCTGATATCACTGGTGGTTTGTTCTCTGAAGTGGCTGTGTATTTGATGGAAGCTGCATGCTTGTAGGCTCCTGTCTGGCTGCCTGCATGCCGACTATACCCAAATGTCTAACCTTCTTTTGGCTCTCCTCCTGGCAAACATCTGACCTCCTTTCTAAGCTGCATTAACCTGCTTTGTGCTGTTTTGTAAGATTTTTAACTTGCATGGGGAGAGGAGTAGTTCTGATGCACATAAAAGCCTGTCTACACAGGCCCTGAATCATTTATTATATATATTATGTGTTTTTGACTGATGTGCCTGATATTTCAGAATCAACTTTATGGCCGTATTGAAACACGCACACAAGCGAGTTTCTAGAGAATTTTTTTTTCTAAATAAAAGTGTTAGTTGACCCATTTCTTTCATATCTGAAACATATTTCTAATTGGCAGTCAAAATACACTGTATTACCTGTTCCACAAGATTTGTAACCTGTGATTTAGTCAATTTTTACATGTCCGCTCCAGAACTGCCATTTTTTTCTCCTCAACTCCAAGGCTCACTTAGGTGCAGAAAGCCCTAGGAGCCCGCTTTTGCTCCATGAATGAGGCACACACCAATGACATCTTGGAACTCTATTCAAGTTTTTTGGGAGTACAAACTGCAGACCTTCCACCTAAATCCAAACTCTAACATGTTTCACCCATAGCAGGGTGAACCCATGCTACTGTTTAAACTGGTGATTTATGCCAGGTTTGTTGGGTAAAAAGCACACTAACGATGCAGGTGTGTGTTGCA
The DNA here is from genome assembly GCA_028564925.1 of Lithobates sylvaticus. Classification (NCBI taxonomy): domain Eukaryota; kingdom Metazoa; phylum Chordata; class Amphibia; order Anura; family Ranidae; genus Lithobates; species Lithobates sylvaticus. The sequence continues at coordinate 150,765,121 of CM053036.1, read as the reverse complement.
TTTATATTAGTGCCAGAGAGAGTGCTTAGAGCCCCTCCCTCCTGAGGGAGGTCAGTGTGTGTAATGGGAGCCGTGTGAGATACTGCCAGGCATAAAAGGTGTCCAGGTCAGGACAGAGGAAGGCCTGAGCCTGAGAGGAAGTCCATGAGGGTCAAGAGAGAGTCCATGTGTGACAGAAGCAGCAAGGGAACCATACAGAGGGAGTCCAGGAGGGACATAAACAGTTAGGAAGCTGTAAGTGTCATGAAGATCCTGCCAGAAATCTAAACCCGGGCCGTCCTGGCCCTCAGATTCCATTGCGCATGCGCATGCGCGCCCGGGCGCGGGCACGTGCACAACCGCGCACAGGGAGACGGGCGCGCGCCCTAGTTAGCACCAGCCAGCCTATTTAAGCCTGACTTGAGCAGACGGTCTTTGCTGTCTGCTCTACAGCGTTGTGGTGTAGTAAAAAGAAACCTGATCCTGTTATACCTGTTCCTTTGACCCGGCTTGCCATAAAGACTATCCTGCTTTCTGCCTGTACCCGACCCCGGCTTCCAGTGACCATCCTCCTGCCTGATCCATTGTACCTTGCCCTGGTTCAGATTCATTACCTGACTTCTTGATGAACTTTGGTTCCTTGTTTAGCCTTTGTCCAGTCTGCAGTCTGACCCTCTGTAACGAGCCTGTTCACCTGTTGGTTCCAGTCCAGTCTGTGGTTCCGCTTCCTGTGTTCAGTTTCTGTCAGCTCTGCTATCCAAGTGTACCTGTGAACTTACCTGCCAAGCCGTTGTCCAGTTCCTGTCAGCGCTGCTATCCAGTTTACCTGTGAGCCTGCTTCCTGTGATCCTGCCAGCGCTGCTATCCAGTTTACCTGTGAGCCTGCTTCCTGTGATCCTGCCAGCGCTGCTATCCAGTTTACCTGTGAGCCTTCCAGTGATCCTGCCAGCGCTGCTATCCAGTTTACCTGTGAGCCTGCTTCCTGTGATCCTGCCAGCTCTGCTATCCAGTTTACCTGTGGGCCTGCTTTCCTGTGATCCTGCCAGCTCTGCTATCCAGTTTACCTGTGAGCCTGCTTCCTGTGATCCTGCCAGCTCTGCTATCCAGTTTACCTGTGAGCCTGCTTTCCAGTGATCCTGCCAGCTCTGCTATCCAGTTTACCTGTGAGCCTGCTTCCTGTGATCCTGCCAGCTCTGCTATCCAGTTTACCTGTGAGCCTGCTTTCCAGTGATCCTGCCAGCTCTGCTATCCAGTTTACCTGTGAGCCTGCTTCCTGTGATCCTGCCAGCTCTGCTATCCAGTTTACCTGTGAGCCTGCTTTCCAGTGATCCTTCCAGCTCTGCTATCCAGTTTACCTGTGAGCCTGCTTCCTGTGATCCTGCCAGCTCTGCTATCCAGTTTACCTGTGAGCCTGCTTTCCAGTGATCCTGCCAGCTCTGCTATCCAGTTTACCTGTGAGCCTGCTTCCTGTGATCCTGCCAGCTCTGCTTTCCAGTTTACCTGTGAGCCTGCTTTCCAGTGATCCTGCCAGCTCTGCTATCCAGTTCGCCTGTGAGCCTGCTTCCTGTGATCCTGCCAGCTCTGCTTTCCAGTTTACCTGTGAGCCTGCTTTCCAGTGATCCTGCCAGCTCTGCTATCCAGTTCACCTGTGAGCCTGCTTCCTGTGATCCTGCCAGCTCTGCTATCCGGTTTACCTGTGAGCCTGCTTCCCAGAGATCCCGCCTGCTCAGCTAACCTGTTTCCTTCCCACCGGTCTGTTGATCCTGCCAGGCACCCGTGCTCCTCCTCACTCCTGGCTCTCCTGTTCCCACACCAGGGGACCAGGAGTGGGAGACGCAAGGGAGGCCTCTCCCTGCAATCTCGGGCTCGCACCACCAGGTACGTGACAGTAGCAGACAGCCATGTCTGAGCCCGAGCAGGGAGCCCCCGCCATGGAGGGGCTATGCCAACACCTGGCAGGTCTGACCGAAGCGGTGAAGAACCTCCAGCAGGGTTACACCCGGCTGGAGGAACGGGTACTGGCCCTGTCTGGTCCATCCAGTACCCAAGGAACTCCTCACCCAGCAATACCCCCAACGGGGCCTGCACCTACCCAGACTATAGTGATGCTACCACCTGAGCCCAAAGTACCTACTCCAGAGAAATTTACGGGTGCCCGTGGTAGCTTCAGAACTTTCCGTAACTCTTGTGAACTCCATTTTGCCCTGCAACCTAGGACCTTCTCTTTAGAGACCACCAAGGTGGGTTTTGTGGTAGCCCTACTGACTGGGGATCCCCAAATCTGGGCCCACCGTCTCGTGGAACAAAAGGATGCAGCATTGACCAGTCTCTCCACCTTTTTTGATGCCATGGCGCAGCTTTATGAGGACCCCCAACTCTCAACCACTGCGGAGGCCGCCTTACGTTCTCTCCAACAGGGTCGAAGACCAGCAGAGGACTATGTGGCTGAGTTCAGGCGTTGGGGTGCCGACACCGACTGGAACGATGCTGCCCAGTCGCATGGGCCTCTCAGACGCACTCAAGGACGAGCTCGCCAGAGTGGGGGTACCCCAGACCCTGAATTCCCTCATAGACCTAAGCATCCAAATTGACCGGCGCCTACGGGAGCGTAGGGCCGAACGAACCTTGGGGTCCCCAAAACCTACCTGGATGCTCCCCAGGGGTCCAAGTCACTTCCGCACTGCTCCCCCTGTTAAACCTACTCATGCCTCTTCAGCATCAGAACCCATGCAACTTGGACTCCTGCGGCCTTCTCTCACCCCAGCAGAACGCCAGAGACGCCGCAGCAACAATCTGTGCCTGTATTGTGGAGAGCCTGGTCATTATGTCCGGAACTGCCCGGCTAAACTCCGTAAGTTCCCCACTATTCTCTCCAGTTATGTGGATCCTGTGACCGGGGTTTCATCTCATCTTGCCCTTTCTGTTTCCTTCCAGTTCTCAGGAAGGACCCTACAAACCACAGCTATCATTGACTCTGGTGCCTGCAGTTGCTTTATGGACTCTGCTTTTGCTGCCCGGCATCGAATTCCACTCCGTCTGAGAAAACAAGGCCTGTCCGTCCACCTGGCAGATGGGTCCACCATCAAATCTGGCCCAGTGACTCAGGAGACTGCCCCACTGCACACAGTGATCTCAGAGTCACATCAAGAACTGTTATGTTTGGACATAATTTCTTCTCCCTTGTTTCCAGTCATTCTAGGGATCCCCTGGCTGCAAGCACACAACCCGGTCATCAACTGGTCCACAGGAAAGGTGGCCTTTTCTTCTCCCTACTGCCAAAGGTCCTGCGGCTCCTTGGCCCCCGCAGGACCCTCTGCTCTGCTCTGCCTCGAAAACGAGGCAGGTCTACGTCAGTCCATCCCTGAAGTCTACCATGCATACTTGGATGTGTTTAGTAAACAAAGGGCAGATGTGCTGCCACCCCATAGGCCCTATGACTGTCCCATTGAACTCCTTCCCGGGGCCAAGATTCCCTTCGGTAGGGTCTTTCCGTTAACAGAGGTGGAGCAGGGAAAACTAAAGGACTATATTGATGATAACCTGAAAAAAGGGTTTATCCGCCCGTCTACGTCTCCTGCAGGTGCAGGAATATTTTTTGTAGAGAAGAAGGACCATTCTCTCAGACCCTGTGTGGACTACCGTGCCCTAAACGAGGTCACAGTCAAAAATCGCTACCCGCTTCCCCTGGTACCTGAACTGTTTCAGAGGCTTGGCACGGCCTCCATCTTTTCTAAACTGGACCTCAGAGGGGCATACAATTTAATACGTATAAAGGATGGGGACGAATGGAAGACGGCATTTCGGTCTCGATTTGGGCACTTCGAGTACCTGGTGATGCCGTTTGGACTCTGTAACGCCCCCGCTACCTTCCAGTCCTTCATAAATGATGTGCTTCGGGACTTCCTTGATGTTTTTGCTGTTGTTTATCTTGATGACATACTAATTTTCTCTTCCTCCCTAGAGCTGCATCGTGGACATGTTAAAAGTGTGTTGGGCCGTCTCCGGCAACATGGCCTCTATGCCAAGGCAGAAAAATGTCTCTTCGAGGTAGAAAGCATACCCTTCCTAGGTTTGATCATCTCCAGTAGAGGCATCCGGATGGACCCCCAGAAGATCTCGGCCATCCTGGACTGGCCAGTTCCCGCAGATAAAAAGGGGATCCAGCGATTCATTGGCTTCGCCAATTTTTATCGCAAATTCATCAAGGGATTCTCGGCCATAGTGGCACCCATTACTCAACTCACCAAACAAGGTACCCGTTTTCATTGGTCCCCTGAGGCCCAAGGGGCCTTCGAGGCCCTCAAGGGGCTCTTTACCTCAGCCCCTATCCTGAAGCATCCAGATCCTTCTCTGCCCTTTGTCCTCGAAGTGGATGCCTCAGAGATAGCTGTAGGGGCCATCCTGTCCCAGAGACAGGGCATCAAAGCCCTGCTACACCCCGTGGCATTCTTCTCACGGAAATTGTCCCCAGCCGAGAAGAACTACGATGTGGGGGATCGGGAATTACTGGCCATAAAGACCGCCCTCGAGGAATGGCGTTACCTGCTAGAAGGGGCTACTCACCCAATCCTGATCTTCACAGATCACAAAAATCTAGAGTACTTAAAGACTGCCAAGAGGTTAAAACCTAGACAGGCCCGTTGGGCCTTATTTTTCTCTCGTTTTACTTTTCACGTGACATATCGTCCGGGGTCCAAAAACGCGAAGCCGGACGCTCTGTCTCGTATGTATCACAAATCCCAGGATGGTTCCCCTCCAGACACTATCCTTGCCCCTGGAAACTTTCTCCTGCTACAGGAAGACCTACGGTCCCAGCTCAGGCGGGCTTCCAGTGGCCTCATATCCACTCCCGGTCCTGGGTTGCAGGCCAAGGATGGGCTATTGTGGCATGGGGATAAGATTTTCATTCCCGAGGGTCTGCGGGTAACCGTCCTGGAATTGTGCCATGATCACAAGCTTGCTGGACACTTTGGTGTCACCAAGACCACTGAATTGGTACAACGTACCTTCTGGTGGCCTCAGCTGAGGGAAGACTGCAGGAAATTTGTGGAAACATGCACTGTGTGTATTCGGAGCAAAAGTCACAGAACCAAAGCCTGGGGCTTACTCAAGCCATTACCAGTCCCAGATCGCCCCTGGAAAATGCTGTCCATAGATTTCATTGTGGAACTGCCCCCAGCAGAGGACCACACTACGATCTTCGTGATAGTTGATCGTCTGTCAAAAATGGCACACTTTGTTCCCATGAAGGGCACCCCTTCTGCCTCAGAAACCGCACAAGTGTTCATCCGAGAAGTCATCAGACTCCATGGGGTACCAGCCAACATAGTGTCCGACCGAGGGGTACAATTCACCTCTCGGTTCTGGAAATCACTCTGCAAGGCCCTCAACATTGAGCTATCGTTTTCTTCCGCTTATCACCCTCAAACCAATGGGCAGACCGAAAGAACCAATCAGACCCTGGAACAATATCTTCGATGCTTTTCTTCCTTCTCCCAAGACGATTGGATCTCCCTGTTACCAGTTGCCGAGTTTGCATATAACAATGCTATCCACTCAGCCACCCAACAGACACCTTTCTTCGCCAACTATGGCTTTCATCCTTCATTCCTGCCCAATTCTCTTCCTGAATGTACTGTGCCCGCAGTCCAGGAGAAGATTGACTTCTTTGCTTCCAATAACCAACTCCTGCAGGACACCATGGCCCGGACCCAGGAACATAACAAAACAGTCTTTGACCGAAAGAGGCGTGGAGAATTGATACTGGCACCGGGTGACACAGTGTGGCTCTCCACCTTGAATCTGAAGTTGGCTTGTCCCTCAAAGAAACTGGGCCCTAAGTTCTTAGGTCCCTTTCCAGTCAAACGAAAGATTAATGAAGTAGCCTATGAGTTGGAACTTCCTGATTCCCTCAAGGTCCATCCAGTCTTTCATGTTTCCCTGTTAAAGCCCTCCACTTCCAACCCCTTTTCCAACAGAAGGACGGTACCCCCGAACCCAGTCTTGGTAGATGGCGAGGAAGAATATGAGGTAGAGGCCATACTAAATGTTAGAAAAAGGAGAAATCAGAATCAGTTCTTGATCAAATGGAAAGGATATGGTCCTGAAGAGAATTCCTGGGAGCCCGAGTGTAATATCCATGCTAAGAGTCTAGTTCAAGCCTTCAAAAGAGCTCATCCTGAGAGATTTGCCCAGAGGGGCACCCGGAGGTTGCCCCTAGGAGGGGGGCAATGTCATGAAGATCCTGCCAGAAATCTAAACCCGGGCCGTCCTGGCCCTCAGATTCCATTGCGCATGCGCATGCGCGCCCGGGCGCGGGCACGTGCACAACCGCGCACAGGGAGACGGGCGCGCGCCCTAGTTAGCACCAGCCGGCCTATTTAAGCCTGACTTGAGCAGACGGTCTTTGCTGTCTGCTCTACAGCGTTGTGGTGTAGTAAAAAGAAACCTGATCCTGTTATACCTGTTCCTTTGACCCGGCTTGCCATAAAGACTATCCTGCTTTCTGCCTGTACCCGACCCCGGCTTCCAGTGACCATCCTCCTGCCTGATCCATTGTACCTTGCCCTGGTTCAGATTCATTACCTGACTTCTTGATGAACTTTGGTTCCTTGTTTAGCCTTTGTCCAGTCTGCAGTCTGACCCTCTGTAACGAGCCTGTTCACCTGTTGGTTCCAGTCCAGTCTGTGGTTCCGCTTCCTGTGTTCAGTTTCTGTCAGCTCTGCTATCCAAGTGTACCTGTGAACTTACCTGCCAAGCCATTGTCCAGTTCCTGTCAGCGCTGCTATCCAGTTTACCTGTGAGCCTGCTTCCTGTGATCCTGCCAGCGCTGCTATCCAGTTTACCTGTGAGCCTGCTTCCTGTGATCCTGCCAGCGCTGCTATCCAGTTTACCTGTGAGCCTTCCAGTGATCCTGCCAGCGCTGCTATCCAGTTTACCTGTGAGCCTGCTTCCTGTGATCCTGCCAGCTCTGCTATCCAGTTTACCTGTGGGCCTGCTTTCCTGTGATCCTGCCAGCTCTGCTATCCAGTTTACCTGTGAGCCTGCTTCCTGTGATCCTGCCAGCTCTGCTATCCAGTTTACCTGTGAGCCTGCTTTCCAGTGATCCTGCCAGCTCTGCTATCCAGTTTACCTGTGAGCCTGCTTCCTGTGATCCTGCCAGCTCTGCTATCCAGTTTACCTGTGAGCCTGCTTTCCAGTGATCCTGCCAGCTCTGCTATCCAGTTTACCTGTGAGCCTGCTTCCTGTGATCCTGCCAGCTCTGCTATCCAGTTTACCTGTGAGCCTGCTTTCCAGTGATCCTGCCAGCTCTGCTATCCAGTTTACCTGTGAGCCTGCTTCCTGTGATCCTGCCAGCTCTGCTATCCAGTTTACCTGTGAGCCTGCTTTCCAGTGATCCTGCCAGCTCTGCTATCCAGTTTACCTGTGAGCCTGCTTCCTGTGATCCTGCCAGCTCTGCTTTCCAGTTTACCTGTGAGCCTGCTTTCCAGTGAACCTGCCAGCTCTGCTATCCAGTTCGCCTGTGAGCCTGCTTCCTGTGATCCTGCCAGCTCTGCTTTCCAGTTTACCTGTGAGCCTGCTTTCCAGTGATCCTGCCAGCTCTGCTATCCAGTTCACCTGTGAGCCTGCTTCCTGTGATCCTGCCAGCTCTGCTATCCGGTTTACCTGTGAGCCTGCTTCCCAGAGATCCCGCCTGCTCAGCTAACCTGTTTCCTTCCCACCGGTCTGTTGATCCTGCCAGGCACCCGTGCTCCTCCTCACTCCTGGCTCTCCTGTTCCCACACCAGGGGACCAGGAGTGGGAGACGCAAGGGAGGCCTCTCCCTGCAATCTCGGGCTCGCACCACCAGGTACGTGACAGTAAGGAAGATGCAGCGCTCAGGTGCAGTGTCTGTGCATAAACAATGGGATGTGTTTCATGGTCAAGTGGACCAAAAAAGGTACTAAAGTTTAGAAGGAACCCTAAAGAGGTACCTGGAGCAGTAAATCTACCACAAAAGAGCCAGGAGACGAAATGTACAGTGATGGCAAGAACTTCCTGCATAGGAAGACATACCTGTGTTAATTTTGATGTTTGTTTAAATAAAAGTGGGCATGAAAGCCCTGAAAGATATATCTGGTGTGGAGTAAACTCACTGTTTTCACGCTTCCTGAAGACGTGTTGACGAAACGTACGTCGAGGCAGTACCTGGTCACTTTTTTCTACACCATATCCAGTATCCTGGCTGTCGGCTGTGCAGAGTGGAACGCACGCCGTAACAGCGGTGACCAACGAGGGTTTTTCCATCCGGACATTACTACTTTGACAAACGAGCAGCCCCAGTGCCGGGTCGGGCTCTGTACAATGTAAGGAGCCATTTGGCTATTTTTTAATAAACTTTTATATTATTTAAACAATATTACACTATGGATATGTTTCTCTCTTTTTATATGCCCCGTCTGAGCCTATGAGGAGGAAGGTTTTCCCATATATTTCCATGCCATCCTGTATGTGAGCAGGCACAAACCTGTACAAGCGTTGTCTGACTATCTTTTTAATTAAAGTAGTCAAACGGATCTGGTAAGCAGACTACATTACAATCACTATTGGGTGTCGTTTGCTGAAATCTGTGGTAAAGGCAGGACCGTTTTTAAGGCAGGGCAAATGGGGCAGCTGCCCTGGGTCCTATCATTGTAGTGGGACCCAAAGCAACTGCCTCATACTTGCCAACTATCCAAGGTTAAATTTCCTTATCCCTTGAAGTCTCGTGCTGTGTCCCTGTCTATGTATATCATGTCCCCCTGAGGTCACATCCACCATCACTTCTGCTGAATGCTAACCACTGCGGTCATTAAGCCTAACATCAGCCTGGTCTGCAAAAGAAAGCAAATTAGAGGTGGAACCCTTCTTCAAAATAACATGGTGCCACAGCACCCTGAATTTTGGTGCATGTGAATATGCAGGCAGGTAGTGAGGAGATGATGTGCTGTAACCTTTAGCAACTAATCAGTGAGCAATAATGCTGTGCACTAACCTCTTGCAGCCAATCAGTGAGCAGTAATAATGTGCAGTAACCTCTAACAACCAATTAGTGAGTGGTATAGATGTTCAGTAACCTTTAGCAATCAATCAGTGAGCAGTAATAATGTGCAGTAACCTCTAACAACCAATTAGTGAGTGGTATAGATGTTCAGTAACCTCTAGCAATCAATCAGTGAGCAGTAATAACGTGCAGTAACATCTAACAACCAATTAGTGAGTGGTATAGATGTTCAGTAACCTCTAGCAATCAATCAGTGAGCAGTAATAATGTGCAGTAGCCTCTAACAACCAATTAGTGAGTGGTATAGATGTTCAGTAACCTCTAGCAATCAATCAGTGAGCAGTAATAATGTGCAGTAACCTCTAACAACCAATTAGTGAGTGGTATAGATGTTCAGTAACCTCTAGCAATCAATCAGTGAGCAGTAATAATGTGCAGTAACCTCTAACAACCAATTAGTGAGTGGTATAGATGTTCAGTAACCTCTAGCAATCAATCAGTGAGCAGTAATAATGTGCAGTAGCCTCTAACAACCAATTAGTGAGTGGTATAGATGTTCAGTAACCTCTATCAATCAATCAGTGAGCAGTAATAATGTGCAGTAACCTCTAACAACCAATTAGTGAGTGGTATAGATGTTCAGTAACCTCTAGCAATCAATCAGTGAGCAGTAATAATGTGCAGTAACCTCTAACAACCAATTAGTGAGTTGTATAGATGTTCAGTAACCTCTAGCAATCAATCAGTGAGCAGTAATAATGTGCAGTAGCCTCTAACAACCAATTAGTGAGTGGTATAGATGTTCAGTAACCTCTATCAATCAATCAGTGAGCAGTAATAATGTGCAGTAACCTCTAACAACCAATTAGTGAGTGGTATAGATGTTCAGTAACCTCTAGCAATCAATCAGTGAGCAGTAATAATGTGCAGTAACCTCTAACAACCAATTAGTGAGTGGTATAGATGTTCAGTAACCTCTAGCAATCAATCAGTGAGCAGTAATAACGTACAGTAATCAACAAGTAGAAGTCATGTGCTGTAACCTCTAGAAAATAACAGTGAGCCATAATGTGTGCTGTAACCTCTAGCAGCCAGTCAGTGAGCGGTAATGATACACTGTAACCTCTGGCAACCAATCGCAATCGCTGCCTGATCTGATTCAGTAAACAGATTTTGAGTCTAGCTGCTATTTATTGTATGTTTCAAAGCATGTGGAGGGCAAAATTGCATGGAGGGGGCCCAAGAAAATGTTTGCCCAGGGTCCAATCAATATTAAAGACGGCCCTGGGTAAAGGTGCACTCAACATTCTTTTATAAGATTCTATTGCACTTTGAAAGTCGTCTTGGTGGACTTGTTTCAACAATTTTCAATATTATTATTATTACTTCTTTGTATAACCACTTGGATTGGACTTTCCATGTTATACATTGGGACTTTCTATGTTATACATTGGAACTGTATTATTGCACATGAATGTACGGTCACTTGTATGTCATTCACATAATGTTTGCTACTTATATTTTGATCACTGTGGTTGGGATCCACTTTACTAATCCCATTTGCCCTCACTTTGATGAAGGCAAATAAGGTTATTCTTATTTAATTAAGGAAATACAATTTTTTTAGAGCCCCATTGTCACTTTTTTTGCTACTATTGAGCTAAGAAACCCCAATGTCTCTCTCTCTCTCTCTCTGTATATATATATATATATATATATATATATATATATATATATATATATATATATATATAGAATGACTGCATTCTAAAAGTAAAGCAAAGCACCTTGGGACGTGTAGTTCAGGGAGCCAAGATTTGCATTCAGCTGGACTGTTTTGAACTGGTGTTGAGGCGCAGGAGGGAGCAGTTTGACATAAGAAAGGTCATTCCTTTGCCCTTAGGTTTCTAACTTAACAGAGTATAGTGTGAGTAGTCTTTATATCCTGCAATCAGTTACCATTTATTTTACTGTCTTATATCACTGTTATCATCCATTATAGTGAAATCTTTTAACGGGCTAAGATTATGTTACTGGAATCTCATGTTCCTAACTTTTCAGTAAACAAAGCACAACTATTTCACTTAAATTGTGTGTCTCTAATTATCTTGATTATCACCTAAAATGTCTGAACCCAGGGTGTCATGAGTGTCAGAGGACTTGCAGGGTCGGGGTCACCAGTGGGGTACAGATTCAGCAAGTGGCCCTCACTGTGGTAGCACTACACATAATATATATATATTATGATTTGTTTCACTGTTTTATTTTTCAGCTTTTTGTGAACAAACATACACCACTCAAGTTCTGTATTACTGTTTACAGGTATAGTCATACCAGTTACTGTAGGATCCTAGCCTGGGCTTTCTGAAAAGGGGCAGCAGCTAATAAGGTCACATCCCTACTGATGCTGTCCTTATCCTGTAAACATATTAGCTCTAAGAAACAGAGCCCAAATTGGTTCCTAGAGCGGGCCTATCTGTCTGCGTGCTGTTGTGTAGAGACTTAGACGAGGCTGATGCCAAGTTACATTTTAACTCTATGAAAAAAATAACCATTTTTTAAAGATCATTAGAATTGATCAAATAGTTATTATATCTGTTCAGATTTAAGGTAAAGAAAGAAGCCAACAAAATTGCAATAAATTAAGATTTATTTGTGTCTTAGATAAGGTAGGTGATTTGTCTGATGATCATAGGCTCTGTTTCGTTGCATTTCTTAAAGTTGTCCAAAGTCTTCTTTTTCATTTGTTCATATTCTAGAACAAGAAAACAAACAATTCAGAAAACTCAGTTGTATAGAGTAGATTAAAATGCTTTGTAGAGGAATCAGTCAGTTCATATTTTCAATGTCATAAACTCAAATTAGCACGTTTAAACTCACATCTGCTTAATTGTTCAGAGAATAACTGAGGTATTAATGTACTAAAACTGGTGCACACAAAATCTAGTACATCTGTGCATAGTAACCAATCAGCTTCCAGGTTTTATTGTCGGTTAGAAGCTGATTGGCTACTATGCACAGCTGTACCAGATTCTGTGCACGCTTTAGTTTTGCAAGTTTTAGTAAATCTCAGTACCTCTTTTTTTTATGCCAAATTTTTAAACATGTACAACATTGTGTTACATGTCACACAAGTTAAAAAACATGCTTTGGCCTTTAAACAAATGGAGTATAAATACAATTATTGACTGGAATGCCTACTTGTAAAGTCCTTCTCACTAAAAAAAAAAAAAAAAAAACACTGTTATTAAAAGTCCATTTGATGTTTAGACTACTAGTTAACTAATGAATTTACAATAGGGCAAAGATGAGTAACCATGATCCATGCTGTGAAGCTGGCAAAATTGAGGACAGCGACTATGTAGTACAATAGTTTAATATGTTGAATATAACTGCTTAAGTTGGCCTAAGTACTACATACAGTAGGTGTGGGCAAGTTTACAATCATATTGCATGATGTGGGAATTGTACAATGATATTGTAGCATTTATTGCCAGCTTTAGCATACAATCAGGAATAGTCCTTACTCTGGAGAGATAAACATAGTACTTGTCTACAGTTTGGGCTAACCACAGTAGCCCATTATTGATGGTCTAAAACTGATTGTAAATCATAAAATTCAATACTGAAAAACTCTGCATAGTAGCATTAACATTGCAGTCAATGATTGTGTTTGGCTTACTGCTTTTTTTAAAAATGTGTGCACCCATGAAACTGCAAAAAAATACAATGCACAAGGTTTTCTATAGATGATGTTTTAAAACACTGTTTCTAAATGTATTAGTATCACCGCCCTGCCATTCTGGGGCCTCCTTGACATTTACCCTGAGCGGCAAATTGGGTTTGTGGTACTATGCAAAAATAGTTACCCTGAATAATGTTAGAGATTAAGCATTTTTACATAAAATTCAAAGCCTAAGCAACGTCATTGTTAACGCTAAGGAGGTGATAACTTGTAATTGTCCAATATATTCACAGTTTCAAAAGAAACCAATGATGAAGGTGATTTAAAGGGGCTATTATCAGTATATACTAAAATAACTAAAAAAAGTATACCAAATTTAAGTCGCATATGTATTTAAAGCCACACATTAATCAAAATTTGGCCGATCACTGCTGAATCAGATGAATTTCAATCAGTGCATAGCCAGTTTAAGAGTCTATTGCTCATTTAATCCAGGGGAATATACTTATCTTTATCATTGCTTCCACAGTGAACTTTATAAGCAGCCCAAAGCTCAACTTTAACAAAATGCATTAGCTATGCAAATTAGTCAAATATTGTCAAGTTAACCGACACATGATGGCACTAATGGCACTAATGGCACTAATAAATTTGGACTGGACATCTAGGCATCAATGACCTTTGGTCATGAAAGAGTTAAACCGTTCAGCATTCTTATTAAAGGTTACAGACACATTATTGTGAATGAAATGGCCCTTCTCTCCCTTCCTGGCTGCAGCTTGTAATTGCCTTATACTCCAAGAGTATAAATAATAATTTCACATAGTGCTCAAAAAACGAATGCAGTAAAATTCTATAGCTTGTTAAATATTAGTCGATTTAGACAACTTAATCTGTGTGTTTTTTTTTTTAGATACCTATGGCTTAAAATAATTGTTTTTCAAAAAATCTGCACGTGTTGACTTCTGTTTCCTACATGAACCATAAAGACAACACTGTACGTTTGTTTAGATAGTAATGTCTTTATCTGCTATATTTGTAATAGTTCTGTGAATACTGAAAGTGGGGGAAAAAATGTATGCTCTCTTCTGCCACAGTACCCACTCTTGTTTCCTCGTTGCTTTACATAATAATATGAGAGCTGTACCATTATATTTTTTACAGCTGTGTGCTCCTTCAAAAATCTACTGAAATCACGTTTCTTTTTTTTCGTATTAAAGCTACAACAAATGGTACTTACAATTTCAGTGTCCTCCTTGATGTTGATCACCATGGTGTCCCTGGTTTCCTTGACCTTGACCACCATGGTGTCCCTGGTGTCCTTGACCTTGCCCACCATGGTGTCCCTGGTGTCCTTGACCTTGCCCACCATGACCTCCATGGCCCCCTTGACCTCCATGACCTCCATGATTACCCTGGTTGCCATGCTGCCCTGATTGACCGTGATCACCATGGCCTCCTTGTTGTCCTTGCTGACACTGCTGGGCTTGAGTCTGACATTGCTGAGTTTGGGTTTGGCACTGCTGAGTTTGACACTGCTGGGTCTGCTGACCGTGACCTCCTTTTACTCCAGTCATGATTATTCTTTGAGTTGTTGAGAGTAGTGGATGCAAGAGGCTCTAAGAAACGATCTGTCTCTTTGCAGTCTAAGAATGTGCTTTTTATACAAAAACACTGAACTTTATGACAATGCGATGTGTGATAATTGGAAAATTTATGTGTGATGCACACAAACTGTGTGTATTTAGGTAAACATTAACTATGAGCAATACACTTTTAAGAGGCTTGAAAACTGAGAGATTTTTTTACATTCATGAAGCATTCTTTGATGTTTGTCAAGTAAGTATTACTAAGCCTGTCATGAAAGGTTAATCCACTAAAAAGTATTCTACAGAAAACTCATATGTATAGCATAGCCCATATACACTTTGATGTTCTTACTGAAAAGAATGCTGCTGAGGTTATTTTAATCAGTAAAGTTTATGTAGTTATAGTGTTTATCCAAGGTCATAAGGTTTGATATAGATGTGTTTTTTAGCTATACAGTACATAGATACATTGTTGCATCACTGAGGTAATGAGAGTTTGGACAGGAAGAAACAAGACATCTAAATCTCTGTATCTTTTTGCTGAAATTTCCCATCCCACTGCTTGAACACAGAACTGTATACTGTATGTAGCTGAGGATACATCCAGTTTATACAGAGCACACAGCAGGCACATTTAGTAGTGAAGGTCATAGTTTGGGCAAGCTTGCTCCAAATAAACTATTTAAACTTCACTAAAAGCTGGAGATCATATTATAAATGTCTAAAATATTCATCTTATAGAGTAGGTCGCAGAAAGAATTTACATAAAAATTATGTCATGGGTGTAGGCATTGAAAAATTAATTAGGATGGATTCACATCTGGGCCTTTGTGGGAGGATTACCGTATATACTCGAGTATAAGCCAAGTTTTCCAGCACATTTCCTTGTGCTGAAAATGCCCCCCTCGTCTTATACTCGAGTCAAGCATTTTTCTGCAGCAGAGAATGACATTTTCCGAACCAAATTTGGGGCCCCGTATCTCGGGGCCACTTGGTGCTAGGAACCCCAAATTTGGTGTGCAAACCCAGTGGAGGACTACAACATATCCAAAGATGGGGTTCCTAGCACCAAGTGGCCCCGAGATACAGGGCCCCAAAGTCAGTTTGGAAAATTTCATTCTCTGCTGCAGAAAAGTGCTTGACATTTTCCGAACTGAATTTGGGGCCCCGTATCTCGGGGCCACTTGGTGCTAGGAACCCCATCTTGGATATGTTGTAGTTCTGGTTCCACTGGTTTTGCAAACCAACTGTAGGGTTCCTAGCATCAAGTGGCCCCGAGACACGGGGCCCCAAAGTCGGTCAACTGTGTCCATCTGCAGCAATGTCATTTCGGGACCCTTTGGGTTCAGAGACCCCTCATTTTGGCTGCAGCTAGGGGGTCTCTAGGAACCCTTAACTATGGAGTTTGAGGTTCGTTGGACCTATGGCTGCAAATGGGCACAGTGAGGCTGCAAATGGGCATTATTGACCCTCTTTTCCACTTACAGTAGCTGCACATTTCTCACCCTAGGCTTATACTCGAGTCAATAAGTTTTCCCAGTTTTTTTGTGGTAAAATTAGTTGCCTCGGCTTATAATCGGGTCGGCTTATACTCGAGTATATACGGTACCAGTTGGCCCATACCTCACATTATGAATTAATTGCAAACAAATAAAAGATTTTAAAAAAGAGACAGATAAAATGAGGGACATTTATAAATTCTGTCACACGGCAAAGCAATGCTAAACTGGAGCAGTGAGACATATTGTGGGACAGATTGAATACAAAGTTACAGTTTGAGTCATATATTCCTTCCTCTACTGCTCTAGAATAGCACTGTGGGCAGAATGAAATACATTAAACCTGGCCCTTAATACTTCTTCATTACGCATCTATTTATAGTGAAAATTCATCTCGTTTTCGGCAATAAATCTGTCTGGATGCAGGCCCCGCTGAGTCAGTGGGGTCACAGGCTCCATTCACTTACATGGCTAAGAATCCAGCCATGTAAGCAAAGAAGCTGGGGATATAATAAAGTGGCACGGGGTTCTTCCATAATTCATTCCAGGCCCTTCAGGCCTGGTATGAATTTTAGGGGTCCCCACAAATAAAAGTGCCATGAAGTTCCCTTAAAAATCCATGCCTATCCAGGAAATGAAGTGACTAGCATGCACTAGCATGCACTCCAATCCTAAACCATACCAGGCTATGTGCTCTCAACATGGTAGAGTAGTAGGCGAACCCCCCCCCCCCCCCCAACTGGCAAAGCACCTTTTCCCCATGTTAATGAGGACAAGAGCCACTTCCTCCATAAACCTGGCATGACGGCTTTGGGGTTGGGGAGGGGGGGGGGGTCTGCGAGCAGGGGATTTAAAGAAAATCTGGAATACCCCTTAACAGTAAGGGGGGCCCATATACTACGACAGCCCTCTGTAAATGAGTAAAAAAAAAGAATAACTAAAATGTATTAAAAAAAAAGCTCAAAAAAGGGGGGCTCCCATATTGTTAACGTTATTGGTAATGTAAAGGGGGCTTCCGGGTTAAAAATAACCCTGTCCACAGACCCCTATAGCCACTGGGCCATGTACAACCAAATTTTCATTTTGAATAAAGGGTCCAGTCCTGTATAGATGAAGGGAATCTCCAGCTTCTTTGTTTGCAAACAGAACAAAGTGGCTGGAAACTGTCATTTTGAGACCAATTAAAAACCCACTTCTCTCCAACTAAATGAGGAAACTAGGTGGCAGTACAGAAAAACTACTATAAGGCCCCTTTCACACTCTGGCGACCTGGGACTGCAAAGCCGCATGACAATATTACCTCTATAAGAGGTATGTCTGGTTTTGCTCCGCTTCCCCAATGATTTGGGGGTGATCCAGTCCAATGCAGAGGGTTTATTCAACCAGGTTGAGATATACTTTGAGATGCTGCCCCAGGCGTTTCCCATGGACAGAAGCAAAGTAGGTTTTGTGTTATCTTTGCTTTCTGAGAAAGCCTTGGCCTGGGCAAACCCTCTATGGGAGACACAAAAACTTGTTGTCTTGAGCTACCCTGAGTTTGTGGCTTTGTTTAAAAGGGTATTTGACATTCCCGCACACTCCACTTCTGCTGCCAAGTGCCTCATGTCCATCGAACAGAGTACGAGAACTGTTGCCGACTACGCCATTAAATTCCGTACTGTGGCAGCAGAGGTTGCGTGGAACAATGAGGCCCTCGTGGCTACTTTTTCTCATGGTCTCTCGGATACCATCAAGGATGAGATAGTTGCCCGAGATATACCCACTGAGCTTGGAGAAGTTGATCACGTTTGCCATCCTCATTGACTCCAGACTCAGAGACTCTCTTTTAAGGAGCGCTTTTGGAAGCCTCCTGTACATTTGTCTCCGAGCTTTGCAGTCCCACCCGTGCCTCCCTCACCTCCCATGCCTCCTGGTACTGAGTCGGTCAGTGAAGGTGAACCCATGCACTTGGGTTTCATGCGTCTCTCTGCGGATGAGAGAACCTTTAGGAGGAGGGAGAGATTGTGCCTTTATTGTGGCCAGGCAGGTCATCTTTTGAAGTCTTGTCCTACCCGTCCAGAGAATGCCCGAACCTTGAGGTCCTGTCACGGACAGACCTTAGGTGGTGTTGATTCATCCCCAGTTATCCAGAAGGATAAGCCCCTGGTTTTCAGTCAACCTTTCTTGGGCTGAGTTGTCCGTCGAGATACAGGCTCTAATCGACTCTGGGGCTGCAGGCCTGTTCATTAATGCTGCCTTTGTATCGAAGCACTCGATTCCGCTGCAGCTGCGTGACACTCCACTTGCCATTGAGGCTCTTGACGGGAGACCTCTACAGCCTGCCCCCGTGGCCGAGTTTACCCTTTGTTAGTCTTGGAGGATAAGGCCATGGAGGAGTATGTTGCAGACGCACTTTCTCGAGGTTTCATCCACAAATCCTCGTCTCCTGCTGGTGCTGGTTTCTTCTTTGTGAAGAAGAAGGGTGGTGAATCATTTCACGATTAAGAATGCCTATCCGATTCCATTGATTACGGAGTTATTTTTTGTAACGCCCCGGCAGTTTTCCAGGAATTTATTAACGATGTCCTCAGAGATTTGTTGCAGTTATGTGTGGTGGTTTATCTCGATGATATCCTCATATTTTCCAAGTCCCTGGAGAGCCACCACACAGTTGTCTGTTGAACTAAGAGAGAACAATCTCTATTGTAAACTGGAGAAGTGCGAGTTCCATCGTGAACAGGTTAAATTCCTGGGTTATGTCATTTCCACTGCTGGTTTTTCGATGGCAGTTCTACAGTGGCCTCGACCCGTGGGTTTACGTCCTCTGCAGCGTTTCCTGGGCTTTACCAACAATTATCGGAAGTTTATTCTTAACTTCTCATCTCTGGTCAAGCCCCTGACTGATATGATCAGAAAGGACGGTAACCCACAGAGTTGGTCTCCGGAGTCCATTAAGGCCTTTGAGAGTCTCAAGGCTGCCTTTGTTTCTGCTCATGTGTTGGTACATCCTGATCCTATGTTACCTTATATCCTTGAGGTTGATGCTTCTGAGACTCGTGTTGGCACCCTTCTGTCTCAACGTCCTACCTCTGAGAGCGCTATGGATCCTTGTGGCTACTTTTCCAAGAAATTGTCACCTGCAGAGTGCAATTACGAGATTGGTGACAGAGAGCTGTTGGCAATCATTTTAGCCCTGAAAGAATGGAGGCATCTCCTCGAAGGTACCACTGTGCTGGTTCTCATTCTTACTGACCATAAGAATCTCACATTCTTGTCTGAGGCTAAACGCCTCTATTCCAGAAGGGCGCGATGGGCTCTTTTCCTATGAAGTTTCAATTACATTGTCTCTTCGGTACTAAGAACGTAAGGGCTGACGTCTTGTCACAACAGTTTTCCTCCACTTCCAAGTTGGAGTCGGTTCTGGTTCCTGTGATTCCTCCTGATTGTATTCTGGCTACGGTTCGCACCAGTCTCAATTCTCCTTTGGATGACAAAATTCTTGCTGCTCAGGTCCATGCTCCTCCTGAGAAACCTTGTGACCGCTGCTTTGTACCAGAGAGTCTCCGTACTGCCGTGCTCCAGACTTACCATTCTCCCAAGGCTGCTGGCCATCCTGGGAAGAATCAACTCTTTTGGGCCATTTCCCAACAATTCTGGTGGCCTAGTCTACGCGCTGATGTAACTGCCTTCGTAGCTGCCTGTTCCGTGTGTGCTCAGATTAAGACTCCACGACACCTTCCAGTGGGCCTCCTACAACTCATACCCAATGGAGAGAGGCCCTGGACCCAAATGTCTATGGATTTCATTGTTGAGTTACCCAACTCCCAGGGCAACACAGTTATCCTTATGGTGGTTGACCGGTTCTCAAAAATGTGTCATTGTATTCCACTTAGGAAGTTGCCACTTGAATTCTGCTTCCCGATTGTCCCTGTTTATGGCAAATTATGGTTTCCAACCTTCCATGTTGCCTGACTCGTTTGTTCCGCAGAGTATTCCTGTATTACTGAACTTTGGCTATGTTTTGACTACATTTGTTCTTTTTACTTTTATTATTAAACAAGTGTACTTCTGTCTCGGTCTGATTTCATGGTTTCTGACAGTGAGGTGGCTAGCACAACTAGTGTCCCGCAGCCACCAAGAAGACAAAGACAGGCTCGTCAAGCCCATAGTGCCCTTCCTGCTGCGTTTGCCAATCTGAATTGGGAGCCCACCACTTCTGCAGCACCCATACTTCCCCCATTCACTGGCCAACCCGGAACCCGGAATTCAAGTGGAAACAGTTGATTTTACGTCACTTTTTCACGGAAGATCACTATAGATCTATTGTGGACCAGAGCAATTTGTATGCTGGTAAATTTATCGCCGCTAATACCCAAGTGCCAGAGATTGTAGACCTATTACGGTCTCCAAATTTAAGACCATAACTAAATAAAAGTGAGTTAAGGTCATATTGGTCCACTGACCCAATTCACCATATACGAGCAGATCTTGCGGTTCATGCATTTCAATGACAATGAACTCTGTCGTCCTCAGGGTGACCCTGAATACAATTGGCTCTACAAAAGTCGGCCCCTCGTAAACCACTTCAACCATCAGTTTGCAGCCTTGTTTACTCCTGATCAAGTTTTTTTGCGTTGCTGAGCCCCTTATTACGTTTTCTGGCCGCTTGTCATTCAAACAGTATCTTCCCAGCAAGTGTGCCAGATATGGGGTCAAGATGTATAAGCTCTGTGACAGGGCAACAGGCTATACATATAGTTTTATGGTTTACGAGGGAAGAGATAGTTACGTGGAGCCGGAGAACTGCCCAGACTACATAGGGAGCGCTGGTAAGATTGTGTGGGACTTGGTGTCACCCTTATTCAGAAAGGGGTACAACTTGCATGTGGACAATTATTACAAAAGCGTGACACTTTTTAGTCACTTGTTTGATCATGGAATTGGCACCGTCCGATCTAATCGCCGGGGCTTACCCCAGCGGGTTGTAGATTCCCGTCTTAGGCTGGGGGAGAGAGCCTGCTTGAGATGTAATAATTTGCTCGCTGTGAAGTGGAGGGATAATAAGAATGTTTTTGTTCTGTCCTTCCTTCACGCAGACACAATGGTCCAAATTCAAACGGCGACTGGTGTTGTGTAGAAACCCCTCTGTGTCCACAAATACAACCTTAACATGGTAGGGGTGGACCTCAACGACCAGTTGTTGATGCCGTACCTAATTGCCTGTAAGGCCAGACGCTGGTTTAAAAAAGTGTCTGTATATTTATCCTTCCTTAAATTCCAGGGAGAGATCATCACAGCCCTTCTGTTTCCAGATGGTGCTGTGGCCCAAATTCCTAATCCAAATGCAGTAAGCTGGCTGCATGAGAGGCATTTTGCGTATGTCCTCCCTGGTACCCCTACCCAAAGAAATCCCCAAAGAAGATGTCGTGTCTGCAGAAAACGCTGATATAGGCGTGACACCGCTTTTATTGTCCCTCCTGTCCTGACCAACCTGGTCTTTGCATTGGTGAATGTTTTGAACGCTACCACACACTAGAGGAGTATTAGCATAGGGTACAGCATTGCACAGTCCTAGGGCACACTTATGCTGGCCATACACTAGTCGAAAAATCGGCCGAGTGAGCTTTCGAAAAACAAACAACGTTCGTGAGAGAAAACGATCACGCCATCAGGTAAGTAACGATTTTCGAACAATAAATCGTTTCTGAACATCAATGTATCGTTTTTTCGTGCGGTTTTAGCATAGAAAAAGGAAGTGTTCAAAAACTGAGTTTGACCTCTGCTCTGTGGCTTCCTGTGTTTCACGTATACGCCCAGAGGATCAACGTACGTTCGTCATTGTGCGTAGTAGAGATCTACATAACGAACCTTGTGCGTAGTAGAGATCTACTGCGCAACCTTCAACGTATGTTTGTCATTGTGCGTAGTAGAGATCTACATAACGAACCTTGTGCGTAGTAGAGATCTACTGCGCAACCTTCAACGTACGTTCGTCATACGTAACGAACCCTGTGCGTAGTAGAGATCTACTGCCCAACCTTCAATATGGATGTGGATGAGAGGAGCATTGCCATAGTAATGCTTGGAGTGATGGCTATACAGCAAGCAGAGGAGCCCAGAAGTAAAAGGCGAAGGTTATGGAGTAAAGAGTGGCTGAAGAACCGTGATAACTTCTCTCATATGAGATTGGTTCAAGAGCTGAAGGAAAACAATCCCGATGATTATCGGAACTATCTGAGGATGCCTGATGAGTCTTTTCAGCTACTACTCAGTAAAGTGTCACCCCTCATAACAAAAAAGGACACAGTCTTAAGACCTAGCATCACAGCGGAGCAGAGACTGGTAGCAACACTTCGTTTTGTCGCAACTGGACGAAGTTTTGAAGACCTCAAATTTACCACTGGAATCTCTGCCCAGTCTCTTGGCCGCATCATACCTGAGACCTGCCGAGCCATCATAACAAGCATGCAAGACGAATACTTAAAGGTAATGACCCAGTGCTTTTAGTTTTCTATCTCAAACACTGTACAGCTTGCTTTGGTAAACTTACAATTTATTAACTATAAACATCTAAATAAACTGAAACTAGTTGATAACATGTCAAACTGACAAAGATAACATATTTACAACAAAATGTACATATTTGCAACAAAATGTATGTGGTTCACAAAGATGTGTACTGATAATCCTGTCCCCAGTTGCTTGGTGGTCGATCCTGCTGTGTGTATGGTCCGTGCCACTGATGCATTTGTTGATGTAGTTGTGATGATTGGGTGTGTGTGGGTCTGTGCTCAGCTAAGTGGGTATTTGTGGTCAGCTCACCCCTTAGCCCTTTATTAAGAAGCTGAATAAGTAATGGTTCCAGTAATTGTTTTTGGTCTTCTGACATCCTGCGCATTTTCTTGGAAGCAAATGAACCCAGGTCATCACATTCATCCCTCTTCTGATTTAATGATGCAGATGCTTAGAAAGTTGCCTGTAGAATCTTGCCTTGTTTTTCTCTTTTTGCTCCTGCTTACTGGTGGTGATGTGCCAGTTTGGGTTTCACTGCCAAATAGATCCTGTAGAATAAAGTCAATAAAAAAATTAGTCTTTCAAATGAAGCCTTATATCGTTTTTAACAATATCTTTTTACCTTTGCATAGCTACCAGCATCTGTGGAGGAATGGAAAGCAACAGCCAAACAATTTAATGACTATTGGAATTTCCCCAACTGTGGTGGTGCCATAGACGGCAAACATGTTCGCATAACGCCACCAGCAAAAACTATTATAATTATAAAGGCTACTTTAGCATCGTACTAATGGCAATCGTGAATGCAAAGTATGAGTTTATCTTTGTGGACATTGGCAGAAATTCCGATGGGGGAGTAATTGAGAAAAACTTTTTTTTTCACCGTTTAAAAAATGGACTACTAAATCTACCATCCCAAGAGGACACAGTGGAAGGGCTAAACTTCATATTTGTTGCAGATGACACATTTGCATTATCTGAGCATCTGTTGAAACCATTCGCCCTTAAAAACCTTACACCTGATCAAAAAATATTTAATTACAGGTTATCTCGTGCTAGACAAGTTGTTGAAAATGCTTTTGGCATTATGGCCAACCGCTTTCGTATCTTCCATACAGCAATAAATGTAGCCCCCCACAAAATTTACAATAGTTCATTGCTGCTGTGTGTTACATAATTTCTTAAGGCGTACTAGCTCCACCTACATGCCACAATCCCTGGTGGACTGTGAAGTTACTCTGTCTGGGGATGTTATGCCTGGTGAGTGGCGTAATGATACAGAAGGCCTAGTAAACCTAGGCCGTGCTCCACCACGCCTCTCCAGTCAACTTGCTCGTCAGAATCGCCAGGATTATATGGACTATTTTTTTGGTCGTGGAGCAGTAGATTGGCAAAATAATCTCTAAATGATATATGTATATTTGCCTGGCTGCATTTATATCTTATTTATGTATTAAACACAGTTGTAAATTAATTGTTTCTGTTGGAAAATTATCTAAAGTACAAAGGTGCATGTGCTTTTGATGTGTTTACCTTTTTTTTGGTTAATCTCTTAATTTTTGAAGTTTGGATCTGTACATATAAAAGTGTATTTCAATAAATAATATGCTGACTTACCTGACTGCTTGCCATTTCCTCAAATGTTCCTTCTTCTTCATCGCCTGAAGGATTTACAGTGATACTGTCTAAACTTGACACAGAGGGTCGTGCTTCTTCCTGGTCAGTTACAAAACGAAGACTCTCAAAATACCACAGGCGTGGCACGTATACTTCATCTGCACCTTTAACAGATTTTTTGGATTCAGCAATTTTATTTAATTCTTTTTTGAAAATAGTACGCAGATTAGCAATTTTTTGTTTGACATAGGATACGTCCGCTTTGGCATACACAACCGTGCATAGTTCCGCTAATTTTGTATATGCTTCTGTACGTTTTGGACGGTCTGAATAGTCTTTGGAGCGTACTTTCCATGGTATGGAAATCTCGGTACATTTCGAGGAATTGTGGCAGGAAATGTGGTAAGGTAAATTTGTCCACCATTGCACCTGTAAAACAAAAAAATGCATCAATGTTTAGTTGACAAACTACACCTAACAATTAATACCCTACATCACAGGTGTCAAACACAAGGCCCGCATGCTGAATCGGGCCCTCCAGGCCAGAGCCGGTACAAGGGGTGGGCAGGAGGAAAGGGTGCCCTGTGCGGAGTCTGACAGGGGGTGAGTTGTTGGCACGCCTAAAAAAGAGTATCATTATCCTAATCATTATCCAATGCTGGTCATCGCTAAATGGCGAGCCGCATCCAGACTGAGCTGCTGCTCTCTTTCTGGCCTGCTGCGATCATGCCATTTAATCGCCTCTTTTGTTCTCAGCCTCCTCCGCTATCATTAGCGGAGTAGAGAGGAGCAGATGGCGGGAGGCGGGACAATTCTGCACTGGGGGTGGGACCAACAATGCGTGGAGAGCAGTAGCTGGCTGTCACATTAATCGGGAGGTGATTGGCTGCTAGGAGGCGGTCCTATAAGCCAAACACCAGTTCACTAATATGAAAAGGCAACCCAGCAGCTCCCATGCCCCGCCTTCAGTTTAGGATTGTCCTGCGGCTCCCGCCTCCTGCTCTCTGCTCTGTGAAAGTTGGGAGACTGAAGGGAGGAAATATATATGGAACTGTGAAGGATGGGAAGCAAGGGGATGGGGCAATACTGTGTGGGTTAACTCTGCTACTATTGCCTAAAAACTCATTGAATTATTATTGTTTTAAGTACCGTATTTCTCAGCGTATAACACGCACCCCAAGTTGAGTAGGGCATTTTAATTCCAAACATTTTTAGGAGGGAAGTTTAGGCAATTCCAAAAATACCTTTAAACGTCACAGCCTTGCCCACGTTTAAATTTCCAGCCGCCGAAAAAGACAGAGCCGACCGTTTGGCTCCGCACGCTGTTCCGCCTCCCTGCTGTTTCTGGAGCGAGCGCAGGGAGGTGGGACTGCGACCGGAGCCGAATGTTCGGCTCGGTCTTTTTCGGCGCCGCACGATTTTTTGGTAACTTTTTTGGGGGGGATCAGCGTATAACAGGCACCCACGACTTTTGCCAGATTTTAAAGGGGGAAAAACTGCATGTTATACGCCGAGAAATATGGTATATTCTTGTTTTGAAACTACATAGAATCTTTAATAAAAAGGGGGGGGGCCAGTTTGCTATCTTTGCCCTGGGCACCAAATGGCCTTGTCCCAGCAATGCTCCAAGCCATTTCATGTGGCCCTCACATCTCTCCTGCAGCTGCTCGAGAGCTCTAGCCCTCCTCTGGTCCTTCTCCAGACCCCTACTTTCTGCTTTCCAGCAATGCATCCAGCTTCTTCCCAGCAGCAGCATAAGGAAGGGGCAGGGCCGGCCCTACCTATAGACAAGGTAGGAGCTGGCCTAGAGCACACATCAGTCAGGGAATGCCCCCCACCACCCCTAAGCTCAGTGACTGACTCCACCCCCCCCCCAAAATGTTAGCAAGATCTAAAAAGGTGGGGTATACATGGGCAGGGCAAAGGGGGTGAAGTCAGGGGTGTAGCCATAGGGGCAGACAAAATAAGGTTTCGCCTAGGGTCTAAAAAAAACCTTGCACCAGCCCTGGGAAGGGGGGGTGCACTGACATGTATGTGATGTAAGGGAGAGTGGGGGACTCAACTTCTAAAGGTGGGGTGACTCAGGACATATAATGTAAGGGGGCATGTAATCTTACAGATACAACCGGCCCTTTGGAGGGCAATTATAATGCTGATTTGGCACACAATGACCTTGAAATTGGCACCCCTGCCTTAGAAATTTTATAATGGTTTGCTTAAATTCAGTTGTAACGAATCTGCGAGGGTACGGTCTGTGTTCGTACGTCACAACGGTCTGTGTGGCGGGAAAGAGTGAAGCATCGTGCTTTAGGGTGCTTTATAGTAATTTCGAAGCTCCGCCCCTCTTCATTCGTAGAAGCTTCGCACCTCTTTATTTGTAGAAGCTCCGCCCCTCAACATTCGTAGAAGCTCCGCACCTCTTCCTTCGGCGCCATCTTTACCAAAAGAACGATGTTTGAGGAAAACGCCCATGCCGTTCCAGAACCATTTAACCTGGATAATTTAAAAAAAAGGCTTCACCTATGTCCCTGGAGGAGATGAAAACTATGGTGAAGATTCTGGAAAATAATGATTATGATGGGAGGTCTTCATCAATGTCTTCATCAATGCAAACTAGATTCTTTAGCATGCATGCTTAATACATTTTTTTTGTTTTTACCACCTAGAAAGACCCAAGAAAACACACTTTCAAAGCAGAACAGTGACAACAGAATTGGATATTGTTGTGGTTGATGACCCAGCTACTGCTATGAATGAATGAATGAATGAATGAATGAATGAATAATTTGTATAGCGCTAACAATGCGAACTGAATCGCCTCAAGGCGCTGTATTGGCGTTTGGTTGTCAAGCTTCTAGAAGAGGTAGGTCTTGAGTTTTTTCCTGAAGGCCTTATGGTTTTCTTCCATGCGGATGTTGGTAGGAAGAGCATTCCATAGCCGTGGTCCTTGAACAGCGAATCTCCGCTCCCCCTTTGATTTGTAGCGGGATTTGGGAATGATGAGGAGGTTTTGGTTAGCCGATCGAAGACTGCGATTGGGTGTGTAGTGTTTTATTTTCTCAATTAGGTATTGAGGAGCGTCTCCATAGGTACATTTGTGGGTGAGGCAGAGGGTCTTGAATGTGATCCGATTCTTTACGGTTAGCCAATGTAGGCTCCTCAATGAAGGGGAGATGGATTCCCAGGTTTTTTTTCCGGTTATCAGTCTTGCTGCAGTATTTTGGATAAGTTGTAAGCGCGCAAGTTGATATTGGGGTAATCCTATGTAGAGGGAGTTTGCGTAGTCCAGTCGAGAATTAATGACTGTTCCAACTACCGCTGCTTTGTCCTCCTTTGGAATGAAGGGGATGAGTCTACGTAGCAGGCGGAGCAGATGGTGAGAACCGCTGACTACTGCTCCTATTTGGGCATCCATTGACATTTCTGAGTCAAAAATGACTCCGAGACTCTTGGCCTTGGTGCTTGGGGGGATGGTCTGTCCAAAGATGGTGGGTAGTGACCAGGGGATCTTGGTCCGGGAATTTTGATTTGCGTGCAGGATAAGGAGCTCTGTTTTTGATTCGTTGAGTTTCAGGGAGCTAGTGGTCATCCAGTCGTCTATCAAGGTGAGGCATTTTTCTAATTGCTGATGATGGTCTTTTTGTCCGGTGATACGAAAATATAATTGCGTGTCGTCAGCGTAGGAGTGGAAGCAGAGGTCTGATCTTCTGATTATTTTTAGGAGTGGGCGGATGTATATGTTGAAGAGCACTGGCGACAAAGGTGATCCTTGAGGGACTCCACAAGCGATTGCCTGGGTTTCCGAGGTGAAACCTCCTAGTTTCACTGTCTGAGAGCGATTTCCTAGGAATGATGCGAACCATTGTAGCTCTGAGTCTGTGACTCCTGCTACTTCTGTGAGTCGGATGAGTAGAGTATTGTGGTCCACAGTATCAAATGCTGCACTGAGGTCCAACAGTACCAGGAGACATGATTCTCCGCTATAGTACCAGATGATGATCATGCAGAACCATCCCAAACTATAACATATGTTGGAGCAGACCAGGCCCAGCATTCCTCTGAGACCATCACAAACAGCACAGGTAATGCACTACACATACACTTTAGCATCAACTCCATTTCCCAAACAGTTTACTGATTTTACTTTTTTTCTTCTTATCTTCAACAGCACATGATCTGTCTCAGGAACAGGGATTAAATCCCCTCACTGCCCAAAGATTGGTAGCTGATATTCTGAAGTGCTCATCAGAATTAGAGAAACTCAAAGATCACCTGACCTCTGTCCAAAAAAGCTTTCTGGTTGTAGTGGACACACTGTGTAAAATTTAACACGTGTCACTTTTGTCCATGTTTTGGTGTTCATTCATGTTTGTCAAGTTCACTTCATGTGGTCATTGTTTGCCCAAATTCAGCTAGTTCTACTGTTGAGGACAAGCACTTTATTGTTGAAAGACACATGGGCTAACTGCCTGTATACCTCTGACATGAGATCACATGGCCTAACCCCTATAGGCCATGTGATCTCACCTCAGTGCACTTTACCTAACAAGGCACCTGTGTGACTCATTCACACAGGAGGGGGGAGCCTTGAAACTGCCTCCTGACATAATCACATGATTAAATGGGGGGTTCTTAGAAAACTCTTCCCCTTTCCTTCTACTGTATTTGTAATGCGGGCACTTCATGAACATTTAAACTTCAGGCCTGACATGTAAAAACCTGGTTGGAGCAAAGCTGGCTTTCAAGTTTGTGATGGCAGTCACCCCTATTATAAGTGTATGTCCACATATGTCATATTTGTGTGCATGAACACACTACCAGTATGTGCACACATGGTAGCGTGTTCATGCACACAAATATGACATATGTGGACATACACTTATTATAGGGGTGACTGCCATCACAAACTTCAAACAGAAACTCCAACCAGGTTTTTTATGCAGGTCAAAATAACAAAAATCCTGATTATTAAACAAAAATAATTTGAGCAAAAAAAGTTTGTAAGAAGATTTCAGTACTTTTACAAAAAAAATTACATTTGCAATAAAGTTTATATATTGCATATTTGGTTTGTTGTGTTATTTTTTACAAGATGGGTATATTACAATTAACCAGGTTGCAGGTTATATAGTTGGTGTGGATGATTTGTCATGACATTTGGACGTGAACGTTCTTTGACATGAATATTAACCTTCCGGGGTAAATGTTTTTCACACATGCGCAGTAGCAAACATTCGTTTTTTAACGGACCAATAACGTATTAACCTTGCAATTTATCGATCGTTCGGCAGAAGTATTCCAAACTTGTGGTTCGATTTTTTTACACAAAAACGTCACCAACGATTAACGATTTGTGCCCACTAACTTGCCGAAAACCTAACGAAGTGTGTGCATGATCGAATTTCAGCCTATTTTTGGTATAGTGTATGGCCAGCTTTACACAGGGTCTTGGAAGATGAGTTGGCCATCACATTTTCATAGACCCTAATGTACGGAACGTTTACAGTTTGTATAAAAGTGCAACAAAAATATAAAAATAAATAAAAAACACACAAAAACACACAAAAAAACAAAAATTGTTGTGGTTTTATTTTTTTTTTTCTCTCTCTATTGTTTTTTTTCTTATGTTCGCTCTCTATTGTCTGCTCTATTGTTCACTCTCTATGGTTCTATATCTATTGTTCTCTCTCTATTGTTACTGTATTTTAGAACTGTAATGTTTTATTTTTACTATGTTTTATTGTATTTGCTTTGCAGGTATTACTGTTATACTGTAATGTTACTTTGTTTTATTGTTACCCATCATTTGCTTAGCAGGTACGCTATTCAGCTGCAGAACGGGTTTATTTATTCTAAAAGCAACAGTGTTTGCTCCCACCATACATAAAGCTGTGACTCCAGTGCTGTAGGAGTTGATTTCACGATTTTTCAAGTTTTATTGAGTTAATTTCTTATCGTTACCATTGTTTGCTTTTCAGGTATGCATTCAGCTGCAGCACTGATTTATTTATCTTGACAGCAACAGTGTGTGCTCTCACGATACGAACATCAGTGACTCCAGCACTATAGGAGGTGATTTTACCACCATAGTTAAAAAAAAAAATGGTGCATGTATGCCCATCATTAGAAGTGGGTGGATGAAGGATGGTATTCTAATGGTGGGTATACCCACCGATCAATCTCTTTTTTCATGCAGCCCACAGGCATCATGAAAAAAAGAACATTACAATAAATGCCCAACAAGGACCAGTAACATACTGGTATGTTGCTGGACTTTGAGTGGTTATACCAGAATCTTAAAAAATATGCATAAATACAGTCTCAACCGTGGTTGTAAAAAAGTACTTTAGCATTAACGCTATGATCTATTAATAAATAAATATGTGCAAGAAGAATATTAGCAATAATGGTATCAATACAATTAACCCTAATAGGACCTGTAATCATACAGACTCCTATTTTTCTTTGAAGGGTGGAAATTCGCTCTCACAAGGTCTTAACCGATCGCAGCTGGATACTTTTGGTGTTTTTTATGCAAGTGTGATATGTTTACAATGTAAGCAGATTTTATTGTGTGTGGAGTGCGGTTTTTAATAATTAAACAGGTTTATACTATGGAACTCTCCTTGTTCATTTTTTTCGCATGACCATGGGGATAAGCAAAATTAAATTACAAGTGAGATCCTGGTGAGAGCGAATTTCCACCGTTCAAAGAAAAATAGGAGTCTGACTGGCAGTAATACCCCTGGCTGGGTATTACTCTGACGGGCGTGTGTTTGCAGTCCATGACAACTATATGAGCAGCACATTGCGAGATAATTGAAGTGCCTCTGATTAACCCTTTAGGGGGTAAGTGCATAACCAAAGGGGGTCACACTGAGCACGAGGTTTTCTCTGTTTGCATGGTGTGGTGTGCATTTCCTGGGAGGGATTTCTATAAGCCTGAGGGTTCCTGGAGCACTTCACTCACCTTATGAACTTGTATCTTATCTTTACGTTGGGACTTTACGTTATTAATTTATTACAGGTCCTATTAGGGCTAATTGTATTGATACCATTATTTAATATATACTGTTTACAGTAAATATTCTTCTTGCACATATTTATTTATTAACAGATCATAGCGCTGTTAATGCTAAAGTACTTTTTTACAACCACGGTTGAGACTGTTTTTATGCATATTTTTTAAGTTTCTATGTGTGATTTATAACAGCAGCTGTTGTGCGATTATTATTATTATTATTTCTTGGTTCCCATTGAGCGCTAGGATCAGTATTATAATTTCATTGTATTACTGATATTTTTTAGATTATACCAGAATGATTCCTGCAGGTTTAGGTATCATCTTGGTATCATTATTTTCAGCCAGCGGTCGGCTTTCATGTAAAAGCAATCCTAGTGGCTAATTAGCCTCTAGACTGCTTTTACAAGCAGTGGGAGGGAACGTCCTCCCCCCACCGTCTTCAATGATTTTCTCTGGCTCTCCTGTCCCAACAGAGAACCCGAGAATGCAGCCAGTGGTTCCACCAGCTGACCATAGAGCTGATCAGAGACCAGAATGGCTCCAATCATCTCTATGGCCTAAAAAAAACAGAAGTTATGAGCATTTCATGACTTTTGCCTGATATAAACAACTCCATTGAGAAATTGGGAAAGCATTTTATCACACCGATCTTGGTGTGGTCAGATGCTTTGGGGGTAGAGGAGAGATCTAGAGTCTAGTAGACCCCAATTTTTTCAAAAAAGAGTACCTGTCACTACCTATTGCTATCATATGGGATATTTACATTTCCTGAGATAACAATAAAAATTATAAAAAAATTTAATAAAAGGAACAGTTTAAAAACAAATTAAAAAAGCTAAATAAATAATAATATTAAAAAAAAAAAAACCTCTGTCCCCCCGCGCTCACCCACAAAGGTGAACGCAAGCGTCGGTCTGGTGTCATATGTAAACAGCAATTGCATCATGCATGTGAGGTATCACCGTGAAGGTCAGATCGGGGGCAGTAATTTTAGCAGTAGACCTCCTCTGTAAATCTAAAGCAGTAACCTGTAAAGGATTTTAAATGCTTTTTAAAAATGTATGTAGTTTGTCGCGGCTGCACGTTTGTGCGCAATTTTTAACCATGTCTTGTTTGGTATCCATGTACTCAGCATACGATCATCTTTTTTATTTCATCAAACATTTGTGCAATATAGTGTGTTTTAATGCATTAAAATGTAAAAAAAAAAATTCCCAAAAAATTGCTTTTGAAAAATCGCTGCACAAATACTGTGTGAAAAAGAAAAAAAAACACCCACCATTTTAATCTGTAGAGCCTTTGCTTTAAAAAAATATATAATGTTTGGGATTTTTTTTTTTCATGTAAACAAATATTGTCAGAAAGATCTTTGTCTTCAAGTTGTTAGAAGAGTGGGTGATGTGTGACATAAGCTTCTAATGATGTGCATAAAATGCCAGGACAGTTCACCCCCCCCCCCCAAATGACCCTTTTTTGGAAAGTAGACACCCCAAGCTATTTGCTGATAGGCATGCTGAGTCCATGGAATATTTTATATTTTGCCACAAGTTTTGGGAAAATTACAAACTTTTTTTATTTTTTGCACAAAGTTGTCACTTAATGATATATTGCTTAAACATGCCATGGGCATATGTGGATTTACACCCCAAAATACATTCTACTACTTCTCATGAGTATGGGGATACCACATGTGTGAGACTTTATAGGAGCCTAGCCGTGTGCAGGACCCCGAAAACAAATCACCGCCTTCAGTGCGTAAAATGGTGATTTCACTTGCTCACTACCTATCACAGTTTCGGAGGCCATGAAATGTCAAGATAGCACAAAACCCCCACAAATAAACCCATTTTGGAAAGTAGACACTTCAAGCTATTTGCTGAGAGGCATGTTGTGTCCATGGAATATTTTCTATTTTGCCCCAAGTTTCAGGAATATTAAATTATTATAAATTTTCTTTTTTACACAAAGTTGTCACTAAATGATATATTGTTCAAACATGGCATGGTTATATGTGAAATTACAATGCAAAATACATTCTGCTTCTTCTCCTGAGTATGGGGATACCACATATGTGAGACTTTTTGGGAGCCTAGTCACATACAGGACCCCAAAAACCAAGCACCGCCTTCAGGCTTTCTAAAGGCGTAAAATTGTGATTGTACTCCTCTCTACTGTACCTATCACAGTAACGGAGGCCCTGAAATGTGCAGATAGCACCAAAAATTACCCCATTTTGGAAAGTAGACACCCCAAGGTATTTGCTAAGAGGAATGGTGAGTATTTTGCAGCTCTCATTTGTTTTGGGGGGGGGTTGTTGGGGGGGGGGGGGGGGTTGTGCTATCTGGGCATTGCATGGCCTCCAAACTGTCATAGGCAGTGAGGAGTAAAATCAAACATTTGCTCCCTTAGAAAGCCTGAAGGCGGTGATTGGTTTTCGGAGTCCTGTATACGGTTAGACTGCCAAAAAGTCCCACACATGTGGTATCCCCATACTCAGGAGAAGCAGCAGAATGTATTTTGGTGTGTAATTCTACAAATAATCATGGTTTGTTTGAGCAATATATCATTTAGTGACAAGTTTGTGCAAAAAAATAAATAAATACAAAAGTTTGTAATTTTCCTGCAACTTGTGGCAAAATATAAACTATTCCATGGACTTTACAAAATTAGGTTATTTGGGGAGGTTTTGTGCTATCTTGGCATTTTATGGCCTTCGATACTGTGATAGGTAGTGAGGAGTGAAATCAAAAATTTACGCCCTTAGAAATCCTTGGTTTTCTGGGTCCTGTACGCGGCTAGGCTCCCAAAAAGTCTTACACATGTGGTATCCCCATACTCATGAGAAGCAGAAGCATGTATTTTGGGGTGTAATTCCACATATAACAATGGCAAGTGTGAGCAATATATAATTTAGTGACAACTTTGTGTAATTTTTTTTTTGCTCATTATTCGATCACTTTAACTAAACTAAATAACTAACATATTCAGTGGGCTCAACATGCCAGCAATTTCCTTGGGGTGTCTACGTTCTAAAATGGGGTTAGTTGGGGGGGGGGGGTTGTGCTGCCCTGCTATTTTATCACCTCAAGAAATTAGATAGGCAGTCATAAACTAAAAGCTGCATAAATTCCAGAAAATGTACCCTAGTTTGTAGACGCTATAACGTTTGCAAAAAACAATAAATATACACTTACTTCGGTCTTTTTCTGTTTATATCGCAAAAAATAAAAATCGCAGAGGCAATCAAATACCATAAAAAGAAAGCTCTATTTGTGGGAAAAAAATAATGCAAATTTAGTTTGGGTACAGCATTGCATGACCGCACAATTACCAGTTAAAGCAGCGCAGTGCTTAATTGTAAAAAGTGCTCTGGTCATTGAGCAGCCAAATCTTCCGGGGCTGAAGGGGTTAACAGAATTTTTTTTTTAAGTCATATCATTTTTATTCAAAAATATTTTTTTTTTTACATACATACATCTTCTCACATTAAACAAAAACCCAAAAGCCCAACATTTAACATCCACCCTTAAATTGTACCATACACTACAGTAAATTTACCCTATCTTCTACAAAAATAACACATTTTTTTATTTATCAGCAATATCGGTTTATATTTAAAATGAATAGAGCAGGGGTATTCAAACTACGGCCCTCCAGTTGTTCAGGAACTACAATTCCCATCATGCCTAGTCATGTCTGTAATGTCAGAGTTTTACAATGCCTCATGGGATGTGTAGTTCTGCAACAGCTGGAGGGCCGTAGTTTGAGGATCCCTGGAATAGAGCATTTCAAAATACAGAGAAAAAAGAGAACATATGTCGCATTCCCCTCACCTTTCTCCACACATTGCACTTTACCCTTGTCTTCTAATCCAGCATTTCTATATTTTCTTCAAAAGCCTCAACGTTACCCCTTTTTTATGTGTAAACTTTTCATTCCTTATTGTGATATTCACCTCATTCTCCCACTCTAGACTAGTTAGTGGATTTGCTGTTATCCACCTTCTAGCTATCATTTTCTGTGCCAAAAAGAGACATCTAATTATTGCTGTCTGCCTTCTCCGTACATCGTTGTCCTCATCCACATATCCTAGCACACATATCTTAGGGTCTAAATCAATTGATGTTTCAAATACTAAGTTTCTTTTTCTGATAACCTCACTCCAATATCTCTTTAATTTTGGACACCTCCACATCATGTGAATTAGGTCTCCCTTTAGATCTCTACATCTTGGGCATTTAGCGTCGGCTCTCCACCCATAAAAAAGAAGTTTCTGAGGTGTCCTATAAGCTCTATGCAGTGGCGGTAAATATGACACTGTTTGTGATAGGGATAGGGTACTCAGTGGCCCTATTTCCAAAATTTGTTTTCACTGCTCATCTGATATCTCCCACAGGTCTTCTACCCATCCTCTCTTACAGGGAAGTTCCTCGTTCCCTCTTATAACTTTATCACATATACTGTCATAAATAAATGTCCAAAAATTATGGCGTTTAACAGGGTGACACTGTGGATATACAAGTAACAATATGCCAGCGTCCCAGTATTAATGAGAAGAGATTTGGGAATTGCAAAAATGGACTTTATAGGCACACGCCACACGCATAGGTTTACAAACATAAAAGAAAACAACATCATAATAACATATGACCCCAGGGACTCAAATAACCTCCAGATATTATGTTCTAATCCAATTCGGTGCAATTAGAAATAACCAGTAGCAGCATCCAAAAGGAGTAAGGTGTGTTGAGTGGTTGAGTCACAAAATTAGGTCACAAAGGAAGTTCGCCCTACATGTTACACGCACATTTGCGCTTCTTCAGGAGCTTGCAGATCTAATAAATATGTAAAAGAACATCAAATGAGTATAACACAGTATCCAATACATAAAACAAAAGCAGAATAAACAATGAAATGGTATTTTTAATAGAGTCTAGCAGGAAAGAAGCCCAAGTCCAGTGACCACTGGGGGGGGGGCAAGAGACATAACCCTCCCATGGGGACGCAACCAAATACAAAAGGTGGAATCTAATGTAAGGAAACTAAACTAGAAAATAAGCAAGTAACAAATCAAATATCATATATTGTATTCTATAGAAATAAATTCTTACATAGTAAGAAGATTTCAAGGTAACATATTGTAGGGACCTTGTATGAATATGAATCAGACAGCGTCCCCAATATTGAAATGATAAGAATCTGTAAAAAGAGGGAAGGAAAAAAGAAGTGTAGTACCGGGAACTATATATATATATATATATATATATATATATATATATATATATATATATATATATATATATATATATATATATATATATATATATATGTGTGCCAGAATAAGGCCAGAATAACAATATGTATAAACCGAACACGGTCAGGCATAACATAACATAAAAGTCCATAGTTAGCCAGAAACTGTGAGCACACATAGAAACTACTGTATATAAAAATTATAACAAGAAAGAAGGGGCTTACGGTAGCTTACCGATGGCTAAAACAGGCCTATATACGACAGAAGGTAGTTTATCACAGCAATCTAAACCAACAGTTGTCACTGTAAGTATAGCCAGTGAACAAAACTGTCCAGTAGTTAAAAAAGGATCTAAGGCTTAAGAGGCCAATGCCTAATAATAACACGGAGAAAGGAAAAAGAGAGGCAGGGAAACAATAAATTATGGCTGAAAAAGTAAATATCAACACAGTTGAATAGATACCAATGAGTCTTAATAACCTGCAAGTCTTACCTTAAGTAAACAGTATAAATGAAAAAGATTGGAGAGACGGAGCCGTGCGTGCTGTCCCGGCTGAGGAGTGTGGCCTAACTAAGCAGCCTGGAGGCAGCCCTATATGACTGCATCCCGGCTGGAAATACGTCACCTCAGACCAGAAGTGACGATGACCGACCTGGCCACGAGCTGCCGCGCATGCGCTGCAATTTGCCGCAGTAGCGGCGGTAATCGTCCAACAAGGACGGAGCAGGAGGGAAACGAAGGCCCTCCCATGGCCCCAGATCTAAACCATGTCATTCCATAGGAAATGATGATGGTTGGGTCATTTCCGAACCACCGCGCATGTGCCAGAAGGAACCGCTGACGCGGCAACATGTGGCAAATAGCGTGGCGACAGAGGTGGGCCAGGGAGACGGCCAACAACCAACCAACAGCCCCACCAGTCGCTGCACACCCAGTCAGCAAAGAACGACAGGGTGAGCGGCACTGTGTGGCCACATAGGAGAAGGCAAGGAGTCTCCAGCCGGACAAAAAAAAAAATAACCATGACATACAGAATATAATAACAAAGTTGCTAAATATGTTACAAAGACATCTCACATAAACATATATAGATAAAAAAATCATTACAAAAATCCATGACCCTAAACAGCAATTTAAAACTTATTGTATGTATTTAAAACTAGGTATATAGGTCTCTTGGCTTGTAGTTTTTTTGGAAGGAAATTACTAGACATGTGCGATTCGTTTCGTACGAATTCGTAATTCGTACGAATTTTTCGAAATTCGTACGAATTTTTCGAAATTCGTACGAATTTACGAATCTGTAGTACGAATTTTTTTTTTTTACGAATTCCGTACGGAATACGAAATTTTTTTTACGAATCGTTAGTAAAGTTACGAATCGTTACGAATCGTTACGAATCGTTAACGCGGCTAATGAATTGTTGGTTCTCATAACACAGAGAACAATTCGAATCCAACTACAAATATCGAATTTCAATTTCAAGTTACGAATCGTTACGAATCGTTATGAATAGTTACGAATCGTTACGAATCGTTATGAATAGTTACGAATCGTTAGTAAATCCAACTACCAATATCGAATTTCAACTAATTTGAACGAAATTATTATAGCAGATATAACGAATGAATTCGAATGACAAAGTGTCATTTTTGCAGAAAAAAAAAAAGCGTAGGGGTCCCCCCAAATTCAATAACCAGGCCCTTCAGGTCTGGTATGGATATTAAGGGGGACCCCAGCCAAAAAAAATAAAAAAAATGGCGTGGGGTCCCCCCCAAATATCCATACCAGACCCTTCAGGTCTGGGATGGATTTTTAAGGGGAACCCCGGCCGGCCAAAAAAAAAAAAAAAAAAAATGGCGTGGGGTCCCCCTCAAAATCCATACCAGACCCTTTATCCGAGCACGCAACCTGGCAGGCCGCAGGAAAGGAGGGGGGGACGAGAGCGGCCCCCCCTCTCGCCTGAACCGTACCAGGCCACATGCCCTCAACATTGGGAGGGTGCTTTGGGGTCCCCCCCAAAGCACCTTGTCCCCATGTTGATGAGGACAAGGGCCTCATCCCCACAACCGTGCCCGGTGGTTGTGGGGGTCTGCGGGCGGGGGGCTTATCGGAATCTGGAAGCCCCCTTTAACAAGGGGACCCCCAGATCCCGGCCCCCCCCCTGTGTGAAATGGTAAGGGGGTACAAAAGTACCCCTACCATTTCACCAAAAAAGTGGCAAAAATGGTAAAAATGACAGGAGACAGTCTTTGACAATTCCTTTATTAAAATCTTCTTTCTTCTGGTCTTCCTTTCTTCATCTTCTCCTTTCTTCATCTTCTCCTTCCGGCATCTTCTTCCATCTTCTTCTTCCTTCGATTCGCTTCTTCTTCCTCCGGTCTTCTCGTCCTTCTCGTCCGGCGTCGTCCTTCTCGTCCGGCATCGGCGTCTCTTCTCGCAGGCCGCTCCTCGCAATGGGAGGCTCCCGCTCTGTGAGGCTTCGCTCCGGGTGACAGGTCTTTTATAACGAAGGCACCTGGTGACCCCGCCCCCTCTGACGCACGGGGACGTCATGTGGAATTCCCTATGGCTTTCCCCATGACGTCAGAGGGGGGGCGGGGTCACCGGGTGCCTTCGTTATACAAGACCTGTCACCCGGAGCGGAGCCTCACAGAGCGGGAGCCTCCCATTGCGAGGAGCGGCCTGCGAGAAGAGACGCCGATGCCGGACGAGAAGGACGACGCCGGACGAGAAGGACGAGAAGACCGGAGGAAGAAGAAGCGAATCGAAGGAAGAAGGAGATGGAAGAAGATGCCGGAAGGAGAAGATGAAGAAAGGAGAAGATGAAGAAAGGAAGACCAGAAGAAAGAAGAAAGAAGATTTTAATAAAGGAATTGTCAAAGACTGTCTCCTGTCATTTTTACCATTTTTGCCACTTTTTTTTGGTGAAATGGTTGGGGTACTTTTGTACCCCCTTACCATTTCACACAGGGGGGGGGCCGGGATCTGGGGGTCCCCTTGTTAAAGGGGGCTTCCAGATTCCGATAAGCCCCCCGCCCGCAGACCCCCACAACCACCGGGCAGGGTTGTGGGGATGAGGCCCTTGTCCTCATCAACATGGGGACAAGGTGCTTTGGGGGGGACCCCAAAGCATCCTCCCAATGTTGAGGGCATGTGGCCTGGTACGGTTCAGGCGGGAGGGGGGGCCGCTCTCGTCCCCCCCTCCTTTCCTACGGCCTGCCAGGTTGCGTGCTCGGATAAGGGTCTGGTATGGATTTTATGGGGGACCCCACGCCATTTTTTTTGGGCTAGGGTTCCCCTTAAAATCCATCCCAGACCTCAAGGGTCTGGTATGGATTTTGAGGGGGACCCTACGCCATTTTTTTTTTTTTTTTTTTGGCTGGGGTCCCCCTTAATATCCATCCCAGACCTGAAGGGCCTGGTTATTGAATTTGGGGGGACCCCTACACATTTTTTTATCAATGACTTCAATGAATGACAGTTCTCTGTATTACGGATCCAACAATTCATTTGCCGGCAAATATCTGCGACTCGTGATTTTAAATAGTTTTTTTTTTTCCTGCAAAAATGACACATTGTACAGAGACAGTTCTCTATATTAGATATACTGAATCTCGAATCATTCGAAGCATTCGTTATATCCGCTATTATCATTTCTTTCATATTAGTTGAAATTACATATTTGTTAGTTACAATACAACATTCGAATTGTTCTCTGTATTACGGGAATCGGCAATTAGCCGCGAGTGATTTTAAATGTCTTTTTTTTCCTGCAAAAATGACACATTGTACAGAGAGAGTTCTAAACACGGGAAACATGACCCCATTCATAGGCATACTATAGAGTATATAGTATATAGAAGGGCGCAGGTTTCCCGTGTTTAGAACTCTCTCTGTACAATGTGTCATTTTTGCAGGAAAAAAAGACATTTAAAATCACTCGCGGCTAATTGCCGATTCCCGTAATACAGAGAACAATTCGAATGTTGTATTGTAACTAACAAATATGTAATTTCAACTAATATGAAAGAAATGATAATAGCGGATATAACGAATGCTTCGAATGATTCGAGATTCAGTATATCTAATATAGGGAACTGTCCCTGCACAGTGTCATTTTTGCAGGAAAAAAAAACTATTTAAAATCGAGTCGCAGCTATTTGCCGGCAAATGAATTGTTGGATCCGTAATACAGAGAACAGTCATTCATTGAAGTCATTGATAAAAAAAAGCGTAGGGGTCCCCCCAAATTCAATAACCAGGCCCTTCAGGTCTGGGATGGATATTAAGGGACACCCCCAGCCAAAAAAAAAAAATGGCGTAGGGTCCCCCTCAAAATCCATACCAGACCCTTGAGGTCTGGGATGGATTTTAAGGGGAACCCTAGCCAAAAAAAATGGCGTGGGGTCCCCCATAAAATCCATACCAGACCCTTATCCGAGCATGCAACCTGGCAGGCCGCAGGAAAGGAGGGGGGGACGAGAGCGGCCCCCCCTCCCGCCTGAACCGTACCAGGCCACATGCCCTCAACATTGGGAGGGTGCTTTGGGGTCCCCCCCAAAGCACCTTGTCCCCATGTTGATGAGGACAAGGGCCTCATCCCCACAACCCTGGCCGGTGGTTGTGGGGGTCTGCGGGCGGGGGGCTTATCGGAATCTGGAAGCCCCCTTTAACAAGGGGACCCCCAGATCCCGGCCCCCCCCCTGTGTGAAATGGTAAGGGGGTACAAAAGTACCCCTACCATTTCACCAAAAAAGCGTCAAAAATTGTAAAAATGACAGGAGACGGTCTTTGACAATTCCTTTATTAAAATCTTCTTTCTTCTTTCTTCTGGTCTTCCTTTCTTCATCTTCTCCTTTCTTCATCTTCTCCTTCCGGCATCTTCTTCCATCTCCTTCTTCCTTCGATTCGCTTCTTCTTCCTCCGGTCTTCTCGTCCTTCTCGTCCGGCGTCGTCCTTCTCGTCCGGCATCGTCGTCTCTTCTCGCAGGCCGCTCCTCGCAATGGGAGGCTCCCGCTCTGTGAGGCTTCGCTCCGGGTGACAGGTCTTGTATAACGAAGGCACCCGGTGACCCCGCCCCCTCTCTGACGTCATGGGGAAAGCCATAGGGAATTCCACATGACGTCCCCGTGCGTCAGAGGGGCGGGGTCACCAGGTGCCTTCGTTATAAAAGACCTGTCACCCGGAGCGGAGCCTCACAGAGCGGGAGCCTCCCATTGCGAGGAGCGGCCTGCGAGAAGAGACGCCGATGCCGGACGAGAAGGACGACGCCGGACGAGAAGGACGAGAAGACCGGAGGAAGAAGAAGCGAATCGAAGGAAGAAGAAGATGGAAGAAGATGCCGGAAGGAGAAGATGAAGAAAGGAGAAGATGAAGAAAGGAAGACCAGAAGAAAGAAGATTTTAATAAAGGAATTGTCAAAGACTGTCTCCTGTCATTTTTACCATTTTTGACACTTTTTTGGTGAAATGGTAGGGGTACTTTTGTACCCCCTTACCATTTCACACAGGGGGGGGCCGGGATCTGGGGGTCCCCTTGTTAAAGGGGGCTTCCAGATTGCGATAAGCCCCCCGCCGCAGACCCCCACAACCACCGGCCAGGGTTGTGGGGATGAGGCCCTTGTCCTCATCAACATGGGGACAAGGTGCTTTGGGGGGGGGACCCCAAAGCACCCTCCCAATGTTGAGGGCATGTGGCCTGGTACGGTTCAGGCGGGAGGGGGGGCCGCTCTCGTCCCCCCCTCCTTTCCTGCGGCCTGCCAGGTTGCGTGCTCGGATAAAGGGTCTGGTATGGATTTTGAGGGGGACCCCACGCCATTTTTTTTTTTTTTTTGGCCGGGGTTCCCCTTAAAATCCATCCCAGACCTGAAGGGTCTGGTATGGATATTTGGGGGGGACCCCACGCCATTTTTTTTTTATTTTTTTTTGGCTGGGGTCCCCCTTAATATCCATACCAGACCTGAAGGGCCTGGTTATTGAATTTGGGGGGACCCCTACGCTTTTTTTTTTTCTGCAAAAATGACACTTTGTCATTCGAATTCATTCGTTATATCTGCTATAATAATTTCGTTCAAATTAGTTGAAATTCGATATTGGTAGTTGGATTTACTAACGATTCGTAACTATTCATAACGATTCGTAACGATTCGTAACTATTCATAACGATTCGTAACGATTCGTAACTTGAAATTGAAATTCGATATTTGTAGTTGGATTTGAATTGTTCTCTGTGTTATGAGAACCAACAATTCATTAGCCACGTTAACGATTCGTAACGATTCGTAACGATTCGTAACGATTCGTAACGATTCGTAACTTTACTAACGATTCGTAAAAAAATTACGATTCGTCCGAATTTCGTATTTCGTACGAATTCGAACGGAATTTCGTACACGAATTACGAATTACGAATTTTTTTTATATACGAAACGGGACGAAACGAAACGAAACGAATTTTTTGGCAGTTCCCATGTCTAGAAATTACAGATAGTAGACATGTGCAAATCAAAAATTTGTACGAATTTCCGGAAATTCGTACATTCGTACGAATCCGAAATACAAATTTTTATGCATACGAATTCTGTACGAAATACGAAATTTAGTTTATGAATTTAACAGAAACGTGACTGGTGTTTTATTCACCAATCACTCAGAGGAAGTTAGCACAGCACAGGGATGGTGGGAACCCCTCATAATGATAAATTCATCATAACAAACTTTCGTTATTTTAACGAAAAGTTTACGAATCTAACGAAAATTCGTATTTCGTACGAATCCAAATTGAATTTCGTACACGAATTACAAAATACAATATATTTATATATATATATATATATATATATATATATATAATACTAATAATTTTTTTTATATGAAGGGGAACGGAACGGAACGAAACACATTTTTTGACGGTGCCCGTGTCTAACAGTCAGAGGTTTTTGAATAATTCAAAGCAGCAGGTATAAGTAGATATTAGCTCAAATACAGGGGGAAAAAGACACAGACTAAATATAAGAATGTCAAAGAAGGTCCCCTATCTGTTAGTCTAATGGACAGTAACAGTAATAGGGGACTTTAGATAATTAGATTGAAACCAATAAACAAGATTGCAATGTATGAATTACAGGAGAGCACTTTAGACACAGCGACAGACTAGAGAAAAGGCTTATAGGATTGCGATTCATTCAATCCGGGGGGGTTTCTTTTTGGAGGATGAGACTGTCCCCTTCTCCCCTTCTTGGGCTTTTGGGGATGATGACCAGAACAAAGAAACGAGACAGAAGAGGTGTCAAATTTATGGTAAAGATCAAGATGTCGGCTAACAGGAGTAAGCATCTT
Source organism: Lithobates sylvaticus (assembly GCA_028564925.1). Classification (NCBI taxonomy): domain Eukaryota; kingdom Metazoa; phylum Chordata; class Amphibia; order Anura; family Ranidae; genus Lithobates; species Lithobates sylvaticus. The sequence continues at coordinate 150,721,618 of CM053036.1, read as the reverse complement.
GCCATTGCCTGACGCATATATATGGTAATTTATTCTCTGTTTCAATTGTCTGGCCGTCTTCTCCACATAGAAAGCCCCACATTTACAAATCATAAGGTACACCAGCCCCTGTGTCTCGCAGGCTGTGTAGAATTCGGGGTAAAAGGTTTCCCCATTGGGGAGTCTAGATGTCCAGCCCGGTAGAACCCATGGGCAGAACGTACATCTCCCACAACGTGAGGTGCCCATGGGCTGTACAGGGGTGCAGGGTACGTCCCCGGTGTAGTGACTGGAAACAAGCTTGTCCCTAAGTGATTGAGCTTGCCTAAAAGTTATTTCAGGGTGTTGACCAATATATTTGTTAAGGATTGGATCCCCCTGTAGGAGGTGCAAATGAGTAGCTGATTTCAACATGGTGAGATGAGAATCTCGTAATTAATTTCACTGTAGGATTTGTAGTGGGAATTTTTGTTTTGAAGAGCAATTCACTACTTGTTTGCCATACTGCCTTATTGTAGGCCTGTCATAGTATGGATTTACTATATCCTCTAGATAGCAACCGTAACTGTAGAAGTTTGGCCTAAATGTGTACAATTTCGCCGCAGTCTGATATATTGGGCGTATGGTATAAGAAGTTTCAAAATAAATTCATTAAATTTCCACGGTGGTGATCCTCTTCATAAAGGAAGGTACGAATTGTCCCAACACCCTGCTCATGCGGGATGCTGGAGTACAATGCCTCCACGTTCAAAGTCACGAGCAGGGCATCTGGAGAAACGGCCATGCCTTCATTTTGTTTGAGAAGGTCCAGTGTATCTTTTGTATATGATGGTAACTATATAACATGTGGCATAAGCACTAAATCCACTATCTTACTAGCATTCTCTGTGAGGGATCCTATACCTGAAATTAAATGGGTTCTTATGCACTTTGGGTAGCGCATAAAATGTTGCCTCCCTAGGAGACCAAACATTCAGGTAATAGTACATATCTTGATCAATGAGTCCTTTAGAGTGGGCATCATTGATAATCAGCAAAAATTCATTTTTGAAAGACAGAGTATGGGATTTGGGTATCCGCCGATTCCACTGGGAATTAGATAGAATCTTAAAACACATAGCTTCCTAGTTAGTTCTAGTCATCAGAACAATATTCCTACCTTTATCCGCAGCCTTTACTACTAAATAAGAATGGTTTGATAGTTTTAAAATAATCTGTCGTTGTGTCTGTGTTAAATTGCTCTCTCCAGGAGTGGCATTGAAACGTTTAATGTCACTGACCACGTTGCATAGGAACGGCCAAACTTGGGGATTAGGGGTAAGGTCTGGTTTAAATTTATTGAGGGGAAGTTGTGGTGTAGCCCCTGCTGGGATGTTGCAGACATTCACATCTAGGGATGAGCTTTCGCGTTCGAGTCGAACCCATGTTCGACTCGAACATCGTCTGTTCCCCCGTTCGGCGAATCCCAAACTTTATGGTCCGTTCGCACCAAATTCGAGTGGCGCGTCACGGCCCATAATTCACTGTGGCATCGCAGTGCATTGCTGGCTGATGATTGACCAAAGCATGCACTATGACCCACATGGTTGCCCCCCCCCCCCCCAAAAAAAAGATGATTAAAAATCATTAAAAAAAAAATAAAAAGATTTGGAAAACAAAAAAGATTGAACTCACCTCTAAATGCCTGTTGCTAGGGGTCCCTCGTAGTCTGCCTCCTTCAGTGCCCGGGCTAAGTGACATCACTTCCCCTCGGCGCAGGAAGGGCTCAGCTCTGCCCCCTCCCTCCTGTCAGTCATCTGGGACATGTGACAGGTCCCAGATGACTGCGCGGCCGAGCAGGTCGGGGGACGAGCAGAGCTTCGACCCCCCACATCGCTGGACCCTGGAACAGGTAAGTGTCCGATTATTAAAAGTCAGCAGCTGCAGTATTTGTAGCTGCTGACTTTTATTTTTTTTTCTAATGGATACTCCTTTTTAAGTACATTTTATTCTACGTTTGGGACACGTGAGTCTCGAGTGCAGGAAAATTTTGAATTTGTGTATTGGTTTGATTAATATGAGGATCAAGGGTACTCTGCTTTTTAATCATTTGTAACTGTGTTGCAGGAGATAAATTGGGTGTAGCTTGAAAGCTAGGTGTATTTGAGTGTGATGTGATATCCATAGATGCAGGTGAAGTTTGTTTACTAATGAGTACTGTGCCTGGCAGAGTCGGTGCTACCACTAGGCAAACTAGGCAGCCACCTAGGGCGCACTGCTGCCTAGGGGCGCCCGGCCACTGGTGTTCCTACTCTCTTCTCTCTGCAACAAGCAACTAAGTCTCAGCATCAGCAGGCAGCCGCAGCTCCGTTCGTACATAGTGTCAGAGGTGCAGCGGCGGCGGAGGACTGTGTCTGTGTCCCAACTCCCGATTGAATCGAAGCAAGCAAACATTCATTGATGCGCGCTGGTGAGGCTGCATTCATGGGTGCTGGTAGGCTGCATTGATGGGCGCTGGTGAGGCTGCATTCATGGGCGCTAGTAGGCTGCATTTGATGAGCGCTGGTGAGTATGCATTTGATGGCACTGATGAGGCTGCATTGATGGGCGCTAGTAGGCTGCATTGGTGAGCACTGGTGAGGCTGCATTTGATGGGTGCTGGTGAGGCTGCATTTGATGGGTGCTGGTGAGGCTGCATTTGATGTGCGCTGGTGGGCTGAATTTGATGGGCGCTGGTGGGCTGCATTTGGTAGGCGCTTCATTAAAAAGGTGGGGTATACATGGGCAGGACAAAGAGGGTGGAGTCAGGGGTGGAGCCAATGGGGGTGCTGCAAAATTCAGTTTTCGGCCCTGGTGCCTGGTGTATTAGGTATATGAGACACAGATGAAGTATTCTGCATCTGAGTTTGTGTATGCAGTATTTGTAATGCTTTTGAAGCAGTGGGACCCATATATTTTATTTGTGACATATTCCCAACACCATAATCAGAAGTGACACCATGACGTAGTGAATGATCAAAGGATCTAATATCCTGGTTGTCTGGTCTTTTTTTAGAATAGACTGTATAGTGCCCTCCACCATGATTTCTCTTACGTGTTCCCAAATCGTTGTGCATAATAGCTCTCCTCTTCTTATAGGGAACTGTGAAAAAAGAGTAGACATGGATGAATCAGATTCTGTGTCTTCGTCAGTAATACCAAATTCATTCCCCAAGCATTGGTTTCTATGCTAATTGTTCCTAGGTCTCCTCCCTTGGAAGAGAGTTTGCCAGCGATAGGCAAAGCCTTCTGCAAATACCGTTCTATCCTTCACTAGCTTGCTTTGGTTTTTAAAAATGATGTCCTTATTTATTTTAGTTTTGTAGTCTTTGACATCCTGACATTTCTTTGTAAACTGGGCAAGATTTTTCAAGTTGTCACTAGTAGACTGTAATGACATAATGTCTTGATCAAGACTTGTTAGTTCATTCTGGTAATGGGAAATAAGTAGTTGTATAAGTTCTGTACTACACTGTGTCAGTGTTTTTTCCCAGGATGTTCAGGACTAACATTTTGAAAGGAAGGATATAACTGTATTCTCAGTCCGAGAGGGCTGATATTTTCACGTACATACTGTTGTAAGAAGTCCACATGCCAATGCAGGTTGGACTTCTTTTTCAACAGTCGTTTCATTTTAGTCATATATTGGTTAATTTCTATCTCTTGCCCTGCATTAACATTACAATTGGTCTGAATTTCATTCATATATCCTGTCTAGGCTGTACATACAAAGTCCATATTAAAGAGAGATTTTTTTTAGAAAATACTAAAGGGATTAGTGGATTATATACGCTAATAAAAAAAAGTCACCAAAATTTTTAATGGGTGTTTCCACCCTGATAGTATGTCAAAAAATTATGGATTTTAATGTGTATCCTCATAGGATGACACTGTGGATACACTAGTAACAATATGCCAGTGTCCCAGTATTAACAAGAAAAGATTTGGGAATTGCAAAAATAAACTTTAAAGGCACATGCATAGAATAAAAAAAATTTGAAATTTTAACTGGATAAGATTAAAATCGTGGTTTACAAACATAAAAGAAAACAACATCATACCCTGTTTCCCCTAAAATAAGACCTAGCGTGATTGTCGGTAATGGCTGCAATATAAGCCCTACCCACCAAATAAGCCCTACCCTGTTTCCCCGAAAATAAGCCCTACCCTGAAAACAAGACCTACAAGGACTTTTACTAGGGCTTATTTGGGGGGTAGGGCTTATATTGCAGCCAACACCGACAATCACGCTAGGTCTTATTTTCGGGGAAACAGGGTAGTAACATATGACCCCAGGGACTCAAATAACACCTCCAAATATTATGTTCTAATCCAATTCGGTGCAATTAGAAATAACCAGTAGCAGCTTCCAAAAGGAGTAATGCGCGTGGAAAGGTTGAGTCACAATATGAGATCACAAAGAAAGTTCGCTCTACATGTTACGCGCACATTTGCACTTCTTCAGGAGCTTGCAGATCTAATAAACATGTAAAAGAACATCAATTGAGTAAAACACAGTATCCAATACATAAAACAAAAGCAGTATAAACAAAGAAATGGACATTTTAATAGAGTCTGTAAATCCCTGATATTCTAATATCTCCTTAATTACTCTCCATATTTTCATAACCAACACAATCAGTAGGGAGCCTAGATGGGAATGAATCAGCCTCCATCAGTGTACCGTATATACTCGAGTATAAGCCGACCCGAATATAAGCAGAGGCACCTAATTTTACCAAAAAAAAAATGGTAAAACGTATTGACTCGAGTATAAGCCTAGGGTGAGAAATGCGCTGCTACTGTAAGTGGAAAAGAGGGTCAACAATGCCCATTTGCAACCTCACTGTGCCCATTTGCATGCCTCACTGTGTCCATTTGCAGCCATAGGTCCCCTGAACTTCAAACTTGGTAGTTAAGGGTTCCTAGATGGCCCCTAGAAAAGGGACCCAAAATGACATTGCTGCAGATGGACACAGTTGACCGACTTTGGGGCCCTGTATCTCGGGGCCACTTGGTGCTAGGAACCCCAAATTGTAATGTTGTTTCCACTGGGTATGCATGGCAAATTTGGGGTTCCTAGCACCAAGCGGCCCGAGATACGAGGCCCCAAAGTCGGGTCGGAAAATGTCAAGCACTTTTCTGCAGCAAAAAATTAAATTTTCCAACCCGAATTTGCGGCCCCGTATCTCGGGGCTACTTGGTGCTAGGAACCCCAAATTTAGTGTGCAAACCCAGTGAAACCAACATTACAACAAATATCCAAAATTGGGGATCCTAGCACCAAGTGGTCCCGAGATACGGGGCTGCAAATTCGGGTCGGAAAATTACATTTTTTGCTGCAGAAAAGTGCTTGACTCGAGTATACGCCGAGGGGGGCACTTTCAGCACAAAAAAATGTGCTGAAAAACTCGGCTTATACTCGAGCATATAGAGTATTATGACTCGTACCTAGAAGCATGATTCCGCCATCTGTGACCACCTTAGATGAAATATTACAGCCTCCTAAATGCTGCAGTTGCACTGCCAGGAAGTAACACTATGGGTGTGGGACTGCCACCCCCCCCCCCATCTTTAGGCAATTGTAGTATACACAACTGTATCCTAGATTGTTTCTTCTTCCATATTAATTCTCTAAATATATTGTCTATTTTCTGGAACCACTGCTTACTTATCCACAATGGGGAGTTGTGTAATACATACAACAGTTGAGGCATCCAGATAATTTTTATTAAATTGCACCTTCCTGCCACCGACAAGGGCAATCTTCGCCATACCTTCCCGTTACATTTAAATTTATCTAGCAGTGGAATAACATTAAAAAACTGTTGGTATTTAAATATTCCGCCCTTATTTAAATGCCCACCACTGCGTCTAGGCAGAGCCTCCTACCTCAACTAGAGCTGCCACTTGGAAAAAATGTGAAGTGTAAATAGTATTTTTACCTCTAAATAAAGAATAATAAAAAGGAAAAATAGTGGCGCTAATGGTGTAAACTATACCTATCTCTTCAATCTGATTACAAGAAAGTATATTGAATGTGTATAAATAAACAATTATAACACAATTATAACACCCTGTGACAAGTGAACCAAATAAATGTGCCAAACAATTGTATATGAAAAAGAAAAAACAACAAAGCAAAGTTCATAAAGTGTCCAAAATGTCCTTTTTCAAAAATATTTGTGTCTTCTTTTTCCATCCACCACACCAAAGTGACAAGTGACTCCTCTCCCTTAAGAAAAGCACTCACCGACTCCCAATGCCTGCACTTTCGTGTCAGGCTCAAGCTCTTTGAAACCACACAGCAAATAATGAATCGATAGTCCACTCATCCAAAGTGTATATTCAGATCACTCCACATGTAAAATAATAAAGGTGCTCCAATAGTGTAAAAAGCATGAGCCAATTTATTGAAAACACAGTAAAACTTCAACCTTTACACTCACATTCCACAAAACAAAAGCCAGCAAAAAAGCTGGCCTGAGGCGATTCAGTTCGCATAGTTTGCGGTATACAAGTCATTCATTCATTCACCTGTCTCTTTGGTGTGGTGGATGGAATAATAAGACACAAATATTTTTGAAAAAGGACATTTTGGACACTTTATGAACTGTGCTTTGTTGTTTTTTCTTTTTCATATACAATTGTTTGGCACATTCTTTTGGTTCACTTGTCACAGGGTGTTATAATTGTGTTATAATTGTTTATTCATACACATTCAATATACTTTATTGTAATCAGATTGAAGAGATAGGTATAGTTTACACCATTAGCGCCACTATTTTTTCTTTTTATTATTCTTTATTTAAAGGTAAAATACTATTTACAGTGGAATAACATTATCGACTATATATTATTTTGGATTCAGGGTTATATGTACCCCTAAGTATTTGATCTTGTTAACTATTTTTAAATCTGGGAATGGTAAATCAGATTCCTGTGAATCCACCGGTAACAACACCGATTTATCCCAGTTTATATTTAAACCAGATATCCAACCAAAGTCGGTAATTATATCCATTGCTGGAATCAGAGATACCTGAGTATCCCCTAAAAACAATAATACATCGTTGGCATATAATGCTATCTTCTCCTCCCCTGACGCCCTCCATTAACCATGAATATTAACCCTTGACCTAATGGCAATTGCCAATGGTTCCATGACCAGGGCGAAAAGCAGGGGCGATAAGGGGCACCCATGCCTTGTTCCTCGGTCAGAGGGAATGTTTCAGAGCATACATTATTTATTTTTACCTTCGCCCTAGGTCTTTCATATGAGAGCCTCACCCAATTAACAAAATTCGAGCCAAACTAGAAAGCAGCCAAGGTCTGCCACAAATAATGCCATTCAAGGCTATCAAAGGCCTTGGCTGTGTCCAGGGACAGTATTGCTCTTGACCCTTCATTAAGTGTCGGGGCTTGTATGTTTAGGTATACCCTCCTTATATTTACTCATACATTGTTTGCATACCTGGATTGTTAAACTCAGTCATGAAGTATGAAACTATGAAAACCTCCTGAACTGCTATATAATCAAATCCTAAACTCTTTAGCAAGCCAGCACTTCTCTGTGATTCACACAGTAACACATTAACAATATTTTTACCAATAAGTGCAGTGATGAAAACCAACTCAATCCTACCTCTCTAGATAAACGTAATCATCATCCCCATAAACAATAATTGCAATACAGTGATAATGATCCTCTGGCAATAAAACTGTTTTATGTGTTCCTACAGCTGTATGTTTCTATGCTGCTGTAACTTTACAAACTTTCAATAAGAATTTATTGAAATGAAATAGAAGCATTTTTCCCCTGCCAACTCACTACCATGTGAGAAGTGATACCACTGAAGATCTATTGTGTGATTGTGTGAAGAGACTGAGGAGATATCACATAGATCTGAATTTGTATGGGTGCAATTTTTCAGAATATTTTAGAGCCAAGAAAATACCAAAGGGCTCTACAATCCATAAGCAGCCCATTATAGGCAGACAGAATCTTGAATTCTGCAAAAATGGATTGAAGTAGCAAATTAGAATTCTCTCAATTGTATACTTCCAGTCATAGAAGAAGTTAAAACCTAGGGCTGTCAAACAATCATTGAACTCACATTACAAAATAAACTTAATACAGAAACCTCATAACCTTTAGAATTACATCAAAGAGTTACGCAGACAAAATCTGACATAATAAAAGAGCTAAATATAAACAGGTCTGCCAAGATACAGCGAAGGTCACGTATACCCATGGTTGACAGACACGAGCATGCATGAGGTCAACACAAGCACAGATCCAGGTAGTGTCAAACTTGACATGAAAATCTTTCAATTTGAAAGACAAAATAAGTTAAAACAATACCTTTCCACCTTCCGTGGCTTTATGTCGACTGGCAATACAGAATTCAAAATGAAAAGTGAATTTTTTTCCTCTTGGAAAGTTCTCATCCATTGAGGCTTTCATCAAACAGTCTGTAAAGACACTTTACAGTTTGGCAACTCTTGTATGACAGTCACGTGATAGTTTACATTTTTGGGGTTGTATTCAATATGTGCAAAGATATAGACACCACTTATACTTAATTTATGGACTACCAAAGATCCACAAAGGAATTAATCCCTTTGAAATACTGTCGCATTATTTTTGGATCTGGCGTTATCACTCAACCAATAGCAACATCTCTGGACCAACAACTTCAGCCACTTGTTGTGGCATTACTCTTTTTTCTTCACAATACCATCACTTTCTCTCCAAATTATCTGAGGTTAAACTTTCCCCAAATTGTGCTCTGACGAGCAGGGACATTAGCTCTTTATATACCAGCATCCCTAATGAAGACTGAATCACTGTAGAAAAACAATTTCCCCCAAGTCACCCAGCTTTGGTTCCTGCAAAGTTGACCATGCAAGACCTTAAATTTGTCCTTTAAAATATTTATTTCAAGATTAAGAACACCATGTATAAACAAATATTGGGCATGGCAGTGGGAAACCCTTGCTTTCACTTAGAAAAAAAGAGAAGAGGTAGGACTTTAAATGAGAAGGATGACTTAGTGGAGGCAAATTGAAATAGAAAAAATGTACATTTTATTGCTGAAGGCAACATATGGTAGAATAGAAACCACATATAAAATAAGTAGTAACTCCACCCACACGTAACATACAAGTGTGGGATGAATAAAGGAGTTGACATACATATGATGCTTCTGAGGCAATTGATTGTATTCTTGTATAAAATAAATTCATATATATACACATGTATCATATACACAGCACTAACAGCAGGAGTAAAGATAATAAATAGTAAGACCATAATAAATAAATACATAAGTATCAAAATTGATAATCTACTGCAAATCAAGGTTCATGTGTCCATTACAGACACAGGTCAGCATCACTTGTGCCCGACGCGTTTCGTGTAGAGACACTCTTCAGGGGCGGATGCTGGGGTATGTCTGCAGGGTGTAAGAAAATATATGATATAACATTAGTCTAATTTTAATTGGTAATATAAAGGGAAGGTAACTTGGCCCATCCCATATACTCACAAAAAGGGGTCCAATAGGGTATACTGCCGTGGCCATGCAACCGGGGTCCCCAAAATAGTCCTCCCCGGGAGCTGAGGTGGCTGCAGCCCCGTGCCGCAGGGCACATCCAACAGACCCCCAGATGGCCCATGACACAAATTGCTGCTGCAGGAGTGAGGAAGCCAGAGTGGCCCGGGATGGCAAACTAAAGAGATCTGAAAAAGTGTGATAGAAATGATGTGTAAATGAAGGTGACAAAAAATGGGTTGGGAAAGAGGGTGTAACAGCTGTGTAGGCTGAGGGGATATGTGTTAAATTACATCAGTGTGTGAACTATGTGGTCGTGACTATGGCAATATGTGAATATGTGAATATGTGAATATGTGGCCACAGCAGTCTGGGGTTCCCTCTCTGACCTTCACTCGGGAGTTGCGAGGCTTTCTGGGTGCCCCCCTCCCCTTCCCTTCCTCTTCCCGCCCATCAGGGGCGGGCAGATGTACGGGCTGGTGGGCGGGAGCTCACAGAGCATCGGCGACACGCATCCTGCCTGCAGGTGACGTCAGTGTTGACGTCAACATGCAGCGCACGCGACTTCCATCTCAGCAGCGTCAGCGGGGAACGTAGGCTTCTGTGGAGGGCGGTGTTTTCCGTCACCGCCGGAGCTTTTCCCAGCTGACGCCACGCCAGCGTGACGAGGGTGGCAACCAGCGTGCACGTGTGCGGGGCCCTCATAAGCAGCCACCCCTGACACAATTGCTGCTACACACTTCTGATTTTGCACCGCAGCACAGCATTCCACATTGTTTTCAAGCCTTGTCTTTGCAAGTAAGTCATCTATTATATTCACACATATGCACCATGTCATACTTATTTTTTCCTTCTTTTTACACTGCTTTTACTTGTGGTTGTCATTTTCATTTTTTATTTTTTATTTTTAGATTATTTTCTCTATTCACATTTCTTTTTTTTATATTCTCACATTTTTTTACATAAATTCCTCTTTTTTATTCATTTTTTACACCTCTCCCCCTCCTGTTTTACCACTCACCATTCATTCATTCACCTTTCACATATTGCCATAGTCATGACCACATAGTTCACACACTGATGTAATTTAACACATATCCCCTCAGCCTACACAGCTGTTACACCCTCTTTCCCAACCCATTTTTTGTCACCTTCATTTACACATCATTTCTATCACACTTTTTCAGATCTCTTTAGTTTGCCATCCCGGACCACTCTGGCTTCCTCACTCCTGCAGCAGCAATTTGTGTCATGGGCCATCTGGGGGTCTGTTGGATGTGCCCTGCGGCACGGGGCTGCAGCCACCTCAGCTCCCAGGGAGGACTATTTTGGGGACCCCGGTTGCATGGCCACGGCAGTATACCCTATTGGACCCCTTTTTGTGAGTATATGGGATGGGCCAAGTTACCTTCCCTTTATATTACCAATTAAAATTAGACTAATGTTATATCATATATTTTCTTACACCCTGCAGACATACCCCAGCATCCGCCCCTGAAGAGTGTCTCTACACGAAACGCGTCGGGCACAAGTGATGCTGACCTGTGTCTGTAATGGACACATGAACCTTGATCTGCAGTAGATTATCAATTTTGATACTTATGTATTTATTTATTATGGTCTTACTATTTATTATCTTTACTCCTGCTGTTAGTGCTGTGTATATGATACATGTGTATATATATGAATTTATTTTATACAAGAATACAATCAATTGCCTCAGAAGCATCATATGTATGTCAACTCCTTTATTCATCCCACACTTGTATGTTACGTGTGGGTGGAGTTACTACTTATTTTATATGTGGTTTCTATTCTACCATATGTTACCTTCAGCAATAAAATGTATATTTTTTCTATTTCAATTTGCCTCCACTAAGTCATCCTTCTCATTTAAAGTCCTACCTCTTCTCTTTTTTTCTAAACATTAGTAGGGATGGAGGCACATGGCATATGTGCCTCATTTAAAGTCCCAAACCTCCTTTTCCACCCTTGCTTTCACTAACCTTTTTGAGTAACTATTCAAGTTGAAACATCTTTTTTGTTTATCTATCAGGAACATAAACAAGCCTGGTACTGATACATAGATGATATGTTTGTTTCATGTACAGGCTTCTACACGCTAACATTACATTTAAATAATTTGTTCCATATGTTCTGTCCATTTTCTGGATATGTTTGTTGGAGAGAATGATAGGTTTTTCAATAACTTAACGTATATGCCAAACCAGAACATAGGAAAACTATGCTCCATTTCACCACTAACCACTCCCAGGTAAAACCCTCTATATTTTCATTTATCCACATGCTGATCATTTTATGGATCCCAATCATAGAAACATGCAGAGAGAATTCACAAGAAATTGGTTTCTTGAAAGAGGTTACCTTTCCTCTGTTCTTGAGCAAACACTCACTAAGGCTTATGATACATTTGAGAATCCCATTGAACATGCAGATTCAACCAGGGGGACTCTTTGTACAGACAAACGATTTCCTTTCAGAATGTTTTGGGAAAATTGCTGACAGACACTGAATAAGAAAGTTATAAGAAAGATATTCAGAATAAGATAGGTATAAGATAGGTATTTGTTTGCCGAAGTCAGGAAATGGAATCTACAAGACCTTCTCATTGGTGCACCTCATAAAGAAAAATATCATGAAAAATATTTTAATATTTGAAAATAAAGGATGTTTTGTTCACATCCTTGTTCATTGAATTAAACACTACAAAAAAGAAAAAAAGTAACAAGCAGTGGACATTACACAGGACTATCAGCAGGCAAATATAAAGTGAACAAAATACTCAAGATACTCAAAAAATACAGCATCACAATGACATCAGACTTGGAGTTAAGCATAACAAAAGTGTGCTGGGGCATTTAATGACCATACAATATAAGCGCCCTCAGAGAAATACGCCCCAGAATTGTTTTTAATTAAAAAAAAAAAATACAAGTGATAATTAATCGTTTTGGGGTCGTAACCAGATATTTTCAAAAGGCCCTGGCAGGCATCCAACAACAAACATAGAAAGAAAAGAGACAAGAAAGGAAGAAAGGAGGTTAGAAAAGTGAAAAGATCTGGGCTCTCCATTCCCAAGGACAGAAGATACTAGTTAGGTGACTTTGAAAAAGGTAAAGGGACCATCAAGGGGGTCCTCCCGAAGGTGCCAAAGCTCCCATACTGCCCTATGGCTTTGCATTCTGTCAGAAAGATGTGCAGTAAGAGATTCCATAAGTTCCATGTCTTTAATCCTAGCATGGAGTTCCACTGAAGTAGGTGGGGCTTGTCTTTTCTAGTGAAGTGCCATTAGACATCTAGTTGCCATAAGAATATGGTATGCTTCTTGACAAGCCTAGGCAACATAGGTGGGAGTAGACCTATTAAAAAAGTTTTGGGGAGGAGGGGGAAATCTAAGTTAAACAAGTGTTGGAGAAAATCCACTAATATGGTTCTAAAAGCGAACAATGCCAGTAAATATGTGGCAGTGTGCCTGTACTTCTATGGTACCTCCAACAACAATCCGAAACAGTAGAATATATGGCTCAGAGGCGTGAAGGAGTCAGGTACCAGAAATATAAAATTTTATATTTCTCTGTGTAGAGTGTAGATTGAGCTCTTAACCGCTTGGGACCATATCACGTCTCCAGAGGCAATTCCTCCCTAATCGCCTGCTCCCTGTCAGGCTGCTTTGTACCTGACCGGTGAGTCCGCTTGGGCAGAGGAAGGTCTCCCTTACGTATCTGACTCGTGGCCCCTGGTAGATAGAACAGGAAGCACGGGAGTACGGAATGGTATGAGAGCCTGGTAAGGAGGTTCCGGATGCTGGAAGTAGGGAGTCTTCAGACAGCTAGGTGGTAGACAGGAACACAGGCACTTGGTACTGAGCAGGAGTAAGAGCAGGCAGGTCCGGGTTCAGGCCGGGTTCAGCAATGGGCGGGCAGCGAGGTACAGAGGGGTAGGCAGAAGCGAAGTCAAACAGACCGAGGTCGATTGCAGGCAGAAATCTAGGGAGTCCAAAGGGTAAGCCGAGTCATCAGGAGGTTAAACACAGATACAGGTACAGGAGCAAGGTCACGGGGGAGCTGAAGATCAGGCAGCACCGGACAACGGGTGCTGCGCGACTAAATATGCCGGTAGGCGCCAAACAGTGCGCACGTGTTTGCGCCAACGCGCACAGACGCACGCAATCCCCCGCGCGCGCACCCCCGCACACCAGCGCCCACAGGAGCGCGCACGGGAACGCGCGCGCTAACGCACATCGGCGCGTATCGGCGGGCACCGGCGTGCGCCAGAGTGACCAACAAGTCGCACAGCTGGGTAACCTCTCTGACAGTGCCCCCTCCCTAAGGGCAGACTCCAGATGCCCAGTTGAGCCAATTTGGAGGCATGCAAGTTCTTGAATGCTTGTAACAGTTCACCGGCATGTAGGTTGTTTTCAGGTTCCCACAAATTGTCTTTGGGACCATACCCTTTCCACTTAATAAGGAACTGGGTTTGATTGCGCCATCTCCTACAATCTAAAATTGCTTCCACCTCAAATTCCTCATCGTTGTTGACAATGACAGGCTTGGGAGGGCCGACACTATGGCCAGCAAAGGGGTTTGGGGTCATAGATTTCAGAAGAGTCACGTGGAAAACTGGGTGGACTTTCAGAGAAGCAGGCAGATCCAGTTCGTAGGTAACGTTGTTAATTTTCCTCTTCATAGGGAAGGGACCCAAAAACTTTAGACCAGACCCAGTTTTTTAGGACAGGCCATTTTCAAATTGGGCGTAGACAACCACACTTGGTTGCCGGGTTCCAAGACAAGTTCCCCGCGCCTCTTCCCATCAAAAACCTTTTTATAGTGCTTTTTCAAGCTCGTTAGACTGGAATATTTTCCAAATAATAATTATATATGTTGTACCATCATCCCAAATTAATTTAAGAAAGTAGAAATATTGGAGATACGGGACTGTCTAAAGGTACAAAGCTACAAAAAACGTTTAGGTATGATAAAATAGATACATTTTTATTAACTTATAAAATCTAAAGTGATGAATTTGTGAACAGCAATACACATATTATAGTTCAGAGGTTATGCATACAATCTCCAATAAAAAAATAGTGGTATACTGTAAGTGCACAAATCATTGTACTTGTCCATTTATTCTCGACATGTTTCGCCAATGTGGCTTCTTCAGGAGAAAGACGTAAGGTACAAGTTTTTGGAATATTGAGGGTATTTTCTCGTTCTAAAATATGCATATAGATATGAGAGAGATATCAAATTAGTACATGCCAATAAATAACACATTATTACTTTCAATTGTGCTGCGTGAGATTTTGGTAGTGAGTGTGCCATATGGGTCCCTGGTATGCATATGACCTCTTACCTCCAATAACAGAGAGTCTGAGCATCCACGGATTACCAGAAAAAGTTAATTAACTTCACAACAAAGTATCATTAAGTGAAGTCCACACAAGATTGCACCACAAAGCCGAGACCAAGAAATAGATGGCTGGAGACCCGTAGGGGGAGATATGAAATCCTATTGTTCTAATGGTATATCAAAAATAGGCCTGAAATGTACAAAAAGTACTCCTATAATAAAGGTATATAATATATCACATAAGCCAGAGAAGGCAACACAATTCAAACCAGGCCACAGGTCTATTGAACTGTACCTACCTCTTAGCCGTTTTTAGAGAAAAAGAGAATACACTGGGGGCTCGGGCTTGCCTCTGAAGGGAAAGTAGGGGGTCTATCCCTAATTGGTCAACATCATGGGTATCGTTTTATACTCTAAAAATATAAGCAAGAAGCCCCAGTAAGGATACATAAGTTTAGCACTAAACACGCAGAATGCTCCCCAAATTGTTTTCCTTCCTACCTTGAGTGGGCTATTAGGGTCACCAAGTTGTATTTCAAAGGTGTCACGGAGTTTCTGCTGCGCAGAAAGCCCCATATAAGGGGCGTCAGATGAAGTCCAGATCCTACCAATTTAGAGTTATAACATGGGGTAAATACAAGTAGTCTTTGGGAGTAATGAGGGGCAGTCTATCCAGATTTCAAATATGATGGCTCCATATTTACCTTGACCTCTAGTCCCCAGCGCTTCCCGAGCCTCCAAAATACACCACAGCCTAACAGATTGTCAGGCCAGGTTTAAATAGTCTCCCCCCGTGGCGCCAAAGTGCGCGGCATGTGACGTCACGCCGTGCTGACGTCATGCGGACGTAAGGCAAGATACCCCAAAAGTGTATAAGGTTTAGTATTGCCAATCAATAAGCAACATGATAGCACATAAATACATGAACAGGTAATAGCTCCCCTACGCAGAGGGGAAATTTGCAAGCGAGCACACTCGGGGCAGAAACAGGAGAACCGAAAATGCCCCCCACCCACACACACCAACCCCAGAGCCCCAATCAAAACACATCCAAGGAATGTATATATAAAATGTAAAGGAAAAAACAAAAGACCAAGCCAAGATCTTTATTTGAACATCCTGTCAAGCAGGTGAATGTTCTATATAAATGGCTTGAAACTGATCCCCTCATTGAGCCCCGGATGTCGGGTCGCCTTCAATGAGTAGATCCATCTCGTTTCAATTTGCAACAATTTTTTGTCCAGATCACCCCCCCGTTCATGTTGGGGCAAGTGTTCAAGACTATAAAATCCAATATAGTCGAGATTAAATTTGTGGTACAGTCCTACATGGCGACTGATGGGTGTCTCCATTTTACGTTTAGGGACACATGGTCTCTAATGCGGCAAAATAGGGGGCGTTTGGTTTTCCCCACATAAAAAGCTCTGCATAAACATTTCATCAGATATACTGATCCGATGGATTGGCAATTTGTTCGATATTTTGGGATCCATGTTCTCCCATCTGGTAGATCTATATTTCCGCCCTCCAATATAAAGCGGCAAATTAGCATTTGCCGCATTTATATGTTCCAGGAACCAGTCTATTGTTTTTCCCTTCATTCGTATGATGGCTACAGACAAGAGTATCACGCAAGGAACGTGATTTCCTGTATGTAATTTCCGGATATGGCTTAATGTACTTTGAAATTTTTTGATCTGTAGATAAAAGGTACCAAAATTTCTTATAAATATTGCGTACCTTTTTGTGTCGCCGATTAAATTTAGTGATAATTCGTGTACTTTCTTGGATTTTCTCTCGTCTGGGTTTATACAGCAGGAGCTGCCTGTTTAGGCCCACAACCTGGTTGTAGGCCCTCCGAAGGCACGTCCTGCTGTATCCTCTCAGCAGGAGGCGATCACGTAAAAGATTAGCCTCTCTCTGGAAGTCATTGAGATGCGTACAGTTGCGCTTGATCCGTAAAAACTGTCTGTAAGGGATACTTTTAATCAGCTTTTCAGGATGAGAACTGCTAGCATGTAGCATACTTGTCACGTACCTAGTGGCGAGTCTGGATTGCAGTGGGAGACCTCTCTTACGTCCCAGACTTGCGGCCCCTGGAGATGAGGACAGGGGGCGCAGAAGTCAGAGGAGGCACGAGTGTCTGGAAGGAACAGCAGCTGTAGGCGGGCCTCCGGACTAGACCAGCGAAGGCAGGAACCAGCAGACAACAGGTGACAGGAACCAGCAGGCAGCAGGTGACAGGAACCAGCAGACAGCAGGTGACAGGAACCAGCAGACAGCAGGTGACAGGAACCAGCAGACAGCAGGTGACAGGAACCAGCAGACAGCAGGTGACAGGAACCAGCAGGCAACAGGAACTGGCAGGTATGCAGCGGACCACAGGAACCAGCAGGCAACAGGAACTGGCAGGTATGCAGCGGACTACAGGAACCAGCAGACAACAGGAACTGGCAGGTATGCAGCGGACTACAGGAACCAGCAGACAACAGGAACTGGCAGGTATGCAGCGGACTACAGGAACCAGCAGACAACAGGAACTGGCAGGTATGCAGCGGACTACAGGAACCAGCAGACAACAGGAACTGGCAGGTATGCAGCGGACCACAGGAACCAGCAGACAACAGGAACTGGCAGGTATGCAGCGGACTACAGGAACCAGCAGACAACAGGAACTGGCAGGTATGCAGCGGACCACAGGAACCAGCAGACAACAGGAACTGGCAGGTATGCAGCGGACTACAGGAACCAGCAGACAACAGGAACTGGCAGGTATGCAGCGGACTACAGGACAGGTGCACAGGTAGGTCAGACAAGCCGGGTTTGGTAACAGAGGACACACTGCGGATAAGCCAGGGATAAACCAGAGAATAGTCGTGGGTAAGCCGGGATCGGGGCAGGCAGGAAGCAGAGCAGGTAGGTAGACAAGCCGGGTCACTGGTGCAGATACAGAGAAGTACAGGACTAACATACGGGACGCTGTAGATCAGGCAGCAAGGATTGCATGGAGATGGCTGGTTTAAATAGCCCGCCTGGCGCCAGTAACCGTGCGCGCGCCCGTCCGAGACCGCGCGCGCGCGCACCCGCTCGATTCCGCGCATGCGCAGTAGCCCGCGCACCCGTTCGAGCCCGCACACGCAATCGCAGCGGTGGAGAACCACTAGGCCCAGCAGAGCTTTCCTTACATTGCCCCCCCCCAAGGGGCAGCCTCCGGATGCCCAACTGGGAACACTTCTCTGGGTGAGCTTTCTTGAAGGCTTGGATCAAATGCTTGGCATGCAAGTTGGTTTCAGGTTCCCAAGAATTCTCCTCAGAACCGTACCCCTTCCACTTGATGAGGTATTGTATCTGGTTATTTCTCTTTCGACAGTCCACAATTGTCTCCACCTCGAATTCCTCTTCCCCATTGACCATTATCGGGGCCGGGGGAACCGTAGATCGCCCAGGGAAAGAAATGGGGACTGCTGGCTTCAGGAGTGAAACGTGGAAGACCGGGTGTACCCGAAGTGACTCTGGCAATTCCAGCTCGTATGCTACCTCGTTGATTTTCCGCTTCACATCGAAGGGGCCCAAGAATTTGGGGCCTAACTTCCTGGAAGGACAAGTAAGTCGGAGATTCACTGTGGACAGCCATACTTTGTCTCCAGGCTCCAGGACCAATTGCCCCCGTCTGCCCCTGTCAAAGACCTCTTTATTAAGATTCTGTGCCCGAGTCATAGTTTCCTGCAACAATTTATTGTTGGTTGAAAAGAAGTCCACGGTCTCAAACACAGCAGGAACGGCACATTCTGGTACAGAATTTGGCAGGAATGATGGGTGGTAACCATAGTTGGCAAAGAACGGAGTCTGTTTGGTAGTGGAGTGGGTGGAGTTGTTGTAGGCGAATTCCGCCAATGGCAACAGAGGGAGCCAGTCCTGTTGAGAAAAGGATGAAAAGCAACGCAGATACTGCTCAAGAGTCTGGTTTGTTCTTTCTGTCTGCCCGTTTGTCTGTGGGTGGTAAGCGGAGGATAAAGATAGTTCGATGCCAAGGGAGTTGCAGAGGGCCCTCCAGAACCGAGACGTGAATTGGACGCCCCTGTCCGAGATGATATTTGCTGGAATCCCGTGAAGTCTGACAATGCCTGCAATGAAGGCCTGAGCCGTCTCTGGTGCCGAAGGGGTCCCCTTCATGGGGATAAAGTGGGCCATTTTGGACAGCCGGTCCACTACCACAAAGATGGCCGTATGGCCTTCGGAGGGGGGAAGTTCCACAATGAAGTCCATGGTTATTAGCTTCCACGGCCTTTCCGGAGCAGGTAGAGGTTTGAGTAGCCCCCAAGATTTGGTCCTGCAGCTCTTGTTGCGAGTGCACACTGTAAATGATTCCACATACCTTTGGCAGTCTTTTGCCAGTTGGGGCCACCAGAAGGTGCGCTGGACCAGGTCCGTGGTCTTGGCTATGCCGAAATGTCCGGCCAGTACATGGTCATGACATAGCCCAAGTATAGTGAGTATATATATACTGGAACGAAGATCTTACCACCGGACCAGAATAGGCCATCTTTGGCGGAGACTCCTGGACTAGCAGGCGGCGGGTCCTCCCTGGACGCCTGCTTGATCCGGCTTAACAGGTCTTCATGGAGAAGTAGGAAGTTCTCAGCGGTTAGGATGGTGTCGGGTGGATTGGGCTCCTTAGGATCGATGAACATCCGTGATAAGGCATCAGGTTTGGTATTTTTGGAGCCCGGCCTGTAGGTAACATGAAAGGCGAACCGGGAGAAGAACAGTGCCCACCTGGCTTGTCGTGGCTTTAGTCTCTTGGCGGCCTTCAGATACTCCAGGTTCTTGTGGTCTGTATATATGAGAATTGGGTGGGCCGCCCCTTCCAACAAGTACCATTCCTCCAATGCCGCCTTGATTGCCAACAGTTCTCGGTCGCCCACGTCGTAGTTCCGCTCAGGAGGCGTCAACTTACGGGAAAAGAACCCAACGGGGAACAGGAGGGCCTTGGGGCCTTGTCTCTGGGATAGTATCGCCCCGACTGCGATTTCCGATGCGTCCACCTCCAAGACAAATGGGAGAGCCGGGTCGGGGTGCTTTAGGATGGAGGCGGAAGTAAAGAGTTTCTTAAGGGCGACAAAGGCGGCCTGGGCCTCGGTTGTCCATTGGAACCGAATTCCTTGTCGGGTTAATTGTGTGATGGGGGAGATGATGGCCGAGAAACCTTTAATAAATTTTCGGTAAAAGTTAGAGAAACCCACAAACCGCTGTACCCCTTTTGTATCCACCGGTGCAGGCCAGTCTAGAATAGCGGAGATTTTCTGGGGGTCCATCTTAATGCCTTCGATGGAGATGATGAGTCCCAGGAACTGTATGCTCTGTTGCTCAAACTCGCACTTCTCGGGTTTTGCGTACAGACCATGTTGCCGCAGTCGCCCCAACACGCATCTGACGTGTTGTTGGTGACTGTCCAGGGAAGAAGAAAAGATTAAGATGTCATCTAGGTAGATGATCACAAACAGGTCTAAGTAGTCTCGAAAAATGTCATTAATGAAATGTTGGAACGTGGCAGGGGCGTTACAGAGTCCGAAGGGCATCACAAGGTATTCAAAGTGCCCGAATCGTGTACGGAAGGCGGTCTTCCATTCATCGCCCTTTCGGATGCGTACCAGATTATATGCCCCGCGGAGGTCCAACTTGGTGAAGATGACCGCTGCCCCCAGCCTCTGGAACAACTCGGGGACTAACGGCAAGGGGTAACGATTTTTGATGGTCACCTTGTTCAATTCTCTGTAATCGACACATGGCCGAAGGGAATGATCCTTTTTCTCGACGAAGAAGATGCCGGCTCCGGCAGGTGACGTAGAGGAACGGATAAAGCCCTTTCGTAAGTTGTCATCAATGTAGTCTTTAAGGGCGGAGAGCTCCAGCTCGGATAGTGGGAAGATCCTCCCAAAGGGAACTTCAGCTCCAGGGAGAAGCTCAATGGGACAATCGTAGACCCGATGAGGAGGAAGGGTCTCTGCCCCTTTTTTGCTGAAGACATCCAAAAAAGAGTGATAGGCCTTGGGAACCAGCTGAAGGGTCTCGTTGTCCAAACACATTAAGGTAGTTGACTGAGCGTCAGTCCGTGGAAGGCAGTGTTGGGAGCAGTAAGGAGAGGAGAAGGTAATCTCCTTGGTGGACCAGTCAATGCAGGGGTTATGGGCGCGGAGCCAAGGCATGCCCAAAATGACCGGGAACAGTGGGGAAGAAATAATGTCCAGACTCAGTAACTCCTGATGGAGATGGTTTATGCATGCCGGAAGAGGTTGCGTTTCTAGGGTGACAGGCCCGGATCTAATGGCTGAACCATCGGCCAGGTGTATCTGTAGTCCTTGGGCCTTGTTCCGTAAGGGGATGCTATGGGCAGTAGCAAAGTCTGAGTCCATGAAGCAACTGCAGGCTCCAGAGTCAATAATGGCGGGGACCATAATGTTCTTTCCGGGAAGCTGTAACAAAATAGAGAGAGCAAGGTGAGAAGAGGCGTCGGTAACGGCCATTATCTGGTCAACTGAAGGAGGGCGCCACTTACGGGTCTTGGCTGGACAGGTTCGCACATAGTGCCCTGGCTCCCCGCAGTATAGACACAAATTGTCCCGACGGCGTCTCAGCCGTTCTTCAGGAGTGAGAGCAGGGCGAAGCACACCCAACTGCATGGGCTCAGTTCCTTCGGTGGAGGCAGAGGGTCGACCCGGCGGTGGACCTCTAGGAAAGTAGGGTACCTTTGGCAGCATCCAAGAGGGACGAGGTGGAACAGAGGCCCTCTCAGACCGTCGCTCGCGTAGGCGCCTGTCGATCTGTATGGCCTGGTTGATGAGCTCCTCAAGAGTTGGAGGAACCCCAACCCTAGCAAGTTCATCCTTGAGGGGATCTGACAACCCCAACCGAAACTGGTAGCGGAGGGCCGCATCATTCCAGCTGGTATCAGCACTCCATCTCCTGAATTCAGCAACATAGTCCTCGGCGGGCCTACGCCCTTGGAGAAGAGCATGGAGGGCAGTCTCAGCCGTGGCACAGAGTTGCGGGTCCTCATACATTCGGGCCATTTCATCAAAGAAGGTATTTAGATGAGCAAGTTCCGCGGCCTCCTGTTTAAGCAGACGGTGGGCCCAGAGCTGGGGGTCGTTCTGGAGCAGGGAAATCACAAAGCCCACTTTGGTGGACTCCAAAGAAAATGTTCGGGGCTGTAGTGCAAAAAACAGTTCACATGCACTGCGAAAAGTCCTGAACTTGCTATGCTCACCGGAGAACCTCTCAGGTGTGGGTACCCGAGGTTCCGGGGGAAGCATCACGACAGTCGGTGGAGTAGGCTGGCTAGTGGTGAGGCCTGGGGATCCCTGAGTAAGGACATGTTTTTCAAGTCGGGTATAACCTTCCTGTAGGTTAGTGACCGCTTGTGCAAGGCCTGCTAGGTGTAGGCAGAGTTCTTCCATAGGAGAGGCTCCCTGCTCAGACTCGGTCATGGCTGCCTGATACTGTCACGTACCTAGTGGCGAGTCTGGATTGCAGTGGGAGACCTCTCTTACGTCCCAGACTTGCGGCCCCTGGAGATGAGGACAGGGGGCGCAGAAGTCAGAGGAGGCACGAGTGTCTGGAAGGAACAGCAGCTGTAGGCGGGCCTCCGGACTAGACCAGCGAAGGCAGGAACCAGCAGACAACAGGTGACAGGAACCAGCAGGCAGCAGGTGACAGGAACCAGCAGACAGCAGGTGACAGGAACCAGCAGACAGCAGGTGACAGGAACCAGCAGACAGCAGGTGACAGGAACCAGCAGACAGCAGGTGACAGGAACCAGCAGGCAACAGGAACTGGCAGGTATGCAGCGGACCACAGGAACCAGCAGGCAACAGGAACTGGCAGGTATGCAGCGGACTACAGGAACCAGCAGACAACAGGAACTGGCAGGTATGCAGCGGACTACAGGAACCAGCAGACAACAGGAACTGGCAGGTATGCAGCGGACTACAGGAACCAGCAGACAACAGGAACTGGCAGGTATGCAGCGGACTACAGGAACCAGCAGACAACAGGAACTGGCAGGTATGCAGCGGACCACAGGAACCAGCAGACAACAGGAACTGGCAGGTATGCAGCGGACTACAGGAACCAGCAGACAACAGGAACTGGCAGGTATGCAGCGGACCACAGGAACCAGCAGACAACAGGAACTGGCAGGTATGCAGCGGACTACAGGAACCAGCAGACAACAGGAACTGGCAGGTATGCAGCGGACTACAGGACAGGTGCACAGGTAGGTCAGACAAGCCGGGTTTGGTAACAGAGGACACACTGCGGATAAGCCAGGGATAAACCAGAGAATAGTCGTGGGTAAGCCGGGATCGGGGCAGGCAGGAAGCAGAGCAGGTAGGTAGACAAGCCGGGTCACTGGTGCAGATACAGAGAAGTACAGGACTAACATACGGGACGCTGTAGATCAGGCAGCAAGGATTGCATGGAGATGGCTGGTTTAAATAGCCCGCCTGGCGCCAGTAACCGTGCGCGCGCCCGTCCGAGACCGCGCGCGCGCACCCGCTCGATTCCGCGCATGCGCAGTAGCCCGCGCACCCGTTCGAGCCCGCACACGCAATCGCAGCGGTGGAGAACCACTAGGCCCAGCAGAGCTTTCCTTACAATACTGTTGCCGGATGAGGCCTTTCTGTAGAGAGTGGAACATAAAGTCCCTTTCTCATCCACATAAAGTTCCACATCTAGGAAGGTAATCCTTGTCTGGTCATAGTTAAAGGTAAACTTCAGATTGTACTCATTGATCTGTAGTTCATTAAGGAAAGTGATAAGGTCCTCCTTTGATCCTACCCAGATCATGAGGACGTCATCAATATAACGACTCCAGGATATTTTGTTACCAATATCGGCAATTCTGCCCTCATCAGAGAACAAGTCCCGTTCCCACCCCCCCAGGTACAGATTCACATATGAGGGCGCACATTTTGCCCCCATAGCGACTCCCTGTACCTGGAGGTAGTGGGAACGTTTAAATACAAAAATATTGTGCGTCAAAATAAAGTTAAGTAGTTCCAAAACAAATTCATTATAATTCCATGAATCAATGTCTCTTTCAGTCAAAAATTCCCCCACTACTTCAACACCCTTTTTGTGGGGTATCGAATTGTAAAGGGCCTCTATGTCAATGGCAACCAGCCAGGCATTTTTTGGTATCTGTAGTCCATCAGTGCTTTTTAGGAGCCCTATAGTGTCCTTCACATACGAGAATAGACATTTGACATGTGGGTACAAGTACTCGTCAACTAGTTGACTGGCTTTTTCTGTTAATGACCCACATCCTGAGATTATAGGGCGGCCGGGTGGTCTCCAGCCATCTATTTCTTAGTCTCGGCTTTGTGGTGCCATCTTGTGTGGACTTCACTGGATGATACTTTGTTGTGAAGTTAATTAACTTTTTCTGGTAATCCGTGGATGCTCAGACTCTCTGTCATTGGAGGTAAGAGGTCATATGCATACCAGGGACCCATATGGCACACTCACTGCCAAAATCTCATGCAGCACAATTGAAAGTAATAATGTGTTTATTGGCATGTACTAATTTGATATCTCTCTCATATCTATATGCATATTTTAGAATGAGAAAATACCCTCAATATTCCAAAAACTTGTACCTTACGTCTTTCTCCTGAAGAAGCCACATTGGCGAAACATGTCGAGAATAAATGGACAAGTACAATGATTTGTGCACTTACAGTATACCACTATTTTTTTATTGGAGATTGTATGCATAACCTCTGAACTATAATATGTGTATTGCTGTTCACAAATTCATCACTTTAGATTTTATATGTTAATAAAAATGTATCTATTTTATCATACCTAAACGTTTTTTGTAGCTTTGTACCTTTAGACAGTCCTGTATCTGCAATATTTCTACTTTATTTTTATAGTGCTCCTGGGACTTGGCCATGGTCTCCTGCAGCAATTTGTTGTTGGAAGAAAAGAAGTCCAGGGTTTCAGAAACTACAGGCACAGTGCATTCAGGTATTGACCTGGGTAGGAAGGACAGGTGAAAGCTGTAGTTGGCGAAGAATGGTGTCTGATTGATGGATGAGTGTAAAGAGTTATTGTACGAGAACTCAGCAACAGGGAGCAGGGAGGCCCAGTCATCCTGAGAGAAAGGGGAGAAACAGCGGAGGTATTACTCTAAAGTCTGATTGGTTCTCTCAGTTTGACCATTTGTCTGAGGGTGGTACGCAGAGGAGAACGCCAACTCAATTTCTAAGGAACCACAGAGGGCTTTCCAAAACGTAGAGGTGTACTGGACACCACGATCTGATACAATATTCGTTGGGACTCCATGCAATCTTATAACTTCCTTAATGAAAATTTTTGCTGTCTCCATGGCTGAAGTAGTGCCCTTCATGGGCAAGAAGTGTGCCATCTTTGATAACCTGTCTACCACAACAAAGATGGAGGAGAAGCCTTCTGATGGGGGGAGTTCAACGATAAAGTCCATCGAGATCATACTCCATGGTCTTTCTGGGACTGGTTGAGGTTTTAATAGACCCCAGGCTCTCGTCCGGCTGGTTTTGTTTAGGGCACAGGTACTGCATGAATCAACATAGTCCTTGCAATCCTTAGTCAGGTGAGGCCACCAGAAGGTACGTTGTACCAGGTCGGTTGTTTTTAGTGCCCCGAAGTGTCCGTCAAGCTTGTGATCATGACACAGCTCTAGTACGTGTACTCTTAGATCCTCCGGAACCACATTTTTAATAAACCCCATCAGACGGGGACATCCCAGCAGAGGCCTGTTTAATCCGGGATATGAGATCCCCTTGAAGGAGCAGGAAGTTCCCAGAGGGAAGGATGGTATCGGGAGGTAGGGTATCCTCAGTGTCATGGAACATTCGGGAGAGAGCGTCAGGTTTGACATTCTTGGAACCGGGCCTGTAGGTTATGTGGAACTGGAATCGTGAAAAGAAAAGTGCCCATCTGGCCTGCCGGGGTCTTAGACTCTTGGCTGTTCTCAGGTACTCCAAGTTTTTATGATCAGTGTACACCAGAACAGGATTTGCGGCACCCTCCACTAAAAAACACCATTCCTCCAACACCACTTTAATGGTCAGAAGTTCCCGATCTCCCACGTCGTAGTTTCTTTCTGATGGTGAAGGTTTACGAGAGAAAAATCCCACTGGGAAGAGGAGAGCCTTGGCACCCTGCCGTTGGGAGAGTACAGCTCCAACCGCAATCTCGGATGCATCGACTTCCAGGACGAAGGGTAGAGCTGGGTTTGGGTGCTTGAAAATGGTAACCGAGGTAAATAGCTCCTTGAGTTTCTCAAAGGCCATTTGCGCCTTAGGAGTCCAGCAGAATCGGGTCCCTTGTTTGGTTAGCTCGGTAATGGGAGCGATTATGGAGGATAACCCTTTGATGAACATTCTATAGAAATTGGCAATAAAGCGCTGTACCCCTTTTTTGTCTGCGGGTGCAGGCCAGTACAAGATGGCAGATACCTTCTCGGGATCCATTCTGATGCCCTCGGCCGAAATGACTAAGCCCAAGAATTGCACACACTGGATTTCAAATTCGCATTTCTCCAGTTTGGCGTAAAGCCCATGTTGTCTCAGACGGGTAAGTACATTTTGGACATGCCTGTAGTGATCGGCCAGTGAGGTGGAAAAAACTAGGATATCGTCCAAGTAGACGATGATGTACAGGTCCAGGTAGTCGTGGAAAATGTCATTGACGAAGTGCTGGAATGTTGCTGGGGCATTGCACAGGCCGAAGGGCATAACAAGGTACTCGTAGTGCCCAAATTGAGTACGAAAAGCCGTCTTCCGTTCATCTCCTTTCCGGATGCGGATTAAATTGTAAGCTCCACGAAGATCCAGCTTTGTATAGATTGTTGCTGTTCCCAGCCTTTGGAAGAGTTCTGGTACCAGTGGTAGTGGATATCTGTTTTTAATAGTAATCGTATTTAGTGCCCGGTAGTCGATTCAGGGGCGTAAGGAATGATCCTTCTTCTCGACAAAAAAGATGCCCGCACCGGCCGGGGAAGTAGAAGGGCGAATGAACCCCTTTGCCAGATTCTTGTCTATGTAGTCCTTTAAGGTGCCCAACTCCTGCTCAGTTAACGGGAAGATTCTTCCAAAGGGAACTTCCGTTCCGGGTAGAAGTTCTATTGGGCAGTCATATGGCCTATGTGGAGGGAAAGTCTCTGCCCCCTTCTTGCTAAATACATCTAGAAAATCCTGGTAAGGTTCAGGGATGGATTGGCGGAGCTCGATATCTGAGTCCATACAGAGAAGCGGAGACGACTTGCAAGATGTTCCACATAGACAGTTCTGACGGCATTATTCAGAGAGAAACTAGATTTCACCCGTGGCCCAGTCGATGCTGGGGTTGTGGGCCTGCAACCAGGGCATTCCCAATATGATCGGGAAAAGGGGGGACGAGATGGCATCCAAGCTTAGAAGTTCCTGATGCTGCGAGCCTATGGTGGTCAACAGGGGGACTGTCTCCTGGGTGACTGGGCCAGAGCTGAGTGTGGAACCATCCGCCAAGTGTACTGCAAGGCCCCAGACCTTGGGTTAAGGAGGAATGCCATGGTTGGTAGCAAACAATAGGTTGATGAAGCAGCTACACGCTCCAGAATCAATGATGACTGACACCGGTATAGTCCATCCGGAAAGCTGAAAAACAATAGCAAGAGCCAGATGAGTACCAGTTTTAGGCAAGACAGGTGCACACAAGGAAGAGAGAGGCAGGCACTTACCTGTCTTGTTGGGGCATGTTCTTGCATAATGTCCAGGTTCTCCACAGTACAAGCACAAGTTGTGGGCCAGTCTGCGCATCTTTTCTTCTGGGGTAAGAGAAGGACGGAGTAGGCCAATCTGCATGGGCTCCGGGGTTACTGAAACCAGGGTTGAAGAGGCGGGAGGAACTTGACTGGGTGGACTGGGCACCCAAGGAAGCATCCAGATAGGGCGAGAGTGCCCAGAAGACCTTTCAGAACGTCTTTCCCTTAGACAGTGGTCTATTTGAACAGAGAGGTCGATGAGTGCATCCAGGTCCAGGTCTGGGGCACTCCAACACATGCCAGCTCATCCTTTAGGGGTTTAGATAACCCCATGCAAAATTGGTGACACAGGGCAGCGTCATTCCACTCTGTATCAGAGCTCCAACCTCTAAACTCAACTCCGTAATCTGGAGGAAACCCACGCAGGCACAGGGAGAACATGCAAACTCCAGGCAGGTAGTGTCGTGGTTGGGATTCGAACCAGCAACCCTTCTTACTGCTAGGTAAGAGTGCTAACCACTACATCACTGTGCCTCCCTGAGTGATGATTCTCCAACCAAACAGATCATAATCTCAAAGCAAAAGATCTCCTTTGAGATCATGATCTGTTTGGTTGGAAAATTATTACTCACCTTTGCAAACACTAGGTTTGTTTTTGGTACTTTGGTATATTTTTTTATCACAATCATGAACTCTCTTGAGCCACCTCATTGGTTGTCCCATTGAGTGTCTTGGTTCCCTACCACTATTCCTGTGTCAGGCACTGAGCAGCGGTCACCATTTGGAGGCACTATGTTTTATCAAGTTCCAAGCTGGTTTTAAAGATGTTTGTTGTTGGAGGCATCTACCACGAAGAAGTGAAAGTATTCATGAAACGCGTCAAGTTACAAGATGCATTAACTTAAAAATATACCAGCTTGATGTACATTATATATTGTTACGTGTAACCCATTGGCTTGATATGCCAAAACATTTTTATATGTACTTTATACATTTATGTGTCAAATCCTTATACAATATATTTATTTTTTTGACTTTTGTATTATGCCTCATTTAACCACTTGACCACTGGGCACTTAAACCCCCTTACTAACCAGACCAATTTTCAGCTTTCGGTGCTCTCACATTTTGAATGACAATTACTCAGTCATGCAACACTGTACCTATATGAAATTTTTGTCCTTTTTACAGCGGTATTTAATGACCACTGGGTTTTTAATGACCGCTGTTTTTTTTATTTTTTGCGCTATAAAAGAAAAAAGACAAAAAATTCTGTAAAAAAAATGCATTTTTCTTTGTTTCTGTTATAAAATTTTGCAAATTAGTAATTTTTCTTCATATATTTTGGCCAAAATTTATACCGCTACATATCTTTGGTAAAAAATAACCCAAATTGGTGTATATTATTTGGTCTTTGTGAAAGTTATAGAGTCCACAAGCTATGGTGCCAATCTTTTTGGAAAGTAGACATTCCAAGGTATTTAGTAAGAGGCATGGAGTTTTTTGAAGTTGTAATTTTTTCCCACAATTCTTTGCAAAATCAGGATTTTTTTTTCTTTTTTTTTCACAAAATTGTTATATTAGCAGGTTATTTCTCACACATAGCATATGCATCGTACAAATTACACCCCAAAACACATTCTGCTACTCCTTCTGAGTATGGTAATACCACATGTGTGAGACTTTTACACAGCGTGGCTACATACAGAGGCCCAACATGCAGAGAGCACCATCAGGCGTTCTTGGCGCATAAATTACACATATCATTTCTTGACTACATCTTATGCCCCGTACACACAGTCGGATATTCCGACCACAAAATCCGTCTGAATTTTTCCAAAACTTGTGTAGCACACACATGGTCGGACAAAGTTGTTGGAAAATCCGATCATTCCGAACGAGGTGACGTACAACACGTACAACGGGACTACGTAGAGGCCAGTAGCCAATAGCTTTTGTCTCCAAATTTCTTCTGAGCATGCGTGGCACTACACATGATTAGGGATGAGCCGAACACCCCCGGGTTCGGTTCGCACCAGAACCTTCGAACGGACCGAAAGTTTGCGCAAATTTTCGAACCCTATACGTTATAATGGACGCGAACGTTCGAAATCAAAAGTGCTAATTACAACGGCCAATATGCATGTTAATGTCATAAAACAGGTTTGGGGACCCGGGTCCTGCCCCAGGGGACATATATCAATGCAAAAAGAACTTTTAAAAACTAACGTTTTTTCGGGAGCAGTCATTTTAATGATGCATAAAGTGAAAAAAAAAAAGTGAAATTTTCCTTTAAATATGGTACCTGGGGGGTGTCTAAAGTATGCCTGTGAAGTGGCATGTGTTTCCCGTGTTTAGAACTGTCCTTGCACAAAATGACATTTGTAAAGGAAAAAAAGAAGCCATTTAAAACCACTTGCGGCTTTAGGTTTGTTCTTAAGTAGAATCTGAACAGGTACATTATGAAGTGTAGCTCCATCCCAAAAAAATCTATTTTTAAGCTTTTTGGAGAACATAGGGAGGGGTTATCACCCCTGTAACATTTGCTGTCTTTGCACATCTGTTCAGAACATGTCACCTCACTTTCCGTCCCAATGACAAATGTTTTTGGAAAAAGTGGGGTTTTAATTGAAACAAGGATTGGTGATAAAGTATCAGTAGAGAGGAGATACCTTTTTCCCAAATTAAATCTAACAGGATAGAATTTCCCTTCCTAGGGGTAGATTTCCTCTCACTTCCTGTTTTCTCTTTCCATTTGCAAGTAGGAGTCGTTTGTAAGTTGGATGTTTGAAAGTAGGGGCCTGGCGTATATACTCTGCAGAAATTTGCCCTATTAGATGTTGGTGTAGCCACAAGACTGGTGGGCACAGGAATGGGCCCTGCTGTGAGTTAATAGATCAAGATTTGTAATTGCATGCACCTGTTGAACAGGGCAGAAAAATTGGGGGTGGTGGTGGTGGTGGACGGTGTTGCCACAAGACTGTAAGCTCTCACAGTTACTCTTGGTGGGCGCAGGAATGGGCCCTGCTGTGAGTTATTAGATCAAGATTTGTAATTGCAAGCACCTGATGAACAGGGCAGAAAAATTGGGCCTTTGGCGGTGGTGGTGGATGGTGTTGCCACAAGACTGTAGGCCCTCATAGTTACTCTTGGTGGGCGCAGGAATGGGCCCTGCTGTGAGTTATTAGATCAAGATTTGTAATTGCAAGCACCTGATGAACAGGGCAGAAAAATTTGGCCTTTGGCGGTGGTGGTGGACGGTGTTGCCACAAGACTGTAGGCCCTCATAGTTACTCTTGGTGGGCGCAGGAATGGGCCCTGCTGTGAGTTATTAGATCAAGATTTGTAATTGCAAGCACCTGATGAACAGGGCAGAAAAATTGGGCCTTTGGCGGTGGTGGTGGACGGTGTTGCCACAAGACTGTAGGCCCTCATAGTTACTCTTGGTGGGCGCAGGAATGGGCCCTGCTGTGAACTATTAGATCAAGATTTGTAATTACCCGCCCCTGTTAAACAGGGGCTGAAAAATTGTGCCTTAGGCACTGGTGCTGGTGCAACAACACTGCAACCCCTCACAGATACTGTACTTGGAGCACAGCAGTCACACGTGTTGCGAAGCATTTTTTTAAAAAATTGTAATTACCCGCCCCTGTTAAACAGGGGCTGAAAAATTGTGCCTTAGGCACTGGTGCTGGTGCCACAACACTGCAACCCCTCACAGATACTGTACTTGGAGCACAGCAGTCACACGTGTTGCGAAGCATTTTTTTAAAAAATTGTAATTACCCGCCCCTGTTAAACAGGGGCTGAAAAATTGTGCCTTAGGCACTGGTGCTGGTGCCACAACACTGCAACCCCTCACAGATACTGTACTTGGAGCACAGCAGTCACACGTGTTGCGAAGCATTTTTTTAAAAAATTGTAAGTACACGCCCCTGTTAAACAGGGGCTGAAAAATTGTGCCTTAGGCACTGGTGCTGGTGCCACAACACTGCAACCCCTCACAGATACTGTACTTGGAGCACAGCAGTCACACGTGTTGCGAAGCATTTTTTTTATAAAAATTGTATGTACACGCCCCTGTTAAACAGGGGCTGAAAAATTGTGCCTTAGGCACTGGTGTGGTGGCATGGATCATTGAGGAGGAGGAAGAGGATAGTCAGTGAACATAAGAGGACAGTCACTCAGCATCAGCATAGGCAGTCTTGAAGGGATGTGACATTAAAAATTATTCGGTTATATCCGCCTCAGGTGCCTGGTAGCTGGTGGTGATCCAAGACTGATTCATTTTGATGAAGGTCAGTCGATCAACCGAGGCGGTGGACAGGCGCACCCTATGATCAGTGACAAATCCTCCAGCAGCACTGAATGTGCGTTCGGAAAGAACGCTGGAGGCAGGACAGGCCAGTAGCTCAATTGCATACTGTGCAAGCTCTGGCCAGTGATCCATCCTCAGGACCCAGTAAGCCAGAGGATTTTCGGTGGGAAAGGTGTCCAAGTCTGACCTTGCCCCAAGGTATTCCTGCACCATGTATATCAGACGCTGGCGATGGTTGCTGGAACCGATCATACCTTGGGGCTGCGGACTAAAAAATTGTCTGAACGCATCGGTCAGACGTCCACCTTCCCCACCGCTCCTTCTGCTACTGACCGAAGCCTCAGCAACTCGTCGCCCAGGACCAGGAGTTTGTAACCTCCCAGTTTCTGGGAACGCGTTGCACAGACCTTTCTGCAAGGCCTCCCTGAGATGTCTCATCCTCTGCTCCCTCTGCGACGGCAAGATAAGGTCCGCAACCTTACCCTTGTACCGCGGATCAAGGAGAGTGGCCAGCCAGTAATGGTCCCTCTCCTTGATCCGAAGAACACGAGGATCCTTCCGCAGGCTTTGCAGGATCAGGGAGGCCATGCAGCGTAGGTTAGCTGAGGCATTCGGTCCGGAGTCTTCTGGGTCACTGAGGATGACATGATCGCCAGCCACCTCCTCCCAGCCACGTACAAGTCCACTGGTTTGTTGGGACTGTACATCATCCCTAAAAGACTGCTGCTGCTGATGCTGAGTGCCAGGCTCCACCTCCATGCTCACACAATCCTCCTCCTCCTCCTCCTCCTCATCCTCTTCCTGTGTGATGGGTGGGACAGAAGGAACACTGTCCGGATAAAGGGGGCCTTGAGAGGCAAGGAAGTCCTCCTCTTCCTGCCTCTGTTCTGCCTCAAGTGCCCTGTCCATTATCCCACGCAGCGTATGCTCCAACAGGTGGACAAGAGGGACAGTGTCACTGATGCATGCACTGTCACTGCTCACCATCCTCGTGGCCTCCTCAAATGGTGAGAGGACAGTGCATGCATCCCTGATCATGCTCCACTGACGTGGGGAAAAAAAAACAAGCTCCCCTGACCCTGTCCTGGTGCTGTAGTCGCAAAGGTACTCATTGATGGCCCTCTGCTGCGTGTGCAGTCGCTGCAGCATGGCCAACGTTGAGTTCCACCTGGTGGGCATGTCACATATTAGGCGGTTCTTGGGCAGGTTCAGCTCCTTTTGCAGCTCAGTCAGCCGAGCACTGGCATTATAAGATCGGCGGAAATGCACACAGACTTTCCTGGCCTGCCTCAGGACATCCTGTAAGCCTGGGAACCTGCCCAAGAACCGCTGCACCACCAGGTTGAGGACGTGAACCATGCAGGGCACATGGGTGAGCTGCCCCTGTCGCAGGGCGGAGAGGAGGTTGGTGCCATTGTCAGAAACGACCATTCCTGGCTTAAGCTGGCGTGGCGTCAACCACCTCTCGGCCTGCCCCTGCAGAGCTGCCAGAACCTCTGGCCCAGTGTGGCTCCTGTCCCCCAAACACACCAGCGCAAGCACGGCATGGCATCTTTTTGCCTGCGTACTTGCGTAGCCCCTTGTACGCCTACGGAGCACCGCTGGTTCCAAGGACAGAGCACTGGAGGAAGAAGAAGAGGAGGGGGTGGAGGAGAGAGGTGTGTCACAACCAGTAGCAGTAGTAGCGTTTTGGAGGCGTGGTGGCGGAACAACCTCCAACACTACTGCACCTTGTCCTGCATCCCTCCCAGCTGCCAATAGAGTGACCCAATGGGCCGTGAAAGAAAGGTACCGTCCCTGTCCATGCCTGCTGGACCATGAGTCAGCGGTAATATGCACCTTACCGCTGACCGCCCTGTCCAGCGAGGCATGGACATTGCCTTCCACATGCCGGTAGAGAGACGGAATCGCCTTCCGTGAGAAAAAGTGGCGTTTGGGAACCTGCCACTGAGGAACCGCACATTGAACAAACTCACGGAAGGGGGCCGAGTCTACCAACTGAAAAGGCAGCAGTTGAAGTGCTAGCAATTTAGCCAAGCTAGCATTCAACCGCTGGGCATGTGGATGGCTGGGAGTGTACTTCTTTCTACGGTCCAGCAGCTGGGGCAGGGAAATTTGCCTGCTGCAATCAGACGTCGGTGTACTGCAAGTACTTGGTTGTGACACACCTAATTCTACACCTTCAGTCCTCTCAGAGCAGCTTTCAGAGAGGACTGAAGGTGTAGTGGGGATGGAGATCCCAGCTGATGAGGAGCAAGGAGAGGTCCGCTTAGTTCTTTGGTGTGGGTCTTTTATGTGTGCTTGCCAACGAGCTGCATGGCAGGTCGACATATGTCTGGTCATGCTTGTGGTGCCCAAGCGGCTGATGTTTTGGCCACGCGAGATACGCTTGAGACAAATATTGCAAATAGCAGTGGTGCGATCTGATGCACTCGTCTCAAAAAAGGCCCACACCAAAGAACTTTTCTGATAACGTGCAGAGGCAGCGCCCTGCACAGGCGGAGCTCTGTGGTGTTGTACAGTTGCTGTGCTGGCCTCTACCTGGCCTCCAGGGGGCATCCTGCCTCATTGGACATGTGACGCCGCATCCTCCTCCTCCTCGTCCTCCTCCTCATCCTCTCTCCCTTCAGGCACCCACGTGGAGTCAGTGACCTCATCATCCCCTCCCTCTTCACCACTAGAGCAAACCTGGCAGTAAGCTGCAGCTGGTGGAACAGTACTGCCAGATTCCTCAAGCTGGGTATCATCATCCGAGCCTTCGAATCGTTGGGCATCCTCCTGGAGCATGTACCCAACACTGTGCTCAAAGAGTTCGGGGGACTCCTCAGGAGGACATGGTGGGTCTAGGGAAGGGGTGGCTGATGATGCCATTGAGTACGCGTTGGCAGCTGCTCTGTCAGTACCCTGAGCCTGGGTGAGAGAGGATGAGGAGGATGAGGAGGGCTTGGTCATCCATTCTACCAAGCCTTCAGCATGATGCGGCTCCACATGTCCAGCTGCCGAAAACAAAGACGCGCGTGTCCCATGGCCACGTGCTGATGACGATGCACGACCACGTCCACGGCCACGGCCACGTCCACTAGAAACAGAGCCTGCCTGCCCTGTGTTCTTGGCTCTGCACGCTCTGCCTCCCCTTGGCGGTCTTCCAGCCATTGTAGTCGGTAGTCCTGTGGGTGCTGCTGAGAAGAAAATATAGGAGCTCTGTGTGATGCCACTAACACACTAGAAGTCCTATGGGTGCTTCTGCAAAGAAAATAGAGGAGCTCTGTGTGATGCCACTAACACACTAGAAGTCCTATGGGTGCTTCTGCAAAGAAAATAGAGGAGCTCTGTGTGATGCCACTAACACACTAGAAGTCCTGTGGGTGCTGCTGAGAAGACAATATAGGGGCTCTGTGTGATGCCACTAACACACTAGAAGTCCTATGGGTGCTTCTGCAAAGAAAATAGAGGAGCTCTGTGTGATGCCACTAACACACTAGAAGTCCTGTGGGTGCTGCTGAGAAGACAATAGAGGAGCTCTGTGTGATGCCACTAACACACTAGAAGTCCTATGGGTGCTTCTGCAAAGAAAATAGAGGAGCTCTGTGTGATGCCACTAACACACTAGAAGTCCTGTGGGTGCTGCTGAGAAGACAATATAGGAGCTCTGTGTGATGCCACTAACACACTAGAAGTCCTATGGGTGCTTCTGCAAAGAAAATAGAGGATCTCTGTGTGATGGGACTAACACACTTCAAGTCCTATAGGTGCTTCTGGGAACAAAAATATAGCTCTGTGTGATGGGACTAACACACTTCAAGTCCTATAGGTGCTTCTGGGAACAAAATATAGGATCTCTGTATGATGGGACTAACACACTTCAAGTCCTATAGGTGCTTCTGGGAACAAAATATAGGTCTGTGTGATGGGACTAACACACTTCAAGTCCTATAGGTGCTTCTGGGAACAAAATATAGGATCTCTGTGTGATGGGACTAACACACTTCAAGTCCTATGGGTGCTTCTGGGAACAAAATATAGGTCTGTGTGATGGGACTAACACACTTCAAGTCCTATAGGTGCTTCTGGGAAGAAAATGTAGGTCTGTGTGATGGGACTAACACACTTCAAGTCCTATAGGTGCTTCTGGGAACAAAAATATATGATCTCTGTGTGATGGGACTAACACACTTCAAGTCCTATAGGTGCTTCTGGGAAGAAAATGTAGGTCTGTGTGATGGGACTAACACACTTCAAGTCCTATAGGTGCTTCTGGGAAGAAAATGTAGGTCTGTGTGATGGGACTAACACACTTCAAGTCCTATAGGTGCTTCTGGGAACAAAATATAGGTCTGTGTGATGGGACTAACACACTTCAAGTCCTATAGGTGCTTCTGGGAACAAAATATATGATCTCTGTGTGATGGGACTAACACACTTCAAGTCCTATGGGTGCTTCTGGGAAGAAAATATAGGTCTGTGTGATGGGACTAACACACTTCAAGTCCTATAGGTGCTTCTGGGAACAAAATAATATAGGTCTGTGTGATGGGACTAACACACTTCAAGTCCTATAGGTGCTTCTGGGAACAAAATATATGATCTCTGTGTGATGGGACTAACACACTTCAAGTCCTATAGGTGCTTCTGGGAAGAAAATGTAGGTCTGTGTGATGGGACTAACACACTTCAAGTCCTATAGGTGCTTCTGGGAACATAATATAGGTCTGTGTGATGGGACTAACACACTTCAAGTCCTATAGGTGCTTCTGGGAAGAAAATGTAGGTCTGTGTGATGGGACTAACACACTTCAAGTCCTATAGGTGCTTCTGGGAACAAAATATAGGTCTGTGTGATGGGACTAACACACTTCAAGTCCTATAGGTGCTTCTGGGAACAAAATATATGATCTCTGTGTGATGGGACTAACACACTTCAAGTCCTATGGGTGCTTCTGGGAAGAAAATATAGGTCTGTGTGATGGGACTAACACACTTCAAGTCCTATAGGTGCTTCTGGGAACAAAATATATGATCTCTGTGTGATGGGACTAACACACTTCAAGTCCTATAGGTGCTTCTGGGAAGAAAATGTAGGTCTGTGTGATGGGACTAACACACTTCAAGTCCTATAGGTGCTTCTGGGAAGAAAATATAGGTCTGTGTGATGGGACTAACACACTTCAAGTCCTATAGGTGCTTCTGGGAACAAAATATATGATCTCTGTGTGATGGGACTAACACACTTCAAGTCCTATAGGTGCTTCTGGGAAGAAAATGTAGGTCTGTGTGATGGGACTAACACACTTCAAGTCCTATGGGTGCTTCTGGGAACAAAATATAGGTCTGTGTGATGGGACTAACACACTTCAAGTCCTATAGGTGCTTCTGGGAACAAAATATATGATCTCTGTGTGATGGGACTAACACACTTCAAGTCCTATAGGTGCTTCTGGGAAGAAAATGTAGGTCTGTGTGATGGGACTAACACACTTCAAGTCCTATAGGTGCTTCTGGGAAGAAAATGTAGGTCTGTGTGATGGGACTAACACACTTCAAGTCCTATAGGTGCTTCTGGGAACAAAATATAGGTCTGTGTGATGGGACTAACACACTTCAAGTCCTATAGGTGCTTCTGGGAACAAAATATATGATCTCTGTGTGATGGGACTAACACACTTCAAGTCCTATAGGTGCTTCTGGGAAGAAAATGTAGGTCTGTGTGATGGGACTAACACACTTCAAGTCCTATAGGTGCCTCTGGGAACAAAATATATGATCTCTGTGTGATGGGACTAACACACTACAAGTCCTATAGGTGCTTCTGGGAAGAAAATGTAGGTCTGTGTGATGGGACTAACACACTTCAAGTCCTATAGGTGCTTCTGGGAACAAAATATAGGAGCTCTGCCTGCCTGCCACGAACACACTACAAGTCCTATAGGTGCTTCTGGGAACTATAGGTGCTTCTGGGACGAACACACTTCAAGTCCTATAGGTGCCTCTGGGAACAAAATATATGATCTCTGCCTGCCTGCCACGAACACACTACAAGTCCTATAGGTGCTTCTGGGAAACAAAATATAGGAGCTCTGCCTGCCTGCCACGAACACACTACAAGTCCTATAGGTGCTTCTGGGAACAAAATATAGGAGCTCTGCCTGCCTGCCACGAACACACTACAAGTCCTATAGGTGCTTCTGGGAACACAATACAGGAGCTCTGTTTGCTGCCAGTGCCTGCCTGCCACGAACACACTACAAGCCCCTCTTTCTAAATCAATCCTTCTAAATTAATCTATCTAACTCAATCTCTCTAAGTGAATCTATCTAACTAAATCCAGCAGAGTGACACAGAACGATCCTGCTCTATCTACGCCGGAACAGCATGTGACCGGCGCAGACGGCGTGGCGGCCATTTATAAGAGGGGGCGTGTACTAAAGCCCCTGAGCTGTAATTGGCTACAGGCGTCCTGCCTGTAGCCAATTATGGCTCTTCGAGTTTCCGGCGCTGTGATTGGCCAAGCATGCGGGGTCACAGTGCATGCTTGGCCAATCATCAGCCAGCAATGCACTGCGCCGGCCGCGCCGGCCGCAATGCATTGCGGGGCCGCTCGCATCACACGAACGTGATGCGAGCGCCCAAAATAGTTCTGGGCTCGCCGAGCGAGCGAACACTCGGTGCTCGATGCGAACATGGGTTCGCATCGAGCACCGGGCCCATCCCTACACATGATCAGAAAAAGTCTGATCGGATTTTGTTGTCGGAAAATTTTAGATCCAGCTCTCAAACTTTTTCCGTTGGAAATTCCGACGGAAAAAGCCCGCTAGAGCCCACACACAATCGGATTTTTCGACAACATAATCCGATCAGACTTTTCCATCGGAATATCCGACCGTGTGTACAGGGCATTACACTTTTGAAGGCCCCGGAGTACCAGGACAATGGAAATGCCCCAAAAATCACCCCATTTTGGAAAGAAAACAACCCCATTTATAATCTATGAGGCATATCGAGTCTTTTGAACATGTCATTTTTTGAAAATGTGTAAAGAAAATGAAAACACATTTTTTTTGTTACACAATGTTGTCCATTTACACAATATTTCTAACACATAGCATGTACATACCAAAAATTACACCCC
This sequence comes from Lithobates sylvaticus, assembly GCA_028564925.1. Lineage (NCBI taxonomy): Eukaryota > Metazoa > Chordata > Amphibia > Anura > Ranidae > Lithobates > Lithobates sylvaticus. The sequence continues at coordinate 150,682,457 of CM053036.1, read as the reverse complement.
AAAATAGATTCTCCTACTCCTCCTGAGTACGGCAGAACCACATGTGTGAGACTTTTCCACAGCGTGGCCACATACAGAGGCCCAACATGCAGGGAGCACCATCAGTTGTTCTAGGGACATAAGTTTCAAATATAATTTGACTACCTATTACACTTTTGTGAGACACTGTAGTGGCATGGATGTGGCATGGATGAGAACTGATGTGGCATGGATGAGCATGAATGGGGATGGCTGAGCATGAATGAGTATGGCTGAGTACAGCTGAGTATGGCTGGGTACGGCTGAGTATGGCTGGGTATGACTGAGTACGACTGAGTATGGCTGGGTACGGCTGGGTACGGCTGAGTATGGATGGGTATGGCTAATTATGGATGGGGGTGGATGGGATGGCTGAGCATGGATGGATGGATGAGTATTTCTGGGGATGGATGGATGGCTGAGCATGGATAGATGAATGAGTATGCTGAGTATGGATGATGATGGATGGATGAGTATGCTGATTATGGATGGGTATGCTGAGCATGGATGGCTGAGTATGCTGAGTATGGATGGTTGAGCATGGGTGGATAGATGAGTATGCTGAGTATGGATGGGTGAGCATGGATGGGTATGCTGAGTATGGATGGGTATGCAGAGTATGGATGGGTATGCAGGGTATGGATGGGTATGCAGAGTATGCAGAGTATGGATGGGTATGCAGAGTATGGATGGGTATGCAGAGTATGCAGAGTATGGATGGGTATGCAGAGTATGGATGGGCATGCTGAGTATGGGTGGGTATGCAGAGTATGGATGGGTATGCAGAGTATGCAGAGTATGGCTGGGTATGCAGAGTATACAGAGTATGGATGGGTATGCAGAATATATATGGGTATGAAGAGTATGGGTGGGTATGGATGGGTATGCAGAGTATGGATGAGTATGCAGAGTATACAGAGTATGGATGGGTATGCAGAGTATGCAGAGTATGGATGGGTATGCAGAGAATACAGAGTATGGATGGGTGAGCATGGATGGATGGATCTGTCACTGAGCAGCGCTGTGGGCAGTACACATGCAGCCCACAGCGCTGCTGCCACCGGTCTCTCCCCTCTCCGCCCACACTGGACGAAGAGGGGAGGGAGGAACCGGAAATCACGCCGTTTTTTTTACATGTAATTGCTCCATCATTTGACGGAGCGATCACGTGGTACACTGCCACGATCAGTGTCCGTTTACCGTGATCCGTGATGCAGAGGACCTGGCGGTCACGGATGTTCTTGTGTGCGCACCCCAGGGGGCGCGGGAGAGCGGGATTCTGGGAAGACGTCACTGTACGCCCTCCCGGAGTTAAGCAACCACCCTGTAGCTGTCATTCAGCTATGGGCCAGTTGTTAAGTGTTTAAAGTCCCATGGGCGAATATTGGTTGTGTGTATTGTAAATAAAAAAGGCCAGCTTAGCCTATCAAAGGCTTTCTCAGCATCTAAGCTGAGCAGAAGTGCCTCTATTTTATTTCTGTTGATAACATCTATAGGGTTAATCACCCTTCTGGTGTTGTTCCCGGCTTGTCTACAAAACCCACCTGATCTTTGTGAATCAATGGTGTTTCTTAGCAAAACTTCAGGTCCCTTTAAATGCCAATTCCAAAAGCATAACAGTGACATTCATTTGGCATTACACAGCATGCAAAAACTAATAATTTGTGAAAAACTGGTTGCCTTAAATCTTGTTGAGGCACTACCTTAAAAACGTACATGAATTCCGTGGCATGGTTATAGATCACATTTCTAAGCCCCATCCTATCGGTGATAGGAAAAAAATATTGCTCAGTGATTCTCTGAAATCGTACATTACAAACTGTAAAGCCCAGGGATCTTACATTCACTTGTCACATGTCCTCTTTTTACCAGGACATTATTTCTATTGATAATGTTTTCCCATTGTGAACAAAATGATCACATTTTTCACATAAATGTTGTTAAAATAAATAAATCTCTTGACATATAGATTTTTAAATGTTTGCATATTTTCCTGTGTTTTTGAATTTTTGGGTGTTTTGTATTGTGACACACTGTTGCTTGGAGCTGCAGCCTGCTTTTTCCTTTTTTTGTGTGTGTGTGTTTTTTTTCTTAATTATTCTTTCCAGTTTCACATTGTTCTTTTTGTCTTATTATTTAACTTTTGCACATTGCACATCATACCCCAGCTTTTTCCCTTTTCTCCATAGCCAGAGTTCCCTGTCTCCTTACAACCCACACCGATCCTTCATTGGACAGTGGTGGGGAAAGACAGCCTTTGTCTTGCATGGTATGCAACTTTCAGGTGGTGGAACACAGTTTTGGGTCAGGTGGATCACACACTATCGCACACTGGTCCTGAGCTCCAACTCTCTGTTCTGAATTTGGTGCTACACACAGGTAGGACCTGGCTATTTTCTTATTCCTTTTGGCTGAATATCAGTAGCAGCAGAATTTTGGATAATATTTTGCCATCTTGTCATGGGTTATATATTTTTTGCTCTTGTGACACCTTGTCTGGGGCATTAGCAACTTCATTTGAGGTCATTTGCTAATTTTGCACCTGTTGCCTATTAATATTTATATAAATAGTCACACTGTGGTTGCTTATTTTGCTCTGTTTGCGCCCTGATAAAGGGGCCTTTGTGTGCCTAAAAAGTCTTTTTTTTTCTGATGTGTGACATAAGTGAATTTTCTACTTACATTTTATGTACAAGCTTTTTCTGGCTTTTGAAATGTTGAGCAATTTGTAGGTGGGCACCAAGACTTAACTTTGTCTGGTTGGGCCCCAGTCCAATTCTAGATCTAGAATACTACCTACAAAATATGGCAACGACTAGTTTTGAGGTACTTAAATATATCTATATTATGGACTCTAACAGGATATAGAAAGACAAACATTTTAGACAGGAGCAGTGAGAATATTAATTTATTTTATTTTATTTAATCAACAGAATAAGCATTGCTACATGTTTATTAGTACTATGCTGCATGACATCCAGGGTTGTTTTCACTTCCTGTTTCCTCCTGATCCTTTGTTCTGTTGGCTGGAGTCTGGAAGTAGAAAGACAATTCATTTTTTTTTTTTTTTTTTGTAAGCAGTGGCAGACTGTGGACATCATATTTAAAGTATAATAAATCAGTGAGCAATGTAACAGAATTGTTAGATAACATTTTAGAACTGTAATCCTTTTATGCAAGTCACAACTGTTTGAAAGGTTGCTATCCAATAAATACATATGGACATATAGCATGGTGTCACTTACAACTCATTTATGATCCATACAACTTTTATTTGTTTGTTTTAAAGTTTAAATTAGAATATTTAAATTTAAATATCTATGGCTGAGCTATAGACACCATTGCCATTGTTTTTTTTTGTACACCCTTTATGCAAGTAACACCAATTACAAATGTCCTAACAACATATAAAGATTACCTGATTTGCTACCCCCAATACCACCTTGATCATAGGAACCACCACCACAGCTGCCCCCTAAATGAGAAAATGAGCATGATCATTAGTGACACTAGTACCTAAGTTTTTTTAATGTCACAATATTAAGCCAGAAATAAAAAAAAACTGTTTCTCATGGATTGTTATCATTAAGACCGAAAAACATTACAAGTAATAATTTGGACGTATAGATAGAATCTCAGACATGAAAAACATCATCCACCAAGCCAGGGACACTCCAAATTCCTATACTACTATATGGGCCGGATGGTTACATTTCAGGGATTCCCAGGCCTACAGAGACCTTCTCCGCTCCCCTTGAATAGACTCAGTTTTTTATATGTTTTCTTGTACCCCGTTACCAGCCGGGGTACAACAGTGGTCCTTCATGCTATTACAACACGTTGCTACCTCTTCTTTGTTCTCAGACCCCTGATTCTATTCTATTGTCTTTGAAACATTTCTCAGCTTCCCACCCCTCCTGTCCCCCCCATAATTCTAACCCATTCACACTCCGACACAACACAATACTTTATATTTGTTGATATGTTACTATTGCACACGTTCTGAAGACCCACCCAATGATACTACTTCCCTGAAATCCTGACCCCCCTTTCTCCTTAAGATGTAAGGCATTGGATACCCCGCTCCCCTTACACAGCGTGCTCCCTTTAGGGGTGTAAGGATGGAGCAGTTATTACCATAATTCCTCCTGTGCAGGATATTGCATATACCTAAGACCTATGTTGGCCATTCATTCTCGCTCAAAACTCCTTCATAAGTTACTTTTCCTGATGGTAAAGATAGAGGCTTTAGAATTATAACGTAGCTTAGAACAGTTGGACACATCTTACAGTTATTCCTTTGCTCTGCTCCATCAGCTTCTCTCCCCTTTAGAGGAATTTGGTATACGAAGATGTACATGGGTATTTGCTATTTATACTGAATGCTTCATCTTAGTTTATTGCTCTTTACGTGACTGTAAGTGCCTCAGATGCTTTGCTGTTACTGTTATGTATACTTTTGTTTGTATATGCCTTTAAATTTTCAATAAAAATATTTTGGAAAAAAAAAATAATAGTTTGGATAGTACTTTACCAGATTTATCACCACCAAGTCCACCTTTTCCCTGGCATTGTCCAGCATCACCGCTTCCTATGATGGAAAATATGTTGGTTTTTAAAAAAATTATATAAAAGTGTTACAGTGCATAGAAGTGTATTATTACCATCATTATTTAGGATTGTTATATGTTAAAGTGAACCTGATCTGCTCTAAAATGTTTCTAAGGTAACAGCTGTGAGGAAGTGTAGGCAGCTTGTGGTGCCTGCTAGTGCCTTTGTTAAGCTGACCATACACTAATAGAATTACACCAGAAATCTTTTCTTTTAATTTGATTTTCTAGTTGTTAGTAAGGTCAAATTGACATTCGTTTTTGACCAAAGTGATGAGAAAATTTGAAGGACAGGATGAAAATTTTTTCTTTGAACAAATTAATTTCTAACAGTGTATGTGGTTTTCATTTGGGAAATTCCATTTGTTCCAAATATGAATGTTAGAAGCACACAAAATGTTGCCATAGTTTTCAACGATTTTCATCCAGTCATTGAATGTACAAAGGTTTTTTCATATGAATGCTTGTATGAATATTCATATGAAAGTTCATTAAAAAATGTATTAGTGTATGACCAGCTTTAGTCCTTAAATGAATCCCTGTACAGCCCCATAGATCCTAGGTGCATGCAGTATATGGAACCTCATTTTCCCTAGTCTAGATTAACCCCCCCCCCCCCCCCCCATTCCCCATTGGCTATCAAATTAAGCCCATAAAATTTGCCGTCAAGTTGAGTCAAATTGAGCAAAAGTTGGGGCCTCACATGCTGCCTAGTGTGCCACCCAGGGGCTGCACAGTAATTGAAATTAAGCTACAATGTGCTGTATTTCACCATAGTGTAATATAAACTTTTGTCACTTTTCCCTTTTATATTTGCTGTAAATTTTGAGTTTTATATGTTTTCAGAAAATTCAGTTTTTGTTCTGTACATTACCTGATTTGCTACCACCATGATCTCCTTGATCCTTTGACTGTCCACCGCAATCTCCTAATGTGGAATGGCAGAATGTTAATCATTAGGTAAGACCAAGAACTGCAACTATATAAAGTTCTGTATGAAAACATTAGGGTAGATTTACTAAAGGAAAATAGGCTGTTTACTTTGCCAGGGAATTTTCACTTTGCAAGGGAATGTTCCCTTAGCTTAGCGAATGCGGTGAAAATTCACATGGCAAAGAATACCCAATTGTGTGGAAGGGAAAAACAATTCTTGCTTGCACATGATTGAATGGTGGATGTCAGAAGAGCCTTATCTCATTCACTAGGTTAAAGCAGAATTCCACCCAAAAGTGGCACATTTGGCACCTTTCAGTGGGGAGCGCAGGTATCCTGTCCCCACTTCTGGGAGTACATTAGTAGCTTGGCTCCCTCCTCCTCCCTCCTCCTTCCCTCGCCAACGGGCCAGTAAGAGAGCACAGCGTTGCTTCGTGCATGCGCAGTAGGGACCCAGCGTGAAACCGTAATGCTGCACTGCTGGATCCCCTTACCCACAATGGCGGCGGTAGCACCCGACAGCTGATGGAAACATCAGCTGCAGTGCTGACATCACTGGACAGCAGGACAGGTAAGTGTCCTATTATTAATAGTCAGCAGCTGCAGTATGTATAGCTGCCGGCTTCAAATTTTTGCAGGGGTGGGTGGACCTCCTCTTTAAGGGAAACTTCCCTTGCAAAGTGAACATCTTATTCACCTTTAGTAAACCAACCCCATCATACATTCAGAGTTAAAGTCAGTGGCGGTGTGTGCATAGAGGGCGCAGGAGCGCCGCCCCCCCCTCTCCTGCACCGCTCTATCACCAATAGATAGATTCATGCATTGCATGAATCTATCTATTGTCACCGCTGCCGCCCCCTATTCAGGTGTCCGGCCCCTGATCGGGCGCCGGGCATCTGAATTACAGTGGGGGGGGGGGGTGTTTCTGGAAGCGCCCCTATTAGAGCTGTAAGCTCTAATAGGGGACCTTATTAGAGCGGTGTGCTCTAATAGGCTTCCCTAAGTGTAAACAGCGGGCTCACTGCTGTGCGTTCGCTGATTGCACAGTATTGTGTTAGAGAAGCGAATACATCGCTTCCCTAACACAGACCCGCCTCTCAGCCAATCAGGTTGCCAGGTCTGTTACCTGTCACCTGATTGGCTGAAGTCACAGGCGCTGTGATTGGACGCTAGGCGTCCAATCATAGCAGAAGACAGGAGGAGCGCGGGAGAAGACATCCGACGGAGACACCGCTCGTCGCCTGACGCCGTCACCAGCTGCACACCGGGACAAGGTAAGTGCAGAGGGCAGGCAGGGGGCACAGTGGCAGCACTTAAGGGGCACAGTGGCAGCACTTAAGGGGTACAGTGGCAGCACTTAAGGGGCACAGTGGCAGCGTTTGGAGCACAGTGGCAGCACTTAAGGGACACAGTGGCAGCACTTGGGGCACAATGGCAGAACTTGGGGCACAATGGCAGAATTTGGGGCACAATGGCAGCACTTGGGGCACAATGGCAGCACTTGGGGCACAGTGGCAGCACTTGGGGCACAGTGGCAGCGTTTGATGGGCACAGTGGCAGCGTTTAATGGGCACAGTGGCAGAGTTTAATGGGCACAGTGGCAGCGTTTAATGGGCACAGTGGCAGCGTTTGATGGCACAGTGAGGCTGTTTGTTTGCGCCCCCCCAAAAATTTTGAGCACCAGCCGCCACTGGTTAAAGTAATACCATTTTTTGGTTAACTCGAAAAATGAAACAAGGCAAGATACTGGTATTATGCCTTTTGTAATGAAAAAATGTTTGGTCTTTATAATAGCCGTTTCAGATGGCTTTCCTATTTCTAATTACAAGATTAAAAGACTAGTAGAATTTGAAGCCATTAGTATTATCATCATTTCAATATTATTTAATCACTAGTAGAGAACACATTGCTATGGTACAGGAACTAACTTTGGCAGGGTGGAATGTATCATCCTGCAAAAAGGTTTACTTTAATCTTAATATGAATATATGTTTTGTGAACTTGTTTACCTTTATAGAATTACTTTTTTGCAGTGTTAAAACTAGGCGATTTGCCAATAAATTAAGTTACAGAGGCCTAGCATAGAATGAAAAACATTTTATACAAAATTATACTAGAAATGCTTAATAATTGAAATCATAGTTGTATATGCTAATGTCACAGAGCATTTACACATAGACATTTTCCTTCAGCATATCTTGTTTACTGTAAAGACCAGCCAAGCATTTACCTGTTTTGCCTCCTCCGTGGGAACTATGATCTTTGCCATGTTCGGCTCCACCACCTTAATTGAATTTGTAGGAGATGGGTTACTTTATAATCTAGAGCACATTATACAATTTACATGGTTTCATAAATAATTGACCAGAGTCTATAGACATTTGATGACTGTCTCTGGCTGGTTGTTTGTGGCTTGATCAAGCCTATAAATGCCAAAATATGCCTATATAAATGCCTATAAAACACCTGAAAGATGCAGGTGTGGCAGGATGGCATGTCTCTTACCTAGCTAAGATCTAAGATGGCACTGCTGTGGCTTTGTTTACATGACATTGATGTAATTTAGAGCAAGGCTTTTTATGTTCAGTTCATAGTTTGCAAACACTAAATATATGAGTAAGGAATATGCTGTTGTCAAGACACCTCTTTATTTGGACCCTACTCTCATCTACAAAGAAGCCCCTATATGATAACTATTTAGAAATGAACGAATAAAGGCAAGGTTAACAAACAATGGACCCATCACTCCTTAAAGGTGCGGGGCATGCTGGGACCAGATTTACCTTAAGGCAACTGTGGACATTATGGGGGAGATTTACTGGGGGGCACAATGGCAGCACTTGGGGCACAATGGCAGCACTTGGGGCACAGTGGCAGCACTTGGGGCACAGTGGCAGCGTTTGATGGGCACAGTGGCAGCATTTGATGGGCACAGTGGCAGCGTTTAATGGGCACAGTGGCAGTGTTTAATGGGCACAGTGGCAGCGTTTGATGGCACAGTGAGGCTGTTTGTTTGCGCCCCCCCAAAAATTTTGAGCACCAGCCGCCACTGGTTAAAGTAATACCATTTTTTGGTTAACTCGAAAAATGAAACAAGGCACGATACTGGTATTATGCCTTTTGTAATGAAAAAATGTTTGGTCTTTATAATAGCCGTTTCAGATGGCTTTCCTATTTCTAATTACAAGATTAAAAGACTAGTAGAATTTGAAGCCATTAGTATTATCATCATTTCAATATTATTTAATCACTAGTAGAGAACACATTGCTATGGTAAGGGAACTAACTTTGGCAGGGTGGAATGTATCATCCTGCAAAAAGGTTTACTTTAATCTTAATATGAATATATGTTTTGTGAACTTGTTTACCTTTATAGAATTACTTTTTGCAGTGTTAAAACTAGGCGATTTGCCAATAAACTAAGTTACAGAGGCCTAGCATAGAATGAAAAACATTTTATACAAAATTATACTAGAAATGCTTAATAATTGAAATCATAGTTGTATATGCTAATGTCACAGAGCATTTACACATAGACATTTTCCTTCAGCATATCTTGTTTACTGTAAAGACCAGCCAAGCATTTACCTGTTTTGCCTCCTCCGTGGGAACTATGATCTTTGCCATGTTCGGCTCCACCACCTTAATTGAATTTGTAGGAGATGGGTTACTTTATAATCTAGAGCACATTATACAATTTACATGGTTTCATAAATAATTGACCAGAGTCTATAGACATTTGATGACTGTCTCTGGCTGGTTGTTTGTGGCTTGATCAAGCCTATAAATGCCAAAATATGCCTATATAAATGCCTATAAAACACCTGAAAGATGCAGGTGTGGCAGGATGGCATGTCTCTTACCTAGCTAAGATCTAAGATGGCACTGCTGTGGCTTTGGTTACATGACATTGATGTAATTTAGAGCAAGGCTTTTTATGTTCAGTTCATAGTTTGCAAACACTAAATATATGAGTAAGGAATATGCTGTTGTCAAGACACCTCTTTATTTGGACCCTACTCTCATCTACAAAGAAGCCCCTATATGATAACTATTTAGAAATGAACGAATAAAGGCGAGGTTACCAAACAATGGACCCATCACTCCTTAAAGGTGCGGGGCATGCTGGGACCAGATTTACCTTAAGGCAACTGTGGACATTATGGGGGAGATTTACTAAAACTAGTGCCCAGAATTTGTTGCAGCTGTCAAGATAAAAATCACAGATTGCCGCCATTAGTAGTAAAAAAAAAAGTTAATAATAAAAATTACAAATCTATCCCCTATTTTGTAGACGCTATAACTTTTGCGCAAACCATTCAATATGGGATTTTTTTTACCAAAAATATGTAGAAGAATACATATCGGCCTAAACTGAGGAAAAAAAAATATATTTTTTTAAAAATGGGATATTTATTATAGCAAAAAGTAAAACGCAGAGGTGATCAAATACCACGAAAAGAAATCTCTATTTGTGGGGAAAAAAAATATCAAAATTTAATTTGGGTACAACGCGGCATGACCGCGAATTGTCATTCAAATTGTGACAGCGATGAAAGTTGAAAATTTGGCCTGGGCAGGAAGGGGGTGAAAATGCCCTGTATTGAAGTGGTTAAGAGAGATTTTCATTATGTATGTAAATTCAAAATAATTACAGCTGGATTTTGTGATATTATGTCTATTTCATTTTACAAATCGCTCTTTGTAATTATAGAGAATATTCCATTTGAGAATAATTTATACTAAAGGAAAACCACAGGATTTTGTCATCAGTATTTCCTCAACTCCTTTTTTTCCCTTCATAGACATACCAGAATATGAAAACAAAGTGATGTCTAGGACTACTACTTAGTAAGGGAAAAATTAAGTGCGGCATTAATGTGCAAAAATACTTTTATTTTAGGATGGGGGTTCCCTGAAATCCAATCACATTTTCCACTTTACTTCTAGCCTGCGTGGGTATGTGAATAAGTATAATGCTGGCTAATACCCAACATCTTACCTGATTTACCACCACCACAAGAACTTTTATCTTGTCCCCACCCAGAGTCACCTCCTGAAAAAAAAACAGAATTAACTACCTGAAACCACATATGTTGTTCTGCAGATATGATTTAAAGTAAAATAAAAAGTCACATTTAATATTTAATTCCTATCATCACTGCATACACACATTTTGTAAGTAAAAACATATTTAAAATATAAAAAGATGAAGACTTTTTCCCCTGAGATTTATCAGACTATGCCTAAAAGTTAGTTAATAGGCCTCATTTTCCTGCAAAAAGGTTCACTTTAATTTTAATATGCATATTTTTTTGTGAACTTGTTTACCTTAATATAATTACCTCTTTACAGTGTTAAAACTAGGGGATTTGCCAAAAAAATTTAGTTACAGAGGCCTAGCATAAAATGAAAAACATTTTATACAAAATTATACTAGAAATGCAAAATAATCAAAATCATAGTTGTATATGCTAATGTCACAGAGCATTTACACATAGACATTTTCCTTCAGCATATCTTGTTTACTGTAAAGACCAGCCAAGCATTTACCTATTTTGCCTTCTCCATGGGAACTATGATCTTTGCCATGTTCTGCTCCACCACCTTAATTGAATTTGTAGGAGATGGGTTACTTTATAATATAGAGCATATTATACCATTTACATGTTTTCATAAATAATTGATCATAGTCTATAGACATTTGATGACTGTATCTGTCTGGTTGTTTGTGGCTTGATCAAGCCCATAAATACCTAAAAATGTCTATATAAATGCCTATAAAACACCTGGAAGATGCAGGTGTGGCAGGATGGCATGTCTTATACCTAGCTTAGATCTAAGATGGCACTGCTGTGGTTTTGGGAACATGACATTGATGTTATTTAGAGCAAGGCTTTTTATGTTCAGTTCATAGTTTGCAAACACTAAATATGTGAGTAAGGAATATGCTGTTGTCAAGACACCTCTTTATTTGGACCCTACTCTTATCTATAGAGAAGCCCCTACATGATAACTATTTAGAAATGAATGATTAAAGTCAGGGTTTCCAAACGATGAACCCATCACTCCTTAAAGGTGCAGGGCATTGCTGGGACCAGATGTACTCAAGGCAACTGTGGACATTATGGGGGAGATTTACTAAAACTAATGCCACAGAATTAGGTGCAGCTGTGCATAGTAATCAATCAGTTTCAAGATGTTATTGTCAAAGCTTACGGGCTCTTTCACACGGGGCGGATCAGTGCAGATCCGCCCCGTGGATATCCGCTTGCTCAGCGGGGATCGCCGGAGCGATCTCCGCTGAGCAGGAATATGACAGGTCCGTCTCTGCACACAGCGCAGGGACGGACCTGTCAGAGCGCCGCTCTCCCCTATGGGAGATCGGGTGACGACGGACCGTAGAGTCCGTCGTCATCCGATCCGCTCTGCAGACGGATGCAAAAATAGGGTTTTCCTCCGTCTGCAGAAATGGAGCATAGCGGACACGGACGAGATCGGGTGTCAGCGGATGCTCATCCGCTGACACCCGCTATCCCATAGGGATACACGTATGTTCCATCCGTTTTCGGATGAAAAACGGACATACGGTCCGTCCGTGTGAAAGAGCCCTAAGTGAACAAGCTGATGTTAGAAGCTGATTGGTTACTATGCACAGCTGCACAAGATTCTGTGTGCACAAGTTTTAGTTAATCAGTCCTTATGTGTTTGTGCAACCAGTGCATACATATACCCTACCCAGCATCAAATGCTGCAAGACTAAAGTGTTGACTACTTTTCTTTTTAGAAAGTACAAATACTGGTTTCTATTGGTCCAAATCTATTGTAAATGAAGTTGCCTAAGAGAGCTTTTCATTATGTATGTATATTTAAAATAGTTGCAGCTAGATTTTGTGATATTATGTCTATTTAGTTTCACAAATCGCTCTTTGTAATTATAGAGAATATTCCATTTGGGAATAATTTATGCTAAAGGAAAACCATGGGATTTTGTCATCAGTATTTCCTCAACTCCTTTTTCCCTTTGTAGAGATACCAGGATATGAAAACAAAATGATGTCTAGGACTACTACTTATTAAAGAGGAAGTAAAGCCTCCTCCAAAAAAAAAAAAAACGGAACCTGCAAGGCAAAGGCATAATGAGCTAGTATGCATAGCATACTAGCTCATTATGAATAACTTACCTGAGAACGAAGCCCCCGAAGCGACCCTCATCCACGACCTCCTCTGCCGCCATCAATCCCGCAGTGACTTCCGGGTCTCGCTGCTCTAGCGCTGTCATTCGCTGGAGCGGCGATGACGTCACTCCCGCGCATGCGCATGAAAGCGGCATATCGCCGTGATCTTGGCATGCTCAGTGCGCCTGCGCACCATGTAGGTTTAGGAGATATTTATTGGACCTACAGTTAAGCCTTAATCTAGGCTTACCTGTAGGTCAAAGTGGTTTGTAAGGGTTTACAACCACTTTAAGGGAAAAATGAAGTGCGGCATAACTGCGCAAAAATACTTTTATTTTGGGATGGGGATTCCCTGAAATCCAATCACATTTTCCACTTTACTTCTAGCCTGCGTGGGTATGCGAATAAGTATAATGCTGTCTAATACCCAACGTCTTACCTGATTTACCACCACCACAAGAACTTTTATCTTGTCCCCACCCAGAGTCACCTCCTGAAAAAACAACAGGATTAATTACCTGAAACTGCAGATATAATTTAAAGTAAAATAAAAAGTCCAATTTATTATTTAATTCCTATCATCACTGCATACAAGCATTTTGTAAGTGAAAAACTATTTAAAATATTGAAAGATGAAGACTGTTTTTCCCTGAGATTTATCAGACTATGCCTAAAAGTTAGTTAATTTTCCTGCAAAAAGGTTCACTTTAATTTTAATATTAATTTTTTTGTGAACTTGTTTACCTTTATATAATTACCTCTTTACAGTGTTAAAACTAGGCAATTTGCCAATAAATGAAGTTACAGAGGCCTAGCATAGAATGAAAAACATTTTATACAAAATTATACTAGAAATGCAAAATAATTGAAATCATAGTTGTATATGCTAATGTCACAGAGCATATCTTGTTTACTGTAAAGCCCAGCCAAGCATTTACCTGTTTTGCCTCCTCCGTGGGAACTATGATCTTTGCCATGTTTGGCTCCACCACCTTAATTGAATTTGTAGGAGATGGGTTACTTTATAACTATACCATTTACATTGCAATGGGTTTTATTTACTAAAGCTAGAAAGTGCAAAATTAGGCTCACTTCTGCATAGAAAACAATGAGCTTCTAACCCCAGCTTGTTCAATTAAGCTTTCGTAATAAAACCTGGAAGCTCATTGGTTTCTATGCAGAAGTGAGCCTGATTTTGCACTTTCCAGCTTTAGTAAATAAACTCCATTGTGTACTTAAAAGTGGGGTATGCCTGAACATGGTTTCATAAATAATTGATCAGAGTCTATAGGCATTTGATGACTGTCTCTGGTTGTTTTGCGGCTTGCTCAAGTCACAATATAATAAAAAACCTGGAAGACGCTACTTGTTAGAATATATCTTAACCCCCCCCCCCCCCCCCCAAAAAAAAGTGCATTATATTGCAGCTTACCAGTCCTTAGACATGGTGGCTGCATTTGTTTACATTTTCCGGGCTATTTTCCTCTTTATTTTTATCTGGTGTTCTGCCAATAACACACTTCCTATTCTAGGGTGAAAACTCTCAGTTACTTACTGTACCATATGAATGGAAATCAGCATTGTCACCATAGAACAGCCCTAGAACCCTTCCAGGGGGAAGGGTTCTGTATTCCTCAGAAAATGCTGAGAAAACTGCAACTGATAAGAATGCAGGGCAGGCATAAAACTGATAAGATTAATGGAAGGATCACCAGGTATTTTTTGCCCTTATCAAACAGATATAACTTAATGCTTTTAATGGTATATTTACCAGACAAAAAGAAGAGAAGTTTTATGTTAGGGTTAACAAACATTTTAATCTCATCAAGAGAAATAGTGAGCAGACTGGTTAGAAAACCTTGTTTGATTGCTGTGTTTTCCCTGATAAGCTTAAACCAGATATCTCTTCAGATTATCATTACCACCACTCCATTGGTTAAATGGAAACTGTCATCTGAGGTAACCATTTGTATTAAGGAATCCACCAGAGGCTAAAGATGTAAGGCGTACATCAGATTGTGCATGTTGCTCTTTAGGCTGGCCATAGATGACTTGCTTTTTTCAGTCAGCCACTGGACTGATTGAAAAAAGGCAAACAGATTCCCCCATCCACACAAGCGAGGTGGATGGAGGAATCCTCCCCACTGTGCCATTGTATTCTAACAGTGGGTCTCTTTTTGCTGTCAGAATACACTGATCAGCACTGATTGATAAAAGTTTTACAACATTCCCATTGGACAGAAGGCATACATGGTCCCTGCTGAAGCGGCTGAATTTTGATCTATCTTTGGACAGCTTTATTTTCTCTGTCCATCTTAAATGGTTCTCCACTGCTTCTTATCTTTTAAAAGTGCACGTACAGTACATATCAAGTCCAGGCCTTCTTAAGGCAGCTGCAGACCTTACATGTTGCTTGTGAGGATAGAATGTCAACTAGTTGGAAAAGTTTTTGAAGAATTTCCAACACTGGCTTTTCTGATTGAAAATTTACATGAGATAAACTGCCTTTTATCCAGACAAGCTCCAAATTATGATATATACATATATTAGTTGCAGCTGGATTTTTCTATTCTTGCATAACTTTCATTGTACTGGTCTAATTATTTGTACCCATCAGGAGAGTTCTCATTAGTGGATGATTCATCATCAAAAAAAGGAATTAGGCTTTGGTATTCACTCAACATTCTTTTTTAACTAACAGTTAAAACAAAAGCGCAGTACAGTGGTAAATGTGTAGATGGTGGTATGTGAATAATTACCCAAAGCCTTACCTAATTTACCACCACCAGAAGAAGTCTTATCTTGCCCCCATGCAGAACCACCTCCTGCATTAGAAAGAACAAACAGAAGGATGAACTATATTAGAAACATTCACGTTGTCAGCAAATTTGAACTCATTCATGGTAAAATACCAATTTATTGTTTAATCCTTATCAAATGCCATTGCATGCATGCATTTTATAAACTGAAAAAAATATTTCTAACATACGATTGAGGCACTGATCTGCTGAGGTTCATCAGGCTCTATCTCCCATTAAATTTGTAGGCCTCATATTCATGCACAAACTTAATTTCTTTTATTTTGCTGATTTATTTTTTACCTTCTAGAAGTATCTCACTGCAGTAGTAAACTGGGACATATATACCAATAACACAATTTACAAAAGCTCAAAACAAAACAAATATATATATATATATATATTTGTGTTGTGTAAATGGTTATTTATATAAACATTGCATTTATTATTATTTGCCATGCATGAAAAATAATATAAATCATTACTGAATAATGATGTGATCATATAATATTTACAAGGCAAATCAGCCATTCTATGTTTTATCATTATCATACAGGATTCATACCCAGTTGCAGATCCTAACCAAGTATTTACCTATCTTGCCTCCTCCCTGGCAGCCTTGGCCTTGGTCCTGGCTTTGTCCGCCTCCTCCACCTTAAAGAAAATAGTAGGACATGGTTACTATATATTCTAGAGTACAGTAGAAAATGCACATGGTTTCATAGATAACTGATCTACGTCAATTTTTTACAGCCTTAGAGGTAGGTATGGACTTTGGATGACCATCTCTATCTTGGCTTGATCAAGTCATGATCTAACGTCTATGGTCTGAAATACATACTTTTCCTGCCAAGTCATGTAGGGGGAATTTGTGGTAAAACTGGATAGCAAACCCTGTACAATTGCTATTGTTTTTCCAGATAGGCAGGTGCAAGAGGTCTCTCAAGTTCACCCTTTCCATAGTCTAAACAGATAGTATTACCCAAGATGGCCAGTTGCATTTAGGACTTTACTTAAAGATGCAGATGCTTGGGAATGGTCTAATCATATCTTCATTAAACTATAGAAATACTTTTCTTTTTGTATTGCTTTACTTGGCTGTAAATATTTAAATATTTAAAAAAATATTTCTTCTTTCTTCTGTTATGAACTGGTTGAAGGTTCAGTATGATCACATTAAGGAATTTTGGTCAATAAGTCAATGAATCTCTATGTGGGTGGTTATGGACCCATTTTAAATTTGGATGGTTAAAGCATATCTAAAATGTTTATTTAGATTTTAATAGAATATACAATGTTTAAAACATCTATCTATCTGTCTATCTTTGCTTTCTGTGTCCTGTTGGGGAGATTTTTCTTTATTTAACATCCTGGAGATATAATAGCAAGTGAAAGGTAATCTCTGCAAAGTGAGGGGAAAATTTCCTCTTGGACAACTGTAACTAGAATAGACATATTATTACACTCTATTCCTGTTCTGATAACAACAGCAACATTTTAGATCTTTCTTCAATGTATGTCCTTGTGACCATTGTCCTAGAAAGGAGGGACAGAAATGACAATACAAATCTGCCATTCTAACCAAACTTTTTCTAATTCCCACGTAGAATCCCCATGGGAATGTTGGCCGCATATATCTTAACAAGAACACTTAAGTAATTAAAGACACTCAACTACTGCGTTTGGCATATAATTGGCAACGTCGCATTTATTGGTGTAATTATAAATAAATTAACATAATTTTAATCATTTTTATTAATTCATAACAACTCTCAACTTGCAAATAATAAATACAAAAACAACTCTTACAGGAGCAATACAGAATATCTTATAGACAGAGGTCCCCCCTTCAAATATAAAGGGTGACAAACCATATATACGTGCTCATGACAAGGGTGGGGGGGGGCTGGGAGCTTGTTGCCGACTCTGACCAACTGGTGAAGAAATTCCTGCGGGGTCAGCTTTATATAATGAGCCCCTTTCTGGAATGTTCTAACAGGTCATGTGACACTCTAGAACATTCCCAGCGGTCATGTGACGTTCCCGCAGTACTGCAGCGTCACATGACCCTGTTTTCTTATTTTTTTTATTTAACCGCTTCCAGACCAGTTATACTGCAGCAGGTTGACTCCCCTGCGCGAGCAGTCGTCGGCTATTTAAGATGCCCTGGGCCGCCGGGCACCCGCGATTGCTCGTTACAGAATGAGAACGGGGATGTGTGTGTGTAAACACAGTTAACCCCTTGATCACTTCCTAGTGTTAACCCCTTTCCTGCCAGTGTAATTTATACAGTAATCAGTGCATTTTTATAGCACTGATCGCTGTATAAATGTCACTGGTCCCAAAAATGTGTCAAAAGTGTCCGATTTGTCCACTGTAATATTGCAGTTCCGATAAAAATTGCTGATCGCTGCCATTACTAGTAAAAAAATAATAATGCCATAAATCTATCCCCTATTTTGAAGATGCTATAACTTTTGCGCAAACCAATCAATATACGCTTATTGGAAAGGAAATGCCGCTCTTTAAGCCTCCGGACCTTAACAGGTGCTCTCGCCCTACTATGAACTCTCAGGTGCTGGCTCTGCGCAAGTCTGTAGAAAAAGAAATCCTGGACTGCCGCACTCTGTAGAAAGGCATCTTTATTGTAGAATTTAAAAATACCCAAAAATATACTCTTGTTGCGATTTTTTTTTGTTTACTAAAAATATGTAGAAAAATACATATTGGCCTAAATTGAGGAAAAATTGTATTTATTTTTAAAAAATTTGGGATATTTATTATAGAAAAAAAGTAAAAGATATTGTGTTTTTCTTCAAAATTGTCGCTATTCTTTTGTTTATAGCGCAAACAATAAAAATTGCAGCGGTGATCAAATACCACCAAAAGAAAGCTTTATTTGTGGGAAAAAGAGGACGCCAATTTTGTTTGGGTACAGCGTAGCATGGCCGCGCAATTGTCAGTTAAATCGACACAGTGCCGTATCGCAACAAATGGCCTGGTCATTGAGCAAACAAATCTCCTGGGGCTGAAGTGGATAAAGAGACCATGCCTCTTTTCTTTTTTTTTAACTACACATTAGGGAAGGGGGGTGGCCACATGCCGCCCATGCTGAGGGTCTCAACTCATTAAGCCCTTTCAGTCCATTTTAACCAAACCTTTTCTTATAACCCATTCCCCATTAAAATCCCCATTGTAACCCAAAAAATTAGGATTAGATATATCTTAAAACATAGGTATAATTAGGTATGATTATAATCTAGCAACCTTGCGACATGATGCATGTTGAAAACAAACAGTTTTGTATACTGTAGGATCACATTTACATTTTGTACATAGTAACTTTTACTAAGTTGCCAAAGTTTAGGCATCAAATTCAAGAGATGTTTTTTCACTGTTACCTGTCTTGCCTGCTCCACCAAGGCTCTGATCCTGGCATTGTCCTGCAGCATCTCCTTAGAAAAAAAAATGATGTTATCTATTAAACCATACATTTGCTTACTAAAAAAACAAACACATTATATCATCAAGTGTCCTTCGTGTTTTGTTGTTTTACAAACAGTGGTTAACTATGTTTATTCATAAGAAAAAGTTTCATGTAGCAGATGGTTTGCCATTTACTTTAAAGTGACACTAAAGTTGATATGACAGTTGCACTCAGGAAAGATCTTTAAAAACCATTAATGAAGCTAAAATGTTATTTAGAAATTGCTAGCCTAAACTTTTATTGTGTCTTGTGTTAGTGTGCCACCAGGACAGGAATCGACAGTGGTTGGAAATTGTGTCAAAGCAGCTGGCCCCCTATTCAAATAGAAGGGAAGGATTGCCTGATGTTCACAATTTTGTTTTGCTGTTGTCTTTGTCCCTATTGACAAGATTTCCTTTCTTACATTGTGTCACTTAGATAGATAGTGGATGTAAAGCAAAGACTTTAGTGTAATTCTTGAACCATATATTAGATTCAGAAGGTTTTTAGAGGTTACTAAAAGTTTGGGATCATGCAGCATTATAAAGTATTATTGGCTGAAGAATTTGGAACCATTCTTACCAAATTTACCAGTCTCTGGTCAATGATATATATATATATATATATATATATATATATATATATGTGTATATTATCTGTAGTACACACATTGGTGGGATTTTGCAAAAAAAAAGCCTCCTATATACTATATATGTATGTGCAATATTTTTACTATTTAGTCAATATTACTTCATCTTGTTCAGAGATTTCAACTAACTGACAATTGCACTCATTACTAATATTGATATGTTTTGCTAATATTAGTAGATATTTCTGTTACCTCCACGAGAGCTCTTATCTTTGAACTGTTGTCCGGCACCACCAGCTATTTCAGATATAAAATATAAATGTTAATGCAAGCAAATTATAGCTGTTTTATGCTGTTTATGCCTCAAACAAAGTATGTCAAACTTAGATGAAACAGTGGGCCCAAATCTAAAGGACTAAATCTTCCAGGGGAACTCATCTACTGTGAAACTCTTAATGTCTGCTTAAAGCTGCCCATACATTAGTCAGTTATTTTTGTTCAACCTCATTTCCCCATTCACACATTCAAACTGGATGGGGGAATTCTCTCTGCTGTGTGTTTGTATTCTGACAGCAGGGAGACTTCCCCAACATCAACATGTTCTGATCTGCAATGCAGTGTCAATTGGAGAACAGCTGTTGGTGCATCTGTTTTTTTTTTTTTTAATCTAAACCACTGAAGGCCACAGAAAAGGATCTTGAAGGCAATACAGTATGTGGCCTATAAAACACTAGTTTGACATGCCTGCCTTCAACCATTTAATATGACCACATGTAGATGGTTTTTGTTTCTATTAAATATTTTTATGTGCATTTACCGCTTCAGAATTTTAAACGTGGGAAATACATCTTGATAAAACTTCAACAAAGTTACTAGGACATATAACATATTATGTTCCACCCCACCTAAAAATAACAGAGAACTACTGTACTACACAATAAGATAGCAGAAGTGGTTATCAAAATGCAGCCACTCCTATGGAGAATGACACTTGCAGGTAGTCTGCAAGAGTCATTGAGTAAAATAGTGTAACAAATGTATTGTTACATAGAAGTTACTATTTCATTTATATTTAGATGAAAGGCATGACCTTTGATTTGCACATGATATGATTCAGAAAAAAAACTATTTTTTAAAGTGTACTCCTATTTAAACACTTTTCAATCCTTGGTTAACCCTAATCAGTCGTAGTTAACGCCTTCCTCTCCTTTTCCCTTTAGCTATTGTTTTTTTGCATTTTTCAATTTTTTTATACCAATAATATTTAAAGTAGTTGTAAAGCCACTAGTTTAGCAACATACAATCCCCTCTGTTTAATACCGATATATGCCACAGTGTTTGTGCTATATCAAAAATATGACGATTTCTACCTCATTTCACAGCGCCTCCCTGCGCTCATGGGACTGCTCGCTGCTCTCCTCTCCCAGTTTGACAGTTACAGAGGGAGGGACTAAGAACTCCCGCTGATGTCAGGAGGAGCCGATCAGTCACATGAGCGCCAGGAGGTGCTGTGAAATAAAGTAGAAATAGTCATATTTTTTCTATATAGCACAGACACTGGGGCACATATCATTATTAAACAGAGGAGATTGTATAATTATGTAACAATTATGATAGCAGCAGGAGGGGGGCGGACGGGGCTGACAGGCAGGGAGGAGGGGGGCACAGAGGAGGACAGAGAAAAGCTGTGGATGATGGAAGCACGTAAACTGACCACAGTGTCAGGGCTCAGCAGCCGTGATAAACCGTGGTCAGATTACAGGGGGGAGGGCGGAACCAGGCATGATCAGCCAGATATTTTAGGTTATACAGGGGGCCAAACTACAGAGCACAAGCACTATGCGTTATTAAGGGAACAGGCTCAATATTATTTTATTTAGGGTAACAAACGCTTTAATTCCTTTTTTAAATAATTTTATTTGCAATGTTTTTCAGTATTGCATAACATGTGCAAAAACTTTGCCATGCTTTGCACCAGACACATTATTTTTATGTAATTTTAAAATGAACATATTATTGAATAAAAGACACAATTTTTTACAGTAAAATTTGCAGTATTTTTTTTTATGAACACTGGTCAAAATAGAAATTTAACTGTGTAATGCTTTTTAATGAAAACCATTTAACCACACAAGCTTAATTTTCTGTGTGAGCAACAGAAATTTATTTTTTTTCAAAGAAAACATCATAAGAATTTGTTTACAGAAAAGATTTGTAGATCCCATTTTATGGTATACACAATTTTTTGCAAATATTGATTAAATATTTTATTTGTAACCTCCATGTGAGCTTTGACTCTGTTACTGTTGTCCTGCTCCAGCTGATTTAGATGTAGTAATCTATGTTAATTAATTAACCATGACTCTTTATTATTCTATATATGTTGCTTCCACTATCGTATATCCCAAGTCATATTTCATAAAATGTTACATTTACCAAACGGATATGGCTATGTTTTGCTGTATGACCCTTTTTCAGAAATGGACCTATTAATGCTGGCACAGCATCCATTGATTAAGTTCTAGAGAGAGAAGTACCTGGGTGACATGCAAGATTTCCTGGTCTCTATGCTCTGCATTTAAGAGTAGTGGTCATTGCAGATTGCCCTGGACTTAGCCTTTGTATGAAAGTTTAATATAACTGTAGCTTTTACCAATTATGAACAGTTCGTGTTCATGTTTTGTTCATCCTATTTAGTATGTTCTTAACAATATCAACATTGGTTGTATCAAGCTCTTTAGACTGATTTTACTGAAATAACATTTTATTAGAATAAATAATCATAAATGCTTAGCCTCATTTTTTCACATACTAGTTTTGGGTCAGAACCTTTTCACAGTATATTTTAGAATTTTAGTATAAAACACACAACACACATCTACCCTTAGAAATGTTAGCCTGCTTTGAGCAGTTGACTTTTTGACTTAGATATAATAAATGTTTAGAAAGTATTAATACTTACAGCCTTGGCATTCAGCCTGCTGGTCATCACCGCACTTAGCCAAACCCTGGCTCTGTTGGCTTTGTCCTCCTTTCTTAGCTCCTGACATGACTAATCTGTGTTTTGCAAAGCTTAATTCCTACAAAAGCAGTGTCACAAATGTATTGTGTCTTCTCTGTTAGAGAAGGTCCCTTTTATACTTCTGAGTGGATGTACATGCTATTGGGTTGATTTTCATTGGCTGCTCTGGGTTTAATTCCCTGTTCAAAGTTACAAGAGTAATATGTATAATTTAATAATCATTTAAATCTGCAAGTATATGCGTGTAGCTTCAATTCAGGGTGTTCCCAATGCTTGAGCTTTACTCAAGATGTTGTAAAACACATAATGTGAGGCAGCTATATTATTTATTGAAGAGTCATGTAAACAACTGTTTTTCAGTGCCTGACTTAGAATGTCTTTAAATTTTACTGCGGAACCTCAAGTTTATTTTAGGATAATAATATAGTGTATTAACATTGTAAAAAATCTATGCAGCTATTTATGCAACAGCGTGACCTTTTTATTATTTTAACTGTATATATGTATTCTAAATATACAATTTGAGGGAATTCCAGGTATGGATAATTTTACATAGTTACATGTAACTATGCATATACCATACCTATGGGATCCCCTGGAAGCTAAGCTACTACAATGATCTCCACTAGCTTTTGGGTTCCATGCCAAGTAGCTGCCCTGCTGCACTGTGAACACAGGAGGTCACCCAGGCCTTAGCCCGGGCACCATTCAGAGAATGCTTTGAATTTTCCTAATGAATGCAAAGCATTCCCTGATAGGACAAGATTGAGAGTGTGACATCTCATTACCTCATCCATTTAGAGAATGCTGTGCATTCAATTAAGAAAATGCATTGTGATCTCTGAAATCTAAACCCAATCTGGATTATATTTAGTTTACTAAAGCCATGTGTATCATAAACCATTCCAATTTTTATTTATTTTTCATAAACACTTTTTTAACTTTTTTCATCCTTTTTTTGCAACCGATTGCTAATCTCATCCAGCTCTTTCAGACACTTCTGGCCTTCATGCACTCACTAATGCATCAGCTGCACATCATTGCTCAGAACCAGTTTACTGATAGTGACAACAGTGGAGCATGCTAGTGCGATTTGTGCCACACAAACGCTTATAGTGTCAAGGTGAACATGTGTCAGGGTGATTAGGTAACAGGATCACATCTGGGAGAAAGTCAACCACATAACAGAAAGTGTCTGAACAAGGACTTCCATGGTAGGGTCACCAGGTATTTTTAAATGTAAGGTGCAGATTTAAAAAGTATGAAAACAACCTGTGAAATAGGCAGCTGGTTGCTGCCAAACCAACTGATGACAATACATATGCATGTAATTGCTCTGGCAGAAATACCATAAGGTCCAGTTTACTTTTAGCCTATTCACATTATTATTATGAATGGGGCATTTTGAACCCAGGAAACATGTTGGATACTCTTTGGATTGTCCCCCTTCCTTTAATTGGAATAAAGTCATATCTGAACCTTTTAGCAGGGATGTGGTGCTTCAATTTACATTTTTGTTACAGAGATCCTCTTGTCAGGAGCGTGTGCGCTCCTGCTCCATCATAGATAGGTTTGGGCTATGGCATTCTCCTTGTCTGTCCACCTGCAAGGTGTTTGATTGTGACCAAAGCTGCAGTCTTCATGCAGAGTAAGCTAGTCAAGCCTGCAGTCTCATGCTGGTGATGGAGTGCGTAATACCTGATCAAGCTGCCTGTTTGTCTGCCCTGCTCTGTTAGATTGGCTTTCCCTGTGTATGACCTTGGATCGGATATTGACTATTCTCTAAACTTTGCCTGCCTCTTACCTGGACTGCCATTGAACCAGAGTGCCTGTCTGCCAACCGCAAGTACTTGTTTGCTTTGCTTAGTTAACGCATGCCCTGGCATGGTAGCCAGACACTATAGCATTGTGTATACAGTAAGTCCTGGGGACAACCGAGTACCCCTAGGCCTGCTTGTCTTATGTCAAAACTGGGGAAAAAAGTCAGCGCTAACAAAATAATTGTGTTGCTTGCACCTTCTCCCACAAAATAGATAGCACCTATAGTGATATTCCTTCACCATATGGTAAAAATGCACACTCACCACAAGGCTATGCTGTCTTATCATAGCAATTAATGCATGTAAACTGATGTTAATCCACTTTTTCTCTCTCATCACAAGTGTTGCTCCACAGCTTCCTCTCTCTCTCTCTATACATATCATATCATATACATGTAGTCTGGTCACATCAATATCCTCCAACCCCACCAGGGGTCAGTGACAGTATACCCATCAATATGCAACCACCAGCCATAGGAAAAAATTCTAATAGTGTAGTAATATTTAATAAATGAATGCAATACGAAAGCATAAATACATCCACAAGATAAAAACAAAGCAAAATACAAATGCCGCTGGTGTAACTTAAATCTGGGGCTGCCAGACATGTACAGGATGGCGGCGCGATCTCAGGCAATGTACAGATACACACGATTGTGCATCTTCTGGAGCTTATGTTTGTGAATATGCAGCGGCCATTGTTATGTAGCCTGTGCCCATCGCTCTGCAGACGTCACTTGGGTTTTGGCGGAATTTTGTTGTAGTAGCTTCCACATTAACCACCTCCCACCCGCCGTATAGTAAAATTACGGTGGGTGGGATCCCTTCTCGTTCTGGGATGACATCATATGACATCGCCCCAGTGTCGCTGCTCTTGCAGCGCAGCCCCAGCGGTTCCCAGCAGTTTTGTCAGTCAGTGACCATTTGTGATGCCAATCTGTGCTCATCAGTAACACCAATCTGTGCCCATCAGTGATGCAAATTTGTGCCCATCAGTGCTGCCTTCCAGTGCTCATCAGTGCCTGTTCATCAGTGCCGCCCATCAGTAGATGAAAATGTATAGATTTAAAGATTTTTAATTTATTACAGACATGGATGCCTTTGAATTCTGTAAAGAAAGATATTTTACTGGGATGATTTATATTAGGAGCCAAACGATCCCTCAAGTTTGGAACCCTCTTGAATACCACTTCCAGTTTTTCTGGTAAAACCTTTTTTAGGACTGGGTCTGATTCAATATTTCCCATCTCTTTTTAAGGATATTCTTAACTTGAGCATGTTGTACTGAACAATTAGTCACAAACGGACAAAACATCTTGGTTTCCTTTTTCTTTAATGGACCTAATAATGTCTCTCAGTCAAGATTAGCTACCTCAGATATGGTTTGATCTTAGATAGACTCATTGTAACCCTTCTCCAAAAATCTCAGTTTTAGAACTGTCACTTGTTGTTTGTAATCATTTTAGTATAAAACAGTGTCGTGCTAACGTAACACATATAAATAAAATAATGTGAGAAGTCCACTTAAAACATCAATAGATGAAAGAGGCAGTCCCCTTGAAATAGAAAGGTATGGTTGTGCAAAGAAAAAATGGAAGGAGTCCTGCACAATATTCAACACGTGGATCTCAGTTCCAGTGACACACAATTGAGCTGACTCCAGATAGTGACTAAACACCACAAAGACCACCACCAAAAATAGAAATGCCTGCTTACCAGCAGTACTAGGCCTTTCAAGGGGCCAGTAACGTCTGTGGCTGATTACCCCACCATGGCCTTCAATGGTATCCCAACTTCTAATCGATGGATCTGCTGGTGAATCTTTTCTCTGCGGTGTCCCGACAATCCCACTCAAAGATAATAGAGGAGGCTTCACATGGCATAAAATCCAACAATCAATTTGAAATGCTCATATGCACAGATCATAGAAAAAAACACTGGCCAGCATAAACAAATGAGCGCCCGAGCTTCCAGGACTCATAAAATAGCGATGACGTCAGCACATCATCTTCCCTACGCATTTCATCAGAGATTGACATTGTCCTGGGGCACAGGCGACGTACTGCGCCATTACCATATATAACCAAGATTTAGAACCAAGCCTCATTTTGATTCCCGAGGGCTAAGCTGGACACCAATTAAAATTTTCTCGGTGTAGATGTTTGCCACATTCGGAACCCTATCAAGGGATCCAAATAACCGTAACAAACATTCCGCAATGATAATTCTACCTATTATAAAATATCCTAAATACTACCAAAATTCATAACAAATTTTTTTACTAAACATAACTTTAACCTGCTTTAATCTAACCGAAAATGCAAAGAATTCCCAGGGGAGACACTATAACATGCTGCCCTCTGCACTATGTTAACCACCTTAAGTGCAATACAAACACAACATAGTGCTAGAGTTTTATCCACTGAAAGATAAAATATAACATAAATAAAAGACGATTAAATTAACCTACTGGGGTCCAGATAATCCCTCCTATTCAAAACAATATAATAATAATGCATCATGATTAACTACAAGGAGAATAAACCTACTGGAGTCCAGCTCCAGACAGTAGATTTAATATTTATCCTAAATATAAAATTAATCTGGTATTTCATGTTACAGAATAACAAACGCACACGTTTAGAATATTACATTATAAATACATAAACCTGTGACTAGGAATTATCAACAAAGGCATTAACATCTACATCCACATTGAGGCCATTTAAATTCAAGCAGATCCCTCTTATCGAAGAACTCACCCTCCAATGTGGGCTGTATCTGTCAATGCCCAAAAAAATTGTGTTTCCTTATTATGTACCAATGTGTAATGTTTTGAGACTGAATGCTTTCCTAATGTTGTTGATATGCTCATTCAGTCTTACCTGTAAGGCCTGCTTAGTCCTGCCCACATACTGAAGCCCACAGGGGCATTGTAGCAAATAAACAACCCCTGTGGTAGAACAGGTAATGCATAGTTTGATCTTAACGCTACGGGAGGAACTAGTAGCAGTAAATTCCCTAGTATTCCTATGGCGACATCCATTTAAGGCACAAACTTGGCATTGAATATTTCATCATTAGTACAGTTCTGTCTCAGCCTCGTATATTGGCCTTTCGGAACAGTTTTTAACCATACTTTGTGATGACAACTATCTAACGGAATATATGCATTCGTATCAGTAGGTTTGAAATATGTTGATGTAACTACACCATCAGATTTAATCCTTATCTTTAGATCCAAAAAATGAATCTCTACTTACTTTGTAATTTAATACAATGCCCCTGTCATTGTGGTTCAGGGACTCCATAAATTCTCAGAGGCTATCCCCATCCCCATCCCATAGGAGGAGGATGTTGTCTATATATCTTGCCCACAGGACCAATGCAGGTCTCCCGTGGGCATAGACGACATCCTCCTCCCATTTAGTCATACACAGATTGGCCAAGCTTGGGGCAAATTTTGCCCCCATAGCTACGCCTCTGTCTTGGTGATAAAACTGATTCTCCCACCAAAAATAATTATGGGATGCTGCGAATCTGAGCAATTCCATAATAAATTATGTCTGGCCCCTAGATAAACCTGAATCTTTATTCAAAAAGTATTCCACTGCTGACAATCCCATATCATGTGTAATGATTGTATATAATGATTTAACATCAGCAGACACCTACCACATGACCATCCTTATATCACAATTTGACAAAATATCAATTATATGTCTAGTATCTTTAATGAAAGATGCCATTTTTGTAAAATCCTAGAATCATCTCTGTTACAGGATTGTATAATATAAAAGGTGTGTGTAGCTGTAATATAATTGTGCAAATACCTTCTTATAGCGCCGCTTGGCGCTTCCATGGCCTGCCCGAGCTGCAGAAGAGGAGATCAGTGGAGATCAGCAGAGCACCTGCCAAGGAAGGGGGCCGAGATCCCACACTGAGACCCGGGAGAAGAGGAGAGAAGCAGAGTTAAGCTGAGTGCCTGCAGAGGGAGGGGGGCCTGAGATCCCAAACTGACACCCGGGAGAAGAGAAGCAGAGGGAGGGGGGCTCAGGATCCCACACTGACACTCGGGAGAAGAGGATAGAAGCAGAGATCAGCTGATCTCCACTCCGCACTTCCATGGCCTGCCCCCAGCTGTCTTCCCCACTCTGAACACTGCAGGGAGGAGGGCCGAGATCCCCGCTGACAGCCAGGAGAAGAGTTTAGCTGAGCGCCACTGTACCGAAGGTATCTGATACTTATATTACAGAAATCCATGCCTTTAACAATATATACTACTGAGGGAGAGTGGATAATAGCATTTACAAGCATTTTAAACTAAAAGGCTTATTTTATATTGCAGCCCTTCCTGTAAATAGCAGTAGGTCTTATTTTCATGGTAGGTCTTATTTATGGGTGTGGAGGGGACGGAATGCGAGCCTCTTGCCTTGTGATTATGGGCCCTGGAATTTGGGGGAACGGTGCTGTTTGTGAGCTGTATGCCTGGGGACCGCTAAGCTGGTTTTACTTGGATTCAGGTCCATGCTGGCCACCCAAGACACATAGACTCTGGATATGTATATACCATATCAGCAATAGACTGGTCACACTGTTGGGACACAAGCTGTCAGATGCTAATGTCATCAACTCCAGCCACCTGTCTGTTATGTAAATTAGTTTAGTCTGGCTTGTAAGAATATTCCACAATGTTGTTGTGCTAATTAACCCTGTGTTGATGGTTATGGTAATATGGTAATGTCTATTGAATAGTCATTCAATGAGCTAGGAGCCTTAAAATCTTACCCTGAAAAGTCTTCTCTCAGTCAACTAGTCTGGGTCAATGATTAGATAATTAGCTCATGCTAATTAGGTTAGGTTTTAGTCATCCGGCTGTATAAATTTGTGTGACATGTCAAATAAAAGTTATTCCTGATGTACCCTACACTTGTGTTGTCTGGTGACTGGGTGAGCAAAGGGGTCTTGGATTGTGTGGTATCGGACAGAGGAAGCATTTACGGCGGACATCTTGAGTACGGGGTCCGTCACAATGGGGAAACATCGTATTGAATAGATCTCTCTATCACTCAAAATACATTCCATTTCTAGTACATAATCACTCTTGTCGAGTACCACAATGCCTCAACCTTTGTCGGCGGGGCGAATAACCAGCTATTTATTATTGCAAAGTGTATCCAGTCCCTGCTCCAAATCCCTGTGCATTTTCACATTCTGGGTTTTAATAGTTTTTCTAAATCCCTGAGAACCACATCACAAAATACTTTCAGGGTAGGGGACAGACCCCCCGGGGGATTGAATAAGGAGGCATCCGATAATTTTGAATATCTGAGGTCTCCAGAAGCAATCCTATTTTCTTTGATTGGATTAGAAAGTAAATAACGTTTAATATTCACCTTACAAACATATTTATAAACATCCATGTAGGTTTGAAATTTATATGAATAAATGTGTTTTTTTTTTTTTTTGGATATGTATTATAGCAAAATTTAAAAAAAAAATGTGTTTTCAAAATTTAAATTTTTTCTTTGTTTATAGTGCAAAAAAATAAAAAAAAAAGGTCGAGGTGATCAAATACCACCAAAAGAAAGCTATATTTGTGGGAAAAAAAGAACGTCAATTTTGTTTGGGTACAGCGTTCCACGACCGCGCTTTTGTCAATTAAAGAGACGCAGTGCCGTATCGCAAAAAATGTCCTGGTCATTAGGGGACAAATCCTTCCGGGGCTGAAGTGGTTAATTTCCCTGTAAAATAGATACATATTTATACAAGTTATGCTTAATTTATTAGGCAATAGCTGCTAGAGAATGCTTTTTTGAGTGGGAGTCTATCATTGATCTGACACTGCTTACATCTACAGTCTGTTCTCTCAATAGAATCTCTCTTGAGATATTCCTGGCTTTCTTCGCTAATGCCTCTCTATCAAGATCCTTTAATCTAGAGCAATTCCATTTAGCTCTAATAAACTGGCCTTTGGGTATGGTCTTCTTCACATTGAAAAACTGAAGAGACTTTACTCATGCTCAACTGGTCTCTTACCACATAGAATGCTGAAGGCCGGTGCTCATGACTGGACTGTGTGCTCCCAAGGCATCAATCCACAGAAGAAATTAGCTGGCAACCCGGTATGTTCCAAGTTCCAAATTCTTTATTAGTCTACATTAAAAGCGGTACACAATAGCTAACATGTTGAGGCAATGACGGCCTTCTTCAAAGCAGAAGGCCGCTGTGACCGAAATATGTTAGATATTTTGTGCCGTTTTTAATGTAGATTAATAAAGGTTTTCTAACTTGTAATGTAATGGGTTGCTGGGTAAATTTTTCTATGGTCTTCTTCCCATGTTTAGGGTGGCAATTGTCCACATGTTGGAAGAGAGTTCCTTGCAATTGGCTTACAAAAAGCCTAATGGATGGGTCTTCCAGGCTGAGATTCTGATTTACACTGTCTTGCTGGAATAAAGTTTGGAAGCAAATGATGCCACATGGTGTGTGGTCTCTGCTTTCTATGGTATTGCTACTATGTCATAGTAGTACTACCTTAATGCTTGGTAGGAATGTGTGGGCTGTATGTTGTGTAAAGTGATGTATGGATATTGTATCAAAATGTAGATTTTATTGATATGCATTAATGAGGGTTGCATATGTAACATACATTTTTGTGAGTCTGTGGGGAGAACAATAAAAATAAAGTGTGAAGGAATGAAAGTAAAATTACAAGGTAAGTGAAAAAAATATTCATCAACAGAATAACAATGCTAAATCAGGTATGTTTTATTCAGATGAACAGCAATGTAGACAAAATGAGACACACGTGAAGTTAGTTGTAAATAATGATACATAATACAGCTTTACAAATAGTTGTTTAGGCATTTAATTTAACTTATTTTAAGATATTCATTTCTTGGTTCCGTAACTGCCACCTTTCACTCCACCAACATTTCCTCCAGCAACTCCTCCTCCAACTCCTGAAAGAGCACACAAAGTAATTATTACGTGTGTAGGAATACAAGTTATATGTTATTTGGCATGTTATAAAACATGCTTATCAAACAGTACACTCTCTATTCACAGATATGCTTTTATTAGCAGTGAAAGATTCTGCCCAGGTTCAATTAGCTGGGAGTTTGAGTTCTGTTAGATGGTTTGAGAATCTGAACTTTGCAATGAAGTTTAGGGGGAGCAAATCTTGATAGCTTTTTATTTCAATTTGTAAGTCTAATATGTAAGTTGTTATATGTATACAGCAGTTGCACCCCAATCTTATTCCTTTCGATTTAAAAAATAGCCTGTCATAAAGCAGTAGGAGGCCTGCTTTGACCAACAGATAGAAAATTGGTCAGTGGTTCACTGAGGCTGTCCTGATTCTCACTGATGCAAAATTGTCCTGCCACTGGCCAATTTCTATCACGGTCTCAGTTACAGCTGTGTAAAAAAGTTTAAAGGCATAGTCCACCTTTTGCAAGAATAATCAATGCACCCATATCAATTTTTTTTATTTTTTTTAAATGGACAATTATTATTTTTTTGCATTGAAATCTGCAAGGCATTGCAACCACAATCAGGAAATCAGGGTGCAATGCTCTGGCTCTTACAGACTATTCATTCAGCCAAAGGTCCATACCAAGCTGTAGATCTTCATTTACAGGGCTGGAGGAAGTCAATGGACTACAAGTGCAGTGATATCAATGGACTACAAGTGCAGTGATATCACTGCACTTGTGCTCTGTTGAGAACTATAAGTCTCTCTGCCATGGTGACAGATATAACTTGTTTTTTTTCATTCACAGATTCCCATGAATCAATGGCATGGCTGTGCCAGTAGAGCCACACACGGCAGCCCTAAATAAAATAAAAAATGACATGAGCTGGCAGAGAGGGAAGAACCCCCAGATTCTGTTATGGAGTGGCTTTTCATTTGATATATTTTAAATTGTTTATTTAGGTTTCTCATTGTGTGTTAATTAATTGGCTTTATTAATATTGTGGTAGTGTGGTACCCCACCAGCAGAATGATGCAGGATTCTCAAACAGGCAGGTTGAGGGGCTCCAGGGTATTTGCTTATTTGGGAGGAAACTGGCTTTTCAGTTTCCTCATTGTTTATTAAAATCCACTTTGGGACCTGGAGCCGGGGATTTCTTAGAGATCCGGGTGGGATGAAATCCCCAATCCTGGATCCGGGTTTTTTGAGATCCACCAGCACACTGACTGGTCAGGTGTGTGCTGGGCTATTTGTCGACACCTGACCATGGTTCTGGGCTCCACCCTCCCGAGGAGTCCAGGCAAGCAAGGGAGAAGCGTGCATGTCTGCACGGTTCTGTCTGTCAGAGCAGACAGAGGGTCCAAGCCTGTGGGCTGGAACAGCTAGGAAACTGGAAGAGTACTGAGGTACCGAGTGTACAGGAACTCCATTATAGAGCTGAGGGCTGAAGCATAAGCCTGAGCAGCAGTGCTGCTAAAGAGAGCCAGGTGGCTTGTTATTTTCTGTCCAACTTTACAGTGTTTACTGTGGGAAGCTGAAACCCCTGTGTGGGCAACCCTTTTTTTATTGGACTTGTTTTCTTTTTCTTTCTTTTAATAAAAGTGGGCCAACAAGCCCTTAAATGGCATGACTGGCGTGGACTCTGCTCACTGGTGTGCTCTACACAGAAGCTAAAGAACCCCAAATATTACAATATATTGTGCTCCACCACTAAAATTTCCACCAGTTTCAATAGTTGATCCACTACGTTTACGTGGATCAACAATATGCTTTATGAGGCAGGATATACTGTAGATATAGTCAGACATGCAAAGGTAATTATAATGGTATGTAGCATACATTTACAAAGTGTTGTTAAGGCATTTCATTTCACATGTATTAAAAGTTTTTATTGGTTTCCCCTGATATTAAAGAGGCGGTCCACCTGAAATTTTTTTTTTAAAAGTCAGCAGCTACAAATACTGCAGCTGCTGACTTTTAATAAATGGACACTTACCTGTTCCAGGTTCTAGCGGTGTCGGCAGAAGATGACGAGCGATCGCTCGTCTCTCGGCTGCCCCGCCGCCATCCTCTGTCAGGAAATCAGAAAGTGAAGACGCAACGTTTTCACTGCCCGGTTCCCTACTGCGCATGCGCGCCTCTATTGGTCCCCGCTGTGTCCTGTTAACTGTGTTTCCCAAGACACAACAGGGCATCCTCGGATATGGGCGGGGATGCTAGTCCCGGAAGTGGGTGGGTATCTGCACCCCCCTCCCCCCTGAAAGGTGCCAATTGTGGCATCAGAGGGGGGGAGGAATGCGATAAGCGGAAGTTCCACTTTTGGTTGGAACTCCGTTTTAATTTATTAGCTCTATCAATACCTTGCCCTCCATATCCTCCATCAGTTACAATAGCAACTCCACCAGTTTGTTGGCATGGGTTAACAATACCTAAAAAATGACATACACTTTAATGAGATTAGGAGCAGAATAGATACAGTGAGATCTAAAAACAATAGTTTAAGAATTTATTTTAACATATTTTAAATGGTTTATTTGGGCTTTTTATTTTCTTGGCTACACTACAATAACCAGTACCTTGTCCTCCACCGCCAATTCCTAAACCAATTCCTCCAGCGCCGCCTCCTGCTTGTTGGCATGGGTCAACAATACCTAAAGGATGACATAGTACATACGTTACTGAGCAGGAATGCAAGTCATTCTAGGTATCTTACTAACATTTTTTTTTTCCAAATCACATATACTTAAATGAGATTAAAGAGGAAGTAAAGCCTCTGTAAAAAAAAAAAGACACCCTGCAAGGCAAAGGCATAATGAGCTAGTATACTAGCTCATTATGAAAAACTTACCTGAAAACGAAGCCCCCGTAGCAGTCCTTATCTTCAGTCTTCTTCGCCGCCATGCAGGGCCGGAGTGACTTCCGGGTCTCGCCGCTCCAGCGCTATCATTCGCTGGAGCGGCGATGACGTCACTCCCGCGCATGCGCACGAGATCGGCATATTGCCGTGAGAGCGGCATACTCAGTGCGCCCTCAGTGCGCCTGCGCGCCGCTGTCTACGGCGCATGCGCCGTAGACAGCGATGCCTTTTCATCGCTAAATATCTCCTAAACCATGTAGGTTTAGGAGATATTTATTGGACCTACAGGTAAGCCTTAATCTAGGCTTACCTGTAGGCCAAAGTCATGTGGAAGGG
This sequence comes from Lithobates sylvaticus, assembly GCA_028564925.1. NCBI lineage: Eukaryota > Metazoa > Chordata > Amphibia > Anura > Ranidae > Lithobates > Lithobates sylvaticus. Next base: position 150,647,850 of record CM053036.1, on the reverse strand, counting down.
TTTACTTCCACTTTAAGAACAGTATAGATACAGTAAAGCACTAGTAAATATAATTTTAGGAAATGATTAATAGTATAGATCTAGAAACAGTAGCTCATCGTTTAAGAATTACATTTCACATATTTTAAATGGTTTGTGTTGGCTTCTCTGTTTCTTGGCTCCACTACAGTAACCAGTACCTTGTGTTCCACTGCCAATTCCACCGCCAAGTCCACCGCCAAATCCACCGCCAATTCCTCCAGCACCACCTCCAGCTTGTTGGCATGGGTCAACAACTAAAGAATGACACAGTACACAAATTATTAAACAATAATTACACTTTAATTATACAAAATGTTGGCTAGTAGCAATGTAACTTTTATCTAACCCATTTTGTTTTGGTGTTTTGGGGATTCTGCATTGGTCCTAAAGGGAGGGCATTTCTTACTTCCTGTGGTATGGAATGAGAAATAAGGAGGAAACGGCCTCAAACAGGGATGCAGACAGCAGTAAAAGCACTTTTGTAAAGTGAAGGTGAAGGTTTAAAACATGGCTATGCACCCAGTAGAGAGTTTTTCCCCTGCCTGTTGCCCTTTTGTTACTGGGATAATAATAAAACCAAAACTACAAGCAAAAAAAAAAAAAACAGCTGTGAGATTTGTTCTTACTTCACTAGATCTTTAATTGCCCTATTGTATCTAACACTGATATACCAGATTTAACAACAGATTATGTACATATGACATTATTTAGATAATGCCAATTTATTTATGTATACTTCATTGCAGGGTTCAGAACCCATGCAGTTATAGAAGCCATTATGTCATGAAACACTGCTATATATGGTCTCGGTTTGCAGCAGAACATGCAAACAGGCAAAAAATTAGTTTGAACACGCAAACATCGTTAAAGCCTATTGGTCAAGAACGTGAAAAATCAAAAGTCCTAGTTTTAAATGCTTATATGCAAGTTATTGCCATAAAAAGTGTTTGGAGACCCGGGTCCTGCCCGTGGGGGACATGTATCAATGCAACAAAAAGTTTAAAAAATCGCAACAAGCGTATATTGATTGGTTTGCGCAAAAGTTATAGCATGTACAAAATAGGGGATAGATTTATAGCATTTTTATTATAATTTTTTTTTTACTAGTAATGGCGGTGATCTGCGATTTTTATTGGGACTGTGACATTATGGCAGACACATCGGACACTTTTGACACATTTTTGGGACCATTGGCATTTATACAGCGATCAGTGCTATAAAAATGCACTGATTACTGTAAAAATGTCACTGGCAGAGAAGGGGTTAACACTAGGTGGTGATCAAGGTTAAATGTGTTCCCTCTCTGTGTTCTAACTGAAGGGGGGATGGAACTGTCTAGGGGAGATGACAGATTGTTGTTCATACTTTGTTACGTTACTACGTTACTGAGCAGGAATGCAAGTCATTCTAGGTATCTTACTAACATTTTTTTTTTCCAAATCACATATACTTAAATGAGATTAAGAACAGTATAGATACAGTAAAGCACTAGTAAATATAATTTTAGGAAATGATTAATAGTATAGATCTAGAAACAGTAGTTCATCATTTAAGAATTACATTTCACATATTTTAAATGGTTTGTGTTGGCTTCTCTGTTTCTTGGCACCACTACAGTAACCAGTACCTTGTATTCCACTGCCAATTCCACCGCCAATTCCACCGCCAAATCCACCGCCAATTCCTCCAGCACCACCTCCACCTTGTTGGCATGGGTCAACAACTAAAGAATGACACAGTACACAAATTATTAAACAATAATTACACTTTAATTATACAAAATGTTGGCTAGTAGCAATGTAACTTTCATCTAACCCATTTTGTTTTGGGGATTCTGCATTGGTCCTAAAGGGAGGACATTTCTTACTTCCTCTGTGGTATGGAATGAGAAATAAGGAGGAAACAGGGATGCAGACAGCAGTAAAAGCTCTTTTGTAAAGTGAAGGTTTAAACATGGCTATGCACCCAGTAGAGAGTTTTTCCCCTGCCTGTTGCCCTTTTGTTACTGGGATAGTAATAAAACCAAAACTACAAGCAAAAAAAAAAAAAACAGCTGTGAGATTTATTCTTACTTCACTAGATCTTTAATTGCCCTATGCAAACAGGCAAAAAATTTGTTTGAACACGCAAACATCGTTAAAGCCTATGGGTCACAAACGTGAAAAATCAAAAGTCCTAGTTTTAAAGGCTTATATGCAAGTTATTGCCATAAAAAGTGTTTGGAGACCCGGGTCCTGCCCATGGGGGACATGTATCAATGCAAAAAAAGTTAAAAAAATCACAACAAGCGTATATTGATTGGTTTGCGCAAAAGTTATAGCATGTACAAAATAGGGGATAGATTTATAGCATCTTTATTATTATTATTTTTTTACTAGTAATGGCGGTGATCTGCGATTTTTATTGGGACTGTGGCATTATGGCAGACACATCGGACACTTTTAATAAACAAAAACGTAATACTTGCGCCAAAGAATAATATAAAAACACATAACACCATGCAATAATTTATAAACAAGGACTGCTGCTGCTACCTAGAAAAGGTTAAAGAACCTTAAATATGATGTACTGAGAGATAAGGCTGCGCTAGCAGATGTGAATCACCACTAGGGGTGTAAGTGAAGCAAACAAAACAATAAAAGTTGCAAAAAATTGCTAATACACGTGTCTCACCACTGGTGGTGGTGCAAATATAACAACTGTGATTACTATTATACTACTGTGAGTGTGAGTGAGAAAAAAACTTTGCTTTCAAAACAACAAAATAGTAGATTATAAGTCAGTATTGCAAAAAAATGCTAGTACACATGTCTCACCACTAGAGGTGGTGCATATATTGCGACTGTGATTACTATTATACCGCTATGAATATAAGTGAGAGAAACTTTGCTTAATAAAACAAACAGTATCAGCAACAATAATAGTAGATTAAAAGTCAATATTGCAGGTTGGGATAAATTGCAGGTGATCCTGAAGGGATGGTCCCCTTAAGAACCCTACTCACCAGAACAATGTGACCCACGGCTTTGCAGTCCTAGGGTCTAAGTAAGCTATAATGGAGTGGTGAGATGGGTAATATCAGGAATCCGGAAAAAGCTTCAAGTGATCCAATGGAAACTCCAGTTGAATATGGGTGCCGTAAAAAGGAAAGAAAAAACAAGCATGTGTGGTATCGCCGTGCTAAACCTCTAAGTGCAAAACAATAGTGACTCACTACTGAGCAGACTTGGATCAGCGTGTTCCGGGTGCGCTGTTGGCGTGCGCTCCAAACGGAACAGGAAGCAGGCGTCACTGGCTTACTGGCCGGAAATTGCGTCTACGCGTTTCGCCCCTCCTCCAGGGCGTCATCAAGGACATCACCTCGATGTCCTTGATGACGCCCTGGAGGAGGGGCGAAACGCGTAGACGCAATTTCCGGCCAGTAAGCCAGTGACGCCTGCTTCCTGTTCCGTTTGGAGCGCACGCCAACAGAGCACCCGTAACACGCTGATCCAAGTCTGCTCAGTAGTGAGTCACTATTGTTTTGCACTTAGAGGTTTAGCACGGCGATACCACACATGCTTGTTTTTTCTTTCCTTTTTACGGCACCCATATTCAACTGGAGTTTCCATTGGATCACTTGAAGCTTTTTCCGGATTCCTGATATTACCCATCTCACCACTCCATTATAGCTTACTTAGACCCTAGGACTGCAAAGCCGTGGGTCACATTGTTCTGGTGAGTAGGGTTCTTAAGGGGACCATCCCTTCAGGATCACCTGCAATTTATCCCAACCTGCAATATTGACTTTTAATCTACTATTATTGTTGCTGATACTGTTTGTTTTATTAAGCAAAGTTTCTCTCACTTATATTCATAGCGGTATAATAGTAATCACAGTCGCAATATATGCACCACCTCTAGTGGTGAGACATGTGTACTAGCATTTTTTTGCAATACTGACTTATAATCTACTATTTTGTTGTTTTGAAAGCAAAGTTTTTTTCTCACTCACACTCACAGTAGTATAATAGTAATCACAGTTGTTATATTTGCACCACCACCAGTGGTGAGACACGTGTATTAGCAATTTTTTGCAACTTTTATTGTTTTGTTTGCTTCACTTACACCCCTAGTGGTGATTCACATCTGCTAGCGCAGCCTTATCTCTCAGTACATCACATCGGACACTTTTGACACATTTTTGGGACCATTGGCATTTATACAGCGATCAGTGCTATAAAAATGCACTGATTACTGTAAAAATGTCACTGGCAGAGAAGGGGTTAACACTAGGGGGCGATCAAGGCTAAATGTGTTCCCTCTCTGTGTTCTAACTGAAGGGGGGATGGAACTGTCTAGGGGAGATGACAGATTGTTGTTCATACTTTGTATGAACACACGAGAACCGGGAGTTGTGTGTTTACATACGCAGATCCCGGTTCTCGGTGTGTCACGAGTGATCGACTCCGGGGGCGAGCAGCGGTCGTGGGTGGCCACAGGGCGAAGCGTTGTAACATAAAGTCCCAGCTGTGCCATTCTGCCGCAGTAAAAATGCGGTGACTGGTCGGCAAGTGATTAATAATGCTTAAAGTGAAACAATAACAATGAAATATTCCTTTAAATATCATGCCTGGAGGTTGTCTATAGTATGAATGTAAAGTGGCGCAGTTTTCCCATGTTTGGAACAATACCACAGCAAAATAACATTTCTAAATGATTTAAAATTGTCGGGTCCCGGCAATATAGATGAAAATCATTGAAAAAAACGGCATGGGTCCCCCCCAGTCCAATACCAGGTCCTTTGGGTCTGGTATGGATATTAAGGGGAGCCCCGCACCCAAATAAAAAAAATGGCATGGGGTCCCCCAGGCCCCCAGGCACTATATACTCTGAACAACAGTATATATACTATACGGCTTGCCCTTTATACTCTGCAGAAAATTGGGCCTTAGGTATTGGTGGTACCAGAAAACTGTAAGCCCACACAGTTACTCTTGGTGAGTGCAAGAAACGGCACTGCTGTGAAATACTATATCAAAAATTGTAATTACATGCCCCTGCTAAACAGGGGCAAAAAAATTGGGCCTTTGGTGGTGGTGGTGCCACAATACTGTAACCCCTCACAGATACTCTTTTTGGGTGCAGAAACGGGCCCTGCTGTGAAGTATTAGATCAAAAACTTTAATTACATGCCCCTGTTAAACAGGGGCAGAAAAATTGGGCCTTGGGTGGTGGTGGCAGTGGTGCCACAACACTGTAACCCCTCACAGATACTCTTGTTGGGCGCAGGAACGAGCCCTGCTGTAAAATATTAGATACAAAATTGTAATTACATGTCCCTGTTAAATAGGGGCAGAAAAATTGGGCCTTGGGTGGTGGTGGTTCTGCCCTAAACCAAAAATATTGTTGGAAGCTAGCATCATCAAGATTGAGGAGGAATAGGATAGTCAGCATAGGCAGTCTTCAAGGGATTCCACATCCATAGAAAATTCAATCAGTTACATCAGCATCAGGGGCTTCATAGCTGCTGATCCAAGACTTATTCATTTTTATGAATATGAGCCTATCAACGGAGTCTGTGGACAGGTGCACTCTATGATCTGTTACAAACCCTCTAGCAGCACTGAATGTGTGTTCAGAAAGAACGCTGGATGCAGGACAGGCCAGTAGCTCAATTGCATATTGAGCAAGTTCTGGCTAGTGGTCCATCCTTAAGACCCAGTAACCCAGTGGATGCTCTGTTGGAAAGGTCTCCAAGTCTGCTCTTGCCCCTAGATATTCCTGCACCATGTAATGCAGATGCTGGTGATGGTTGCTTGAACCGATCAGACCTTGGCGCTGAGGACTGAAATTTTTTTTAAAGGCATCGGTCAGCTGGCCACCTTCTCCACCGCTCTTCCTCTGACTGAACGAAGCCTCAGCAACACGTTGTCCAGCACCAGGAAATTGTAACCTCCCAGGGTCTGGAAATGCATTGTACAAACCTTTCTTCAAGGCCTCCTGAAGATGTTTCATCCTCTGCTCCCTCTGCGAAGGCAGGATGAGTTCTGGAACCTTACCCTTGTAACGTGGATCAAGAAGAGTTGCCAGCCAGTAATGATCCCTCTCCTTGATAACACAATTCCTAGGGTCCTTTCGCAGGCTTTGCAGAATCAGGGAGGCCATGCAGCATAAGTTTGCAGAGGCATTCGATTCTGTGTCCTCTGGGTCACTCAGGATCACACGATCCGTAACAACCTCCTCCCAGCCACGTACAACTCCTTGGGTTTCTGGGGACTGAAAACCATCCCTTGAAGACTGCTGCTGAGTGTTATCCTCCACGTCCATGCTGACACAATCCTCCTCCTCTTCTTCCTGTGTTTTTTGGTGGGCCCGCAGGAATGCTATCTGGATAAAGGGGGCCTTGAGAGGTAAGGAAGTCCTCCTCTTCCTTCCATTGTTCTGCCTCAAGTGCCCTGTCCATTATTCCATGAAGGGTGTGCTACAACAGTAAGACTAGAGGGACAGTGTCACTGATGCATGCATTGTCGCTGCTCACCATCCTTGTGGCCTCCTCAAATGGTGACAAGACAGTGCATGCATTCTTTTTTTTTTTAAACAATAGATTTTTATTAAGAAAAGAAGTTTTTTAACAATATAGTAAAGATAAGGTATTACATACCAAATTACAAGTAATCATAGGCATTTTTGGAAATACATACCATTAAATATTTCTAGACTAAATTAACCAACATTTGAATAATTAGTCAAAATATGCAGATGTAGACGTACCAACATATTAACTATAATCAATAGGTAGGTGCCTCGGGCTGTCCACCCCCAAGGCGCCCCGTTCGGGATCATGCTGCGCCTCGAGAGCTTGCAACCCAGAGCCCTTAAGAGTCCATCTGTAACTTTGGTATGAAGCTTGAGGCTTTCCAGTACCATTGAGCTATCACAAATTTCCCTGAGAATGAACATCGGTAACTGGAAAATCAATATGTGAAAGGAAAGAAAATGTAACTTTAACTGGGGGGGGGGGGGGGGGAGGTAAAGAGAGGGATGGGGAGGGAGAGAGCCTATAGCGAGGCTCTGATTGGCAGGAAGATTGTCGATAAGGAGGAGTTAAGCTCCTGTGTATAGTGAGTCTCATCTATTCGTTTCTATTTGTGAGGTCTCTGTTATTTCTTATAGGTTTTGTACCAGTCTGTCCATGGTTGCCAGTTATTCAAAAATACAGTGTGTTTTCCCGCTATTGATGCTAAAATGGATTCATAGGTGTAATGGGTGGAAAGGGTTTGTATGACATTGTGAACGTCTGGGGGGTCGGGTGATTTCCAGATTCTGAGTATGACCAATTTTGCTGCTAAAAAGAGATGGGTGGTGAATTGGCGTAATGTTGGTGGGATATCCTCTATGCCAATATTTAGTAGGGCAAGGGAAGGAGAGATAGGAATATTCAGACCTGTCACTTTTCGGTAGATTTCGAATATTGCTAACCAAAATTTTGCAAGTTTACTACATGACCATAGTATGTGGAAGAGATTGCCTACTTGAGAGCATTGCCTCCAACAAAGAGGGGAAGTTGTAGAACTAAATTTAGAAATTCTGTAGGGTGTCAGGTACCATCTCTGTGTGACCTTATGGGACAATTCCCAGAGGGCAGTACTTTTTGTGGCAGAGTATGCGTGATGCGTAGCTTTACTCCATTGTTCTATTGAAAAGCTAGTATCTAGGTCCCTTTCCCAGGCCAGCATTGAATCGGTTTTAACCATAACTGATTTATTGTGTAAAATATTGTAGAATAGGGATATTCCACCTCTACGATATTCATTGGAGGTTAGATACTTTTTAATTTGCCAATGTATTTCATACGGTGGAATGTAGTTATTTGTAGTATATGATTGTAGTCGAATATAAGTGAAGTGTTCTAGATGTGATAAGTTGTATTCCTTTTGAAGGGATACAAAAGGTTTGAGTTTAGTATCCTTGTACAGATCTTGCAACCATGTGATACCTTTGTTGGTCCAGTCATCTAAGGATAGATCAGGTATCAATATTGGTAGTATGGATAAAGGTATTGGGATTTGTATAGTTGGACAGTTAGAAGCGCGTTGTGTAGATAGGGTTTTCCAGGATTGTAAAGTCGCTAGGACTGGTAGAGGTAGATGTTTGGGAATTTGTCTGATGTATGGAAAGGCCAAGGTATATGAGTATAAATTACCTCCTGGAATTGTGGATTGTTCTATGTCCTTCCATAGTGAGATAGGTTGTTCAGAAAACCATCCTTTGAGTTGTGCTAAGATAGCAGAACTATGGTAGTCCGCCAATATAGGTAGGCCTAAGCCCCCAGCTTTTCTAGTTTTGCTCAGTTTAGTGAAGGTGCTTCTAGCTTTCCTACCTTCCCATAGAAATTTGGAGATCATAGATTGTGATGTTTTAAAGAATTGCTTGCTCACCGGTATCGGGACAGAGCGATATATGTACAGCAATTGGGGTAGTACTTGCATTTTAAATGCTGCCAGGCGACCCGACCATGATAGAATGTGTCTACTCAAGGCTAAAAGGTTTGTGCGTAATTTGGACTCTAATGGGAGGTAATTGGCTTTGAACAGTTGTTCGGGATGAGGAGTGAGTGTTATCCCTAGATATGAGATGCCAGAGTCTTGCCATGTGAATGGAAATTCATTCTTAAGGCGTATTTTTTCCCTCAATGGAAGTCCTAGATCAAGGACGTAAGATTTGGTGTTGTTCACTTTGTAATAAGAGATTTTGCTGTATTGTTCTAGCAGATCTGTTGCGAGTGCTAATGACGTTGACGGTTTTGTAAGCATTAGTATCACGTCATCAGCGAAAAGGCTGATGACATGTTTACGTTTGTTTATGACAAAACCATGAATGTCAGGATCATTTCTGAAGCGCGAGGCTAGGGGTTCCATTAACATGTTAAAGATTAGCGGCGATAATGGGCACCCTTGTCGAGTCCCATTCGTAATTCTAAAAGGTTTAGATAACATACCTGAGGTAAATACTTTGGCAGATGGGGAGGTGTAAAGGGCTAATATAGCTGAAAGTATATGTCCAAGTGCATGCATTCTTGATCAGTAGCCACTGGCATGGCGAAAAGAAGCCAAGCTCCCCTGACTCTGTCCTGGTGTCATACTCGCACAGGTACTCATTGATGGCCCTCTGCTGCGTGTGCAGCTGCTGCAGCATTGCCAATGTTGAGTTCCACCTGGTGGGCATGTCACAAATGAGGCAGTTGGTGGGCAGGTTGCATTGAATGTCAGCCAGCGAGCACTGGCATTGTATGACCGGTGGAAATGACCACAGACTTTTATGGCCTGCCTCAGGAGATCCTGTAAGCCTGGGTACCTGTTCAAGACCTGCTGCACCACCAAATTCAAGACGTGTGCCAAACATAGAACATGGGTCAAGTGTCCCTGTTGGAGGGTGGAGAGAAGATTGGCGCCATGGTCACATTCAACCATTCCTGGCTGAAGCTGGCGTGGCGTCAACCACCTCTGAGCCTGCCTCTGCAGAGCTGACAGAATCTCTGCCCCAGTGTGGCTCCTGTCCACTAAGCAGACCAACTCAAGCACCGCATGGCATCTTTTTGCCTGACTGCTTACGTAGCCTCTTGAATGCTTATGGAGCACTGCTGGTTCAGAGGACAAATCTGCAGAAGAGGCCATAGAGGAAGAAGAAGAGGAGGGGGTGGAGGAGAGAGTTGTGGCAGAATCACCACTAGCACGTGGTGGCGGAACAAACTCCAACAATACTGAACCCTGTCCTGCATCCTTCCCAGCTGCCAGCAGAGTTACCCAGTGCACCGTAAAGGAAAGGTAATGTCCCTGCCCATGCCTGCTGGACCATGAGTCAGCGGTAATATGCACCTTACTGCTGACCGCCCTGTGCAATGAGGCCAAAACATTGCCTTGCACGTGCCGGTAGAGAGCCAAAAATGGCCTTCCGTGAAAAGAAATGGCGTTTTGGAACCTGCTACTGAGGTACAGCACATTCCACAAATTCACAAAAGGGGGCAGAGTCTACCAACTGAAAAGGCAGCAGTTGCAGTGCTAGCAATTTGGCCAGGCTAGCATTCAGACGCTGAGCATGTGGATAGCTGGGACCGAATTTCTTTTTATGGTTCAACAACTGGGGTAGGGAAATTTTCTGCTAAAATCAGCTGGTGGTGTACTGCTAGCAAATTGGCTGCAAATACTTGGGACACCTATTGCTTGCATTATGGGGCATTCCACGGCACTCAAATTTGCTTTTAATGCCCCATAATGTTTGCTCTTTGGCGAACGGGTGTTTGAGTCGAACATCAAGCTCATCCCTAATGGTCTCTATGTGTCTCTACCATCCAACCATTGCTTCTTAGATTTACTGAAATTTAGCGAAATTTGACAAAAAGACAGGTTTTTGATAGGACTGGAGGTATAGTGGGGTTGGAGATCCCAGATGAGGAGCAAGGAGAAGTTCACCTTTTTCTTTGATGTGGGTCTTTCAAGTGCTGTTACCAATGGACTGCATAGCAGGTCATCATATGTCTGGTCAAGCATGTGGTGCCCAAGCGGCTGCTGTTCTGGCCACGCTTGATCCGCTTCAGACATAGGTTGCAAACAGCAACGGTGCGATCTGCTGCATACGTGTCAAGAAAAGGCCCAC